>CM060929.1:959078730-960278730 GCA_030765085.1 Allium cepa | reverse complement strand
TCTATCTTAGAATGATCATCGTCCACCTGACGATGTTCTGAAAGCACTCAATCCATACAAGTTTGTTTCAGGTTCGAACGAAACCGAAGGCATCATCTCATTACACTCATTTTGGAATCACCCTCAGAGTTAACGACGATAACCCTTGCACTCTGAATCTTCATCTTCACTTGAGATTCACGACTTAACGCTTAATTTAGATCGAATGGTTTTCGAATATCCAAATCTAGAAACCCGATCCCGGTCTCATCGAAATCCAAAACGCCATCTTTTAGGTCCAAGTTGTTTTAAAGTTTAAAACAATTCATTTCAATTCAATTCAATACTTGAATTCACGCAGCATTTAACATAGATAAATATCACCTATTTGTCACTGATATATCTAATATCATATCACAAAATATCATAGCATATCATTCAATAGATATCAATCCAATAGATACCATCCAATAGATATCATCCAATATAGATGTTCTACACAAACAACCATCCATAAACAGGATTTATTAATCCATGTTGTAATTAATTTAATCACCTTAAACTAAATTAATTACTTAAGAATTAATCTCCTAATCCAGCTTAAACAATCATTAAGTAATTACAAACATCTAATTAATTAATCACTTCTTGATTATCTTTTTAATTAATCAATTAAACTTTTATCACAGATTAATTACTCTTTAATTCTCAATTAATAAACCTTAATTATTAATTAATTTTCTTCAATACAAAGTAATCAACCCTTAATTACTTTTATAATCAATTAATTAACCTTTAATTAACTGATTAATTATCCATTAACTATTAATTAATAACCTTAATTATTAATCAATATCTCTTAATTACAAATTAATTCACCCATTATTACTTTTATAATTAATTAATTAATCATTAATTAACTAATTGATTATCTCTTAATTATTAATTAATAAACCTAATTATCAATTATTAATTAAGAACTTAATTACAGATTAATTATTCCTTAATCATCAGTTAATTAACCATTTGCTTAATCCTTAATTAACTGTTAACCCATCCTTAATTAGTAGTTAATCAATCCTTAATTACCATTTGATTAGTCCTTAATCACATTTGATTAATCAAGTAATTACCATTTAAAAACTTCTTAGTTAATCCTTAATTACTGATTAATTATTCTTTAATTATTTAATTAATAAAACCTTAATTAAAATTTAATTATAAGTTAAGCACTTCTTAATTACTAATTAAGTAACCTTTATTTACTTAATTAACTGCTCATTAATTACTTAATTAATCAATCTTAATCACTAGATTAATTAAGTCTTAATTACACTTAATTACTTGATTTATTAAGCCTTGATCATTAATTAATAATCTAGTTAATGATCTTTTAAATTCAATTTAATTGATCTTAAATTAATTAACCTTTAATCCTTAACCATTTATTAACTAAATAAATTATTTTTCCTTAATTAATTTCTTAATTAAACCAATTAATTACTCTTAATTAATTAATCAATTAATCCTTTACAATTAAATAAATCAAATTTATTAATTATATTTACTTTCCACAATTAACTTAGTTTATCTCAAGGTATTAAATCTTTTAATCATCTTAAGACAAGACATTATCTCATTAATACCTTTATTAACATTAACACTTCAAAAACATTTTAGCATTATAATTTATCTTTACTTAATTACATCATTAATTAAGTTTTAAAATAAATAATTATTCACTTGATAATTTTAAAGTTATCAAAGCTTAGCTTCCTAAAAAAAGCTTAAAACATTTCAAGTAAAAGTTTAAGACTAATTAGAACTTGGATTTTAAAACTTACCTTTCTAAAAATCTTAACTTCCATTTTAAATTGATATTTAAAATCACTTTCAATTTAACAAAATTTCAAAATCTCTTAATCAATTGTTAAATAAACAACTATAAATAGAGTAAGATTATATAAGAAATTTAAACTAGAATTAAATTTAAATTTCAAAACCCAATTTGCCGCCGACACCCCAATGATCAAACACCCCATCTTCCATTTTTCCCCGCCTCACCGTACAATCCTCCACCACCAGACAAACCCCGACCCTTCTAGACCCTTAGGCCATCAGTAGTTGCTCAAAAACTCCAATCCAATCAACACTGAAATTCTCTCCAATCTTATCACTAAAAATCTGAATTTTCGTTTTAAAAATCTTCATTTTCTATCTAGATTCAAGTTATAAAATTAGATTATCAAATTATAACATTTGATTTATCAAGCATTTAGAATTTGCCACTGCATTTCTTGTTTCCAGAACTAAATTTAAACCTAAATTGTTTTAAATAAATTTTAAACTTAAATTTATGATTTAACAAACATATATTGTATGTATCTCCAAATCTAACAAACATTGAATGATTTGATTATGATTTTTGATCAAACTCTTATTTCCTGAACTAAGAACAGAAACATAAAAACACAACAGACATTCACATATACAATCATACATATCATATATATGCACAATCAAGTATTATTATCTTAAACTTCACAAGCAATCAGAAGTATATTAACTTAAATTTTAATTAAATTTGTTTACTCACCAGATAAAAGAGCAGAGACCTGAATGCTTGGAAACTTTGAAAACTGAATTTGCCTGGTTTTTTATTTCTTTAAAATTGCTAGTTGACATAATTGTTGTTGAGAAGATTGACTTTGATCATGAACTTCAGGTTGCATTTAGACTTGAAATGGTTGAAAACTCCAAATTTTGAAAATGGTTCAGGATCTTGAAATTTTTTTCAAAAATTTGAACAGAGTGGTTATTTTGTTCTGAGGAGAAATACAAGCTTGTTTTTGAAGATTCTTTACTTACAGATTTGAAGACAAATGCTTGAGGAAGAATTAGTTTTACAGAGTTGCATTTGAATTTTGGTTTGAAGCTTCAAATCTGAAAATGGTTCCAGGCTCAAGACTTTTGATTTGAGAAAAAAAATGTGTTTCAGGTTTAAAACTTTTAAAAGAGTTGAATTGTTTAAGGAGTTTCAGGCTGGAAAACAAACAGGTTCAAATTATTTGATCAGAGATTTGTTTTGATAGAAGGTTACATGCATTGTTTGTTCACAGTTTTGAAAATGGTTGCAGGGCTTGAATTTTTGGGTTTGAGAAAATTTACTGAATTTTTTTGAGGAGGTGTTTTCAAGTTTTTGATCTAGTTTCAGGTTTAATGCAAAAGAAATTTTGGTTGTAAAGATAGAACATGGTTAAGTTTTTCTTAGAAATGAAATAAGAAAGGAGATGGGAAAAGAAGAGTTAGGTTTATATAATGTAGATTAGAATTTATTTGAAATTAAGAAAATAAAAATTAATTTTGCCACTTCTCTCAATTACTAACACTTGTCATTACTAATTTTAAATTAACTTACATGTGTACTTTAAAACTTTAATAAATCAACACTTGTAATTATCTTATTTATATTTATCTTTAAAAGATTTTAAAAAGCTTTTTAAATTAATTTTCTAAATTAATAAATACATTTCTAAATAAATAAATGCTTCTAAAATTTATATAAGTAAATTCTTTTAAAGAAAATAAAGTATAAACCAATTATATTTTAAATAAAATCATATAAAATATTTTTAATCCATTTTAAAATGTTAAAATAAACCTTTTGTATTTATTTTTAAATTTAGTAAACACAACCTTAATTAATAACAATAAATTCTTTTTAAGGAAAACAAATTCCATTTTAAATAAAACTCGTTCATATATTATTTTAAATCAAAATACTTTTAAGATATAAATATTCATTTAAATTAAAATTTAAATCTAAATTCAAATTCAATTTGAAATAAAAATTTAATATCAATTCAAATTTACATTATCTTTAAACAAACACCAATTTAATTTGAAAATAATAACTTTAATTTAAAAAAACTATTATTAAAATTAATCTCAATTATATATATAAACTCCTTATTAACTCAAAAATAATAATTCTATTTTAGAATTCATTTATAGATCAACACCAACTATATTCGAAAATAATTATTCCATTTAAAAATTTATTTATATAACATTACCAATTAAATTTGCAAATAATTATTCTATTAAGAATCCATTTATAACTATAATTAAAATCATCACGTTATTAATTAATTTTGGTTATTTATATTTCAAAATAACAAATTTTATCCATTTTAATTAATTTATTAAGATGATTATCAAATTTTAAATTCCTCGAAATTCCAGGATATCAAATTCCTTTCCCCTTAAAAGAATTTCGTCCTCGAAATTTAAAAACAAAGATAATCCAAAATCTTTATTTCATTTAACAATCCAAACATCCATATCAACCATATACTATTAACTAAACAACAATTCATTCGAATAAATAATTTATTCGAACAAACAATTCATCCAAGCCACCAATTTATTTTTATAAACAAATTATTCACATCAAACAACTCTAGCTATCCGGACACAGATCTAGATAAACCTTCCTATAATTATCCAGAATTTCTCAAGATAAACTTTGAAATCGTAGCTCCACAGAGCCTAAACCAGCTAAACTACTAGGATCCAGAGCTTCCTCTTACTCCGATCAAAAATTCTGAACCAGATATCAGACCATGCTAAAAAAAACTAGCTCAACTACCAGGTCCTACTGAACTACAGATCCTAACTAAGACGGATAATTCACGTATTTTCTCAGATGAGATACGTGGAAAACAACATGAATTCCAGCCATCCAAACTGGCAATACAATCCTGTAGACCATAACACTAGTCTTTACAAGCACTCAGATCAGACCCAAACATCTTGGAGAAAATTTCCCATCTTTCCAAATCCGGTAACTCCTTTAAATCGGGAAACTTTGACAAGGACTAAATCTCAAATCTCATAAGCCAATTGTCCTGGTCTCTAGTCCACAAATCCTTTGACGATCCTGCGCTGCTCTCAACTCTTCTAGATAAGTTCTATCTTCACAGATGCCCCTCGGACCAAACTGAACAAGAACAGGGCAATCTCTTGATTCTACCCAACAGAATGGGAATCTACAAGGTCTTCCATACAAAACTCCATAGGTTGCCATCTAGATACTCGCCTGATTACAGAACGAGAACTCCATTTAATACAGATGGTCCTTCCAAGTCCAAAAAAATCCAAAATACAGCCCTTAGCATAAACTCTAAATTTTACTAAGCCTTCCTATCTGACCGTCGATCTGAGAATGATAGGCTGAACTCAAATTCAAACTCAAAGCTAATCACAAAGCCTCCTAAAATCTGCTGGAGAAAATAGGATCACAGTCGCTAACAATGCTGACTGAAACACCTAGCATTTGGACAAACTCCTTCAAGAAAACTCAACCAAAGATGTTATAATACGAGTTGCCTTGACCGGAATAAAATAGGCGCTCCTAATTAATCGGTCTTCAATTACCCATATTCAATTCCCTCTTTGGTCTTTGGCAAACGGTCGATGAAATCCAAAGAAATCATTCTCACTTCACTTCAGAACATCTAAGGCTGCAACAACTTGCGGTCTTCTGCTGATCACCTTCACTTGCTGATCGACCACACATCTTCCGACGAAAGCAGCTACATCCTTCTTCATGCCCAGCTACCAGAAGATTTTCTGATAACTCCTTGCCTCAAATCCTTTCGATGATCTTCAAAGTTCCTTAACCATCAATCTCAAAACTGGAACTGACCATTCTTGACTCAATCCATCCATACACAATGTCCGAGCAGCCCTCCAACATACTCTTGCCATCAAGAATAACTAGAACAGGCAGACTGGTCAGTCTTGCCTTCAAATCCAAGAAAGCCTCGTCACACTCAGGTCCACTTAACTTAGTTCCTTCCCGAGTCTCTCGGTTAAGTGCGAAGAAATCTTAGAATAGACTTGATAACTTCCTGTAAAACTCTGCCAAATCCACAAAACTGTGATTGCTTCACTCCAGAATAGTAGCTACCCTGGCTGAATCTACAGAAATACTTTCACTAGAAACAAAAGCCTCCTCAAAGAAAACTTAGATCTGCTTCTCCAACTCTATCTCCTGATGAAGGCAAACTTCCACTACCTTGGAAACATCCGGAAAATCTTTAACCACTTCAATGGGATCTACACCTTCTGGAGATACCTCGCTTCCAAGCAACAGATGCTTTAAAGAACTTCGGAATCATCGCAAGTCACTTTTGCGTTTTCCCCCAACTCAGCCTTCAAAGAAACAATCCTTACTATCCATCCAGTCCATATCCAAAATAAGATCAAACCCTTCGAGATCCCATATCAATTGGTCACAAGAAAACTATAAGGGAGATAAGAAATCTTAAGCCTCTACAGATCTTATCTAACTCGGTTGTTCCGCCTAAGGATAGGACGATCAACCAAATGAAGAGAAAGATAAAACTTCTCTAGGACTCAAGTTGGAAATTCGAACAAATATCCAACAAATTTAAATAGATATATAAAATTATATAAAAATTACAAATGCGCGCTCTCAAGATAGAAGCAATTCCAGAGCCTAGGTATTATCTCAACCTATGCTCTGATACCACATGTGACGACCCGCCTTTCATTCCACAGAAGGACGCATCATCGATAAGAAAGAAAGAGGTGGAAATAGAATAGAAAGAAGAAAGAACTCAACAAATCAGAATTTCACAGCGGAATGGAACAAAATATAATATATCAAATAGAAATTACATAGTCATTACATCAGAGTTACATAGATACAACAACCTTTCACATTAGACAGTTATAGGGTTCTGTCTATTACATTTTAAATACAACAGACAAAGACTACAACACAACTCAACATAGCGGAAATATAGATATAGCTACGTCTGGACTCCTGCTCCATGCTTTCCAATATTCGTCAAGTCAAAACTAGATCCCTTGGCTACTCATAAAAATTTGAGTACCCGAGAGTTTAAGAAAAACAGAAATAAACTCCGGGTCAGACATGGGTCTAGTATGAGTAAACGGTTTAAAGTCGTTTAACTTTTTGAAAACTTTTGAAAACAAAAGGGAATCACGTTAGACTTCCCACACATAAACACGACTAAGTTTTTACCTTACGCTATCCAAAACATTTGATAGGAAATCCAGTGATATTATAATAGTGTCTAGGGTTTTCAAGTAAAATACAGAAATAGCTGGAATGCTTACATCTCACGTTCCAACATAGTTGTGCATAATCAAAACGTACGTCACTTATTGGAGATTGGATTCCATACAATGGCAGGGCAACTGGGGTACCGCCCGTCACAGTACGTGGCCTAGATCACCGTACCGAGGACCACTCCCGATCCCCTACAACACAAGGCTGGAACCATTCCTTACGGAACAGTCCCGAACAAGACAACCCCGCAGTTGGCTGCAGACCAACTGCCCACACAGCCGAATAAAAAGGGATATCTAGGCAAGGGAAGCTCTCGTCCTACTTGGGCATGACCCACTTAACCTTGCTGCAGCTCCCATGTTTTAGCCATTCCTGGTTGATGAGGTTTGAGGCTATGATTACCTTTATAGAAAACATCTATCTTAGAATGCTCATCGTCCACCTGACGATGTTCTGAAAGCATTCAATCCATACAAGTTCGTTCCGGGTTCGAACGAAACCAAAGGCATCATCTCATTACACTCATTTTGGAATCACCCTCAGAGTTAACGATGATAACCCTTGCACTCTGAATCTTCATCTTCACTTGAGATTCACGACCTAATGCTTAATTTAGATCGATGTGGTTTTCGGATATCCAAATCTGGAAACCCGATCCCGGTCTCATCGAAATCCAAAACGCCATCTTTTAGGTCCAAGTTGTTTTAAAGTTTAAAACAATTCATTTCAATTCAATACTTGAATTCACACCGCATTTAACATAGATAAATATCACCTATTTGTCACTGATATATCTAATATCATATCACAAAATATCACAACATATCATTCAGCAGATATCAATCCAATAGATATCATCCAATAACTATCATCCAATAGATATCATCCAATATAGATGTTCTACACAAACAACCATCCATAAACAGGATTATTAATCCATGTTGTAATTAATTTAATCACCTTAAATTAAATTAATTACTTAAGAATTAATCACCTAATCCTACTTAAACAATCATTAAGTAATTACAAACATCTAATTAATTAATCACTTCTTGATTATCTTTTCAATTAATCAATTAAACTTTTATCACAGATTAATTACTCTTTAATTCTCAATTAATAAACCTTAATTATTAATTAATTTTCTTCAATACAAAGTAATCAACCCTTAATTACTTTTATAATCAATTAATTAACCTTTAATTAACTGATTAATTATCCATTAACTATTAATTAATAACCTTAATTATTAATCAATATCTCTTAATTACAAATTAATTAACCCAATATTACTTTTATAATTAATTAATTAATCATTAATTAACTAATTAATTATCTCTTAATTATTAATTAATAAACCTAATTATCAATTATTCATTAAGAACTTAATTACAGATTAATTATTCCTTAATCATCAGTTAATTAACCATTTGCTTAATCCTTAATTAACTGTTAACCCATCCTTAATTAGTAGTTAATCAATCCTTAATAACCATTTCATTAATCCTTAATCACATCTAGTTAATTAAGTAATTACCATTTAAAATCTTCTTAATTAATCCTTAATTACAGATTAATTATTCTTTAATTATTTAATTAATAAAACCTTAACTAAAATTTAATTACAAGTTAAGCACTTCTTAATTACTAATTAAGTAACCTTTATTTACTTAATTAACTACTCATTAATTACTTAATTAATCAATCTTAATCACTTGATTAATTAAGTCTTGATTACACTTAATTACTTGATTTATTAAACCCTGATCATTAATTAATAATCTTGTTTATGATCCTTTATTTTCTATTTAATTAATCTTAAATTAATTAACCTTTAATCCATAACCATTTATTAATTAAATAAATTATTTTTCCTTAATTAATTTCTTAAGTAAACCAATTAATTACTCTTAATTAATTAATCAATTAATCCTTCATAATAAAATAAATCAAACTTATTAATTATATTTAGTTTCCACAATTAACTTAGTTTATCTCAAGGTATTAAATCTTTTAATCATCTTAAGACAAGACATTATCTCATTAATACCTTTATTAACATTAACACTTAAAAAACATTTTAACATTATAATTTATCTTTACTTAATTACATCATTAATTAAGTTTTAAAATAAATAATTATTCACTTGATAATTTTAAAGTTATCAAAGCTTAACTTCCTAAAAAAAACTTAAAACATTTCATCTAAAGGTTTAAGACTAATTACAACTAGTATTTTAAAACTTAGCTTTCCAAAATCTTAACTTCCATTTTAAATTGATATTTAAAATCATTTTAAATTTAACAAAATTTCAAAATCTCTTAATCAATTGTTAAAGAAACAATTATAAATAGAGTAAGATTATATAAGAAATTTAAACTAGATTTAAATTCAAATTTCAAAACCCAATTTGATTTTAAAACATTTTTAAAGACTGCAAAGCATCTCTGCTTCGGGCCAAACCCGAAGACAACTCGGGTCTACCCCCGAGTAAACTCTCTTTCTTCCTGATTTTAAAACTTAATTGAAAATTTTAAAGTTTAAAAAAACCTGAAGCTTATAAACACCTAAACTTACTCGAGTTTACTCTCGAGCATCCTTCCCAAACTCTCGAGCAATGCTTCGAGTAAAAACCAACACCCATCATCAGATGTCACACCCCCCCGTACACCTGCACAGTCAACCCCGACGCCGATGATCACCTCCGGTGACATCGACACATCATCCAACGCCTCAACATCATCGCTCGATCATCCAAACTCACTCACGTTCCTCAAATCAAAATCGAGTACGGAAGAAGAACAGCAACCAAAAACGCTGCCAGGAAACTATCTCGAAGCCACTGCTCCCATCATCGGAGTTGCTACCCCTTCGGCTATGCCATGCCAACACCCTAAGCTACCATTACCCTAAATTCCAGTCCTCTCGATGCACCAGAGAAAGTGAAGAAACCAAATATTCCAGCGCGACCAAAACTAGGTTTAGAAATCCATTTTCTTTGCCGCCGACACCCCAATGATCAAACACCCCATCTTCCATTTTTCCCCGCCTCTCCATACAGTCCTCCACCACCAGACAAAGCCCCGACCTTTCTAGACCCTTAGGCCATCAGCAGTTGCTCAAAAACTCCAATCCAGTCAACACTGAAATTCTCTTCAATCCTATCACTAAAAATATGAATTTAAGTTTTAAAAATCTTCATTTTCTATCTAGATTCAAGTTATAAAATTAGATTATCAAATTATAACATTTGATTTATCATGTATTCAGAATTTGCCACTGCATTTCTTGTTTCCAGGACTAAATTTAAACCTAAATTGTTTTAAATAAATTTTAAACTTAAATTTATGATTTAACAAACATATATTGTATGTATCTCTAAATCTAACAAACATTGAATGATTTGATTATGATTTTTGATCAAACTCTTATTTCATGAACCAAGGATAGAAACATAAAAACACAACAGACATTCACATATACAATCATTCATATCATATATATGCACAATCAAGTATTATTATCTTCAACTTCACAAGCAATCAGAAGTATATTAACTTAAATTTTAATTAAATTTGTTTACTCACCAGATAAAAGAGCAGAGTCCTGAATGCTTAGAAACTTTGAAAACTGAATTTGCCTGGTTTTTTATTTCTTTAAAACTGCTAGTTGACATAATTGTTGTTGAGAAGATTGACTTTGATCATGAACTTCAGGTTGCATTTAGACTTGAAATGGTTGCAAACTCCAGATATTGAAAATGGTTCAGGCACTTGAAATTTTTTTCAAAAAATTGAACAGAGTGGTTATTTTGTTCTGAGGAGAAATACAAGCTTGTTTTTTAAGATTCTTTACTTACAGATTTGAAGACAAATGCTTAAGGAAGAATTAGTTTACAGAGTTGCATTTGAATTTTGGTTTGAAGCTTTAAATCTGAAAATGGTTCCAGGCTCAAGACTTTTGATTTGAGAAAAAAAAATGCGTTTCAGGTTTAAAACTTTTTAAAAGCGTTGAATTGTTTGAGGAGTTTCAGGTTGGAAAACAAACAGGGTTCAAATTATTTGATCAGAGATTTGTTTTGATAAAAGGTTACATGCATTGTTTGTTCACAGTTTTGAAAATGGTTGCAGGGCTTGAATTTTTGGGTTTGAGAAAATTTACTGAATTTTTTTGAGGAAGTGTTTTCAAGTTTTTGATCTAGTTTCAGGTTTAATGCAAAAGAAATTTTGTTTGTGAAGATAGAACATGGTTAAGTTTTTCTTAGAAATGAAATAAGAAAGGAGATGGGAAAAGAAGAGTTTGGTTTATATAATGTGGATTAGAATTTATTTGAAATTAAGAAAATAAAAATTAGTTTTCCTACTTGTCTCAGTTACTAACACTTGTCATTACTAATTTTAAATTAACTTACATGTGTACTTTAAAACTTTAATAAATCAACATTTGTAATTATCTTATTTATATTTATCTTTAAAAGATTTTAAAAAGCTTTTTAAATTAATTTCTAAATTAATAAATACATTTCTAAATAAATAAATGCTTCTAAAATTTATATAAATAAAATTCTTTTAAATAAAATAAAGTATAAACCAATTATATTTTAAATAAAATCATATAAAATATTTTTAATCCATTTTAAAATGTTAAAATAAACCTTTTGTATTTATTTTTAAATTTAATAAACACAACCTTAATTAATAACAATAAATTCTTTTTAAGGAAAACAAATTCTATTTTAAATAAAACTCATTCATATATTATTTTAAATCAAAATACTTTTAAGATATAAATATTCATTTAAATTCAAATTTAAATCTAAATTCAAATTCAATTTGAAATCAAAATTTAATATCAATTCAAATTTACATTATCTTTAAACAAACACCAATTTAATTTGAAAATAATAACTTTATTTAAAAAAAACTTTTATTAAAATTAGTCTCAATTATATATATAAACTCCTTATTTACTCAAAAATAATAATTCTGTTTTAGAATTCATTTATAGATCAACACCAACTATATTTGAAAATAATTATTCCATTTAAAAATCTATTTATAAAACATTACCAATTAAATTTGCAAATAATTATTCTATTAAGAATCCATTTATAACTATAATTAAAATCATCATGTTATTAATTATTTTTGGTTATTTATATTTGAAAATAACAAATTTTATCCATTTTAATTAATTTATTAAGATGATTATCAAATTTTAAATTCCTAGTAAGTCGTTTTTATGGGTCTTGGATTCTGGTGCTTCCGATTACATGTTTTGGGACCTTTCATCTTCTGCTTCTTTGTCTTCATCATTCATCATTCTTGTTATGACTGTTGATGGCACTCTGATGCCTTTGGTGGGAGTTAGTTCTGTTGTTACTCTCAACTTATCTCTTTCCAATTTCTGTCATATCCCAAATCTCACATTAAACCTTGTATATGTTTATCAGTTATGTACTAGTAATATAGTAACATTTACTTCTGATTCTTGTTTTTGTGTAGGAACTACAGTGTCAAAACTGAATGGGACAGGCCATTAGGAAGGGGGACTATTTGTTTTAAATGAATTAAAAGTTCCAGTGAGTGTTGCAACTAGTATTTTTTTTTTTATTCCTTTCATTTATGTTCTTATTCCGCTAGTTTTTATTTATGGAATTCTCGTTTGAGTCATGTTCCTTCTTCTTATTTGATATTTTTAGCATCGTGGGCGTGTTAGGAAATTTGCAGGCGTGTTAGGAAATTTGCAAAATCATGATATTCTGACCGTAGAGGATGTAAACTAGCAAAGTTATCCACTTTACCCTTTAACCGTAGCATCTTCATTTCTTCTACTCCATTTGATTCAGTTGGATGTGTTGGGATCATCTTCAGTTCTCCCCAATGGAGTGTCTCGATATTATGTGTCATTTATTGATGACTATACATGCTACAATTAAGTTTGCTTATTGAAACATCATTCTGACATTTTTTAAATATACAAAAACATTAGAGCACTTGTCAATACATAATATTCGGTTGTTATAAAATGCTTTCGGTGTTGTTTAAGTAGAGAATACACACCTCTAAGAAATTTTATGAATTACTTTCTTAGGATGGAATTATTCAACAAACCTCATATACTGATACTCCTCAACAAAATGGAGTTGGATAAAGAAATCATAAACATATTTTTGAAACTACTTGATTTATGTTATTTTTTTAGTTATGTTCCTATGGAATTTTTGGATAATGCTGTTTTCACTACTGTTAGACTAATTAACACTATTCCATCTTCTCGCTTTCAAGTATTTCACCTTTTGAAAAATTAAGGAACACTCGCCTTATTATTATATTTTTAAAGTGTTTTGGATGCACTCTTTTTGTTACCCTTCCCCACAGAGAGCATAAGATGTTATCTTCTCGGTCTATATTTGTGTTTTTCTTGCATATGGTGAGGGTAAAAAGGGTAATCATTATTTTGATCCCACCACTCAAAATCATTATTTGTCTCCAACGTTGTTTTTATTTAATACATAATATTTTACTTTATTTCATCTAAATCTCATAGTTTACCTATATCTGATCTAGTTTATATTAACCATTTTTCTAAGGACAATAATAATACCGATAGCTCTATAAAAACTAGAATACCTGAAGTTGCCTGCTTCTCTTTATGACCCCTCAATCTTCAACTAAGCCTATAGATCCACCTATTCTTCATTCCACATGCATTCGTAAGTCTAAAAAATTAACCAACTTTGCTTATTCTTGCCACTCTTCATCTTTTTCTTCATTCTTAACCTCCTTTCATGATCTTTTTGAGCCAACTTCTTACAAAGAGGCAGTTCTTAATCCTTATCAGCGAGATGATGTGAACAATGAACTTTCTACCTTACAAAGGATAAGTACTTGGGATTTGGTTCCTTTATCTCATTATAAGAGTGATTTTGGTTATCATTGGGTATTTGAAATCAAAACCAAATATGATGGATCAGTTGAAAGATTTAAAGCTAGTTTGGTTGTAAAATATTACTCTCAATAATATGCATGGACTATGAGAAGATGTTTGTTCATCTTGTAAAAATGACTATCTTTCGTACTCTCATTGTTTTAGCTCTCGTTCAAAATGGTGTATTTCACAACTTGATGTTAAAAATGCATTCTTGAATGTGATCTTCAAGAAGTAGTGTATATGGAACCTCCACCGGGTGTTCCTTATGAATCTAGGCATGTTTGCAAGATTAAGAAATCATTGTAAAGACTTAAGCAAACACCTTATGCTTGATTTTAGAAAATTTCTATTGTGATTAAATATCTTGGTTTCGTCTCTAGCTTCCATGATATTGTCTTTTTTGTTAAAAACACTAACGAAGGATGTATCATACTTTTCTTATATGTTGATGGTACGATTATCAAAATTGATGATATGCATGACATTTCTTCCTTATAAAAGGAGTTAGCTTGAAAATTTGAAATGAAGGATCCTAATCATTTAAAATATTTCTTAGGAATTGAGGTGACGTACCCACCAAAAAGGTTATCTTCTTTCTCAGTCAAAATATGTCACATATACTATTGGAAAAGCTAGATTTACCAATAATAAGGTTATTGACACTCCTATTGAAGTTAATGCAAAATACGCTCCTTCGAATAGCGTACCACTATCTGATTCTGCTTTATATCGAACCATTGTTGGAAGCTTAGTTTACTTTACCATCACTCATCAGAATATATCATATGTTATTTTCAAGTTGTTAGTCAATTTGTATGTTCCCTAACTACATTTCATTAGGCAACTATCCTTTGTATTATAAGGTATCTTCAAGGTACTATTTTCTATAGCCTTCTATTTTCATCCACCTCTTCCTTGGAATTGCAAGCCTACTCTATCACTGATTATAGTAGCGATCTCATCGATCACAAGTGATTGCTTGATTTTATATCTTTTAATGTGATTCTCTTATATCCTAGAAGAGTAAGAAGCAATCATTGTTTATCATTCTTTAAAAGAAGTAGAGTATTATGCTATGACATATACTGAAAGTCTAGTGGATCGTATCTTATATGACTAGTGTATTAGTATGTGAGTGTATTCCAATATATGAACTAAATGTGGCAATATATAAAAAAATAAAGTATAAAAACGAGCACACCAAAGTTTTTATACTGGTTCGGACTTCCCGTCGTACATCCAGTCCCAAAGCTCCACTTTGGTATTTCACTAAACAATAATCCTCACTTCATCCGAAGGAATAGGCTGATACAAATAGTATTTCTTTAACAAACTTATGTTCGATATAACTCAAATATTGAATGCTAGTATAATTCTTCCTATAATCTCCTTTGAATGATAATGAGTGCGAGTTGCTTGAATTTGTACGAAATAGTTTAACCAAAATATATAGATTTTGGTTGGATGTGATTGAGAATGCTAATTAGAAAATTTAAACATAGAAGTTAGAGAATAGTAAAGAAAGTTAAATTAAAATCTCAATTGATAGAAGTATTTATAGAATTAAACTGCAACTATTTATGGAGGAAGAAGTTTTTTTAAATAGAGAGAAGAATCCATTCAAAAAATGACAATTGCATGTTGTTTTTAGGTCGAGACAGTTCACAGACGTCTATTGTTCTATCATGGACGTTTGTGGATCTTTGGAAATAATAAAAAGAGAATTGTCACAGATGTTTATGACTTAGTGATAGACGTATGTCATACCGAGAAATATAAATTTTAAAACATTTGTTAGTACGATCTGTCAATGTGAAATTATACGTGTTTAGATCACTCAAGGAAGTTGTATAACATATATCTATGACTGTATACAAAAATATGACCTTACTTTTAAATAGTATGATCCATCTTTCTTCAATTGTCTACGATCCATAATCTTGTTGTGCACCGTAATCTTCTTCTAATATATATATACACCTACAATATGATAAGATATATCCTGTATATGTGATTGTATAGTTGTTGTCATTGAAATCTCATAATAGAAGTTCAAACATTCTCCCCCATTTTGATGATGACAACTATACGATGGCTAGTAATAAGTAATGAATAGATAACTCCCCCTAAACGTTACCTCCCTCAATGTATACGCATATTTATTTCCCTCTATCGCACTATCAAAAATTAGAATTACATAAATAGATTAAAGACGAGGCCATAAAAAACAAAGGAAATAGTTATGGAAATAACAATATCAGTACTAGCATGCTTGAAAAATGTTGAGTAGAAAATAAAACAGTCCTAAAATTGCAAGGAACGGTTGTTGATAGTCATGATAACTGAAATTAAAGAAATTTCCATAATTATTAGAGCAGTCAAGGTAGGAGGATGAAGTTGAGTGATAGTTTTTTTGCTATTGCATATATTCATTTGTTGTGTTGCTAAAGGATCGGGCCAAGATATATCATCACCATCTTCTCGTTCTTCCTCTGGTTCTTCTATAGTCTTTCCTCGATCTTGTTGAGAACTGCCACCATAAGACGACGATCTATGGGGATGATAGGCTTGAATTAGTGCTGAAGGAGGTGATGTTCGATAAGGAGAGGAGGATGATCTGCTATGAACTTTTCTCATTACTTTGCCTAAAGTATAAACAACCTTTTTCAAATTTTTCTCCATTTTAGTCATTCTTGTAGAAAAAGATTGTTCCAAACTGGCAATTTTAGTATGCAAATCTCTTTGATTGAACGAGATTAATTTTTTGTTTCGAAGTGTTAAATCATGGATGGATTCATTTTGAGTTGGCTCAGTATAAGCTTTGTGAATCTTTGAATCAAAATAATATTCAGTAATATGATGAGAGGAACCGGTCTGTTGTAGAGGACAAGGTGAATGAGTTTGTTGTGAAGGAGGAGGAGTTGGAGCTTGTTGAAGAGGGACTGGATGCATTTGTTGTTGTTGATGTGTAGTCCATTGAACCAGGAACATGATTGGAGGTGGTCTTTCAGGAAGATACATTAAGGATAAAAACCTTATACCACTTTCTTTGACAAGAATTTCTTGGACGTGAGAAATATAAGAAGGACCCCAAGACCTTGTAAAAGATGCATAATGTATGGTGCATATATAATTGTGCATTGGTGATGAGACCAAAAGCTTTTAATTTCTTCATGAATAAATTTATCCCAATTCACTTGAATTACACCAAATATTGCATATACGGCTTTGTGGTCATTTTCATATATTTTTTCATGACTTTCCAATCGTGGAATTATCATATTAGTTATCATATGGTTTAATAACCTAGCTTTTGGTTATAGATAAATGAATTTCAATTGTGGCGTTGTATCCTCCTAAATTTGCTGTGTCACTTCATCACTTGGTAGATTTCTTTGGTCAGGAATTTTCTCTAAATCAAGTCTTGTAGAGGAACAATCTAGTAAATGACCAATTGCGTTTACGCTAATTTTCAAAACTCGACCGTACACACTAATCCATAGCCAACCACTTCATTTTCAGATGTCCAAATATAGTTACTACATAATTTTGCATAAAAAAGAAAGATGACCAATTGATCAATTTGTACCTCATTTTCATCAAAACTGGTAAATTCTCGAAAACCGGAAGCGATGGTGAGTTCTTAAAGATCATATTCTCTAAATTTTAAAAATCAGTAGAATGAACCGAAATGCAGTCTCTTTTGCTTCAGTTATTCAAATCTTTTGTTTTCAATTGGGCTATTTCAAAGCCATTCTTGAATATAAGCATCAGTGACAAGATGAGTTTGAAAAGAAGAAGATTGACCCCTTATTGATCTCTTGTTAATGAGATTTTTGGCTTTGGGAGCCATTTTTGGTGAATTATGGTTTTTGGGAAGTTAGGGTTTTAGAGTTGGACTTTTAGAAGTAGACTGATGAATAGTTGAAGAGGTAGGTTAAAAATATATATGAAGCGCCTTTTGTCAACAGCCGAAACTTGAGTCAGGCGTTTGAGGAAGAGTGGCAGACGTCTGAGATCACTCAGGAATGTTTTCCTATAGGATATGACAGACATCTGAGATCACCCAGGAATGTTTTCCCATGGAATATGATAGTCTGTCTCTTCTTCATAGATGTCTGTGAGAAACAAAGGTGAATTTTTAAGTCTGTTGTTTGAATTTTTATTTTAATTGAATATTTTCACAGAGTCATCATAATAAACGATTATTATAATCAATAAACATATAAAAATTATATATTATATGGTTACATATTTATTTCTATATATATTGTGTGTGTAGATACATAGAATTAGTTATCCACCGATTTTTTTTGGATTTTAGGTTGATCCCAAGAGTCTATTCCATTTTTCTCATCTTGAGGCTTAAGTGGAGACCAACTTGGATGAGCTGGAGTGTCAATCCAGTCTTGGTTTGATGGTCCTGCCTTGCATAAATTTCTTGGGGTAGCGTTGTAAATTTTTACAGGAGTTTGTATTAAATGAGGATATTTTTGATAAACACAATTTTTCGTTGGTGAATGACCACAAATTGCTAGGGTACATTTTTCGAGAAAGTTAAGATGAGATCCTTGACGTCGTTGCTTGTAACACATTTCATGTTGAACTCCCATCATTTCTTGTTGATAGTGATATATTGCATCACTTTAGTGTTGAAAGATGTTGATTCTAGATTAATTGCTCGTTTAGTTTTCTTTTCCTTATGAGAGAAGCCAATGTGATATGTAAGTAATGTCATAATATTTAATAAGGTCGATTGAACTGACAAAGGGGTGATTTTTGTTGGTGATACGTAGGTGATATTTGATGAAGATGAGCTAAAGTCGATAGTTGAATAAGTGGAATCATGAACAGAAGACATGTTTGTTTATTTTTTGTGAATTTATAAATAATATTTCGGTTTTTATTTTTCTTCAATCATGTATGAATAGGTTGTATAGTCTATTTATAGTGAAACTTTGTATGGGTAGAATTATTTTAACCATAAATTGGTCAACTGTTTTTTTTTATGGTTGTTAAAAAATTGGCTGAAATATAGAGAAATAATGTTTAAAATTTTCTAGTGGTGAAAATGTATCACACATTAGTTAGTTAATTCAGAAACGGAACATATACCAAGGTCCCGTCATAGCTTATAAAAGTTGATCACCATAGTGTTTTGGTCAAAATATTGGCAATTTGATTTTTAGTGTTAACAGATCCAAGAAAGATAATCCCTTTTTCTACGTTATCTCTTAAAAAATGGTGACGAGTGTCGATATGTTTAGTACGAGAATGGTTAATTGAATTTTTAGATAAATTTATAGTACTAGTTTCATCGCAATATATAGAAGATTTGGTAACGATTTTACCAAAATCTTGAAGTGTTTATTGCATATAAATTACTTGTGCATAGGCTAAGGCTGCTAATATATACTCGGTTTCACAAGGTGAGAGCTGTGCAATTAAAGCGCCCTGCCGCTCCATAGCGTTTGAGGTGCGAAAAGTTGTAGTGGAGATATATCGGGGATATAACAGGATAAAGCAGACGACTTTAAAAAGAGGAATGATTAACATTCTACATTAAAAAGAGGAACAACTATTACTTATTATTTCTCAACAAGCAAAACAAGTTAGAATAAAATAAAGATAAGCAAAGTTGGCAATTAAAAATTTAGAACTAGTTATAATAACCAACAGTGTATATCATTATTACATCAACTTTGAAGTTACTAAAACTTAAAAGCAAGACATCATGCAAAATGCTTATTTATAGGAAAGGGGAATATAGCGGGGCAACAAAATTGGGGATATAGCGGATTATTGCCGCAATGTCGAGGATAATAGCGGTCCGCTATATTGGACCGCTATATTGGAATATCTTGCCCCAAAAGTCCGCTACGAGATATATCGAGGGTATATCGGGGCAATTTTGGGGAATTGACTGCACAGGGTGAGAGAGAAACATAATTTTACTTTTTAGAGAACCACGAAACCAGAGATTGACCAATGAAATGACACGTGTCGCTCGTACTTTTTCTATTTGTCTTGCAACAACCAAAATTTGCATGGCTATATGATACGATTTCGAAAGAGCTGACTTTCGGGTAGAAAAGTCAGTAATCTTTGGTGTTGGTAAGTATAGTAAAATCATTTTAACCGCTGGATGATGTGACTTCTTAGGTTTTTCTTGAAATCTTGCACATAGACAAACGCTCATCATAATATCTGGTCCACTAGTCGTTAAATATAATAGAGATCCTATCATACTTGGGTATAATTTTTTATCAAAATCTTTCCCATTTTCTTCTTTACCGAAATGTAAACTTATGCTCATTAGAGTTGGTTTACTTGAAGTACTATCCATTCCAAATCATTTTAATAATTCTTTACAATATTTTTCTTGATTTATAAAAATTCCATTTTCTAGTTGTTTTATTTGTAAACCTAAAAAAAAAATTAATTCTCCCATATGCAACATTTGGAATTACTTTTTCATTATGTTAGGGAAATCGTTACATAGTTTTTCTTTAGTTGATCCAAATATGATATCATCAACATATATTTGTACAACTAGTACATTACTTTCTCCGCTTTTTATAAATAATGTAGAATCGGTTTTCCCAATTTGAAAACCGAAATTTAGTAAATGTGTTTTTAGTCTCTCATATCAAGCACGACATGCTTTGTTTAATCTGTATAATGCATTTTTAAGTTTGAAAATATGGTCTGGATATTTCTCATGAACAAATAAGGGCAATTGTTCAACATAAACCTTCTACTTTATGAAACCGTCTAAAAATGAATTCTTAGCATCCATTTGAAATAATTTAAAATTATAATGACATGAAAAAGTAAGTAATGTTCGTATAGCTTCAAGACGTGTCGCAGGAGCAAATGTTTCATTATAATCAATTCTTTCTTCTTGGTTATATCCTTAAGAAACTAATCTTACTTTATTATGAAAAGTGTTTCCATTTTCTTCTGCTTTATTTTTAAAAACCCATTTTGTTCCTATTATAGATTGATTATTTGGTCTTGGTACAAGTTCTCATACATCATTTATTTCAAATTGATTAAGTTATTCTTGCACTACGATAATCCAAAAACCATCTTTTGGTGCTTCTTTATAATGTTTATGTTCAAAATTAGTAATAAATGCAACAAGACTTATTTGATTTAGTTGATTTCTAGTTGAAACTCTTGTGTTTAAATCACTAATTATATTGTTAACTACGTATCTTTTAGGATTTGAGGTGTTGATCTTAAAAGATTACTACTATTATTTATAGTATTATTGTTTTCAGTTAAAGAAGTATTATTGATACTATTGTTATTATAAGCTTCGTCGTTGTCATTAATTTTTGGTATTCTGAAAATATTCATCAAAAGAAACATGAAGACTTCCTTCAATAGTGTTAACTCGTTTATTAAAAATTCTATATGCTTTGCTACTATCTGAATATCGAATAAAAATTCCTTCATCGGCTTTTGGATCAAATTTCCCAAGATTATCTTTAGTATTAAAAATAAAGCATTTCGAATAAAAAATACAAAAATATGATACTTTAGGTGTTTTTTCGAAAAACATTTCTTAACATGTATTATCAGTCAAAGGTCGAATTGTTACACAATTTAATACATAACATGCGGTAGTTATAGCTTCGGCCCAAAACTTTTTGGTAAACTGCTGCTACTGAGTAATGTTTGTGCACATTTTCGTAGTGTTCGATTTTTCCTTTCTGCTATGCCATTTGTTATGGTGTTCGTGGAAACAAAAAAATTATAACCAATTCTTTTTTTACTGTAAAATTTTTCAAAGATGTCATTTTTAAATTCTCCACCATGATTACTTCTTATACTTTTAATTTTTAAGTTCATTAAATTTTTAATTCTCTTAGCAAAAATTTTAAACATTTCAAACATATTACTTTTATGTTTTAAAAATAAGGTCCAAATATATAGTGAAAATCATCGACGATAACAAATACATATTTGTTATATTTATTGATCTTACTTGAGTCAGGCCAAATAAATCTAGATGAAGTAATTCAAGTGGTTGTTTAGTGGTAATTTCTTTCTTTGATTTAAAGGAGCTTTTCTTTAATTTTTCAAATTGACAAGCATCATATAGATTATTAACTTTATAATTTATTTTGTGTAATTCTCTTATTAAATCATTCTATGCTAATTTATTTATATATTTAAAATTTACATGAAAAAAGCGTTTGTGCCAAGGGTCATTATGATTTACGGTCAGGCATAAGTCATTATTATTTTTAATATCTGTATTCAAAAGATAAATATTTCTTTTTCTTATTCCTTCAAAAATTAAAATTTTATTTTAATCAAATAAACTACATTTATTTTTTTCAAATCAATTTTAAACCTTTATCACATAATTGACTTATACTTAGTAAGTTATATATTAATTTTTCTGATAACAAAATATTAGTAATTATAGGAGAAGTGGATATACCGAAATTGATAACGTCTCCACTGGCGATGACAAATCTTTTTGAGTTACCTCAAAATATCATAGTGTCGTCATTGATATATATAATATTTGATAACATATGTGCATTTTCCATCATATGCTTGGAGCATCCACTGTCGACTATCCAATTCTTTTTACTTTTAATATTATTTTTGAGTACCAACAAAATAGTAAAAAAAATAATTAGTACCCACTTCCTCTTGTTAGGATCTATGTGTTAGTTAGTGAAGGTAGCCATACCCAAGTGGGTTTGGGACCTTCAAAAACATAATTTTTATTATAGACAATATTTTTCAAGTATTCATCTATATGTTTTTGCCTAATAAATTTTTTATTTGATTTAGGGATCCATATTTCGACACTACTCGTTTTAGGAGTATTAATCTTAATTTTTGAAATAGGTTTCTTGAACTTAGTATATAGTGTACTATGGTTTCTATGTTTTTGCTTAGCATTAAATTCTAATCTATTTCGATTTCATGATAGTCTTGATATTTTGATCAAATTTTCTAAGTTTTCTTTCCTTTATTAAATTTGGATACATTATTAGTAATTTTATCTAACTTGTTCTTAAGACGACAAATTTCAATATTGTTAGAATCTACACTTGCCTTTAAATTCAAGTTTTTATTTTCCAAGTTTGGTTTTTTCAAATCTATCTTTTTTCTAAATCACGTAATAGAATAGCATTTTGAAAAGATAATGTTTTGCATTCTTTTTTAGCTATTTCCAGTTCTTCTTATAACATTCTTTTTCGGGCTTTTAATAAACCAATTTCTATCTCTGCTCTATTTACCTTTCCTATGTATTCTTTGTTTGATTTCTTGGATTCTCTATATTTATCATCTAATTTTATGCTAATTTTCAATATTTCATCATATGTTGATTCAAAGCGTACCTTACTAGTATTAGCAATAAAACAGATATTAGCTTGTTTTGAGTCACTTTCACTATCACTGTTAGAGGAAGAAGAGGAACCAGAGTCATCCCAAGTTACTCGAGTGATTTTAATAAGCCTATTGATTTCACACATCACTCTATAAAAATTCGAAGTGGTTTTGAATATTTTCCAATACCCGACCCCGGTCTCTTCGAGACTCATGTCATCCTAACCCAAGTTATCCAAATAAAATATACAACATTTCATATCAGAGATATCAACTCATTCAAAGCATTCAATACCATTCAATCATCCATAAGCAAAGTTTGATCACTTCCATAGTTAATTTAATTAATTCTAATTGAATTTCTAACCTCAATCACTTAGTTTCCTTCACTTAACATTAATTAATTTCAAATCAATTAATTAATCATCCCTTAATTATCCATCATAATTAATCACCCTGGATTAATTATCTTTCAATTACATTCAAGTAATTATCTTTAATTAATTACACAAATTAATTATTCTTAACCAAAAACAGTAATTAATCTTTAATTACTTCACAAATTAACTAAAATTAATTACATTAATCTTTAATTACTTATATTAATCAATTTCTCATAAATCACTTAGTATTGATTAATTAATCTTAATTAATCAATCTTTAATTACGTCAATGATTATATAAATTAATTATTTCCCATTTACATTTCAAGTTATCCTAATCTAATTTAATTACATTAAATAATTAATCATTAATTAAACCACAAATATTAATCACTCTTGATTTATCTCAACCTGTAATTATCTACCATTTTATTTACTTCATTAAATAAATTAATTACTCCTTAATTAATTATCTTAATTAATCTCTTGATTTATTACACAAAGTAATTATACCCAATTTACTTCTATTAACAAATCATCGTTCAACTAATTACATCCAGTAATTATTTATTAATTACTTCCCTATGTAATTATATTTTATTAATTACATTAAGTAATTACCTATCAAACCACCCAATTTATTCTATTTACTTTTTAGAATCCTAAATTATACTTATCCAATCATAACACAGCACAATTTAATTCCCAAATTAATCTTTCACAGTATATAAATAAAATGCATCATCAATTATGAAAATAATTTCTATATTGTGAAGAATCCAGTTGGATCCCTCCAACCTGTTTTCCTACATCCACAGATGCTAGCACAATACCAATTCCACTTCGAGGTGGAATATCGCGGTATATGGGATTAATATAATATTATCCTCTATTATGCGGCGCATAGGGTCTCATCCGCTATAAAATGCGGGAAATCAATCATACCAATATATACTATATATGTAACATCCTGCCTTTTCGCACACTTTAAAACGACACACGTGCCAATTCAAAGCATACGCAAGGGCGGATTGTTATGGGGTAAATAAGAAAAACAGAGAAGGAATAAAACAAAATAGAATCTCAAAGCGGAAGGATAAAATATAATAATAAATATACAGTTCAAAACAGTTTACAAAACAGTTATTTCACTTATACAGTGAACATCAGAGTTACACATACCAATACAACAATGCAGCGGAATAAAAAGAGTGTGGTGCAATACTATATATAGAATAATACTGATTCTTCGTCTTCGTCCTCCAAAGCTAAAATCTGCTATCCTGAAACGCTCGGACTGACCCGAGCGAATTTGAAAAGACAAAAACACCCGAGTCAGACTAGAATATCTTATGTGAGTTAAATAAACAGAAATAAATATGAGTACAGTAACTCAAGAGATGTTCGGGATTTACATCTCCTAAGGATCCGTTAAACTATTTACTATGTAGTATATTGCGCTATTATAATAGTGTCTATTTATAAAATAAACTTACTTTTTAATAGCGTTAAGGGGTTACCCATATAGCCCTTAACACGTAATAGTCCCAGTAGTCCATCCAATATCATAGTCCCTCCTGATCGGGAAGCCACTAGAGGATACCACACGGGCTACGGGAGAAAACCAAACTCGTACAAGGCGCGATAGGGTAGGTGACACGGCACAACTAGGCAATGCCAGGGTAGATATACCAATTACGCTTCCGGGCCGATGGTAACGCGAAGCCGCAGCAACCGCCCACCTCGAAACAACTCCCCAAATCAAAAAAATAGAAGTGGCCACTGAATCAATCCAAAGTCATAGTATAATATCGAAGAGGAGTGTCCGATCAGAGGAATGACCTCATTAACCCGTCGATCGCTCCTGTTTTAGCCACCTTATGCCAACTCACGGGAGTCGGGTCCACGTATTTACCTTACAGGAATCGTCGCCACCAACCTACTTCATTCTGGAATCTCCACCGCGTACACGGTTAGTCAAAGTGGTTTTCGGTATCGACAGAGAGTATGTCCATATCCGATCCCGGTCTCTTTGCCAATCCATCGTTATTATAACACCGCGGTTCTTTAAAGCAGTTTATACTTTTAAAACCAGAATATAATCCATTTCAAAACCATAATATTACGATATCATTCCAAAACCCAAAACCATATTTTACCACTTATCCCAAATATAATTCCTTTCCAATAATAAAAAGGCTTTAACTTCATAATATCTGAAAATCGAATATTTTCAAAGCATAATATTTTTGGAAATCCATAATTTCAAACCATAACTTTTAAAACTCAAATGGTTTGGATATTCAACGGTATGTGAATTAAAAAGCTTAACTTTACTGTCACTTTGTAAAGAAATAAGTTATATGGCTTTATGGAAATATTTCTTTATCTAAAGTTAAAACCATAATTTAGATATCACTCTTAAGTTCCAAAACCATTTCAACTTCCATATATATAAATCCATTGGAGTATTAATATTCAAAAACTAAAATTGGAATATATTCTTTCAACAAATTAAATGTTTTATTATTTAGTTTGAATATTCACATAAATCCTTAAACAACCCCAATTTCTAGTAATAAAACATATGTATTTTTCGATTCCAATTATATTAGAATATTTTTCCAATTCAAATTCATATTAGAATATTCATTTCAATTTTTTTCTTGGGAAAAATCCAATTATAAATATCATATCTTAAATTTCCAAACTTAACATTTAAACATATGATATAAATTTATCCAACTCCATTTTCTAAATTTTCTTCCATTTTACTAAGGGAATTTATACACCTTTTTATTTCAAAATTTCCAACTTTTCATGTACATAAATACGGAAGAAAAATATTATACAGTATAAAATTTAAGATTATTATAAACCGTATTCCATCCAAACCATAGAAATCACATTAAAATAGTTATATATAGACCGCGGTGCCTGTATATAATTTTCTATCCTATGGTCAAGTGATACGGATATTTATCATTTCAATCTGCAATTTAAAAATAAAACTTTGCGGTTTTATCATTTCAAACCACAATCCCGAAAAATGAAATATGCATGATAAATTTGCAATTTTAATGATATGCAATAAACATTCATTCATCAACAACATCCATCATCCAATCGCAACCATCAACCAATTTCAATCAATAACAGTATATATCTATGAACATATACAACAGGTAATAACTGTCAGTTTTTTCCAAATTAAATTTATCAACTATTTATCTAACAGTTTACTCAATAATAATTTACATAACTGTTAACTAGCAGTTCTTATGCAAACAATAATTTCTAACAGCCAATTAATATGCAATCAATCAATTTAAATTAACAGCTAAATTCAAAAAAATGCAATTCAACAGATATGGATGAAATAACATGCCCAAAAGCTCATAAATAAATTTCTATTCATTTCTAAAATTTATTTAACAAACATAAAAGCTTCTAGTAATTGTGAGTGGGTTAAAACACTCACCTTTGGAATTTAAATTGAATTTAAACCCGATTTAAACCCAAAAATTCGCCCGTCTCAGAATTTGTCCAAACCAGCGTCATCAAGTCCGGAATTAAATTACGATCCTAACGCAAAAAAAATCGTGTGAATCCGATGTCATATGAAAAAGTTATGGCGAAAAATGGTGATTGAATTCAAAATTAAATTTTAACAAAATAAAACAAGCCTCACATATACACTTGCCACGTCATTCACATCTCCCCCAACATCAGCGCACGCAAGAACCAGGGAAACGCACCCGAGACACGAACGAACCCATGAACGCAGTTGACCGTGCCCTTTGACCGTGCTTTGCCGCCCCTACACGCCACCGTTCGCCACAAGACCACCACCAATCTCCTCAGCTCGACGAGCCCCACCCACCTATGTAGGTCCGGTCGTCTATCTGTTCGCCGCCGCCGCCCAAGAACTTGCATGCCGAAACCCTAAACGAATTTTGTACGACGATCTAGCCGCTGATTCGCCCCAAAAATTATATAGATGCACTCCCCTCGGTCCCCTCTACAAAACCCAGAAACGGTTTGTCGATCCGACGAACTTGGTTGCGACGCTGATGTGAGGCCGAAAATGAATCGAATTGTTCTGGATGAACGAAATCTCCAATTGAAAAACGAATTGCAGCGGTAGAATACGCGCATCGAATAATTCAACATATATTTTTTTGAGAATTTTCTGAAATTTTTGAGTTTTGACTTTTGATTTTGAACTGTGGATGGATCTGGAATTGGATCTGAGATGTATACATTTGGGGAAGAGAAAAGAGTGAAGAAATGAACGTACAGCAAATGAAAAAGAAAGGAGCTAGGGTTTAGAGATGTATATTTATAGATAGGCTAGAGGTAGGGTAGCTAGACTGGATACGCGAACGTGCGTGACAAACCATGGTCCAAAAAGCCCGCTATGCCTCCGGAGTCGGATTTGTTAAAACTATATATCCAAATAGGTGTTTTAAAATATTCTGAACGCAATGGAAAAAGTTTCGCGACCAAATTCGATCGTATGAAGAAGTTATGCTAAAAACAAGATTTCCAAATTGATTTTCAAATTGATTTTAATAAAATTGATTTCAAGGCGTTTATCGTCCGTACGATCAAACAACAAGTCCGATCGATACGAAATTTGAAATCCTATAATAATTCACTGATACGGATCCGATGAAACTGGTTTCGTCGAAATCCGAGTCCGTGCCCAAAATGGCTATTTTTAATATTTATTAAATAAATTAAAATAAATTATAAATCCAGTTTTTATGTTTCAACTTCTAATATTGGCCAAATTTTGTGACTTATATAATTCAGACAATCCCAAATGGTTTACCAAGCCTGGATGTGAATTAAAATCTATCGGTATATAAATTTGCAGCTAAATATCTGCACTTCCTTATTATTTAGAGATTATAAATTTTCTTCTAAACCCAATTATTAAATCTTATACCTTTATACTCACATCTTAAACCAAATTAAATAAATAACTTGATTTCCATCTCAACTTACTTTTAATTGCAGTTAACCCTTTTCACCGTAATTAAAATTCCAAATTATAAATAAATTTTTATTCCCATTCCCTTAATTTTCTTAACTATTTATTTATTCAAATTTTCAATATTCAACATAAATAGTTTGGTTAAGTTCATTTATTTACCTTCTTCCTATGATTCACAGTTATGGATGTCAATATGATGAAGTTTACATTAGTTAAGATTTCACTCAATTGTTCTCTAAGTCAAATGTTTACAGCTTTCATTTAACTTTAATAACGTACAAATTTACGTTAAATTCCATTTTTAAATGAAGTAATTACCATTCGTTGAATCAAATACTCAATTCATAAATAAAGTCTTGTTTTCAAAAAGTTATATCACAAATGGTCAACTAAAATTTGAATAAGCTTTACTAAATTCTATGGTATTAAATGTTGCAATAAATCCAAATTGCCATGTCTTAAATCCAAATTACTAATTAAGTCTTGATTCCTTTATTATTCCTTTGGTTTTCAAATAAGTTTTTATGATGAATGTGAATTCAAATGAACAATGGAAACCCATTCCCATTTGATTTCACTATTCCATTAAATATCTTCATATTCCAGCTAAATCAACTAACGTATGAATTAGCTATTTCAATCTTCATTAAATTGCGGTTTTTATACAATAGAAATTAAATCCCATTAACATATAAATAAAGGTTGATATCCATCTATTTACATTATATCACACTTGTGCTTCTATTTAGCTTTGTATAAATGTATGAATGCGGAGTCTTGCCTATTAACGTATTAAATAAGCCTTAAAATCAATTAATGCCCCTCCTTAGTTTAACCTCTTTTTATCCGTATTTATTTTTAGAGTAACCCTTGGATTAAATTCCCAAATCACCAATTCAATTAATTATACCTTTCAATCCAAATGTAAATCTTCCACCTTTGAATTCTTATATTAAATGAATTTTATTCTAGGCAATAATTTTTTACAAATGTTTACTGATTCCACATTTATAGGTTTCTTAAATTTTACTCCATCTAAATGTGACACATTTTTATTTCATTCAAACCAATATATATATTCATTCCTATTCAATATATATATTCATTCCTATTCCTTTCATTTGGTTACTGCATTGAAATCTATTTATTAGCTAATACTACGTTACTATCATTAATTAAATTTTGGATTATATTCCAATTCCTATAACTAGGCCTTAAGTCACCATTTTACATAGTTTTAATTTAGCGTTTATTTAAATCTTCGTTTATCGTTTAGAATTTCTACTAAATTGAAATGCACAACTTATGAACTTTAACCAATTTAGTCCACCTAATAAATTTTTCAAATGTTTGTGTGTATGTAATCCAATTCAGTTATTGTTACATTAATACCATTAAACCAACAAATTAAGACTTATAACTACAACACAACTTTCAGTTATTTTCAAATCTATGTCATATAACCTTTTAAATCTCTACCTGTAATTACAGTTTCTATCTAACTCCTACATTCATCCTTTTAAAATCCTAAGACTTTAATTTTATACTGGATTAAATTAGCAACATATAAATTAAATTTATAAAAAAAATCATAAATTTATCAGGTCGTTACAATCTCCCCCACTCAAAACTTTTCGTCCCCGAAAAGGAAAGAAGGGAGGAGGAAGAATAAACAGTACTTTTTATTTCAATTTTTAATTTATAAACAATATTTTCCTGGATTAATCCTCCTAAATGAAATATTCCTGTTTTATAATCATTATATCCTTTAATACTTGAGTTATTAAAGTTGGAAAAATATTTTAACAAAATTCTAAGTCCAAAATTTTCGAAAATTTTTGGCAGAGTCTCCTTTGTACGGAGGGACTCTGGAGAAAATATAATATCCAAATATACAAGTATATTACATATATAATCAAAATATTATATCCCAACACGGGAAAAATATATAAAATATCGCTTTAAACGTAATCCGAAAACGTACCTATTGTCGGGCAATATACGCTTTATTATTTTGGAACCAACAGCAGTAGCAGTTGCTTCCAACACCTGTACTTACTAATAAAATCTAAAAGGTTAAATATTTATTTTAAATGAACTATTCAAGTGGATTCAATCATTCATACTCAATCAAATGCAACAACCATACATTTTAACAAACAGCACAACCACATACAACAACCCATCATTTAAATCAAACGACAATTAGTTGTTCGGGTTCAGATTCTGAAGTTGTACGAATGAAGAATAACTATCAAGTGCATCCGTTGCTCAACAGCCTAAGATGGAACAAAGATAGATTATTTGTAAATCTAACAACTCCATAATTCCTTACCCAACAACATACATCAACCAACAATTCAACCCAACACCAAAATAGCTGATTATACATTCATTTCATAATTCAGTGTTTTGATTTTCTTCCCTTTATTTATGGAGGAATTCCTTTATTTCTTACAAGTTTTATTTTCCAATTATCACCAAATTCATTATATTTGTATTTCCTTTTTATTACTTAAGTTTCCTTTTATTACTTAAGTCTATAAAATAAATTCTCATTAATAACAACAAATATTTTGAATATCTTCACTTGTAAGATTTCCCTTTACATTTTCTTACTAACATTGCAACTTTTATTATATGGTAAGTTATGTATGTTTAAGAATGCAAGTGAAAATTTACAAGTTTCTTCTCAATTCCTTTTTATTTATTAATGGTTCAATAAATATATATTCGTTTTATAAATTACAATTTCAACTTACCCTTAATTTCATTCCTTTATTTAATGTTTACGTTTTATTATATTTAATTACAGTAACCCTCTACTTACACTTAAATTATTAACCTTAAAACCTCCATTTTTATAAATAAAGGATCTTATTAATTCATTATCTAGGGTTTACAGACATTTATTTATATTACCTACTTTTTATTATATTACTAGTAGCATTTTAAAACATACTTAAGTTTATAACCCTACACATCAATCTTTATTTATTAAAGAATTTCATTTTATTTACTTAAGTTAAAATCACCTATTAATAATACTCACCTTTAATTTGGGTAAAATTTCAATTATCACTTAAGTTTATACCAATAAATTCTTATTATAACAGTAATTTATTGAATACTTCATTTTTCCTAAATTCTTACTTGTAAAATATTCAATTCCAGTTCCTCATTTAACACTTCAACTTTTATATTTGGGTAAGTTATTTATGTTAAGGAAATTGCAATTGAACTTATACAAGTTAAATCTCCATTCTTTTAATTCATTGATTATTCACTAAGTCTTTACCAATATTCATAAGTTAAAATATTTATCTTCCTTTATCCTTAGCATTAATTCTCTTATTTCAATTAGGGGTTTCAATTCATTTATTACCTAACTTTTATTTCATTAAAATTTTCAATTAGTTAGCGGAAAATTTTAGAATTAAATACCAAGTTGAATTTCCATTTATTTCAAAATAATAGATAAATAAGTTCTTACTACTCAATATCTCTAATTATAGTTAGAACAATAAAAGAAAATTTTAGAAAGTTCTAAAATAAATCTGTAGTAGAATTTACTACAGTGGCCTTTCCCCTTCGAAACTCGAAAATGAAAGTCGATGATGCGGCCGTCATCACCGAATTTATTTTCCAGCGACAGAGAGGAAAGTACAGAATTTAATTCTTTTCCAAATCTTCTTTAAAACAATTCTTCCAATTTATACGAAATATTTATATAAGAAAATACTTATAAACCAAATCAATAAATTTCACAAATTCTTTGAAAGCAAATTTTCAAAAATCCCGGACTTAAGTTCTAAATCTCCAAATTTGGTTTATTATAATTTCACTTAGCTTCAGTTATTATAAATATTTTTATTGCCTAACATCCAATCTATAGCAACCAAATATATATATATCTTTATAAAACTATTTTTATATATAGAAATATAATAGGCAAAATTATTTCATTCACCTATATTAAAAACAAATATTATGTCGGTCTGTCCTATTAAGTGTTTAGAAATCCCTATTGATGACATAGCGTCCCATGCATCAACCAGAATTTATAAATACAAAGCGGAACAGATTAACACAATATTAAAATCTTTTTATTAATACTAACAAGTACGCTCTCTCTTATATATACACTCAGCGACTCCCATAGGATATTTCTACCCTATTAACAAAGAGTCAAACCCCACAAAGCCAAGGTTTATCGCTAAACCTGGCTCTGATACCAACTGTAACATCCTGCCTTTTCGCACACTTTAAAACGACACACGTGCCAATTCAAAGCATACGCAAGGGCGGATTGTTATGGGGTAAATAAGAAAAACAGAGAAGGAATAAAACAAAATAGAATCTCAAAGCGGAAGGATAAAATATAATAATAAATATACAGTTCAAAACAGTTTACAAAACAGTTATTTCACTTATACAGTGAACATCAGAGTTACACATACCAATACAACAATGCAGCGGAATAAAAAGAGTGTGGTGCAATACTATATATAGAATAATACTGATTCTTCGTCTTCGTCCTCCAAAGCTAAAATCTGCTATCCTGAAACGCTCGGACTGACCCGAGCGAATTTGAAAAGACAAAAACACCCGAGTCAGACTAGAATATCTTATGTGAGTTAAATAAACAGAAATAAATATGAGTACAGTAACTCAAGAGATGTTCGGGATTTACATCTCCTAAGGATCCGTTAAACTATTTACTATGTAGTATATTGCGCTATTATAATAGTGTCTATTTATAAAATAAACTTACTTTTTAATAGCGTTAAGGGGTTACCCATATAGCCCTTAACACGTAATAGTCCCAGTAGTCCATCCAATATCATAGTCCCTCCTGATCGGGAAGCCACTAGAGGATACCACACGGGCTACGGGAGAAAACCAAACTCGTACAAGGCGCGATAGGGTAGGTGACACGGCACAACTAGGCAATGCCAGGGTAGATATACCAATTACGCTTCCGGGCCGATGGTAACGCGAAGCCGCAGCAACCGCCCACCTCGAAACAACTCCCCAAATCAAAAAAATAGAAGTGGCCACTGAATCAATCCAAAGTCATAGTATAATATCGAAGAGGAGTGTCCGATCAGAGGAATGACCTCATTAACCCGTCGATCGCTCCTGTTTTAGCCACCTTATGCCAACTCACGGGAGTCGGGTCCACGTATTTACCTTACAGGAATCGTCGCCACCAACCTACTTCATTCTGGAATCTCCACCGCGTACACGGTTAGTCAAAGTGGTTTTCGGTATCGACAGAGAGTATGTCCATATCCGATCCCGGTCTCTTTGCCAATCCATCGTTATTATAACACCGCGGTTCTTTAAAGCAGTTTATACTTTTAAAACCAGAATATAATCCATTTCAAAACCATAATATTACGATATCATTCCAAAACCCAAAACCATATTTTACCACTTATCCCAAATATAATTCCTTTCCAATAATAAAAAGGCTTTAACTTCATAATATCTGAAAATCGAATATTTTCAAAGCATAATATTTTTGGAAATCCATAATTTCAAACCATAACTTTTAAAACTCAAATGGTTTGGATATTCAACGGTATGTGAATTAAAAAGCTTAACTTTACTGTCACTTTGTAAAGAAATAAGTTATATGGCTTTATGGAAATATTTCTTTATCTAAAGTTAAAACCATAATTTAGATATCACTCTTAAGTTCCAAAACCATTTCAACTTCCATATATATAAATCCATTGGAGTATTAATATTCAAAAACTAAAATTGGAATATATTCTTTCAACAAATTAAATGTTTTATTATTTAGTTTGAATATTCACATAAATCCTTAAACAACCCCAATTTCTAGTAATAAAACATATGTATTTTTCGATTCCAATTATATTAGAATATTTTTCCAATTCAAATTCATATTAGAATATTCATTTCAATTTTTTTCTTGGGAAAAATCCAATTATAAATATCATATCTTAAATTTCCAAACTTAACATTTAAACATATGATATAAATTTATCCAACTCCATTTTCTAAATTTTCTTCCATTTTACTAAGGGAATTTATACACCTTTTTATTTCAAAATTTCCAACTTTTCATGTACATAAATACGGAAGAAAAATATTATACAGTATAAAATTTAAGATTATTATAAACCGTATTCCATCCAAACCATAGAAATCACATTAAAATAGTTATATATAGACCGCGGTGCCTGTATATAATTTTCTATCCTATGGTCAAGTGATACGGATATTTATCATTTCAATCTGCAATTTAAAAATAAAACTTTGCGGTTTTATCATTTCAAACCACAATCCCGAAAAATGAAATATGCATGATAAATTTGCAATTTTAATGATATGCAATAAACATTCATTCATCAACAACATCCATCATCCAATCGCAACCATCAACCAATTTCAATCAATAACAGTATATATCTATGAACATATACAACAGGTAATAACTGTCAGTTTTTTCCAAATTAAATTTATCAACTATTTATCTAACAGTTTACTCAATAATAATTTACATAACTGTTAACTAGCAGTTCTTATGCAAACAATAATTTCTAACAGCCAATTAATATGCAATCAATCAATTTAAATTAACAGCTAAATTCAAAAAAATGCAATTCAACAGATATGGATGAAATAACATGCCCAAAAGCTCATAAATAAATTTCTATTCATTTCTAAAATTTATTTAACAAACATAAAAGCTTCTAGTAATTGTGAGTGGGTTAAAACACTCACCTTTGGAATTTAAATTGAATTTAAACCCGATTTAAACCCAAAAATTCGCCCGTCTCAGAATTTGTCCAAACCAGCGTCATCAAGTCCGGAATTAAATTACGATCCTAACGCAAAAAAAATCGTGTGAATCCGATGTCATATGAAAAAGTTATGGCGAAAAATGGTGATTGAATTCAAAATTAAATTTTAACAAAATAAAACAAGCCTCACATATACACTTGCCACGTCATTCACATCTCCCCCAACATCAGCGCACGCAAGAACCAGGGAAACGCACCCGAGACACGAACGAACCCATGAACGCAGTTGACCGTGCCCTTTGACCGTGCTTTGCCGCCCCTACACGCCACCGTTCGCCACAAGACCACCACCAATCTCCTCAGCTCGACGAGCCCCACCCACCTATGTAGGTCCGGTCGTCTATCTGTTCGCCGCCGCCGCCCAAGAACTTGCATGCCGAAACCCTAAACGAATTTTGTACGACGATCTAGCCGCTGATTCGCCCCAAAAATTATATAGATGCACTCCCCTCGGTCCCCTCTACAAAACCCAGAAACGGTTTGTCGATCCGACGAACTTGGTTGCGACGCTGATGTGAGGCCGAAAATGAATCGAATTGTTCTGGATGAACGAAATCTCCAATTGAAAAACGAATTGCAGCGGTAGAATACGCGCATCGAATAATTCAACATATATTTTTTTGAGAATTTTCTGAAATTTTTGAGTTTTGACTTTTGATTTTGAACTGTGGATGGATCTGGAATTGGATCTGAGATGTATACATTTGGGGAAGAGAAAAGAGTGAAGAAATGAACGTACAGCAAATGAAAAAGAAAGGAGCTAGGGTTTAGAGATGTATATTTATAGATAGGCTAGAGGTAGGGTAGCTAGACTGGATACGCGAACGTGCGTGACAAACCATGGTCCAAAAAGCCCGCTATGCCTCCGGAGTCGGATTTGTTAAAACTATATATCCAAATAGGTGTTTTAAAATATTCTGAACGCAATGGAAAAAGTTTCGCGACCAAATTCGATCGTATGAAGAAGTTATGCTAAAAACAAGATTTCCAAATTGATTTTCAAATTGATTTTAATAAAATTGATTTCAAGGCGTTTATCGTCCGTACGATCAAACAACAAGTCCGATCGATACGAAATTTGAAATCCTATAATAATTCACTGATACGGATCCGATGAAACTGGTTTCGTCGAAATCCGAGTCCGTGCCCAAAATGGCTATTTTTAATATTTATTAAATAAATTAAAATAAATTATAAATCCAGTTTTTATGTTTCAACTTCTAATATTGGCCAAATTTTGTGACTTATATAATTCAGACAATCCCAAATGGTTTACCAAGCCTGGATGTGAATTAAAATCTATCGGTATATAAATTTGCAGCTAAATATCTGCACTTCCTTATTATTTAGAGATTATAAATTTTCTTCTAAACCCAATTATTAAATCTTATACCTTTATACTCACATCTTAAACCAAATTAAATAAATAACTTGATTTCCATCTCAACTTACTTTTAATTGCAGTTAACCCTTTTCACCGTAATTAAAATTCCAAATTATAAATAAATTTTTATTCCCATTCCCTTAATTTTCTTAACTATTTATTTATTCAAATTTTCAATATTCAACATAAATAGTTTGGTTAAGTTCATTTATTTACCTTCTTCCTATGATTCACAGTTATGGATGTCAATATGATGAAGTTTACATTAGTTAAGATTTCACTCAATTGTTCTCTAAGTCAAATGTTTACAGCTTTCATTTAACTTTAATAACGTACAAATTTACGTTAAATTCCATTTTTAAATGAAGTAATTACCATTCGTTGAATCAAATACTCAATTCATAAATAAAGTCTTGTTTTCAAAAAGTTATATCACAAATGGTCAACTAAAATTTGAATAAGCTTTACTAAATTCTATGGTATTAAATGTTGCAATAAATCCAAATTGCCATGTCTTAAATCCAAATTACTAATTAAGTCTTGATTCCTTTATTATTCCTTTGGTTTTCAAATAAGTTTTTATGATGAATGTGAATTCAAATGAACAATGGAAACCCATTCCCATTTGATTTCACTATTCCATTAAATATCTTCATATTCCAGCTAAATCAACTAACGTATGAATTAGCTATTTCAATCTTCATTAAATTGCGGTTTTTATACAATAGAAATTAAATCCCATTAACATATAAATAAAGGTTGATATCCATCTATTTACATTATATCACACTTGTGCTTCTATTTAGCTTTGTATAAATGTATGAATGCGGAGTCTTGCCTATTAACGTATTAAATAAGCCTTAAAATCAATTAATGCCCCTCCTTAGTTTAACCTCTTTTTATCCGTATTTATTTTTAGAGTAACCCTTGGATTAAATTCCCAAATCACCAATTCAATTAATTATACCTTTCAATCCAAATGTAAATCTTCCACCTTTGAATTCTTATATTAAATGAATTTTATTCTAGGCAATAATTTTTTACAAATGTTTACTGATTCCACATTTATAGGTTTCTTAAATTTTACTCCATCTAAATGTGACACATTTTTATTTCATTCAAACCAATATATATATTCATTCCTATTCAATATATATATTCATTCCTATTCCTTTCATTTGGTTACTGCATTGAAATCTATTTATTAGCTAATACTACGTTACTATCATTAATTAAATTTTGGATTATATTCCAATTCCTATAACTAGGCCTTAAGTCACCATTTTACATAGTTTTAATTTAGCGTTTATTTAAATCTTCGTTTATCGTTTAGAATTTCTACTAAATTGAAATGCACAACTTATGAACTTTAACCAATTTAGTCCACCTAATAAATTTTTCAAATGTTTGTGTGTATGTAATCCAATTCAGTTATTGTTACATTAATACCATTAAACCAACAAATTAAGACTTATAACTACAACACAACTTTCAGTTATTTTCAAATCTATGTCATATAACCTTTTAAATCTCTACCTGTAATTACAGTTTCTATCTAACTCCTACATTCATCCTTTTAAAATCCTAAGACTTTAATTTTATACTGGATTAAATTAGCAACATATAAATTAAATTTATAAAAAAAATCATAAATTTATCAGGTCGTTACAATATACTACTATATATAATATAGCACAACAATTCAATTCAACCGTTCAACCAATCATTTAAATTTAACCATTTAAATTTAAATAAAAACCCAGTTGAGTGAGATTAACTCATCTTTGTTTTATTTGCAATTCCATCCAATCCTGACTTGTTCTCTTCATGGTAAAGACCTTGTACAACATTACATAATTTATTAATATCCGAGATAATCAGATAATCCATTACTATTTATTAATTTTAATTTAACAAATAATTTTCATATAAAAATCCCCTTTGTTTAAAAATAATTAATATATGTTAATTACACTAATTAGACTCCTTAATACACTATTTTCAATTAAAATAAAACTCCTTTCAAATTATATATATATAGATATATATATATATATATATATATATATTCATTTAGAAACTGGATTTTCATAAAACTTAGTGCAAAATATTTATATACTTTTCCTTTTCAGTAATTAACCGAATAAAATCTTTTCCCAACCTATACACATATATTTAAAACAGAAACCTTATTGTGATATTTATTTATTTTTTCTGTAAAATGTACATATGTGATTTTAACGAAATAATTTAAAATAAAATATCTTCTATATATATTAAATTGAAACAGTACTGTCTTGCATATCCTATACCTATATTCTATTATTTGAATATATTTTAAATTAAAAGAAAACAAGAAGAAAAAGAAAAGAATAAGACTGCAGATACCTCAAAACATCGCCACGCTCGAACCACCATCGACATCGGCCGCTACCACGACCCATCACCAAGCCTCGGCTTCGGCAATCCATCACCAAGCCCACCTCCGGTCATCACGTTCCTCCCAGCATCGCGAAACCCCCGAAATCTTGGCCTCGATTCTACCCTCGCATGCACGAACGCCCCCATGCCTTGCGAGCGCCACTCGAGTCCTCTTTCCATCGACCGAACGCGCTACCCACATCTACTCCAGGTCGCGCCAAGTCGTGATCGATTTCCTTTCGAAATCGAGTTAACTTCGATTCGAAATCGAAGTCGATTTCGAACCTCTCCCTCTTTTTTGTTTTTTAGGCGAATCTCAGAATGATTTGCAAAGGAAGGAGGCAGGTCTCGATTAAAAGAATGAAGGCTAGAGGCTTCCTTTAGAAGGGAAGAACGAGGTGATTTTTATTTTATTTTATTCTCGAACGAAAAGGCAGCATGATTTAAGGAAAATGGAAACGTGTTTGAATCATCTTGCGTTCCAATGTTTCTTAGCTACAGTGACAATTGAAACGAAGGCTAAAAGTTTTGATGTGAAATTGTTTTTGACTGGTCAACATTTATTTTTAAATTTAAATTCAAATCGTTTTGAGTCCATAGCTTAAAATCTTGACATCCTATCGAGGCGTGCCGCTAGGCGTTTATAATATTATACCCCTATTCCGAACGCAATGGAAAAGGTTTCGAGCCCTAATTCGATCGTATGGAGAAGATAGTTTTTTGGACCTAGTTATTATATTAAATTTTTAATATAAATTTCAACGCGTTTATATATCGTACGCTCACACAACAACTCAAAACATTACAAAAATTGAAATCCGATAATAATATAATATTACGGATCCAATGGAACTGGTTTCGTCGAATTTCAAGACTGTGCCTCGGAAGGCTATTTTGAAATATAAATTTAAACGATAAAATTTCGAAACTTAACAAAACACTTTCAAATTCAATTTCAACACTTTTACTATCTTCAGTTCCATCAATATAAATTATACAAGCCTTCAAATTATTCTTAATAGGCTTAAAACTCCAGATTCAACATTTTACCCAACTTCAAATTATTTAATTCAATAATTTAATTACCAAATAAATGGTGATATTTGAATTCAAGTTAAAAATTAACTTTTAAATATTTAAAATCAATTAAATATTCTGATTTCAAACATCCAAAAATTTCGGGTCGTCGCATTCCTCCCCCCTTAAAAGAATTTCGTCCCCGAAATTACTAGTTAAGAAGAATGGTCCAATACCCGTCCTCTAGTTTCCCTACAACCAACAATTCAACATCCCACCAACTATCTTTTTGTAAAAGACCTATTACCATTCTTACTAACTTCCTAAACTCTCCTTTAGTTTTCAAATAATACTATTTGCTCAATCATTCAAATTTCAATTTAAAACTAAATTTTGAATTATCAAAAATTTATCAAAATTTTTCTAACTCCCTAAATTTTCGAATTTTTTTGCCAGCGTCTCCTTTGCGCGGCTAGCTCGGTACAACTACAAAATGCCTCCATGGAGTTTCAAATTCCAAAAGAAAACAAAAAGCCAAGTGGCTAGATCAAAAACTCAATCAAATTTCATATAGAAATTCAAAAACATACCTTTTTTCGAGCAAATTCAAATTTATCTTCTGAAATCAAAACTAATTTTCCTTTCCCTTTCTAATACCTGCATATCCTACTTAGCAATAATATCCAATCATAGCTTTTAAAATTATTTTATGCATTTCCTTACAGAAGTTTTTATATCTACTTTTATTCAGATTAGTTTTCCCATTTCCATATGAATTCAATTTATCTTAAACTCTGAATATTGAATTTTATCTTCCACTTATAACTGATTCATATCATTATTTTAAATTAGTTTCATCCACTAATTTATTTCAATTTCAAATTTGAAATCGCTTTGTCGCTAACAAATTTTTTTTCAAATATTTTCTAACTCCTAAAATTTTCGAATTTTTTTGGCAAAGTCTCCTTTGTACGGAGGAGCTTTTGCAATTTGACAAGAGATACAAATATATATACATCGACCCACACGGTCGGAAAAATAAAAACAGTTCATATTTCCTATTTTTATTGCGTAGGCATACCTTTACTTAGCATTTTTAAGCAAGCGGCTTATTATTTTAGCAATTAGAGCGTCCAAATCCAGCCAAACGGCTTCCCGGTACCTATACTTACATAATTCAAACATGTAAGTATAAAACATGGGGAGTTTATTTCCATTTCACTCATTTTCAATAGCTAACACATGGAATAAGCAATGCATACTAAACAATTCTTATAATCAATTTTAAGATTTAGACACTAATTCGAATAGCTTCCAACTAAATTTTATTTAGTTAGAATGGTTTATTATTCAATCGCTTATATTCAATTCCTTTTTTAATCCAAACGAACCCAATTCACTTCAATTGATTCCAAAATCAAATTTTTATTAAAGTCTCTTCATATATTAACTTATTTAAATGCCATACACCTGCATTTCATTCCATTTCCGCAATTGTTTCATTCAAAGACATTTTATTAAGCTTGGCACATTCAATACTTATAAGTTAATAATCATTTTCCCAATTAATTTAACCCAGACTTTTATTTACTGGACTTTCACTTTTACTCGAAGCCAACTTCTATAAATTTTAAACTTAGGTAAATTACTTTCTTTAGGTTATTTCAACTTCATAACTTAAGTTCACTTCTATTCAATTTGATTCTTATCTAATCAAATTCCATTTAATTCAGTTAGCCCATCTATTTTAATTTTAATCCCATTCCTAGTTTGTCAAAACAATATCCAAGTTTATATTTAACTCATTTACACTTGAATTGGATTTATTTGCAACTCAAATCATTTCTATTATAATCCAATTCCATTTTTATTTTTACAACATCTCCACTTATTTTAATTCATTATCAATCCAGGACGAATTCTATTTATAATTCGAGTTCATTTCCAAACTTCATTATTAACTGACAATCAATTTTATTTAACCAAGTTAAATTTTATTAATATACTCTTTCAAATAATTTATTTAGCTACTTAGCTTACTTCCAACTTTTATATCAATATTCGATTTAATTACAAAAATCATTTCATTAAATTTTCCTGATTTCAAATTTTTTTTCTTCATAATTTTAGTTTGGATTTTCTTTCATTTTCCAAAATTCCAACACTTTTATTTTAAAATTTTAGAAATACTTTTAAATTCACATAATACTATTAAAATAGCTTTTAATAAAAATACTTCTTATAACTCGATGTCTCAACCAGTCCATCCTTGTTCTCACAGAAATTCAGTCATACGATGGTCAGGCGTAGGACTAAAAATCTATAAGTACTTGGTAAACCCGTTTTCAACACCAAGTGAAAATACTTGGGAAAATAATTTTATTGAAAATATAGAAAATAATTTTTGAAAATAGAGGAAATACCTTTGGTGAGAATGCTCTGGAAATCATCACCCCCATCCATGGTCGCAGTTACATCCTGGGTTACGTTGCCATCGCAGCAAAATTCCATGTAACTGTAGGCATTCCGCGCCCCTCGATTAAGCCATGGAACGCACAACAGATTGCAGTTACATTACAGGGTTATGTTGTCATCACAGCAAAAGTCCATGTAACTGTAGGCATCAGCGCCCTCGATTTCCGCTGTCAAAAATGAAACTTCTCCACTCCCACATAGGTCGCAGTCAACCAATGTAAAATCAAACGCAGACTGTTGGCTCTCAGCGGCACACACGACTTTCGCTATGTTACCATAGGTCGCAGTCTACCGATACAAAATCAAACGTAGACCGTTGGCTCTCAGCAGCACACACGACTTTCGCTATGGTCTGCAGTAGATCGCAGTGACATCGATTTACACTGTCGTCATAGCATAACCCAAATGCCTCTGTAGGCATCAGCGCCCTCGACTTTCGCTACACACTACTCATAATCCTCAGGAACTAGTTTTGTCCGGACTCCTCACAGGATCAACTTTAGAACCCCCCTTAGGGTTCAAGGCAGTACCAACCTATGGCACTCCTGATAAGTTCATTTCAAGGGAGCGCCTTTTCCCCAGAGCCATTTTCAAAACACTTTATACTATACATATATAGTATCTTCCAAATCATACACCTAGTATGAATCTCATATAAATCTCCTTTTCTCAAAATAGATTATCCCAAAATCGATAATTCTCAAACTAGGCTTTCCAAATTCCAATATTGATTTTACCCAAAAATAAAAATCCTTTCCAAATCCAAAGGTTCCCAAAACCTTTTCCCAAAATCCTCATAAGATCCTTTATATATATATATATATATATATATATATATATATATATATATATATAAATTTTTAAAAAAAACTTTGGATCATTTCAACTTCTATAAAACTCCTTATACTTCAAACACTTTCAAAATCCTTTTCTTCCGGCAATAGATTCAACAAGGGGAGATTTATCTTATATAACAAAGATATATAACTTTGTTTATTCAAAATCAAATATTCAAATTTGATTACTCTTTCTTTATAAAGTTGTTTCCATCTAACTTATCATCATAAAAAAAATATCCAACCTTCACTTTTATCCGTTGTATATTTCATAAAATATACTTTCATTTCAAAAGAAATCATTTCACATTTCTTTTTCACAAATTTTAAATATCCATTTCATTCAAATCCATACGATGTACACATATCATCCGTATGCTATACCAATCTGATCGCTCACTTGATCACACAATTTCACTTCCGAACTAGTATCGTCCACCCGGCTTCCTAGTGCGGACACAGATCCAGTTTCTTGATCAGAAACCGTCATTCTCCTTGCATAGCCTAGCTATGATAGAGAATATCTAGAATCAATCAACAATCCATATCCAGGTTCGCCGTCGAAAATCGAGTGAAAAATCCCAACTCGGATCGATATAACTATCTTGAAATTCTGTGCTCGAATCTGGATCAAACCACTATGCGAATAAAATAATATACGTACATCCTACGTATTTATTTTCATTGATTATTAACTAAATCAATTTCTCTTTCTATTCACATTTCCTTTAATTTCTATCCACGTAGTCACAATTATTTCAATTCCATTGGATTATCACTTTAATCCTTATCCCAAATGGATATTCAATCATAAACAGTTCGAACCCTGTCCAGCTTAAATTCAAAAAATAGCTTGAAAAGTTTAAAAATAGATAAGTAGTTTGAAAAATAATTATTAGTTTGTAACATAGCTATAAAATAGTTAATAATTGTAAAATAGTTGGAAAATAGTTAAATAGTTTCAGAGATTTTAGATAATTGCAAAATAGCTGGAAAATAGTAATTAATTTGTAAAATAGTTGAAAAATAGTAATTAGTTTATAAAACAGTTGAAAAAATTGTTAAATAGTTCCACAAATAATTGTAAAATAAATATAAAGAAATTCGGCTTTTAATAAAAAATTCATATATAGTACATAGCTTGGAAAAATAGATTTATATTAAAACAAATTATTCTGAAAACAGTCCAGAGCCAAACCGTTCAATTTCCAAATCTCCATTCTCATCAATTTAATTTAAATTTCCACTTCCATTTGAATTGACTCAATTCCAATTTAAATAACTTCAATTTCCATTGAAATCGATTTAGCCCCAATTCAAGTTGAATTAATCTTGTTCCTTTCCAAATTCAAATAAAATTCCATTTGATTTTAAACCTACTCGACTTTAATTACAATTTCCAAATTATTCCAATCAATTTGGACTAATATCAATTGAACCCACTTCAATTTCAAATCATTTCAATTCAATCCAATTCAAATTTTCGATTTGAATTTTTAACTTATACATCTTCAATCACAAATCCAATTAATTCAAATCAGATTCAATTTGAACAAATTCAATTCAAATTTCAAATTTAAACCATCCCGAATTACATGAATTCGAGTTAAATTTTTAAATGTTGATTTAATCCTTTTAAATCAAATCAACTTATCTCTTTAAACCATTTAATTCTGAATCCATTTCAAACTTATCTTCATTTAATTTTAATTTGGTTGTATTTCTATTACCACTTAATTCTCATTATTAAAATTTTCAACTAATATAACAACCAATTACCTTAATATTTATTAGAAAGAAATATTGCTTTATATATCAAAATATATTCTTATATAAAATCATTTAAAACCTTTATATAAGAAAATAACAAGTACACGCTCATACACACACACACTCTCAACTCATTCTAGGGTACCATTGACCCTATCCTTAATGAGTAATCCCAATAGAGCCAAGGTTCTTACTTAACCTTCAGCTCTGATACCAACTGTAACGAACCGAGATTTTCGATCCCGAAAATTTCAAATAGCAAGGAAAAAGAAGAAAGAGATAGAAGAACAGAAACACCAACATCTCACATTTGCAGCGGATAAAAATATAATATCAAATAATAACAATTTACAAAAGAATTCTGTATCTGTCAAATACATTTATAATACATCAGAGGTACACATATATACAGATACTGGATATACACAATCATCATGTCTTAGATATAAAACAATATAATACAGCGGAAACACTCCATACATTCTTGCCATCCAGCTCGCCTCTTGAGCTCCAGAACGTCCTTACTAGAAAATCTATAATACTCGGTCTGACCCGAGCATTACATCAAATGAACACCTGGGTCAGGCTGGAAAGCAGCGTGAGTAAACCCATCTAACATGGAATACAAAGCATACAACTTATATAAAACCCGGAGTAACTCGTATCAATTTACAAATTCTCAATTTGTTATAGACATCACTTATTTCACTCATCAATTTTCCAAGTACCAAAATTCAGATTTAATAGTCCAAGTCACTTAAATCATTTCATTCCAGCCTATTGATTTCACACATCACTCTATAAAAATTCGAAGTGGTTTCGGATATTTTCCAATATCCGACTCCGGTCTCTTCGAGACTCATGTCATCCAAACCCAAGTTATCCAAATGAAATACACAACATTTCATATCAGAGATATCAACTCATTCAAAGCATCCAATATCATTCAATCATCCATAAGCAAAGCTTGATCACTTACAAAGTTAATTTAATTAATTCTAATTGAATTTCTAACCTCAATCACTTAGATTCCTTCACTTAACATTAATTAATTTCAAATCAATTAATTAATCATCCCATAATTATCCATCTTAATTAATTACCCTAGATTAATTATCTTTCAACTGCATTCAGGTAATTATCTTTAATTAATTACACAAATTAATTATTATTAACCAAACACAGTAATTAATCTTTAATTACTTCACAAATTAATTAACTAAAATTAATTACATTAATCCTTAATTACTTATATTAATCAATTTCTCATAAATCACTTAGTATTGATTAATTAATCTTAATTAATCAATCTTTAATTACGTCATTGATTATATAAATTAATGATTTCCCATTTACATTTCAATTTATCCTAATCTAATTTAATTACATTAAATAATTAATCATTAATTAAACCACAAATATTAATCACTCTTGATTTATCTCAACCTGTAATTATCTACCTTTTTATTTACTTCATTAAATAAATTAATTACTCCTTAATTAATTATCTTAATTAATCTTTTGATTTATTACACAAAGTAATTATACCCAATTAAGTTCTATTAACAAATCCTCATTCAACTAATTACATCCAGTAATTATTTATTAATTACTTCCCTACGTAATTATATTTTATTAATTACATTAAGTAATTACCTATCAAACCACCCAATTTATTCTATTTATATTTTAGAATCCCAAATTATACTTATCCAATGATAACACAGCACAATTTGATTCCCTAATTAATCTTTCACATTATATAAATAAAATGCATCATCAATTTTGAAAATAATTTCTATATTGTGAGGAATCCAGTTGGATCCCTCCAACCTGTTTTCCAGCATCCACGGATGTTAGCACAATACCAATTCCACTTCGAGGTGGAATATCGCGGTATATGGGATTAATATAATATCATCCGCTATTATGCGGCACATAGGGTCTCATCCGCTATAAAATGCGGGAAATCAATTACACCAGCATATACTATATACGACTATATATAATATAGCACATCAATTCAATTCAACCATTCAACCAATCATTTAAATTTAACCATTTAAATTTAAATAAAAACCCAATTGAGTGAGATTAACTCACCTTTGTTTTATTTGCAATTCCATCCAATCCTAACTTGTTCTCTTCATAGTATTAGACCTTGTACAACATTGCATAATTTATTAATATGTGAGATAATCAGATAATCCACTATATTTATTAATTTTAATTTAACTAATAATTTTCCTATAAAAATCCCCTTTGTTTGAAAATAATTAATATAAGTTAATTACACTAATTAGTCTCCTTAATACACTATTTTCCATTAAAATAAAACTCCTTTCAAATTATATATATATATATATATATATATATATATATATATTCATTTAGAAGTAGGATTTTTATAAAACTTACTGCAAAATATTTATATACTTTTCCTTTTCTGTAATTAACCAAATAAAATCTTTTCCCAACCTATACACATATATGCATATATTTAAAACAGAAACCTTATTGTTATATTTATTTATTTATTCTGTAAAATGTATATATGTGATTTTAACGAAATAATTTAAATTAAAATATCTTATATATATTAAATTGAAATAGTACTGTCTTGTATACCCTATACATATATTCTATTATTTGTCTATATTTTAAATTAAAAGAAAACAAGAAGAAAAAGAAAAGAATAAGACTGCGGATATCTCAAAACATCGCCACGCCCGAACCACCATCTACATCGGCCGCTACCACGATCCATCACCAAGCCTCGACTTCGGCAATCCATCACCAAGCCTACCTTCGGTCATCACGTTCCTCCCAGCATCGCGAAACCCCCAAAATCTCGGCCTCGATTCGACCCTCGCGTGCACGAACGCCCCCTCCCTTGCGAGCGCCACTCGAGTTCTCTTTCCATCGACCGAATGTGCTACCCACATCTACTCCATGTCGCGCCTAGTCGTGATCGATTTCCTTTCGACATCGAGTTAACTTAGATTCAAAATCAAAGTCGATTTCGTACCTCTCCCTCTTTTTTTAGGCGAATCTCAGAATGATTTGCAAAGGAAGGAGGCAGGTCTCGATTTAAAGAACGAAGGCTAGAGGCTTCCTTCAGTAGGGAAGGATGAGGTGATTTTATTTTATTTTATTCTCGAACGAAAAAGCAGCATGATCTAAGGAAAATGGAAACGTGTTTGAATCGTCTTGCGTTCTGACATTTCCGAGCTACAGTGACAATTGAAACGAAGGCTAAAAGTATTGATGTGAAATTGTTTTTGACGGGTCAACATTTATTTTTAAATTTAAATTCAAATCGTTTTGAATCCATAGCTTAAAATCTTGACATCCTATCGAGGCGTGCCGCTAGGCATTTATAATGTTATACCTCTATTCCGAACGTAATGGAAAAAGTTTCGAGCCCTAATTCGATCGTATGGAGAAGATAGCCTTTTGGTCCTAGCTATTATATTCAATTTTCAATATAAATTTCAGCGCGTTTATATATCATACGCTCACACAACAACTCCAAACATTACGAAAATTGAAATCTGATAATAATACAATATTACGGATCAGATGGAACTGGTTTCTTCGAATTTCGAGAGTGTGCCTCGGAAGGCTATTTTGAAATATCAATTTAAACGATAAAATTTCAAAACTTAACAAAACACTTCCAAATTCAATTTCAACACTTTTACTATCTTCAGTACTATCAATATAAATTTTACAAGCCTTCAAATTATTCTTAACAGACTATTCTTAACAGGCTTAAAACTCCAGATTCAACATTTTACCCAACTTTAAATTATTTAATTCAATAATTTAATTATCAAATAAATGGTGATATTTGAATTCAAGTTAAAAATTAACTTTTAAATATTTAAAATTAATTAAATATTCTGATTTCAAACATCCAAAAATTTCAGGTCCTCACAGTTTTTCAAAAAACAACTCTTTGATTCTATAAATACTTTGATCGATTGAGATTTTAATTTAACTTGTTTTACTATTCTCTAACTTATATATTCAGATTTCCTTGTGCTATCATTTACTTGATGTTCTCAATCACGTCCAACCAAAATCTATACATTTTGATTAAGCTATTTCCTACAAAAATTCAACCAACTCACACTCATTATCATTCAAAGGAGATTATAAGAAGAATTGTACTAACAGACAATGTATGTGTTATATCGAACAGAAGATTATCAAAGAAATTCTATTTGTATCATCTTCTTCTTTCGGACGAAGCAACGATTATTGTTTAGTGAAATACTGAAGGGGAGCTTCGGGACTGGATATAGGATGGGGGTCCAAACTAGTATAAAAACTTTGATGTGCTCATTTTTGTACTTTGTTTTTATTTTATTATATTACCACATATAGCTCATATATGGAATACACTCACATACTAATACACTAATCATATTAGATACAATCCACCAAACTTTCATTTGGTATCAATGCCTTGGAATTCTATCGATCATCATAACATCATACAATAATGGCTAGTAGAAGATAGGGTCGAAATACATCAAGAAAAAAGCTCAAAACTATTAGAGCTACGACAAATGTTGACTATAAAAAGGTTAAGAAATTGTACGATGGATAACATTGTTTTTACAACTTTATACTGAAGAGTGAAAAAAAATGAAGAAGCAAGGACTTTTGAATAAACATTGGAAAATATTCAAAAGGTGGAATCAATCTTAGGTGGCCAAGGAGAAACACAACATTGCAATAAAAAGTTGGAGAACTGAAAAATAAAGCTTAAAGTGGGACTCAAACTCAGCACACCAACGCTGGAGCGCATGTCATATACCACCCTACCACAACAGCTAATGATCATGAATTGGTTTGTCAAATTATAGAATGGAACAAAAAACAAATTGTTAAAAATATGATTTAAATCCAAGTCGCTTGGAATGAAGTGCACATCCCAACCATCACACCACACCCACATTTAAATTAAGACTTGCTACTAACATGATAAATAAGAGGAAAAAGAAATGAAAAAGGAAAGAAGCAGGATTCGAACCTAGGTCATTGAGGAGAAACTTATGCAACCTTTCTACTACACCATGCCTGTGTTTGAATAGATGTGTGGTAATGGATATATTTGACCATTGTGAAACGAATAGCTATAGTGCCTCTTCATGCCACTCCTTTACGCATGTGAAGTTCCAATAATTGCATCTCATCCGAACTGAATTGCTGAAGTGTTACTTCTGTTCAATGGCATCTTACCACTACTATATAAGTCCCCCATCATCCCAAAGGCAAATACAATTCGGTTCTCTCAAATCATCTTCACATTGCCTCCAAATGCTCTAAACTCCATATTTATTACAAAAGCAAATTTAGACCAGTGCTCTTTCACTCCACATATTTGAGTTTGGTCATAATCCACTTCCTAACCTCTGTGTACTCATTCTGCATAATTTTTAAAGGTTATAGAAGTCGTACTCCAGTTCAACTACTCAGTGTATTAAGGACACAATATATAGTCAAATCATTTTTTGTAAAAGAAAAGATGGAATTCTCGTTCGACTGCTCAGGAAAGTGTACTAAAATCATGTTTTACTGCTTAGATGCCTATTCCTCTGGATGAAGTAAGGGTGTCTATTATTTAATTCAAAAAGGAGTCTAGGGTTGGAGGTCCGAACCAGTATAAAAAGTTTGGTGTGATTACTTCTTGCTTTGCTTTACTATTTATTCTGGCTGCTATTATATTTATATTTCCGCTGCTGAGATTACTATGCTTCAATTTTGTTTCCATATATTGGGTCATCATTGATTCAGTGCATAGCGACTAACTTCTACTACTAAAGAGGCTGCTTGATGCTTGTGGCCACTACATTCTGAGTTTGAGGGAGGAATGTTAAGAGATCAAATTATATGTTAAAGAATATATCAAAGATATTTCAATATCTAGGCTTTCAAATATTAATATAGTTTTTCCTAATGTGTTATTACTTAGGCTTTAAGCAGGCTATAAATAGCTAGTTACGAATTGTACAACCATCATCAAGCAGTAATGAACTATTCATATATTCAATAATTCACTTTTTCAATTATCTTCAGCTAATTATTCCAAATTATCCCTAAACATAAAAAGAAGAGAAGGAGAAGAGTAATGCATAACCAGAATAGATAACAAATTTTAAGAAAATGTAACAAGATATTTTATAAATTCTAATACAACATGTTTTACATCCTTGTTTCTACTATTATTTTATTGAGGACCTAAGCCGCTAGTTATAGCCAAAACATCTTGAAATTATTCACGATTTTGATCATTAAAGCCTATTAAATTCAACCTGCTTAATTTCAAAATGAACACGCGCAAATCGTGCACGTGTACACATGCACATCCAAACCAGCCCGAGCTGGCAGCAACCGCCTGTGCAGTTAGAATCGTCCTTCCTTCCAACTTCTATTCATGTCCTTGTTTAGTTTTTGATCATGGGTCCGCCGTAGGAGGCCGTAACTTTCTCGAGAACATTCGATGTTAATGAGATGGTTCGCTGTAGCTGGCCCTAACTTTCTCGAGAACACTCGAGTTAACATATCATTAGCTACTGAGGTCAACTACAATGTTTTGAGCAGACTATCTGACTGGGTTAATATGGACTATGGAAATTTTGAGTACTCTTAAAGAGAGAGAAGAGGAATATATCTATGCTCTATCCTTTCTATACCCATCAATTCGAACTATCTCCAACATGCGGGCCAAACCCATGTAGACTCTTTTAGGTAAGGGAAACATTTTTTCAATTTTCTTAAAACTACTGTGGAGTGTGTGGAAAAATGTTGCATTCTTAAAAACAACAAAAATTCGCAATTGCCCTAATTATTTGGGCAATCCTCCCCCATTTTTTGACATTCTTTTCGATCAGGCCCCATCGAAAATAGTTTTTGATGAACCATCGTCATTTTTCTTTTCCTTTTTCGATGGGGTTATGTCAAGTTTGAATGTTAGGAGGGTAAAATGTACTAGTCATTTCAAAAAATTTGAGAAAGAGAATGAAAATATAGCATTTGATATTTTTTAAATGTGGAAAACAAGAAAAAAAAATCATTTTGAATTTTATATGTTAAAACCATTTTTTTAAATTAACTATTTTCACGTTTTTACTCTGTCGTGCATTTAAAAATAATCATTGAAAACATAATATATAAAACTCCCTTTTAAATTAAACGGACCCTAAAATTTTATCTTAGGAATGAGATTTTCATTATTAAAGGAAAAATAGTTGCATTTAAATTTACCCATGAAACATTTGTAACTACAGTTCGAACCTAGAAATGAATATGGCTGAAGTCCTATACCAACTCACGAACAAATACCATGACAATAGCACCTGCATTTTGACTAGAGAGCATGCCATCAGTAGCATTCCTGACAAATATGACACATTATTTAGAAAACATATCGAAACTTATACTACGTGATTTTATTAAGCACATCATTCTAATAACGTATTAAATCATTTCCAAGCTTAGCTTAAAAAACAGATAAGTTATTGACTTATGCAACCAAAGAATTATACAAACAGAAACAACAAAATGTTTTTTTTGAATAAAATAAAATAGGCGCATGTCCCAATACAAACTGGGTATGGTAGTTATACCCGTATTTTACAATTTTTACACTTATACACAAATGAGCCGACTCTTCTTATAACAGTCACTCGTTTTCAATTATAACCCTAAACAGAAAGCCGGGGTTAGAGAAAATTAGTTGATTTGATGACGATATATTCTAGTTTCCAAATATTTGCTTATGGTTGCTTTCAAAGGGGATCCTAGATCCTTTCCTTGTTTTCCACCATTTGAGACTTTGAATTTGGATACAATCTCTTACGATGTCTGTAGCTTCGTGTATATTAAACTTCCATTGGCCTTGATAATTGTTGCTTTCTCCCATATTCCTTTCGGAAGTAGTTGATCTTTGATGTTGAGCTTCGAATTTGGTATAATATTGGGAGTTTCTTTGTTTTTTCTTGCTATAACTTTTATTGACAATGAAGATTGCTGCTTTCTCTCTTATTCCCTACTGAAAGTAGTTGATTTTTGCTGCTGGCTTCGAATTTGAGATAATATTAGGAGTTGCTTAAAATTTTCTTGTGAGTGTCTCCTCTAGTCCTTGGGGTTGGCTGCTTCCTCCTAATTCCATACAGATAAGTGATATAATTTGTTGTTAAGCTTGCTTCTATAGTAATTTTCACTTATCCTCTGATTATTGAAATCAAATCACAAAATTCTATATTGTTGTAGGAATCTCTTATTTGGCATGATATTGGGTGTGGGTAGTTCTTTCGCAAATCAGGTAAACAATAGTTAAATTTAAAACTCTTATTATTATTATTAAAATTATTATTATAAGAACCGATTCTATTTCAATTTCCCTTGCAGGAGTTTCTTTTGGTTTAAAACATTGAATCGACTTCTACTAATGAAATTGCCATCGAGATTGGTTCTACTCCTATCTTATGTCTCTGATGTTGAATAATTAGCTTTGTGTTGAAATACTTTGCCTCGAAAAATGTTTAAATTAGTTTTTCCACTTTATAAATATGCCTCAACCCTCTCTTCGTAGTTGTCACTATAAAAAAACAACTAGTTAGAGATTAGAAAGGAAAGACCGAAAATTTGCAGTCTTCAAATAATGATTGTTCAGAGACTATAACTAAAAAATTAATACGGAGATTCTGTCTTTAGTCGGTCCGTACAATTTAAGTCGGTATAAATACCGATATTCGTTTTTTAGTTCGATCATTTGATAGGTTTTACTAAGCAATATTTTACTATCTAATTTCCCTCTTCGATTTATATTCTATGGTTGGAGTTAGTAATCCTCGTGATCAAACCTATAATTAATTATCTGTTTGGACATAAAACATATTTCAAAATAAATTAATTTAAGCCACAATCCAACTTTCCTTGTTTTAAGGTCCTACAAACCTATACATTAATGCACGTCTCTTTCTTCCCAAATGTAATTAAAGAAATAGAACTCTTCTGGCGGCATCTAGAAAAACATTTCTTCCTAGATCGTCGCATACAAAATTATATCTTCATTTTACAACTTGAAATTGCTCCAACAACAAACTAAAGAGAAAGGAAAGCTGGTAGCATAATGCGATTCTAAAATAAGTGGAAATCTAATGAGAGAAATTAATGGCGTGGAGGTAAATTCAGGAAACATGAAGAAACTTCGTTGCTTCGTTTTTCGAACGATGTCTGCCTGCTTTTAGACTCATGATTTTTTGTTCAGAAATATTACAAAGGCTTATTGATTCCCAACACTAAGCTTCTTATTTTGACATGCGACTAGAATTTAGTTAAGCCTCGACCATTAAGAAGATACCATACCTGGACAATGGGTGGTGGATTTAATTAGATAGCATGACCAAATTTTATATTGATACTACTCTTGAATCAACAAGAGATATTTATAGTTTACTGTACTGTTAAAATAAGTAAGTGAATTATATTTGTTTAAAGTTATGTTGTTCTTAGTATGGTACTTTGTTTCCTTTCTTTTGCTAATTCTTTTATCTAACAGTAATACAATATGAGATATTACATAAACTAATATGTGTGTGTTTGTATAATTTCAGCATATTCAACATTATTATTTATTATTTTGCATCAAATATTTCTTATATATATAGACATATATATATGTGTGTGTGGGTGTGTTTGTATAATTTCAGCAGATACCCATCAGAGACTATACTTTCCTCTCAAAATACTCAGTCTTTACCGGTATCTAAGGTCGATTTATCAGTCATTAAATCTTAAGACCGAAATTTTAGCTCTAATTATAGTTAGAACTACCGAATCAAATGTTGAAATTTCAGTTTTTAATCGGGTTTTAAATTCTACCTAAAGACTGAATAACTTAGCTAGAAATCAAATCTTGCAGTCTCTAATCCTATGTTTTTTGGTAGTAAGTTATTATTATTATTATTTTCATTATTTCGACTATTTTATTTGGAGTATTGTATGAAGGAACGAATAATTAATTAGGGTAACTAAATGAATTTTTTGTGCAATTTATTTTTTGAAACCCGAGGAACCAAGTGAGGAATGAAGGAAATCTATTAATCTATTAAATAATAGTAAAGCGGAAGAATTTAAAGCTCTCTTATTAAATGAAGGAATTTCCTCCCCTCTCCTTAATTCTCTCAAGATATTTTATTTTCACATCCTTATATTTTATTATTATTATAATGTTTCTACTGCTTCTCTCTTCTATCATTAAAATTTAAAACTATTTTTAACAATTATTTATACGTTTCTTCCAAGTTTTCTCTGGTATTTTGCATTTAAGTACATATATATCAAATTTAATTAGGTGATCTTAAATTTAAGTTTTTTAAATAAATACAATAAATGAGTAGCCATTAATTGATCTAACAAATTTTAAAAAATAACAATTCAATATGTGTACCGCATTCATATTGACAAAAATGGTAAAATTAATTTTTCATTCAAGTCCAGATAGTTTTAAATTTCCACAATTATGTGCAAACTATTACAATGTCATGCTAATATTCTTTCTTATCATTTTGCATTTAAATGCCAACATTCAATAATTTTCACAGTTATTTGCGAAAGTCTCCTAAGTTTTCTTATATTATTTTACATACAAGTCCATATATTTGAATTTATTAATTGATCTTGAATTTAATTTTTAACTAAATTCAATTAACAAATATGTATTAATTGATTTAATAAATTAGAAAAAATGATAATTCAATGTGTATGTATTTGTATTGACATAAATGATAAAACTATATTTTCATTCAAGTTCATATAATTTAATATTTTCACAATTATATAAAAAATTATCTTTGATACTATTACATTTTTCTACGTTTAAGTTCATAAAATTTCTCTTTATAAAAGTATTTATTTAATACAAAGAAATATGTATATAATTTTTTCTTTCTAAAAGTGGTGCTTCATTACAAACAATTATATACAAAAAATTTGTTTTCAAAATTGGTACATCATTACAAACATAAATAACGTTTTTTCTATATAGAATTGGTACGTCAAATAGACTCTTTATCATTATTAGATTATATTTTATGAAGAATAACATTACATTTAATGAAAAGTGATGAATGTTTGTATTCTATAATATTGAATAAAGAATAAATATTCTCAATTAGTACATTTTGTACAAAATGTTACATTTTAATTAGTTATATTTGTAATCCGAGTTAACCAAATTGACAAAAATTATACCATATTTTGTTTAGAAATATTTTTCTTTCATACTTTGTTATCTTTTTTACATAAATGTTAAGTATTTTTTGAAAATTTTATTATAAAATAAAAATAGTAAGGTATGAAACAATGGATTAAAAATCATTTTTTTACATAATTAAAATGAAAATATGATTTGTAACGTTTCAGGTCTTATTTTCACTTCATATTTCTTTTAGTAGTTAAATAAATACTTTTTATCAATGTGATAATATCGTATAATTATTTTGATAAATGTGTCATGTGAGAACTATATATGCACACAAATATATTGAGTCTTTGGTATCACACTTTTATTTTTAGGTATTTATCGTTGTTCTGTCAAGTAATATTTGAAATTTAATGTATACATCATTTATCTTTTAGTCAAATGTATCAAAATATAAATGTCAATTTCAAAATATATGTATATGAATTTATTTATGAAATTCTATAAAATATTAATTTCAAAATTTATTAAGAATGTTTACTTTCATTTATTTAATTGTCAAATAATGAATTCTAAAAAATAATAAATCGAAATATAACTCATTTTTATCAAATATAAAAATAAACGAATCTCATAATTAAAATACACAGTTATAAATATAGTAATTTCAATTTATAACTCATTTATCCTAACAAAAATCAACAGATATTGCATAATAAATTATATTTTTCAAATATATAATATTATTTTCAACAACATACCGTGTGCAACGCACGGGTTACACACTAGTTAATAGTAAAGCATAATAATTTCCTGCTCCCTTATTAGTTCTAGGCATTTCCTCATCTCTCCTTAATTCTCTCCAGATATTTAATTTTCAACTTCCCACCATTTATTATTCTAATAATTATTACAAAGTTTAATTAATTCTCCTCGTTGTCATTTTACATTCAAATGTCAATGATTAATAATTTCTATAGTTATTTTTAACATTCTCCTAAGTATTATCATGCTATTTTACATTTATGTCCATTTATTCGAATTAATTAATGATTTGAACTTTGAACTTTAAAATAAATACAAATAACTAATATTTATTATTTGGTCTAGTAGGTCCTAGATAATAATTCAATTACCTCACTTATATTGATAAAATTATAAAAATAATATTTCATTCAAGTCCATATAACTTAAAATTCCCACAATTATGCAAAAAGCACTTTTAGTCCTTTTGCATTATTCTATATTCAAATTTACATAGTTTGTTTCTCTAATGACCCGTAAATTTTTGATAATTAAAAATTGTAAATTTAATAAGGTTTTGTGATTTAATGTTGGAAGAAATAAAAATTTGTGATTTAATAATAAGAATATAACGGGAATGCAATGTAATAGTATTAAATTAAGGTAACTGATAACTGCTTTAAATGAAATTCCAATTAATTTAAATGGTTAATGATTATAATTGGTAATAGATTGTAAATTAAGGATTATAATGTGTGTATCAATTTACATTGGATTAAAGGAGCAATTGATAATTTAAATGTTGTATTAATTAAATAGTATGTAATCAATTGTAAATTGGAGAAATGAATGTTGTGTAAATAACTATGACATTTGTGTGTGGATAACAAACATAAAAATGTGATTAAATATAGAAACGGTGACAATTATTATTCGTTATCAATTCATTTAACCAATTGCAATTAAATGTAATTTAATGTTACTTTAATATAAGTTAAGTCAATAACTATAAAAGGTGAATGTAGTAAAATGTATGGAAATGTTAATTATATCTACAAGACAACAATTGATGTAATAAAAAGAGTGAAACAAAGATAAATTAATTTATTGAGATACTAAATTACAAAATAATTGAAAGAAATTCAATATAATTGAAATATAATAGTTAATACAAATAAAAGATGGAGATTGTAGCATATTAGTGAAATAAGATATAAACAAATATTAACTACGTTATTAGAGTAAAAATTGATTGAATATAAAGATTGAAATCAAATCAAATCAATTTATTTGACATTAAATTATAATTAATTGGATTAATTGCAGTTGAAACTGTACACTATATTTTGGAAAATAATTGACATTAAAATTTTAGGTAAACTTGTTCTAAGTTATTATAAATGTCTAAGTAATCAAAATGATGAAAATTGTTAGTTTACAAATATTGAATTTAAAAAATGATTTATTATTTTAATATTTATTTAATTAATGGAAAATTAACCATTTTGACCATTTTCTCAAAATTCAATGAAATCGGTTTCATCGGATCCGCAACGGTGAATTATTGTAAGGTTTCAAATTTCATAGCGATCGGACTTGTCCTTCGATCGTACGGACTTGAAACGCATAGAAAATCAATTTAATTAAATTAAATTGAAATCCATTTGAAATAAGCTAATTTTAAAGCAACTTCTTCATATGATGGAATTATGAATTGAAACATGATCCATTGAGTTTAAAAATACTGAAAACATCTATTTTGATATATGGAATGACCCATTTTCGTTTTGGGAACGAAACGGGCTTTACGGGTCATTTATCTTTCAACTTTCAAATCAACCTATCCCATTCATTTCTATTTCCGATCTTCCTATAAATAGCCTGTTACAAATCCTAAATATTTCATTTGTCTGTACATATAATCCTATATGTCTCTCTCTTTCCAATGGCAGACAGACCAAAACCAATTCAAAATTCAAATTGCAAACCAAAATCAAATCGAAATCAAACTCTTCCAAATCTTATCGAATTTTATATCGATTTGAAGTTCTCGATGAGCGCAAGTCAAATCTGCATTTTGTTTTTCGTTTTGGGTTTATGTGTTGCTAGAATTGGGTAAATATTCACAGCCGTTCATCGCATCTTTATCAACGTCGACCGATCGTCAAACAAATGGTACGGGGTTGTGGAGAGTCGCGAGGGGATCGCATCTACATGGGTTGTGGGAGGAATTGATGGTCGGATTTGCAAAAATAATTCGATTAGGGTCAAGTAAGGCGGTAGCTTACGTGTATTGGGGAGGCCAGAGATCGATTCGAGACCACTTGCAGGTGTAGCTTATCGGGGGCAATGCAATGGCGGTGGTGGCATTGGCTATCGTGGCCGGAGATGGAAGCATCGGGAGGTCAAAGGTGAGGCATCGGGTCGTGTTCATGGGTTCGAATGAAGGGACCCGCATCTTCCTTGTGATGTGTTCAATTCACGCGCGGTTTGTTCCTCTGTGATCGTATCGAAATTGCGGATGTTTTGACGCTGGTTTGGACGAATTCTGAGACTGTTCAAATTTGGACCCTATTTTGTATTTCAAATCGATTTGAAATTCGAATGTGATCGTTTTGATCCACCCACAACTACTAGATTGTCTTATGTTATTTAAATTAAATTTATGATGTGATTAGATATTTATAGGTTGCTGTTTGGTATGTTAAATTGTCATTCTAGTTAAATTTGACTTTTATTACATTTAATCATCGTTTAATTTAATATTGAATTTAAATTGCCAATTTAATACATGTTATTGATTATCAGTTATCTATTGATGTTTATTGATTGATTTGGATGATGACTGTGATGAATGTTTGATTGTTGCTATTGGATGACTGGATGTTGTATTTTATATTGTTATAATACTGCAAGTTCCTTATAGGTTGAAATGATACATACCCGAATGATTTATAGATTAGGGAAAAATCGCTATGGGTTGAAATGATAGACCAGAGCAATTTTATGGATTTTCAATTAATTCGAGATTGTGGTTTGAAATAATATATAACCGTAAAATTTTAATTGTGGATTGAAATGGTAAATATCCGTACCACTTCACCTAGGGTACAAAATTATAAACGGACATCGGATTGGTTAAATTAAATGATTATTTTATTTCTTAAAATTTGAATTAAGTTAATTTGCATTTTGAAATAGAAATTGATTTATATAAACTGAATTTTTTTGATAATCCAAGTGTTAAATTTGAAATTGGAATTAGTTAATGAATCGCTGAAAGAATTTAAATTTGAATTTCAAAGTTGAGGTGTCAAATATAAATGAATTTATCGAAATTGAGTTATTGAAAATGTTTGGATATAACTTGGAAATCTATTTTAAACTAATTTAAACTGTTTTAATCAATTCAAACTATATTTTAACCTATTGCAACTTATTTAATCCAATTTAATCAATTTTACCTATTTTAAACCAATTAAATTTATTTAATCTAGTTTAAATCTATTTAACATAATTTAAATCTATTGAATCTATTTTAAATGTATTTAATCTATTTAAAACCAACTTAATATAATTTAAATCTGTTTAACTATTTAAATCGTTTTAAATATAAATTAAATCTATTTAAATCATTTTTTCAAATTTAAATCTATTTAAACCAATTTTACTATTTAAACTATTTAAATCTATTTAAACTATTTTTTAGTATTATTAAAACTATTTATGATTATCTAAACTATTTTCTAAAATTTCAGACTATATAAAGTTGAAGTATTTATATTTAAATCCTTGATGACGATACAACCTAAGTTATAATTTGGAATTGATACCTTTTTGAAAATTAACATATTTGAGTAATGTGATGATTGTGGAGCAAGGATTTAATTAACCTATCTTATCGATGAATTCAAAAATGAATATGACTTTGAGAGTAAAAATGATTTTTGAAGGTGAAAATGATTTCGAAAGTGAACATGATTTCGAAAAGTAATATAATTTGATATTGAATATGATATTTTGATATTAATTGTGAAGTGACTTTTTGAAATGTAAAAGAACCATCCAGTGTGAAATAAGTATTTGGTTGCTAAAGAGACCGTAATCAGATATTGTCATACTCTCTGCCAATACCAAAAGCCAGTTTAACAATTGTGTACATGGTGGAGATTCCAGAAATGAAGTAGGATGGTTGGTGAACGATTCTGTGTGAGATATTTACGTAACCCTGACTCCCGTGAGTCAGCTTAGATGTGAGTAAAACAGGAGCCATGCCGAGCTAAGTGAGGTCATTCCTCCTATCGGGCACATTTCTTCGATACCATTCTGTTATTTTGTGATTGATTTGGTGGCTACCCCATGATTTTGATTATGGGAGTGTGTTTCAAGGTGGGCAGTAGTAGCTGCTATGCGTTACCACCAGTCTGGATCCTCATTTGGTATATCTACCTTGGCATTGCCTCGAGTGTCGTGTTCACATGTCTTATCGCGCCTTCTACGAGTTTGATTTGTACCATACCTATGGAATGCCCTCCAATAGCCCTCCATTTTATAGAGGAATTATAGTACTGTATAGACTATAAGAATATACAAAAATGTGTTAAGGGGGATATGGATAACGCCTTAACGCTATTTTAATACTTTACTTTAATGTGGACACTATTATAATAGCGTATTGTACTACATCGTAGATAGTTTAATGGCTCCATAGGAGATGAAAATTCCAAACATCTCTTATGTTATGCATTCACATTAGACACTGGATAGGAGATGTCAAACCCCGTAAACATCTCTGATGCCGTTACACTCATATTTATTTACAGTTGATTTAACTCATATAAGATCTTTTAGTTCTGACTCGAGTGTTTTGTCTTTTCAATTCGCTCGGTTCAGTCTGAGCTTTTCAGTTTATCGAAAGCTGCTTCCTGGAGGATCAAGACGAAGATTTAGTAGTATTATTATTATTTTATTTATTCTACTGCATCATGTTGTTCCGCTGCATTTATTTATTTATTCCTTTTTATGTGAATCTGATTTTGTGTTGTGAAAGAATAATCAAATGTATTTCTAAAACAGCTTCATGAACTGTTATTTGATTATTATATTTTGTCATTCCACTGCAAGATTCTGTATTTGTTTTGTTTCTTTCTTCTTTTCTTATTTACCCCAATAACAATCTGCTCTTTTGTATGGTTTGATCCGACGTGTGTGGTTTATCGTCGATTTAAATTGTCCAAAAGGTAGGTCGTTACAGTTTCTTTTAGATTAATGCTTTATCTTAAATAATAATTATAATAGCTTTGGTATCGCACCTTTTTGGTATCAACATGAACTAACAAAAACGCCCCTCGATATATTATCAAATTTTAACCAATTAAAAACAGGATCTAATATTAAACTTCTTTTACAAATTTAAACATCCTAAGTAGGATCTAACAATTAAACATGCTTTACAAATTCAAAACGCTTATAAAAATAAGATCAAAAATTAAACCGTCTTTACAAATTCAAAATACTTCTTTATAAATATGTCGATCTTAATATCACTTGAGAATAAAAAATAATTTTTTAAACTGATTTGAACATATACAATTTATAAGGAAAATAATTCACGCGTGAAGCGGGTGCCATAAGACTGATTACAAAGAAAATTACATGTAAATTTTCTTGTTAAAATTGGTATATTATAAACATTGACAATGTTCTTTCTTTTTAAAATTGATATATCAAGTAATTCTTTACCATTAATAAAATTTATTTTTGTTAAGAATAACATTAATTTAACAATGAGCAATGAATACTATAGTTTATAATTTTGAAATAAATGAATATTTTCAGTTAATATCTTTTCTTAAAATGTTAAATATTACTTATGTATATTCATTATTTACATTAATCAATAGATTAAAATATACTATAATTCGATTAGAATTGTTTTTCTTCTGTATTTTATTGTCTTTTTGAAGCACGAGTCAACATTGTTTTAAAAGTTTTATTATAATATAAGATTAATGAGGTATGAAACAATTGTTTAAAAACAAAATTATTATTTTTACAAAATTAAAATTACAATATAATTTGTAGTGTTTATTTTAATCAACATTTCATTTAGTCATTAAAAATAATATTTTTTATCACTTATATAGTATTATGTACTAATTTTCGATGTTGATAATAACTGCAAGAGTATAAAATACATAAATACATATTGATTCGTTACTTTACACTTCCATTTTTAGGTATTTTTTGTCATTTCCAATAGTAATATTTGTAATATAATCTTTATATCCATTATCTTTTAAAAAGGTTCTAAAAGCAAAATATTAAACTCAAAGTATACGTATATGAATAATTATCTACTGAAATATGTTAAATTATTCACTTTAAAATTAATTTTGAATGCCTACTTTCATTTATTTTCTTAAATTATTATCAAACTCAATATTTTCTACAAAATGACAATTTAAATATTTATACAATTAAAATGCATAAATCACAAAACAAAAATTACATACTTAAAAAATAATAAGATAAATACATTATTCGGTTATCTTGACAAATTCATCATATATTACACAATAAATTCAATGCTTTAAAAATATGTATAAAACTATTTTTCTAAATCATACTGTGTGAAAGACATGCGATACACACTTATATACTAATATAGACAGAGTTTGCACTTATGACAGTTTTCTCTCTTCTTTATTTTGTCATGCTATTTAATTACAAAATACTTTAATATAATTTATGATCTTTAAAATTGTCACTATTCAACAAATTCTCATCAACTACATTAATTCAGATGCTCATCTTTTATAATTTTTAGAGTTAAATATTTTTACTTAGTTTTCTATAATATTTTATATTTAAACCCATACTTTAAAGTTAATTAAATATCACAACTTAAAATATTCAAAATAAACTAAACTAACTATCATTCATTGTTTCATCTATTAAATCATAAATAATACAATTTCAACATGCATATAATATTTATATCAATAAAAGTAGGGAATTTTTTTTGTTCGAATGTAAGAATATGTCATGGCTCGGATTTTCGACACTCGAAAATCGACATCAATACATTCACTGTATTACATGCCGAGCAATCGAATATGGAAAATACCGGATCGTTAGGGAAAAAGAAGAGAGAGGTAGAAGTAGAAACAAAAACAGCAACACAGAATCTCACAATCGCAGCGGAATAATATATAATAGATAATAACATGTCTTTATACAAAAAGAACTGCAACTGTTATTTGCACATTACATCATCAAAGTACAATACATTATTAACTCAATAGTGGATAGTTATAATAACTTCTTCTCACAAGTGTTGAATATACAACCTACAATACAAAGCGGAATAAAATCAAATACGTGTAATAAGTCTTCGTCATCTAGCTCGTCTCCTGAGCTCCATAGCATCCTATCCTAAATTTGTAATACTCGACCTGACCCGAGAATTATAATAAAATAACACCCGAGTCAGTCTGGAAAACCAGTGTAAGAAAAAACACTAAATTTGAATTACTAAAGTTATCAAAATCCTTTGAAACAAAGGTATCTCGTAAGACCACTCCACACATTAACACAACTGGTGTTTAACTTACGATAACCAAAACATTTTATATCAATATCATCTGATATTATAATAGTGTCTAGGTATAAACACTTATTCAAATAGCTGAAATTGTTACATTAATTAAATTTCAGCATACTAGGCTCTACAACCAAAACCGTAAAGGCACGTATTGGAAAATGGATTCTTTACGAATGACTAGGCGCCAGGATACCACTTGTCACAGTACACATCTTTAAAAATGTACCAAGGACCATGTCAAGATCCCCTACAACACAAGACCGGACTACCCCTAACCTGGATAAACCTAATATGTTGTAACCCTGGGTGTTCCCACCCTTTTCGAGTTCTTCCACACACCGTAGTAATAATATCCGAGGATATCTAGAAAGATGAAAAATACCCTAATTAGGTGCGACTCACTTAGCCTTGCTGCATCCCCCCTGATTTTCATTCATTTCCGATTTATGAGGCTTGAGGCTACGATTACCCTTTTAAGGAATTTTCACTTAGAATGCTCATTGTCCTCCAATGACAATGTACTCATAACATTCATCTATACAAGTCCGTTCTAGGTCCGAACGAAACTGATGGCACTATACCTACCACATCCATTTTGGAGCATCCTCAGGATTATTAGTGATTAGCCTTGCACTTCAATGATCCATCTTCGACTCTATGCTCTTGTCTTCATTTTGAAAACATATTTATTGGATCGAAGTGGTTTCGGATAACTTATCCAATCCCGATCACTTCGAAACAACGTTCAATATTTCCATTAAACTCAACCCCGATTCTTTAAAAAATAAATAGACGAAAATAAGATCGGAGATCACCTCCTAACCGTTAGTGGAAGGGTTTCCTTATCATCGTCTTAGAAGAACGAAACGAGTTTATACATACAGTATAGTAGTTCGAACGGTAACTATACCACATAGTTCCCGTGTTTCTCCTAGATATTCCTAAAGTTATATTTTGGTCCAGATTTGATAGTCGGTTATTTAACTATCAAATAAACAATCATTCAACCAAATATTTCATTTTCCACTGAAAACACCAAGTCTCATTTTATTTAATTTTAAATAAATTAAATATCTTTATTAGAAGGTATGTACTTATCTCATCGGAGTAGGTACGTTCATTAACCGTTCTTTCCAAAATATTTGAAACTTTTAAAATAATTATGGAAAGCACCACACGATATCAACTATGGATTCACAGCTCAATGATTACGTCTCTATCTCAGAGAAATTCAAAACTTAACTGCAGGCAATCTCTGCCTCCGATTTAGCCATTAAAGTATATCATTACTTTTCGAAAACTTTATTTAATAGTTTTCTCTAAATAATATTTATAAATTCCGATAATAATTTTCCAAGTTAAATTTTAGGCAAATAATCTTTAAATTAAAGTTATTATATAAAACAATATCAATATTGAATAATTTATCCTTTAAAATAATAATACTAATTAATTCTTAAATAATAATTAACTTAATAGCAACTCATATAAACAAACTTAATTAATAACTAAATAGACTTTAAACAACTTAAAATGATTGCATAACTTTAAAACAATAATTAATTCTGATTTATTAATGAGATTCTAGTCGATTTACAAGACTCATTTATAAAACTTATAATTCATTTTGACAATTTAAACATATTTAAATAATCAACTTTCTGAAATATTGTTAAACACTTTTAAATTACCTAGATTAACAATTAAAAATCCTCTTTTAAGTCAGACATAACTTCTTGATAAAAATATTTTTTTTAATTCCAATATAGTCAGTCTAATATTTATGAATCTCTCCCTGTTTATCACCAATTGATTTGTGATGACCCGGAATTTTATGCAATATCAATTTAATAATCCGAATTAAAATTTAAATTGATTTGATAATCTTTGTGATAAGATTTGAGTTAATTTAATAATCCAATAAAATACATATTTAATTGATAGATTTTATCTTTTTAAATCTAATAATTGTTTTATATTTATAATGTATATAGAATATGTATATATTGTAAATAGATATTGTTTTTAATTTGATAAATAAATAAATCTTGTTTTCTATAAATATATAGATATCTTTGGTAATTTGGGTATAATTTTAAAGTTATACTTTTAAAAGGTTATTTAATAAATAAAATATGGTTTTTTAAGTTGATAAGATAAAAATTAAATTTGTTTAAATTGATTTATTTGATAATAAGCTTTTTAAAAGTATATCATCAATAACTAATGATTTTAAATACATAAGGTAAATATTGAAATGGTTTAACATATGTTTTAACTCAAGTTTAAATTTAAATAAAAATTTACAATAAGGTTTATTTTGATTTTCTTTTAATTATAGTTGGATAAAATAAATAATTTATTGATAAAGAAATAATTTCTTTTATAAGTTATTTATAATTATCAATTTTGTTATTTTCAAAATATAATAATGTAATTGTTTTTAACAAATAGACTTTTAATAAAAATAGTTGTGTTTCAAAAATTTAATTGTGTAGTTATATTGTAAATAAACTTGATTTCAAAATTTAATTTGAACTTGAATTCAAAAGCTTTGAAAATTTAAAGTATAAGTATTTTTAATTTGTTTTGGATTTTTTTAAATATTTGTATAAACCTTTATTTTATAAATATAATTGGATTTATTATTTTCAAAATTTTCTACATGTAAATAAATACATATTAACTAATTAATTGAACAAAGATTTACATTTATCTTATATTAACATCTAATTAAATTCAAATTAACATTTAAAAATAACTAATTGACATTTAATAATAACTAATTAAGTTTAAAGACAAGTGTGAACATCCTAAGGCCTTATATAACATGTGTTAGGTAATAAAACATTTAAGATGACAAATGTTAGTACTTTTTACAAGTGTCATTTATTTTAGTTATCTTTTAATTTTTCAGCTTTTATAATACTTATGTTTCTTATCTTTTTTTTTCTATTTTCATTTTTCAAAAGCAAGCATGAACCAATACTTCATAAAAACAGAATATCAAAATTTGCCTGCATATTCAAAGCAAATCTATAGCATTCATAACAAAACTATTTTAAGACGTGCATGCAACTACAATCTCAAGCCTAAAGCCTGCATTTCTTAAAACTCGGAATCAAGCAGCATGCATACAGTTTTAAGTAAGGAAGCAATTCAAGTTTTAAAAAGAGGAACCGCATATTTCCAGTTTTTAAAAGCACAAAAGTCTTTTTCAAAATCATTGCTCTGTCCACCAAGTTTCAAGTGAGTAATTTTAAACTTAAAGGAAATTAAGGTTGCATGTTATTATTGTAGAAAATATTGCAATTCGGTATGTTTATAAGTATGTTTGTGTAGATATTATTGATGAATTCTGCTGTATGAAGTGTGCATTTGAAATATTTGGAACATCTTTGTTCCCATATTTAAATTTCTGGTTTCTAACTTAAATTCAAATCTTTTAGTTTAGTCATTGTTAAAAACTTAAGTTTCAAAAGGAACTTGTGTGTTCCATTAAAGATTTATTTAAAATTCATTTAAGTTAAATAGGCCGGTAGCATCACTGGGAATCAAGGAAGACTGAACAAACTTGATATGAGTAAAATGCAAACATCTTAATTTATAAATTTAAGAACGTAAACCGTATTCTCACTCTAAATCATGATTTTTGAAGCTTAATTCATAGTTTAAAATGATGGGATAATGGTGCAGTTCTGGGATGAACAGAAAATGGGAATAGGGTTTTTTTGGGTGATCTCTGCAAATTGAAGGATCGGGGTTCATTTTGTGGGTAGGGGAGTTATCAATGAAGTTGGGAAAAATAATTGATGTCGATGCAAATCAACATGGAAACAGTGGTGATAATGTGTTATCTGTAGCCCTAGTTATTGGAGGATTTAGTAAATTGATCGAATCGGCTTTTATGGTTGATTGAATGTTTTGAGAATTGAGCAGATGGGAGTATAGCCATTAACAAGTTGGTGGCCGGAGTCGCTGCTAAACCGGTGGTCGGAGGGTCGGGATCAAGGCATGTTCCAGGTTTGAAGTGGTTACCTGTTTTCTGTTTTAGTTTCGAACTCGAATCAAAATTCGAGTTGTAGGTGAGCATAGTGGTGATCGAGATGGATTGAGGGGTTGATCGTCGATGTTGGGACGCCACCGGATGTGGATGAAGATGGCTGGAGCCACGGTGCACGTGCACTGTGCATTTTTGGGTTCTGATGAACTCTGGGTGGAAGCAGAGTTTTTGACTCGAGTTTTTACTCGGGATTTTGGTTGTTTGCTCGAAGTTTCTTGCTTGCTGACTCGAAGTGGATTAGGCACTTGCTCGGGTTAATGTATGTAACAGGTTTTGGTTTTGAAACCTGTAGGTTTTGTTTAAAAATTTAAAATAAAATTTAAACCTTGGATTTAAATGAAAGCAAGGTTTTAAATCTTGTTTTAAAATCTGAATTTGAGTTTAAGTTTAAAAATAGATTCAAGATTGAATTTGAATCTAGTTTGGGAAAAATGAGTTTTTAAATTCAAATTGAATTAATAATATTAAAGTGTTTAAGAAAATTTAAAGTAATTAAAGAATTTGAATTTAAATAGAGTTTGAAATGTAATAGAGGATTTAAACAGAGTTAAATCAAAATTTTAAATCTGAATTCAAATTTGATTTGAATCTTAAGTTTTGGAAATCAAGTTTATAAATTTAATATTCTATATTAGTTTAATAGTTAAAATATACTTTAAATGATTAGAGATTAAAAAGGAATTTAGATTTAAATTTTTAAAATTCTTTTATATAAGTTGTCTTTAACATGTGGATTTCAAAGTTTTTAATTTGGTTAAAGATAAATTGAATTTCATTTTAAAAACTTGAATTTAAAATGAAATTTTAAATTGAATTTGAAATTAATATTTTCAAATGTATTTAAGAATGATAATTTAACTATTGATAAGAAAGGTTTTATCTTAAAGTAAAATTAGAATTTAATGATTTATAATTTCATTTAATTATTAAGGTAATTAAATGAATAATTTATTTATTAATGGAATGGATCATTAATTAAGGTAATTAAGGGTTTTAAATTATTAATTTAAAGTTTAAGTTAATAAATTAATTAAGGGTGATTAATCCATAATTAAGATCATTAATTAGATTTAATTAATGATTAATAATTAATTAATCAAGTAATTATGAATTAATTAATTTATAGTTAACACTTAATTAACTAAGTAATTAAAGGTAAATTAATTGAATGTTAAAGATTAATTAATTTGAAATTAATAATGATTAATGAATGTTAATTACTTATGAGAAATAATTAAAGTATGGTTAATGGTTAATAATGGTCATTAACTTAAAGATTATTTAACAATTAATTAATGTGATTCATTTAAATAATTAATTAGATTAATTAATTAAATGATAATCAATTGTGAAAATTATTTAAGTTTAATTACTTAATGGAAGTAATTAAGGAATTAATTACTTAATGTAATTAATGGAGTTTATTGAGATTGGTTTAAATTAATTAATTAAGTTTAATTAATTTTTAAACATTGGATTTGATAATAATTACTTGATGTAATTAATGAAGTACGATTACTCAGTGAAGTAATAAAAGATAATTACCGGATGTAATTAGTAGATAATGATGGAATTGTGAAAGTAATTTGGATTAAATTACCTTGTATAATTAATCAAGGGATTAATTAAAGAAATTAATTAAGGAATAATTAATTTGATAAGTAATTAAGGGTAGTTAATTACTAAATGTGATTAATCAAGGTGATTAATAATTATGGTTTAATTGAGATTAATTACTGAACGTAATTAATTTAAATAAGATAATTAATTAAATATAATTAAGGATCATTAATTAATATAATTAATGATGTAATTAAGATTGATTAATTAAGATCAATTAATCAATAATAAGTAATTAAGTGTAATTAATTAATTGTAATTAATTAAGTTTAATGTGATTAATTATAGTTAATTAATTAATGAAGTAATTAAAAGTTAATTACTGTTTTTGGTTAAGAGTAATTAATTTGTGAAATTAATTAAAGTATAATTAATCAAGGGTGATTAATTAAGTTGATTAACTAGAGGATAATTAATTAATTTGTAATTAATTATTAAATATGTAAGCAAGATTTATATTGAGGTAAGTAATTAATTTAATTCACTTTAAATTAATTAGAAATGATGTAATTAATTTAATTCATTTTAAATTAATTATAGAAGGTGTGATTATAGATCGTTGCTTATGAATGGATGATATTGTTTGCCTTGAATGGTTTGAAATCTCAACTATGAGATTAGTAACGTTGAATGATATGGATGCATTGGTTGCATTGTGATAATGATATGGATTATCTTTGATAATGATAATATGGATTATCTGTTGTGATGATAATGTTAATTATCTATTGTGAATCTATGAATTGTCTATCTGTATGTATATAGATAATTGTATTGAATTGTTTTAAACTCTAAAACAACTTGGACCTAAAAGACACGCTTTGGATTTCGATGAGACCGGGATTGGGTTTCCATATTTGGATATCCGAAAATCACATCGATCCAAATTAACAATAGGTCGTGAAACTTATGTGAAGAGTGAAGACTCGAGGTGTGAGGACTATTCGTCAGTATAACTCTGAGGGTGATTCCGTGATGAGTTTGACGAGATAGTACTTTCAGATTCGAGATAAAGATTCAGAGTGCAAGGGTTATCGTCATTAACTCTGAGGGTGATTCCAAAACGAGTGTAATGAGATAATGCCTTCGGTTTCGTTCGAACCCGGAACGAACTTGTATGGATTGAATGCTTTCAGAACATCGTCAGGTGGACGATGAGCATTGGCTAAAACAGGGAAGGTGGAGCAAGGCTAAGTGGGTCATGCCCAAGTAGGACAAGATTTTCCCCTGTCTAGAGGTCCATTTTTATTCGGCTTAGTGGACGGTTGGAAATGCGCACCAACTGCGGGGTTGTCTTGTTCGGGACTGTCCAGTAAGGGATGATTCCTGCCTTGTGTTGCAGGGGAGCGGGCGTACTCCTTGGTACGGTGATCTAGGCCACGTACTGTGACGGGCGGTACCCCAGTGGCCCTGCCATTGTATGGAATCCAAAATCCAATAAGTGCCAACGGTTTTGATTGTATTACCCACTTTTGTGGCTAGTAGCTGGAATTTAATCATGTAACAATTTCGGCTATTTCATATTTACTTGAAAACCCTAGACCTATTATAATATCCCTGGATTTCCTATCAAATGTTTTGGTTAGCGTAAGGTAAATTTTTTTCCATGTTTATGTGTGGGAAGTCTTACGTGATACCTTTTCTTTTCAAAAGGTTTTTGAAAGTTAAGCAACTTTAACCCTTTACTCACACCAGACCCATGTCTGATCCGGAGTTTATCTTTTGTTTTCTTAAACTCTTGGGTACTCAATTTTTACGAGTAGCCAAGGGATTCAGGTTAGCTTTGACGAACTGTGAAGGAGCAATGGAGTAGGAGGCTACGACGTTAGATATATAGTTTCCGCTGTGTGTTTTCTATATTGGTATCTCTTTATTGAGTTGTATTGAGTTGTAATAACTAGACAGGTGTTTGTAACTGCCTAGTATGTGTTGTATTATCTGTGTACTCTGATAACTATTGTATATGATACGATGTAATACTTTATGTTATTAATATAATTTATTCGTTCCGCTGTTTAGATTCTGATGTGTTGTTTCTTCTTTCTTCTCTTTCTTTCTCTTTCTATCCCTTTCTTTCTTATTAATGATGCGTCATTCTGTGGAGATGAATGGCGGGTCGTTACAGTGGTATCAGAGCATTAGGTTGAGTGAATACCTAGGCTCTAGAGTGGTGTCTATCTTGACAGAGCATATTTGTAATTTTAAATATATTTATATATATTTATCTATTTCTACCTATCTGTTGGATTACCCGTTCAGGTTTCCAATATAGGTTATAAAGGTAGATAAGGTAGTGGTGTGTGTAACACGACAACTACCATTGATTGGAGTTTGATGTTGAGGTTGGAAGTATATCCGTCGAGGCTGTAGACCTAATACTGTCTCGAGTAAGTTGTGCAGAGTGTAGAGATTTCATCGATTTCTGAAGGAAACCTGTTAAGGTTCGGAGTCATCTTTAAAGTGCAGAGTTGGATGAGTTGAGTTTGGATCTGTCGGTTGGGCATAAGCAAGTGATTGTATATTGATACCTCAGGAAGTTGTAACTGCGTGATGAGATGCAGTGATTATGGATGTGTCCGAAGATATTTCTTTGGAACAAGTTTTAGGAAGTGTGTCTGCTTCGGTATTGTGGCTGAGTTCAGCAGGATGTTGTGGTTAGCTTTGAAGTCCGAGTTTCTCGAAGAACTTTGGATTGGGAAGTTTGGCATCGGTGTCAGCAATGCAGCTCGGAATGTTCTGTGTGCCGACAGGGAGGTCTTAGCTGAGTAGTTTTTCTGGAGGTGGAGTTCAGAAGCAGAAGAGTGGATCCGTTTTCTTCAATGGATTGGGTAGACCAGCATAAGCTGTTATGTTTGGTAAAGAGAGAACAGTTTTCTTTGGAAATTGATCTAGGTTGATCGCAAAAGTGACTTGCGATAGTTGAGTATTCTCTTGGATTGTCAGAAATTTTTCTGAATGTCTTCTGGGAAGACAGAGGTTTGTCCGCATCTAGAAATTGAGTTTTCTTATCTACTAGTATTCCAAGAGTGGAACTGGTGGTTTAGCTTAGTTGAAGGATGTTTCCTAGAGATAGAGTTTGATGAAGCAACTCAGATTTTTGGAGGAACTTCTGAGTTTTCTTTATGGATCTGTTGAACCATATTTTTGGGAAGTCATGTCCAGTTTGTACTCGTAATCTTCAACAACATTTTCTTATCTACTTCGGATTAGAGTTGCGCAGCGGAAGTAGTTTGGAAGTGCTTTTGTTTTATCTTTTCCGGATAAGGAGAAGTAAGTTCAGTCTTATGATGTTTATGGAGTAGACTTGTGTTTTGGTTTTGATTGATCTTGAGGGGATCATTGTGTTGGGTTGTTTTTGGTTCTGATTGTTTCTAGAAGAATCAGCAAGGGTTGAGCTGATCAGTTTGGATGTTGGCAGCCCAGGATCGTCCGAAGACATTTTGTGGATAAGAGACAGAGGAATTTGGAATTCGAAGTTGGAGACTTTGTTGTTGTTGGAGTTTTCTCCGATCAAAGGAGCTATAAGATGGGGTAAGGCTGGAAAGCTAACTCCGAGATGTTTTCGATATTTTATGTGTTTTGGTTGAATCAGTATTGGGATTTCAAGATTGAATTACCAGTATGGATAACTGGGATTCGATATGTTTCACGTATCTCTAAGGGAGTACGTGTATGATCTATCTCTGGTGGTAGAACCAGCAGTTCAGGAGGTTTGGTTGTTAAGTTAGACTCGTCTGTAGTCTGATATGCTGTCTAGTTTTGTAAATCTAGATGAGTAGGAGCTCTGTAGCTTAATAGTATTGATTGTTTGGAATCTATAGAGCGAGTATCCCAATATTTTTACCGAGGAAACTCGAGGAAACTCTACCCAGATTTTGTCTGGATAGTTAGATTGGTTTGATTGGATGATTTGGTTGTTAGCATATCATTGATATTTGCTTATGTTTTAAAATTAAATCTTTAAATAGATTATTAAATTACCTTTGTTTTAAATTTCGGGGACGAAATTTTTTTAAGGGGGGGGGGGGAATGTAATGACCCAAAATTTTAAGCAATATCAATTTGATAATCCGAATTAAAAATTTAAGTTGATTTGATAATCTTTGTGATAAGATTTGAATTAATTTAATAATCCAATAAAATAAATATTTAATTGATAGATTTTATCTTTTTAAATCTAATAATTGTTTTATATTTATAATGTATATAGAATATGTATATATTGTAAATAGATATTGTTTAATAAATAAATCTTGTTTTCTATAAATATATAGATATCTTTGGTAAATTGGGTATAATTTTAAAGTTGAACTTTTAAAAGGTTATTTAATAAATAACATATGGTTTTTTAAATTGATAGGATAAAAATTAAATTTGTTTAAATTGATTTATTTGATAATAAGCTTTTTAAAAGTATATAATAAATAACTAATGATTTTAAATACATAAGGTAAATATTGAAATGGTTTAACATATGTGTTAACACAAGTTTAAATTTAAATAAAAATTTACAATAAGGTTTATTTTGATTTTCTTCTAATTATAGTTGGATAAAATAAATAATTTATTGATAAAGAAACAATTTATTTTATAAGTTATTTATAGTTATCAATTTTGTTACTTTCAAAATATAATAGTGTAATTTTTTTTAACAAATAGATTTTTAATAAAAATAGTTGTGTTTTAAAAATTTAATTGTGTAGTTATATTTGTAAATAAACTTGATTTCAAAATTTAATTTGAACTTGAATTCAAAAGCTTTGAAAATTTAAAGTATAAGTATTTTTAATTTGTTTTGGATTTTTTTAAATATTTGTATAAACCTTTATTTTATAAATATAATTGGATTTATTCTTTTCAAAATTTTCTACATGTAAATAAATACATTTTAACTAATTAATTGAACAAAGATTTGCATTTATCTTATATTAACGTTTAATTAAATACAAAGTAACATTTAAAAATAAGTAATTGACATTTAATAATAACTAATTAATTTTAAAGACAAGTGTAAACATCCTAAGGCCTTATATAACATGTGTGTTAGGTAATAAAACATTTAAGATGACAAATGTTAGTACTTTTTACTAGTGTCATTTATTTTAGTTTTCTTTTAATTTTTCAGACTTTATAATACTTATGTTTCTTATCTTCTTGTTTTTTTTTCTATTTTCATTTTTCAAAAGCAAGCATGAACCAATACTTTATAAAAACAGAAATCATATCCTAACTCTCCTTTTCAAATATCAAAATTTGCCTGCATATTCAAAGCAAATCTGTAACATTCATAACAAAACTATTTTAAGACCTGCATGCAACTACAATCTCAAGCCTAAAGTGTTGATACGCGAAGATTTTGATCAATGACAATGTACTCTAACAAACAAGAAAGAAATATATGCAAATGCTAAAGGAAGATCGATGAAGACCAAACAAACTTAAAGTGTGTTTTTATATATGTCTTAGTCTAGATTTATTGTTAAAATCTATCCTTAAGAAGCTTGCACGAACACTATAATTTTTTTTATAAACTTCATTTTTCAATTAAGTTTTCACTATGCATATTTTATAAGTTCAGTCGACTGAACAGGAACAGCCAGTCGACTGAAACTGGAACAAATTTATACACATGCACAGTTTCAGTCGACTGAATTTCCTGCACAATCGACTGAATTTGCTCCCGAAAATTTTACTTCATATTTTCAGTTGACTGAATTTCCTGCTCAGTCGACTGAATTTGAACCTGCGAATTTTCTCTGAAAAGACACCTTCTTCCTCCCAAGCGTTGCAACCATTCATCAATGGAAATGGAAGCATCTCTTGTTTGCAACTTTTGACAACATATGCACCTCTTCTACAAGTATATATACATGATTCTAACATCATTTAATTAACCGAATTCTCTTGCTTTAATCTTACTATTCTCTTGTTCATATTCTCTAGATATTCTCAAAACAATCACCAATCTATTGCTTGAATCACTGTTTTTGTTTATAACATTCTTTTGATTCATAGTAATTCACATTTCCTAAATCTTCACAAACACATTGCATATTCTCGAGGATAAGATTATAGGAATATTTTACTACATTAGACTCATTAGTGTTGACAAGAACACAACAAGTCGAATATTGTATTTTAGTAATTGAGTTGAAGTCCTCTTCTGTAGTTGAGGCAAGAAATCCCGTTCGGTTGTTCGTGTAAGTTGTAAACCTATTCCTCCGGGTGAAGTGACGGTGTTAGTTAGTGAAATTCCTAAGTGAAGCTTAGGGACTGGACGTAGGACGAGAGGTCCAAACCAGTATAAAATCCTGGTGTCTCCTTGCATTTACCTACTTTATCTACCTACACTATTCCGTTATTCCATATTACACGATCCTACCGCATAGCCTCTTTCATGAAGCCTGCATTTCTTAAAACTGGGAATCAAGCAGCATGCATACAGTTTTAAGTAAGGAATCAATTCAAGTTTTAAAAAGAGGAGTTGCATGTTTCCAGTTTTTAAAAGCACAAAAGTCTTTTTCAAAATCATTGCTCTGTCCACCAAGTTTCAAGTGAGTAACTTTTGAACTTAAAGTAAATTAAGGTTGCATGTTATTATTGTAGAAAATATTCCAATTGGGTATGTTTACAAGTATGTTTGTGTAGATATTATTGATGAATTCTACTGTATGAAGTGTGCATTTGAAATATCTGGAACATCTCTGTTCCTAGATTTAAATTTCTGGTTTCTAACTTAAATTCAAATCTTTTAGTTTAGTCATTGTTAAAAACTTAAATTTCAAAAGGAACTTGTGTGTTCCATTAAAGATTTAGTTAAAATTCATTTAATTTAAATAGGCTGGTAACATCACTGGGAATCAAGGAAGACTGAACAAACTTGATATGAGTAAAATGCAAACATCTTAATTTATAAATTTAAGAATGTAAACCGTATTCCTACTCTAAATCACGATTTTTGAAGCTTAATTCATAGTTTAAAATGATGGGATAATGGTGTAGTTCTGGGATGAACAGAAAATGAGAATCGATGATTTTTGGGTGATCTTTGCAAATTGAAGGATCGGGGTTCATTTTGTGGGTAGGGGAGTTATCAATGAAGTTGGGAAAAATAATTGATGTCAATGCAAATCAACATGGAAACAGTGGTGATAATTTGTTATCTGTAGCCCTAGTTATTGGAGGATTTAGTAAATTGATCGAATTGGCTTTTATGGTTGATTGAGTGTTGTGAGAATTGGGGAGATGGGAGTATAGCCATTAACAAGTTGGTGGCCGGAGTCGCTGCTAAACCGGTGGTCGGAGGGTCGGGATCAAGGCATGTTCCAGGTTTGAAGTGGTTACCTGTTTTCTGTTTCAGGTTTTAGTTTCAAAATCGAATTAAAATTCGAGTTGTAGGTGAGCATAGTGGTGATCGAGATGGATTAAGGGGTTGATCGTCGATGTTGGGAAGCCACCGGAGGTGGATGAAGATGGCTGGAGGCACGGTGCACGTGCACCGTGCATTTTTGGGTTTTGATGAACTTTGGGTGGAAGTAGAGTTTTTGACTCGAGTTTTTACTCGGGATTTTGGTTGTTTGCTCAAAGTTTCTTGCTTGATGACTCGAAGTGGATTTGGCACTTGCTCGGGTTAATGTATGTAACAGGTTTTGGTTTTGAAACCTGTAGGTTTTGTTTAAAAATTTAAAATAAAATTTAAACCCTAGATTTAAATGAAAGCAAGGTTTTAAATCTTGTTTTCAAATTTGAATTTGAGTTTAAGTTTAAAAATAGATTCAAGATTGAATTTGAATCTAGTTTGGGAAAAATGAGTTTTTAAATTCAAATTGAATTACTAATATTAAAGTGTTTAAGAAAGTTTAAAGTAATTAAAGAATTTGAATTTAAATAGAGTTAGAAATGTACTAGAGGATTTAAACAGAGTTAAATCAAAATTTTAAATCTGAATTCAAATTTGATTCGAATCTTAAGTTTTGGAAAACAAGTTTATAAATTTAATATTGTAAATAAGTTTAAAAGTTAAAATATACTTTAAATGATTAGAGATTAAAAAGGAATTTAGATTTAAATTTTTAAAATTCTTTTATATAAGTAGTCTTTCACATGTGGATTTCAAAGTTTTTAATTTGGTTAAAGATAAATTGGATTTCATTTTAAAAACTTGAATTTAAAATGAAATTTTAAATTGAGTTTGAAATTAATATTTTCAAATGTATTTAAGAATGATAATTTAACTATAGATAAGAAAGATTTTATCTTAAAGTAAAATTAGAATTTAATGATTTATAATTTCATTTAATTATTAAGGTAATTAAATGAACAATTTATTTATTAATGGAATGGATCATTAATTAAGGTAATTAAGGGTTTTAAATTATTAATTTAAAGTTTAAGTTAATTAATTAATTAAGGGTGATTAATCCATAATTAAAGATCATTAATTATATTTAATTAATGATTAATAATTAATTAATCAAGTAATTATGAATTAATTAAGTTACAGTTAACACTTAATTGACTAAATAATTAAAGGTAAATTAATTGAATGTTCAAGATTAATTAATTTGAAATTAATAATGATTAATGAAAGTTAATTACTTATGAGAAGTAATTAAAGTATGGTTAATGGTTAATAATGGTCATTAACTTAAAGATTATTTAACAATTAATTAATGTGATTAATTTAAATAATTAATTAGATTAATTAAATGATAATCAATTGTGAAAATTATTTAAGTTTAATTACTTAATGGAAGTAATTAAGGAATTAATTATTTAATGTAATTAATGGAGTTTATTGTGATTGGTTTAAATTAATTAATTAAGTTTAATTAATTTTCAAACATTAGATTTGATAATAAGAGGGAATTAATTTAAAGGACAAAAATTTCTATATTTTTTGCCTCAAGGACATGACCTCAATATTTTTGCCACAAGGACAAACATTCTTCTAAAATTTATTCACAAGGACAAACAATTTCCAAAATTATTCATAAGGACAACAAAACTGATGCCGAGCTAAAAACTGGTACCTAAAAACTGCTACCGATAACTACAAACTGATACATAAAAACTGCTATCAATAACTAAAAACTGATACCTACAGAAAGTTGTCCTTCAGGATAAAATATTAAAGGTCTGTCCTTGAGGCTAAAAACTGTGAAATTTTGTCCTTGACAATAATTTCCTGTGATAAATATTACTTGATGTAATTAATGAAGTACAATTACTCAGTGAAGTAATAAAAGATAATTACTGGATGTAATTAGTGGATAATGATGGAATTGTGAAAGTAATTTGGATTAAATTACCTTGTATAATTAATCAAGGGATTAATTAAAGAAATTAATTACGGAATAATTAATTTGATAAGTAATTAAGGGTAGTTAATTACTGAATTTGATTAATCAAGGTGATTAATAATTATGGTTTAATTGAGATTAATTACTGAACGTAATTAATTTAAATAAGATAATTAATTAAATATAATTAAGGATCATTAATTAATATAATTAATGATGTAATTAAGATTGATTAATTAAGATTGATTAATTAATATTAATTAATCAATAATAAGTAATTAAGTGTAATTAATTAATTGTAATTAATTGATTGTAATTAATTTAGGTTCAATGTAATTAATTATAGTTAATTAATTAAGTAATTAAAAGTTAATTACTGTTTTTGGTTAAGAGTAATTAATTTGTGAAAATAATTAAAGTATAATTAATCAAGGGTGATTAATTAAGTTGATTAACTAAAGGATAATTAATTAATTTGTAATTAATTATTAAATATGTAAGCAAGATTTATATTGACGTAAGTAATTAATTTAATTCACTTTAAATTAATTAGAAATGATGTAATTAATTTAATTCATTTTAAATTAATTATAGAAGGTGTAATTATAGACCGTTGCTTATGAATGGATGATATTGTTTGCCTTGAATGGTTTGAAATCTCAACTATAAGATTGGTAACGTTGAGTGATATGGATGCATAAATTGCATTATGATAATGATATGGATTATCTTTGATAATGATAATATGGATTATCTGTTATGATGATAATGTTAACTATCTATTGTGAATATGTGAATTGTCTATCTGTGTGTATATAGATAATTGTATTGAATTGTTTTAAACTATAAAACAACTTGGACCTAAAAGACACGCTTTGGATTTCGATGAGACCGGGATCGGGTTTCCATATTTGGATATTCGAAAACCACATCGATCCAAATTAACGATAGGTCGTGAATCTTATGTGAAGAGTGAAGACTCGAGGTGCAAGGACTATTCGTCAGTATAACTCCGAGGGTGATTCCGTGATGAGTTTGACGAGATAGTACTTTCAGATTTGAGATAAAGATTCAGAGTGCAAGGGTTATCGTCGTTAACTCTGAGGGTGATTCCAAAACGAGTGTAACGAGATAATGCCTTCGGTTTCGTTCGAACCCGGAACGAACTTGTATGGATTGAATGCTTTCAGAACATCGTCAGGTGGACGATGAGCATTCTAAGTGATGTGTCCTATAAAGGTAATCGTAGCCTCAAGCCTCATCAACCGGGAATGGCTAAAACATGGGAGGTGCAGCAATGCTAAGTGGGTCATGTCGAAGTCGGACGAGATTTTCCCCTGTCTAGAGGTCCCTTTTTATTCGGCTTAGTGGGCGATTGGAAATGCGCACCAACTGCGGGGTTGTCTTGTTCGGGACTGTTCAGTAAGGGATGGTTCCGGCCGTGTGTTATAGGGGAGCGAACGTACTCCTCGGTACGGTGATCTAGGTCACGTACTGTGACGGACGATACCCCAGTAGCCCGGCCATTGTATGGAATCCAAAATCCAATAAGTGCCAACGATTTTGATTGTATTACCCACTTTTGTGGCTGGTAGCTGGAATTTAATCATGTAACAATTTCGTTATTTCATATTTACTTGAAAACCCTAGACCTATTATAATATCACTGGATTTCCTATCAAATGTTTTGGTTAGCGTAAGGTAAAAACTTTTCCATGTTTATGTGTGGGAAGTCTTACTGATACCTTTTCTTTTCAAAAGGTTTTTGAAAGTTAAGCAACTTTTAACATGTTACTCACACCAGACCCATGTCTGACCCGGAGTTTATCTTTTGTTTTCTTAAACTCTTGGATACTCAAATTTTTACGAGTAGCCAAGGGATTCAGGTTAGCTTTGACGAACTGTGAAGGAGCAATGGAGCAAGAGGCTTCGACATTAGATATATAGTTTCCGCTTTGTGTTTTCTGTATTGGTATCTCTTTGTTGAGTTGTATTGAGTTGTAATAACTAGACAGGTGTTTATAACTGTCTAGTATGTGTTGTATTATATGTGTACTCTGATAACTATTGTATATGATACGATGTAATACTTTATGTTATTAATATAATTTATTCGTTCCGCAGTTTAGATTCTGATGTGTTGTTTCTTATTTCTTCTCTTTCTATCCCTTTCTTTCTTATTAATGATGCGTCATTCTGTGGAGATGAATGGCGGCTCGTTACATGATTTACGTCCCAATTTCATAAAACCCCTTTTCACATTTATAAAAATAAATCTATCATTTATTTTTAAGCCGATTTAACCATCTCATTATAAATCCTCACTATGAATTTATCCCTTCAATTTATCCACTGATAATCACTTCACTTTATTTATAAACATTGTTTATAAATCTCACAGTCTTCGGTTCCAGTTTATAATGGTTTCACATCACTTAGATCCGTTATAATTTGATTCTAAATTAAATTCCATTTATAAATCAATTTCTTAAATCGAATTCCATTTATAAATTAACTTCTTAAATAACCCAACTATATTCCAAAGATAACCAAATCTCGATTTTACTTCTATCTCGTAACTTAAAAAATCTCATTCGAGATCCAATATAATTTTTTTTTACATTTATTTCAAAATTCACTTGTATTCTCCAAATCTATTTAAAATCTTGATTTAATAATTCCTTTTATATTTAAAACCAGTATCATTAAGGAATTATTATTTAAAATCCTTATTCCAAAACTCTATTTTCCATATTTTGAAATGGTTAAGTGCAAATTTAAAATCAAACTAGTTATTTACCCAAATTCATTCCCTTTAATTAATCCAAAATTCACTATTGATATTTTACTTTCAAATTTCTTTTTATTTTCTTTCAAATTCAAAACATATGTTATTGGTATTTAAAAATACCAAAATCTAGGCCAAAACTACCATAGCATCCAACAAATCCAAATCACATTTTAATCTACCACATATTATTTAAACAGATCATATATCTATTTATATGAAATTTAATTCAACATTTTTTAGGAATCCAGTTTGATCCCTCCAACCTTTTTTCCTACATCCATTGATGTTAATACAACATAAAAACACCAATCCCACTTCGAAGAGGATATCGGTATATATGGTGATCTGCTATTATGCGGGACGCATAATGTCTCATCCGTTAAAATATGCGGCAAGAATCAATCCAACTGCTAATATACATAATACTATATATAATAACATCCAAACTGATAATAATTAACAATTTCAACCAGACATCCAATAATTGATTTTAACTATTTAAAATTAAGTAGTAATCCAAAATTGAGTGAGATTAACTCACATTGATTTTTATTGTTGTCCAAACGTTCCGTTTGAATTAAATTGACTAACATCTAATTTTTAAATCCAAAATCCCAACAGCTCTGAATCCGTAAAATCCACCTTCATAGCATAGTGGAGGATAATATGATCATAACACGATCGTCTGTCTTCGATTTGGATCTAATATGAATTAGTTATACAATCTATAAGATTTGAAAATTAAAATAATCAATTTTTCTAAACTAATTCACACATTAGTATTAATCCACCTTAATTCCTTCTTCCCTCAACTAACCTCCCTGATACACGTTGATACACAGACACGAGAACCCATCACTAAAACCTGTCGTCGCCACTATCTCGTCCACCCCTTCATGCGATGCCACGAAACCACCACCAAAACTCCCCTCTTTGCGAGCTCTACCAGCTCATCCCCAAAAACTCGAGCTCAACCTTCTCCATCAAATCGCGACCTTTAGACCCTGCGCACGTACCCATTAGGTCGCGTTCAACCTCGGACCTTCGTGTCTCTCCAAACACACAGTGCCGAAGCCCTATGCCATCGAGAACCTAAAACTAGTCTCTGATCGAGCCAACTCCTCCTCTACTTGCATAAAACCCAATCCCTAGTGGAAATCCCCCATTCGACTTTTACTGACAATTTCAAAAACAAGGTTGTGACCTCCATATCGCGTATCTTCATGAAGATCTTCTTAAAACAATGCCGAAGAAACTTGTTTCGTAATTTATTGATAAGCATAACAAAAGATTTAAATTTTTGAAGTTGGGTTTTTCTCTTTTTTTTTCGAATTCAAAGTTTACCTCTCCTCTTTTTTTTTATTGTAGCTTACATGCATTTAAAAGGAAAAAGAGAGGGACATGATGAGATGTAGAGCTTGTGTACAGTGACTTGAAGGTGAGAGAAAAGGATCGATGGAAAATATTTGACTAGACAAAAATATAAATTTTAATTTTTCATACCATCTCACGATTCGTAGCTTAAAATCTCGAACCCTATCGAGGCGTGCTGCTAGGCGTTCATAATGTTATACCCCTATTTCGAAAGCATTGGAAAAGTTTCGAGTCCTGATTCGATCGTATTAAGAAGATAGCCTTTTGAACTCAATTATTATATTGAATTTTTACGATATTAATTTCAACACTTTTCTATCCCGTACGTTCAAACGATAACTCCAAACGCTACGAAATTTGAAATTCCATAATAATACATTATTATGAATCCAATGGAATTAGTTTTGCCGAATACCGAGATTGTGCCCCGGATGGCTATTTTCACCCGTCAATTTATACCAGCTATTTTTAAAATTGAACAAATCACTTTAAATCCAGTTTAAAGGTTCTATTACCTTCATTCTTATTAATATAAATTTAAAAAGCCTTTAACTTATTTTTAACAAGCTTAAAACTCAAGATTTAACATTTTAACAAAATTGCAATTATTATATCAATAATTAAATTATCTATAAATCGTTATATTTGAAATTCAAGTTAAAAATTAATTTTTAAATATTTAAAATCAATTAAATAATTAAAAACAACTTTAATTTATATTTTATCTATCTCAATAAATTATATACGAAAGAAATAATAGTAGAGCAGAAAACTTTCAACCCTCCCAATAGTAATGGAAGTTAGCTATATAAGTTTTGTCACATCTCTTTAGTTCTATCATATTTAAAAAATAAAGTTATATAAGCTATCATTTTCACAATTATACATAATTATTACTAATTCTTTTCATGTTTTACACTTAAATACATACATTTTATGATAATGACAATAAAAGATTCTCTTTGATTCGTCTTAGTATATTACACTTAATCCGTGTATTTAAATTAATTAACTAATTTAATAATTAAATATAAATTATTTAAATAAATTTGAGTAACTAATAATTATTAATTTGTCCAATAAACCTTAAAAGTTGTCAATATTAATATGTATACACATTTTTATTAATAAAATGGTAAAATCAAATTTTAGTTCGAATTTAAAGTATATAAATCACTTAAAAATGTTCTATACATAAAGATTGATAAAAAGTTTGATTTATAATTGATAACACAATATTTATCATATGCTACGTAAATAATTTCTATTTTTACCAATATGCATTAATACAATACTTTTACAACTTTGGCGTGTGCAATACAACGTATTAAACTATTCTTTTCTCCTAACACATGTCTAGATTCATAGTTATATACTAAACGGTGCATGAAGGGTTCAATCTGAATCACATGGTTTAATCAGTTTATGAAGTGCCTCTTTCTCCCCACAAACTAACTCTACTATTCTGTTGAACCTTCCGTGGACGCTTGTTGAATCACAAGATGTTACGAATAGACACTCGTTGAACTTTCCGTGGACGAGTAAATATATTGAAAACGACTTGTTGATTTTAAAGTCTCAAGTCAGTTGAATTATTCCAGATACACGACTTGTTGAATTTTCTATTTATTTATCAGCATGAAAACTGTTCATTTAAAACAACAGTTAGATGGTACATTGCAACTGCGTTCAAGATTCATATGCTTTGATAAACTGGAAGATACGAATTTTTTTAGATAACAACAATAAGATTCGAATGCGTTTTGGGATAATTAAGTAATAATGTCTGCTAGAATGATAACTATGCGGATTCAAATGATTCAATTATAAAATATGCAGTACCCTATACGTAAGATTAGGGTTCAACTTTGGCTTTCATTAAACAAACGATGATGTCATATGCATTACCTCAGCGTTCGATTACAATATATAATGAAACTTACCGAATGAAGGTAAAAAAAAAACACGGTGTTGCATGCATTTTGCTGCATATTGAAAATTAATGCATTTGAAAATTCAACAACTGCCTATGTCTAACCAGGCGTGAACGTTACTCTCACTAATTTATACACTAAGACTTGACTTCATCACCATTTTCATATAAATACCACAATCTTGAAAAGTTTAGTAGCAGTTTAAGAAAAATGTCTTTTAAAAATTTCAGTTTAGCTCTTGTATTAATATCAGCATTTTTCTTTCCATATGTCAACTCACTCTTTTTCAACATTTCACGTTTCGATCAAGAATCAAAATCTTTAATTGAACACCAAGGCGATGCATTTATCAGTGGTGGTAGAATCAAACTCACAAAGAACAGCATAGGCTCATACAGCACAGGCAGAGCTCTATACAAACAAGAAGTTATTTTGTGGGATGAGAAATCCGGAGAACTTATGGACTTCATGACGCATTTCTCCTTCGTAATCAAATGCGTAAATGGAAACTACTGCGGTGATGGCTTGACATTTTTCCTTGCAAAACACACTGCAACAATTCCTAAAGGCTCAGAAGGTGGCCTTCTTGCTTTATTTGCACCTCTAACTGATTTTAGCACTCCCGACAGTGGGGTTGTTGCTGTTGAGTTTGACACATTTAAGAATACATGGGACCGTTCCGCAAATCATGTAGGGATCGATGTCAACTCGATCGTTTCGGTTGCAAACATTTCGTTAAATAGTAGCATCAGTGACGGCCGAACCGCAAATGCATGGGTTACTTACAATTCAAGCACAAAAAATCTGTCAGTATTCCTGACATATGATAAAAATCCAATCCATAGAGGAAATTCCATACTCTCCTATAATATCGATCTAAAAGATGTTTTACCTTCACAAGTAGCAATTGGCTTTTCAGCTTCTACAGGTTTGTTTGCCGAGACACATGAAGTCATATCTTGGAGCTTCAGGTCTAGACTCAATGGAAAGACAGAGGATCCTAACAGCCATACAATTGCAGAAAGTCCAAAAAAGGCCGAAAGCCCAACAAAGGCGCCAGAAAAAGCACCAGCACCAGCGCCAGCACCAGAGAAGCCAAAAAGTCCTGAAGCTGGGGAAAGTCCAGAAATGTCGGAAAGTCCAGATAACACAGAAAAGCCAAAAAACGGAGATAGGATAGAAAACTCGGAGAATACAAACAAAAGCAATGTCGGACTAATAGTTGGCCTGGCAGCTTCAATCGGCGCAATACTGTTTCTCTGATTTGGGGTTGGTTTATATATGGCTACAAGAAACCAGAAAATCCAGTACATATAAAGAATGAAATGTTTTGAAATTTAATAATTATGTGTTTATTGAAGTTTGATTAATATATGCCTATCTATTCTGTTATCTTGTATGAAAGCTGAGTTTAAATTTGCTTTCCTCCTCATTTTCAATTTTCTTAAAAATTCCATGAGTTGTCGTATGTCCCATTAGTTTAATTGTGACGTATTTTTCCATTACTTTTATTATTACCGTTATTTCGGGAAAGAATTCTAATTTTTTATTTTCACAAGAACTTGATTGAGTTAGTTAATAGTTTTTCACTTCATGTTCGACTTGAATTATTTATATTTATATTTATATTTTATAGCGATTATTCTTCTACCAATTGCTTTCAATATTATTGTTTTTATGGAAAAATAAGCCGAAGACCTCCAAAAAAAAAATCAGCCTACTAGTTTGATCTAGGTCGATTAAATGTTAGATTTTTTTTATTATTATTGGTCTTTTCATTTAATTTGATGTTTAATTTGCAGCTTTTGTTCTAATTTATAATTTCTAATTTGAGGTTAAAATTTTAATTTGTAAGATTATGAGTATAGTTCTCTTCGTTTATCTTGTAGAAAGTTACCGATTTTATAAATACGTTGATACCACATAATCTCTTATTAATTAGTAAACATTTATTGCATGTAAACTTGAAAACTTTATCTTATTCTCAAGTTTTATATGTGTATTGACTTTCATTTGAATATTTTTGTTTGGTACGATTTTGCATTTTGTTTATTATTTTATTTTATAGGGAACAATTGGTTTGCTACATGAATGTCAACTACATTTTTGTAGCGTTCGTCATTTTCTAGTTTAAGCTATATAGTCCGCGAGTGCAGCGCAGTAAAAAGGAGGCTTGGGTTCTGGTAAAAATACCCAAGTTCGATTTTTACCATGCGCTTCCCTATCCTATATAAATTTACCCGGGGGTATGAAGGCTTGGATCAACGAACGGTTTTACTGTACTGTTCTCAGAAATTTACCGACCTGTTGGGTTCTCCTGGGTTTCAAAAGAAAAATAGTTTAAGCTATATAATTATAAAAGAAAATAAATTTAAGAAAAACATTATATATTATATGAAGTAAAAGAATATTAAAATAACACATATATTATATAGTGTTTTGAGGAAAAATATATCGCATTTAATTAGTTATAGTATGCAACTTTGAAATACCAATGTACATCTCAGACATTTATCATTTTCTAATTCTTTCCCTTCCACTTATTTTCTTACGCTATTGTCTAATAATCTTTCTCGGTTTCATATGCATTCCATAGTTCAAAAACATTTCGAATCCCAACTTAAATCAAATTAAAAATTCTTTCTAAGCAATTTTTAGTCAGTTTCTTTAATTTTTTGTTTTAAAAGAATTTTATTGAATCCATTAATAGTTTTCCACTTCATATTCAACTTGAATTATTTTTTATTTTATTCATATTTTATAGTAATTGTTTTCCAACCAATTACTTTCAATATTAATTTTTTTTATGGAAAAATAATCCGAAGACCTCCAAAAACAAAAATTAACCCACTGGTTCGATCGAGCTTGATTAAAAGGTTAGATTTTTTTATTCGTCTTTTCATTTAATTTGCAGCTTTTGTTCTAATTTTTAATTTTTAATTTTTAATTTCTAATTTGAGTTTAAGTTTCCAGTTTGTATGATTATTATTATAGTTCTTTTCGTTTGTCTTGCATAAAGTTACTGATTTCGTAAATATGTTGATACCACAGAATCTCCTATTGATTAGTAAAATCTCTTGTGGGTAAACCTAAAAACTTTATCTTATTCTCAAGTTTTATATAATTATTGACTTTCATTTGATTTTTTTTTTTGGTATGATTTTGCTCTTTGTTTAATTCATTTATTTTTTAGGGAATAATTGGTTCATTACGACATAGATATTAACTCCATTTTTGTAACGTTCGTCCTTTTCTAATTTTAAGCTGTATAATTATATAAGAAAATAAATTTAGGAAAAACATTATACATAAAGTAAAAGAATATTAAAATAACACATTTTTATATAGTATTTTGAAGAAAAATGTATCACTTTTGATCCGGCTACAGTAGACAACTTTAATTTTTTTTTTGAAGTTTGATTCCAAATAAGTGTTTTATAAACATTTTTGACTTAAATTTTTTGTATTGTGTTATGCCACTAAATTTATTTATAATTCTAAATATTAATGTTACCATCAATACCTCTATAATACATAATGATAAAACGTTATATATATATATATATATATATATATATTATTGTTAACCAAAATGGATCAATACACTGGATTGTGTGAAAACACCAACCATATTTATCAAGACAAATAAAATAGAAAACAGGAATAGTAACTTGCAAATAAAGTAAAGAGACAAGAGATATTTATAGTAGTCCGGCTGTTAACGAAGCCTATGTCCACTTTATAACTTTTGTTATTGACTGACTGCTGTTACAAGTCGAATCTGATTACAGTTTGGTTGCTTCTAAGTCAGATCAAGTCACAAGTACAAGAGTTCACTGGTGAATCATAGTGAATCCCTAGATAACTATTGTGCGGGAAGAGAAGAGTGAAAAATAATCCATGCAGAGTTTCAGTAGTCAGTCTAGAAGATCATGTTTATGTTGCAGGTATGTGAACGTTTATAGGGATTGAAGAGCTATTGCGTTGGGCCTCTTTGCTAGAGACCTAAACTTAATGATACAATGGAGCTCCAAAAGTTGCATGGCGACCTTACCTGAATTGATGGATCGCTAGTGATCCATACGGCATGGATCGCTAGCGATCTATGTAGTTAGAATATTATTGGATCGTTTCACTTGGATTGCATTCCTTGTCTTATGTAGATGCTCTCCATGTGATTTCGTAGCTAGTTGCCTTGTTATGATGACGACTCATACATGAGTTATTTTGATTTATGACTAGAGTCGGATGGGTTTTTGCTTCTCAAACTAGGTTGCTTAGAAGGCTATGAAACTTTGCAAACATATTTAGAAGAGACAATAAATCAAGATGCAAGAGGTTACGATGACCCCTGAAGCATCCCTATGGATCGCTAACAATCTATAGGTGATGGATAGCTAGCGATCCGAGTCTTTAGCTTATTTTTGGTTGAATTTCCTTGAGTGTTATTAGATTGTTCCTTTGGATGCCTTGTCCAAATATCAAGTCGTTTAAAGTTTGTTTGATCATCTGTCTTCATGGATCATCAAGTCCAGAAGAATCATTCATAACTCGTTCAAAACTTGATGGAATTAGACGAAACTTTCTAGGTACACTCTAGAAAGTATCTGGCCCTATCCTAAAATGTTTAGGTGCTGGGGTCCACTCTATATGGATCGCTGGCGATCCATCTAGTTAGGTCGCTAGCTATCCATCTAGCTTATCAAATTAAGCCCATTTTTGGTGAGTACCTTTTTTATGTCTTCTAAGTGTTCTTTCAAAATTTCATGTCAATCCAACTCCGTATGAGTTCTCTACGTCTGTTTTAAGTTAGCTGCTTTGGTCAAAAAGCGGGTGAACAATTATGTTACATAATTGTATAAAAATTAGACTTGTTATATTCTTATTTCTATGTATATTTACGTATATCAAGACATTTATCATCTTTTAATTCTTTCATTTCCATTCTATTTTCACATAATATTGTCCCTTCCCCTCATAAGTTTTCATATGTATGATATGATTCAAAAATATTTCTATTGCCAATCTAAATAAAATTAAAAATTCTTTCCAAATAATTTTTAATCAATCACTTCAACTTTTTCAATCTAACTACAATTTCAATTGAATTCATAAAAAGTTTTAAACTTCATATTTATCGTTGATTATTTATGATTTTATTAACATTTTGCAGCAATTGTCCCTTGCTTTCAATGTAACAGTTTTTATGGAAAAATAATCCGAAGACATCCAAAAAAAACTTAGACTGCTGGTTTGATTGAGCTTGATTAAAAGGTTAGATTTTTTTATTATTTCTCTTTTTGGTTAATTGGATGTTAAATTTGCAGTTTTTGTTCTAATTTCTAATTTGAGGTTAATTTGTAGCTTGTAGAATTATGAATATAATTCTTCTAATTTATCGCAAAAAGTTACTGACTTTATATACGTATACCACAAAATCTCCTATTGGTTAAAAAAATCTATTACAGATATAAAAGTTGAAAACTTTATTTTATTCTCAAGTTTTGTATAATGATGACTTCCAAATTTTTTTAGGTATCATTTTGCATTTTCTTTAATTTATTTTGTTAGGAATATCTGGTTCATTCATACATAGATATCAATACCAATTTTACATGATCCATAAGAGGCAATGTTCTTCTTTTTCCAATTCAAACCCATGTGATTATATGAGAAAAAATTTGGGTAAAAACATTATACTTGAAGTACGAATATCAAAATAATAAAATATTCTACAGTATTTTGAATAAAAAGTAGCACTTTCAATCTAGCTACAGTACGAAACATTGAAATTTTGCTAGAAGTTTAAATATTAAATAAGTGTTTTAAAACCTTTTCAATTTAAATGTTTTATATTTCGTTACACAACCAATACTTTTTTGTAAAATTTTATATTAGCCATTATCACACCAAACTTTAATGCATTTTTAAACGACGTTATTTAACTACTGGTGAAATTTTTATAAGCGGCATGCGTTTTTGAACTAATGCAAGTTACCATTGAATTTTTAGGGATCTTATTGAGCAGTGAATTAATTATCAATAATTTTCCACTAAATTGGTTGGAAATCAATTTGTTTTGTTTTTTTAATTTTGGAGATGCTTACAGATAATATGGATTGAGGATATTAATATCGACAATGTTTGTAAGTAAATTAACTTTAGCTGGAATGAATTATATTAAACAATATTACAACACAACTAATAAAAAGAATTAGTTAACTAATCATCAATTGTCTATGCATTTGGTTTTAAGGTTAGTTTTATGTTTGATTCTTTTAATGTGTCAAGTTTTTAAAATTCTTATTCTTTACTCCTGCACTGTTTTAAAAGTTTTAAAGAGAATTTATGCATAGTACATTCTCTAATTTGAAAATCGGAATCAAACCAAAGAGAAATAATTAGATTTAATTGAATTAATTCTTTATTAATTTTGAATTTAAAGTAAATATAGTAAATATATTAAATTACTTTCACTTTTAATTACATATAACGATAAGTATATATTCATTCTAAAGCCACATCCAACTTCATATCTATTGGTATGTGAAATTTATATGCGCTGATTGTCCACAAATTCAAATGAATTTTATATCACTATTTATTTTTTGTATTATATATTTATTATATATAACTTAAATTGCACGCAAACTTTAGAAAAATATTAATTGGTGAAATCAACAATTATTTATACTTCCATTTCAAGAATAACGTTATGTTTGGTTCTTTTAATGCATCAAGTTTTCTAAAATTACTACTTTCTACTTTTAGCAAAATTTAAAACTATCGAAAAATAAATTTAACCTAATTTAAAATTTTATTATAGAATATTTATAATTTAATTTGAACTTTTTCTTGAAAGTAAATGAGGTTAATAGGCTGCTATCAGATTATATATTATTAACATAATTGAGTACTACAAGCAATTATAGGTTGATTTGAAACTTTATATGTTTATTTTTAAGTTTATTATTGATATTAATGATGACTTCACACTTAAATTTTTCATCTATAATATTCAATTAAGAATTCTCAAATTAATGGTAATTACTTCATTTAAATATCATTAAAGAGAATTGATTCAATAATCAACCTGTAGTCAATTCACCAATTTAACATGGAATAAAATAAAATATTAAATTCATATTGTAAATAATTCTATAATTAGTTTTTATTAAGATTTAAATTAGCAGTTATCCTTATATTAATTTACCTATATTCTCTCAAGTTCATATGAAGCTAAATATCTAAGCATTCTCATGATATTTATTCATATATTTATGTATATTAGATTCATGTAAATACTGAATTTTTTCAAAAAATAAAGTCATCAATAGTTTCAATAATTGTTTATGAACTTAAAAATCTATTGTGCTAAAGGTGCTTCCTTTTAAAAGTGCACAATGCCAAATATGATGATCCTTCATATTTAAAACTATTAGAAAATTATTTAGTTTTAAAAAATTATAAATAGTTAATTTGACAATATTATTATTTTTTACTTTAATCGAAAGTTGATAATATTACACGGTGATGTGATTAAAATTTAACCCTACAAAATTGGAAATAAATATGAACCTTGCTAGGACTATTTTCTTAATGGGTTAAACACTAAAACTTGGTTGGTAGTAGCTGATTTACACTTGAAATGTGTGTACAAAAAGTTCACTAATCTATCTTTCAGTATTTAACTTTAAGTAATGTATGTGCATATATATAGTATACAATAAAATAAATTTACTCACATGTTTATTCATATATGCTACTGTATCTACCTACTGCTAAGGTTTACAAGTAAACTAAATTCAAATAGTAAAGATAATATCGAATAATATTTTCCATGCAACATATAAAAGGAATTAATATATATATATATATATATCAACTAAATAATTGTGATGAATAATATTTAATATGAATTTAAACTAATTTGGGAATTAACAACATTTAGTTCTCTTTATTGAAATTGCATTTAATAAATAAAATCGATTACGTGCTAGTTCTCCTTAGTGTCAATCAATTAGAGAATTGATTGGTAATCAATTAATTCATCTTAATTAACTCATTTTAACAACCATAGTTCAAACGCATTGTAAGTTCCAACTCTACGAGAGAACATGTAATGTGTGTATTTTGTAACTTTAACAAGTGCTTTTTGAATGTTAGAGATAATAAAGTAGAAAGATACCATATGTATTACAAATATATTTCTTTCCTTTCTCTTGGCAAAAGAATAAATAAATGAGAAAAAAATATTTATAGATAATCTTTTTCAATAAACAAACAAAGCATTTTATTCCTTTCATATTTTTGGCAATGTTATATTGTATGTACGTTTATATGGTTGAAAATCATTATCTTACATGCACAACATATGAATTAGGTTAAATTTATATTGGGCTAACATTTATTTGTACAAAAACAAATATTATGAGCATTAGTATTAATGTTGAGTTAGTGCTACTAATAAAAGTAATACTAAATGTCAAAACTTAAATGTTTAGACCTATCATGTTTGGACCATGATACCAAGTGACAAAGAAAAACAAATGAAGGCTAATTGCTTGGAAAAAGACAAGGTGATGAATTTTTAAACAAGAGTCGGATTGAAATGAAAATTATGTTTGGATATAGAGTTTGGTATTAAGCGATGTCAGTTTGTTGCGAGGTTTACAAATATTTCCATTCAACTTGTTATTTGGAAGATTTTACATGAAAATAATGGAGATTGGTAATGAACATAATTGATGTTGAAGTTTTTACTTTTCTATTGACGGAAAACAACATAATTTTTCTATGAGTAACCCATCCACAAATTTTGGTTCATAATAAAATGAAATTAACTTTAGGCACTTCTTGCATTTTATAAATCATTATTTTACTATATAAAATTCATCCTACATTAATGATTTTTCTTCTTCTATGCATATCTAGGTGCCTATTTTGTAAATGCAAATGATAATCTATTTTCATACTTTTCTTTATTAACTATGTTTTTCTTTACACCTTGATACGAATTTTATTTTCAATAATATGTCATGTGAAGTTTTTCTATGTATTCATAAGTATTTTGTTTAATGGTGATTTTAATTCACTTTGAATTATACTTATTATCGTATATTATTTTAGTTATTACATTTGCATGTATATTTGAAGTAAAAGGAAAAATTATCTGGCTATACCAAATATTTGATAACATAGTGTACATATTACTTATAAGTTTCATGTCATATTACATTGTATGTATTAGAAATATAATGTTTCAAATCTACTATAATATTTTCTCTAATTTAATTTTTATGCATGATGTCAAAAAATATAATAATGCAAATGTTAGTTAATGCGATTTCTTTGAACCTAATTTTTATATTCTTTCACTTTGAATACAGTATCTCTATTCCAAGTCTAGAATATTATTATCAAACCAAATTTTATATATATATATATATATATATATACACAAGTATGCATGCACGTCCGATGGACGTGTGCATAAATAAACGTGACCTAATTTGGACATGGATCATAAAAAACTTGTTGCTATCTTATCTTTGAATTTTTTGTGAAATGTTACAGATTTTCGATTGCCATAGCTTTTATTCTTTGTTAATAGTTTAATATTAGAAGCAACAAATAAAGTCATGTAAAGGAGCAAATTGATCAAAGTAGTGTTTCCAGTAAGAGTATACATGTCTCCGGTAGTAGCAAGTGGAGAAATCCAAATTCGAAAATGTTGGCTCACATTTTAGGCCTAGTAGAATAAAAATAATAAACTTATATGCATACATGATGCATAAGCCTAACATTAATTATTCTTCATGTAAAAAGAATTCAATAATATTCATGGCACATTGTATACTACACTTTCACCCAAACAGTCCAAAATAATATGCATCCTTCATTGGCAAAGGTCTGTTGTCATATACTTTCACCCACACAGTCCAAAATAATATGCATCCTTTATCGGCAAAGCTCTCCTGTCCATTATGCCATGTTCTATATTGGTTGAAATCCTAATTCCAAACAGAATACCTCAGCCTGCGTTTGGAAAACAAAATTTTGTTGAGTCAAGCTTACCCAATCATGAAATATTCAAATGGATGTTAATAAGTTAATATTTAATGTATTTTTTTGTTTATTTTGTTTCAGCAATCAAACTAATACTAATCATTAGAATTATGGCTTGATGCTTGTGTACAGTAGTTCATTGGTAACAATGATATTTACAGTGAAAAACTCATATATAAACTGAAAAAAGACAATAACATCATTCAAGCTGAGAATAAAAGAGATTAAATGCTAGAATTCTCTCCATTCACTCAAGTGCAGATATATTTCGATTAAAGCTTGTTTGTAAAGTATAATTTACATTTTGGTAAGAGTTATAAATCATAACTACTATCATTAACTTCAAAGTATATCCCATATCTGCTGTAAAGTTATATTGAAAATGTTAGTATTTCTCTGTTGTATGGGTTTTATTACTGTTTCCTTTCCTCGTAGGTAAGTAAGAAAGGTATCAGTAACTCACCGTGTGTATTTCACTTATTAAAAATAAAAAGGAGAGATAACTAATTTTTCATTATTTAGTATAGTGTGGAGGCAAATAATACTAACCGCCTCTTCCTTACCTAAATAAGTATTTATAGTAGAATGCATAAAGTGATATGTATTAGGTGCCCAGTCAAAAAAGTTGGATAAATAGATATACCAACAGTGTAAAGCGAGTGATGTAGGTAATTTTTCATTTATAGTACAATGCGCATCAATTGCACAGCGCCTGTAAAATTAGTTGGCAACTTAAAAAATGTAAGCATGACTTGGTGCAGTTATAGCATGGGAAGCAAATGTAGACAAAATTTGTATGTTGAAAGTTAAATAGAGAAATTCTTATGACTGATATTATGAAAGTACATCATGAAGGCTAATTTAGTTTTACCAAACAATCCAAATGTTGTCAATTTCAATAATGAAGGCTCCTCAGTCTATCCCTTCCTCTTTCTTGGGTTTTAATGCATCCTTTAGAGAATCAAGGTGCATCTGTATATAAGCATGGTCAGACTATCAATCTATTACGTTAGAGAAAATGTACCAATCGTATAAAAAACAATTTTCCAAAACAAAATTTAAAAACTCTAAATTAGGCTTTCTTTGCAATTTTTTGTCCTCAATTTCTATGATTTACATAGAAATTTTTTTGAAGTATAAACGCCTTTATTATATTATGCTAATCTATAAAGAGTACACATACCTTATCTAAATGTATTAAGTAGAAGCAAACAATGGCTTTAAAACTTACCAAATAAACTTTAGCCCATATAAAACTTTCAAAAATGGAAGATTAAAATCACTCCTTCTAGCATTTAGCTAATTCCATCCCAAGACATGCTTCTATTTTATCGGTTGGTAGAAAAAGCGTCACAAAATCACAAAAGTTTCGGCGTAAAGAGTTGCACGAAAAACCTGGAGGAAAGAAATAAAAAAACCATACATGTCACAAACACTGTATACGTCTAATGCTAGCATAAAATGGTTAAAAACCTATTTCGCAATTTCATCCTCATAAATAAATAATAAACTAATCGTTGAGTTGGTTAAATGCAATTATGATATCTTCAGTAGGTCACAACAAAAATAGTAATATACGAATTGTTGTTATAGGAATAGAACAATATAATTTGTAAAATTGTCTCATGATCATGCAATTCCCAAATTGTAGCAAGAAGGTGAATAGGTGGAAGAAATAAAAGAACTGCATGACTAAAACCTTGAATGATACTACTCGACTATAGTAATTTATTCCCTTTTTAGTAGTTGATCATATTTCCTTCCATTCTGTATTATAATCAAAGTTGTAAACTGTTAGTCGTTTCAGCAGATAGGTGGAGGAGAAAAAATCTAAAGGTTACAATAACATCGTGACCATAAACAATGATGCCTCACATTCAAAGAATAGTTAAATGAACAATATGAACAATGAGGCAGCATATCATATCTTTACAGTGAATATCAACAAAAACACCTGCTTAAGTTCAATCAAGTAGTTAATAACATTGCCTCATCCAATCTATAGTTAAATGCATACAAATCGCTACGAACAAACGAATAGCAGGTGGAAAAGATATATGAAATGATATAAGTTGAAGATGACATGGGTGGCTTAACAATCACCTCTAATTGATTGCACACAGTCAAGCTCCCATCTCTTGTTGCCAAAGTCCTTCCACTTTTGATTTTACTCTTCAAATAAAACGAAACTTCATCCTAAGAAAATTATAGTAAGCCAAGGTTAATATTTTATTCACATAACATAACTGTTTGACAGATTTCTTATATCAAATTAAAACTTAAAGGATAGAACATTGTCTTACTCTAAGTATATTAATCAAAAATTGCTATATTTAAATTAAATAACATTATTTGTTGATCAGTTTATTTTACGCAATCAAAAAATGAGTAACAGAACATGCTTCAATGGGCATTACACAATCATTCATTTCATGTATTTTTAAACGTGTAATATTTTACATAATATAGATATATGTTACTGTATAAAAACCATGCCACCCTAGTTTAGTAGGATATGGTCGGTTGCATGAAAAACCTGGAGGAAAGAAATTAAAAAACCATACATGAAGGATTATTGAATGTTATTTTATCATACCACTATAGCATACACGTAAAACAGTAGCATGTCAAAAAGTTATACTCTTTTCAAAGACACCTTTATGGGAATGAATCATAACCATACCTAACATAAACTATGGGATGATATCATGGGCATCAATGTTATACTCGTTTGTTGAAAACATCATGAATCAACATCTCAGCAGTAAAACATCCATTATTTTAGCAATTGCAAACTATCGAAAAAGAACAAATTAATTTGGATCAAAATTAGTTGCAATGATATAATTTCAAGTGCAACGATCTTAAAATATAATTTCACGTTACAAAACATGAAAGATGTAGGGCTTGAAATGAAAAGAGAGAGAACCTTTCTTTAAATCATTGAACGTATTTCCAAATTATCTCCTCAAACTGTTTTTCCACTCTTAATCTAAAGCATATGTGTCTTCTGTAAAAAGGAAAAGAGTTGTAACTGATAGTCTCGTATGCAAAATTCCACACTCGTGATCAATTAATCAAGCCTAATTCCTCAAACTGTTTTTCCACTCTTAATCTCAAGCATATGTGTCTTCTGTAAAAAGGAAAAGAGTTGTAACTGATAGTCTCATATGCAAAATTCCACACTCGTGATCAATTAATCAAGCCTAATTAAATAGTTAACCCACAGAAGTAGTATATAGCAATTTGTATATAAAACTATTGCAGTAATCAAGTGCAATTAAAATTAATATTACATCCATTGCAACACAGAATCACATATTTCTTATCAAAAACCAAATGACCATTTTTTATATTCGAAAAATTCATCTCAATTTCAAATTATAACCATCCAAACCCAGTTTAGTCATAAAGTAATCCCAAAGACGAACCAAAAATTCATCTTTTTGTGAAACACAATCAAATAAAAAGTAACAATTTTATGAATTTACCTGAAAACGGCAATCTTTAGCCCCGGCTTTCATCTTCTACTACCTGACACCCTTCTCTATTCTTAGTATAATTTTATGAGTTAAGGAGATGTAATTATCTTTGAAGCGAAAAAGAAGAATCGTTGGGGAATGTGGAAATCTTTGAAGCAAAATAGACGAATCGTTCAGGAAGGTGGAAGAAACATGAGAACATGTGACTCATCGTGGGAAACTGCAAACGTGGAGTCTGTAGGCAAAGAGTACATGGGTGGGGCAAAGACTAAAACGTACAGCAAAACATGTTATAGCTGGAGTACCTACAGGGGTATTTTTGGATGTCCTAAAAAGGCTTCACTTTGACCGTTTGACTCAAGGTTTTGCTTTATAGTATATATATATATATATATATATATATATATATATATATAAATTTATATTTTAAACATAGGATCAATTTATGTTGACTTATATCGCTTACATTTGAAAACTAATAAGTAGACATGCTTAATAGTATAATATTTATCAAGTTAGGAACAATTGATTGATGATGTTATCATTTGTTGTATAAAACCATTATCCTATAAAATATAAATTTCCTCTTTATGCTTCGAGATTAGTTAAGCAAGTTTATCAAAAAATGTTTGTTGGTAGTGTCTAACAAAAATCTAATCAAATGAATTACAATATGTAAACATGTATTTTCAACTCTATATAACTTAAAATTCCAAAAAACGCACTGTCGAAACTATATCGTAGACTCATGTGTGTAGCACGGATTCGCCTGTCTGGAGTTTGTAGTACAGTTCATTGTGTAATAAAGAGTCATGTATTTCAACAGAATATATGTAATGTTATTTATACAAGGACCTTGGTTTTTTTTCTTCAATTTTTTAATGATTATTTTAACAATATTGGTGTCTAACAAGCTAATGAAATTACGATATCTTTCCAATGTAAGGTTGCGTTCTTTTATCTATTGCTTACATGGAAAAAAAGAAAAAGAAAGTCTAGAATCACAAATACAAATGTAACGACCTTGAATTTTATCGCTTTGATTTGTGAATATTTGATAAATTTTGAACACTCAATTAATGATTTTTAATAATCAAATAATCCTTTTTTTTTTGAAAAAAATGATGCTTTTATAAATGGCTAAGAGCATATACTTCTATAATATGCCTGGTTAATACCTTGCAATCCTCCTAACCTAAATGAGTGCATTGTCAAGGAAAAAGAGTATATATATATATCATGTCCATATATTAACAGTACAACAATAGTTATGCCATCAAATCAAGTTGTCAAATAGATGGAGGGGTAAAATAAGTAAACGACAAATTCAAAACTATCCATACGAGTAACTTGGGGCATAAACAAACAAAACAAAAATACAACACAAAAAAAACAAAAAAAACACGTGTCCAAGCAAGCCCGTGCAACACAGAACAGCAACCACGCAGTGAAGACTCTACAAACACAAAAGCAGGAACTAGGAAGCTACTAGTTGCCTTTAATAAAAGTCTCAGATCTAATTATTCTCCAGAAACCATAAATAATGGCGGCCAGGAGCTTCACTCGAATGAAGATTAGACACAGGAGAAGCGGAGCAGAGTGAGTCTAGCCAAATTCTTCTCAGGGAGGATGGATTTCCATAATCAGATCAATTTTGATTCCGAAATTGGACAAGATAAGTGCCAACTCTCTATTAATTTTCTTTAAATCCACTATGCTTTGAAGTAAATGTTTGCAATCTTGTGAAATGAGCATATTCCTTACATGAACTGGCAATTCTACACCCTTAAAGATTCTCGAATTTTGTTCACACCATATATGCCAAATTGTCGACGTGAATGCAATATTCATGATATCGTTATGTAGATTATTACTGCTATGAATTTGACACATATGTTCCAATAATTGATTGATATCATAAGAGTTTCCAAAGCTAGTTCGAAGCTTATACATAGTTTCTTGTAGAATTTGCCTGGAATATGTGCAATTGAAAAAAAGATGGTCTCTATCTTCATTTTGATTAGAGCAGAAGCACATATTTGATTAATGTCATTATTCCACCAACTGATTCTGTCTTTTGTGTTCAATTTATTTAAGATAGCTAGTAAAGAGCAAGTCGACATCTTAGGAGCATACTTATTATCCCATATGACTTTCGACCACTTGACTTTAGTGTGTTTGCTTCTTATACGATCCCATGCCGAATTTAAATTGAATTGACCATCATTACTAGGTAGCCAAAACCAGTAGTCATGCCGTAGCTGATTATCTATTTTAATGTTATGCACTGTATTATGATAGTGAATAGGAATGTAATTAAGATAATTTTTCCATTCATTATTTTCTGTAAGAGTAGAAACTTTTATGTTATTGCCTCCATAAATACCCATTGAATCCCAGCAAAATTTTTCCACTAACGAGTAACCATTGATCCATGGATCTAGCCGAATGTCAATATTCTCACCTTTAGCAATTTCCTGTTAATTAAACCTGTGCACCATTTTCTAGCCATTGATCCATGGATCTCCTTTTTCAGTGTAGGGGGAAACTTCAACAGGGACGTCTGGCACCTCATTTGCTATAAAATTTGCATCAACTATATTTGTAATAATATTCTGTAAATTTATATCTTGATCAACGGTTTTATTAATAGTCGAATAAACAATGCTCGACTGGACTGTGTGAGAATCTTTCTTGGTTTAAACTGAGTTTATTTAATATTCCCATCAATTTGAGAATTGTCAAAGATAGAATCTCGATTTGTATGGTTTTGATTATCCGATATAATATTTTTGGCACCTATATTATCTCTGTTTTGCCCGATGTCATCAATGTTCATTTCATTGTTTTCATTCGACTGTGCATGAGGAGGATTTTTAGTAATCTAAACTTTATTGAACTGGCAGTGAGACTCAATGTGACCAAAGCTAGAGCAGTTAGGACAAATTATAGTTTTCCGTTCATAAACCACATCTTGCCAAATAATTTCGTCTTTTTATGATAGAATATGAATTTTACTTGGAAAATCAAAAAAGTTTTTGATTTCTATTAAGACTCTTGCATAAGCAATTTTAATAATACCTTCAGTAAATTTTTCCGGTTTGATGGGAGATCCAAGAATCAAGGCAATACGAATAATCCCCTCTTCCGTCCAATAATCCAATGGTCGGTTGGGAAAACGGACCCAAACGGAATAGAATTAAGTAATTCTTTATTAAATTGCATCTCAAGAGTCCGTCTCTTCATCATCATCAACTTTTTGTTGTAGAAATATGGACCACCTTCCAAGATTCTGTCACAGTCTTTTTTGTTATTATATTTTATAACATAAAAACCATTTTCCTTTGAATAAATGGAGAAATCATCTTCTGCCTTCCAAACTCTAATTATATAGTCCTTAAAGTAAGGATAATATGGTTTTGGACCAACAACGTAGACCACAATAGCATTATCCCACTATTTTTTGGACGTTTTAAACAACCTCAACAAACATTTAGCACAACTCGTCGAGTTAAAATTATGGGGTTGATGGAATTTTAGCGAGACAAAGACTGAAATATTATTTCCCTTAACGACTTCATTCCACACCCGGCTAGAGGCAGTGGTAAATTCCATTTGGTGCTAGCTGGTCCATTCTCAGCTTGAGTTGTGTGGTTAAAAATATGCTGTGTGCAAATTTTTGCTGGGCATTAAGAGTAGGAGCAGATCTTAAATTAATTGCTTGCGAACTGGTGGAAACGTTCTTGCAATTTGATGGCAACTGATATTGATTAGAATGGCATTTCCATCTTTTTGATCTAATTAGGATAAATCCTTCTGTGCAATTGGCCGAGGAGACACTTTGGGTTAGAGGGGAGAAGCCGGGAGGCGGGTCAGGAGGATTTAGCATCGGATCTAGGTAGGAAGGTGACCTAGGACTGGAGATTAAAGGAGATGACATACAGAGGAACAGGAAGGAAAATATACGGGGGAGGAGATCACTGAATCAGAGAGGAAACAAGAGCGAACAGGCAAAAGGAAAGCTGGCGGCTGAATTCATGCAGAAATTAGGGTTTCCGCCATGGCGTTACTCTATCTATGTTCAATAGAAATAACCCTATTTTAGTTAATAAATAACGAAAGTGAATTTATTTTGAATATTTTCTCACATAAATAAATAGTTTGGTGAAAAATGAAAAATGTGATCGAAGTTTGTTTTTGGGATTTTCAACTTTTCATCGGATAAAAGTTGTTGAACTTGTTATACACGCTAGTTTGCCTTTGAACACACACATTTAACAATACGAAGTGGTTAATACTAAAATATAATTAATAGAATTAATAAGAGGTTGGAAAATATTTAATAAGAATTAAGTAATAAAGAAGACATGTTTCCATGATTTAAGGAGACATGTTTCCATGAAAGGAGGAGGGGTATTGAAAAGGTAGAGTGGTAATTTGTCAGAAGGGCAGTGAAGGTAATTTGCCACTTTTTCGAAAATATATATAAGTAGGTATTTGTTCTTATTTCAACTTTGCTCATTTCAGTCCGCGGGTGCGGCACAGTGGAAAAGAGGCTTGGGTTCTGCTAAAAAGACGCAGGTTCGATTCCTACTATGCACTTCCCTATCATATATAAATTTACCTGGGGTATGGGGGCTTGGATCAGTGGACGGCTTTACTATACCCTCCTTAGGAGTTTACCGGCCCGCCGGGTTCTCCTGGGTTTTCATCTATGGTGGTAAATCCTAGCACATCAAAACCGCTCTTTTCCTCCTTAAAACTTCAATGCAACTTTCGAACAACATTTATAATACCAATACAACCTCAAGTTCAAAAATTTAATGCCATAACCCTCTTTTTCATCCTTGGCCATGCAGTATAGGAGGATATTCATGGCATGGCCAAGCACATTGGAAGCCTAGAGAGGGCTTATTTGGGTCTAGCAAAGGAAATGAGGTAGCTTGGAATTGTTATGTAGTGGTAGAAAGAGAGTAGCAACCTTGGGCAAAGTTTGGGCCATAATAAAAGGGAGATAACACTTTGTTTTAGCTTTAAGAATGAATGTTTATATGTTGTAAATATTATTGCTTATTTTGTGTATATAGTGAGTAATCTTGTTTGATTTCTATTTGGAAGCGGATGACATAAATAACCATTTTTCGCAGAGGATTAAAGCAAAGAAAGTTGAAGTGCTTCGTAGCAAATAGGCCACGATGAAGGCACTTCGAAGCATTTGAAATGCTGTAGAGGGATCCAACAAGATTCCTCGCCATGTTGATTTACATATATTCTTGTTTATGTAAATTCTTGTGATATGACTTGGGAAGTTGAATTCTTTTAGTGTAGAAACATTTGTAGGGCTTGATTATGTGCTATAGCAGTCGCTAAGTCTCTTTCCGTTATTTGAAAAAGTTACAACTTATGGATACTTTAAAGTAAATGTTTTTATACTTATAATAATATAAATTATAAAAAAAATGGAGTTTTAAAAGCTATTTGATTTACAAAACAAGTTCTAAAAGTTATTGTCCATATTGCGATAGTCGCTTTGGATGCACTTTGAAAATCTACGACTATAGTAAAGTTTTAAAAGTCATCTACTTGAATATTTTGTAAATTCATTCCAAATGTGTTTTATAAAAGTTGTTTAAGTACTAAAAAGGAGATTGAAGTTCTAAATATATGTTTAAAAATTTATTTGAGTTATTTAAATAAGAGATTTTAATTTTATAAAAGGGAAAATCTTATCTTTTTTTAAAATCTTTATTTAATGATTTTCGAATAATGCTTTGTATAAGAGCTTAAAGTTATGGGTTTATCATTATGAATCATTTACTTACACCAAAAATGTTATGGGTTTATCGTCATCAATGATTTAAAATACATTATTTTAACCCAATTAAGTATGTTTTTTTGGAAATGAAATCCTTCTTAAGATTTTATGGATATACTTATACCACTGAGATAAGTATATGGATATTTCCAAGTATTGAAAAAGTATAGATGAATAATGAATGAGAAGTATACATATGTATATCTTCGTAAAAGTATCTTAATACAAGTATTTACAAAGTGGTTTCACTAAAAAAAAAATACCTTTTTATAGCGTTTAAAAAAACGCTGTAAAAGGATACGATGACGTTTTTATAAACGCTGTATATCAACAAGTTGTAATATGTCAGGGATCTATAATAGCAACCTCAGAATCGCTATAAAAAACATGCTATAAATGACGTTACTTATAGCGTTTCTGAATTGCTATTAAATAGACGATTCAGGACATACAAGTACCTTTCTATAGCATTTTGGTGCTTGCTATAGAACTTTTACGCAGAGTTATGGTTTATGATGCTAATATTTATGACGTCATTTATTTGCTATTTATAGCAATTGTAAACGCTGTAGATATATCATTACCTGATTATTATAGCAATTATAAATGCTATAGAAATATCATTGCCTGATTATTATAGCAACTATAAATGCTGTAAAAACGCTATAGAATGTTTACTTTAGTCTTTCATAGCATTATTTACTTGCCATGAAAACTGTTTAATCATTGCAGAATATTTTTATTGCACTAGAATAACGCTATAATATGTATAGCCATGGCATTTTTTTTTCCTAGCATTAATATAAAAAGGTTGTAATATACGGTATTTCACACAGTATTAACAATTAAGCATAAAAAAATATATAAAAATAAAAGCATTTCATGCATAATATTAAGCATATAAATATTAGTAACAATTCATACAATCGTAGCTAACCAAAACAATACATAATAAAAGTAACAATCCATACAACCATAACTAACCAAAACGATACATAGTAAAAGTAAAGATGTAAGAACATCGACACAAAATACATTTGAAGGAGAATGAGTGCGGCAACATATTTTTTCATGCCTTCCACCATAGCGTAAACCCAGAGCATCATACACCACCTGTCAAAAAGCACATACGTGTCACTATAAAAGTAATAGTAGTTTGGAGCACCAAACTATTATGCAAAAATTGTTGCCATATCACTATAAAAGTAATAGTAGTTTGGAGCACTGAACTGCAGCTATATCGAATCGAAACCATCACTAGCATTGCGACTTCTCAACCACACTGTCTTCATATCTACTTGCTGTCACCATACTTTCTGACTGCTACAACCCATAGCCAAATCACAACTTCTAGCCATCATTCCCCCTTGCATACATACTGTATTCAAACCAACATCATCAAATCAACAGTGCAACAGTGCCTGCACAGTCACATATCAACCAGCTTCACTCCTCCATCAACTCCCCACGATTCTCAACTGCTTGCTGCTGTCAACTTCGCTTGATTCCACTGCTGCTTCAACACACCCATACTTCCCCGACCGTAAAGCTGCTACAGACCACTTCCTCCACATTACAATTCCAATCCCCTACAGCAGTTCCACCCCATTGCAATACAAAACAATATCAACACAACTGTCTGCATTCCACATTTTCCACTTCATTTTACACTGTCACAGACCATCAAGCACATACTCCTACCACATCAAATACCACTTGACTGCTACCATATTATCTGCTCCTTGCATCACATACCACCCAGCTACTTGCTGCTACATAACCAAACACTGTATTGTTACAACCAGTGTCCACAACTGCAACATTCTCCAACATCCTCACAACTGCACCTCCATACTTCATCACTGCATTCTCACCACTTCAGACATCTTCACAAAACTCTTGCCACCATCAGTACACACCCAAACACATCTGCCATTCATACATATATCCCTCACCCCACAGTTCTTCTCCATTTCTCTGTGCAGATATCACCACACACCTCTACTGCCAAACTTCAAAACCACTGCAGTGCACGACAACCAGCCTTCGCGCTGCTATGCACCAAATCATATCATAAAACAACAAACATCCACTTCACCAAACACATGTCTCCATCACCCATACCATAAGCTACTTCCATATCCTCTTCATACATCCTATAAGCTTCCATACAACTATGCCATACCCCAAACTGTGCAATTGTAAACCTTGTGCATACAACTGTGCATCAATCTAGTGCTATACCCCCAAACTGCTTCTATCCAAGACTGCTGCATCAAGAAACTGCCTACAACACTCACTTCACTTCATACACATCCTTCAACTCCAACCACTTGAATACCCACCATTAATTAGGCCAAAAACACCCAACTTCCAGTAACACTCAAACATCTCCACTCCTTCCATTGCATTCACCATCAACTATCACAGAAATCACAATCACAAAGACTGCCTCCTTCGGTCAACTGCCCTGTTCACCTGCAACAACAACACCTCCAACAGTCAGTCACCTAAAAAATGAAATCACAACTCCAAGACAGCGACATCGCCATCGTAGTCGACATCGACGGCCACCGCAACCAAATCCAGTCAAACATCCTGACTTCCTCTACATCAAACTCGACTGCAAACAATTTTCACAATAGACTTGCTTTCACTCACTAGTCCACAAAACCACTCAACAAACTTTCACTACTTCTCAAACCAAATAGCCCATCACCATTCAAATTCCTACTGACCCACAAACAGCCAACTTCGCTATAACTGCTATCACCTGCCTGTGAAAACTAATCATCTACATATCATTACAATCCAGTGCCACTTCATCCATCAAGCAATCATCAGAAACTCCTTCGCCTGCCAACTGCTTGCTGCGTATAACTCCTGCAACGATGATCTGTCAAACACTCCACATCATCTAACAATACACTACTACAAACCATATTGCCACATTATCCAACAGCACAGCCGAGGCAACCACTGCAATCACCCATCGTCATCTGCTCTTCCCTCCTTCACTGCTCTGATCATCACTACATTCAAACTCTCACCTGAAATTTCGAACCAAGAAGTCGAACATCTCCCTGGCCATCCTCCTCTATTCCATTTCACGCAGAAATATACTTATCATTTATCATTTCAAACAACAATTTTTTGTTTGGATAGGTATTAAGACTAAGGCTGTTAGCTATTATTGACTTGAACCAATCTGTTAAATACTCCAGTTGGATCAATCTGTTAAGATTTCAGTGCACTTTCTAATTCTAGCCTTATGAAGAACACAATAAAGATGCCAAGAAAAAGAAAAAATAGTGTCATATCTAAACAAAATTTGAATTATACTTACTAGAAGTTGATTCCATTATAACATTAGTAGCAGGCCAAGCTATCGTAGTATCAAGAGCATCTTCAATGACTTCTAAATCGGATGTTGTTCTCCATAGACGGGCTTTTGGAATTTTTACAAGATCTACCCAAACTTTAATTGCATTTCTTCCCAAAGGAACACAATGAACCATTGCAGTTGGATCGATCGAAGACACGCGTCCTAATGCAACTATTTCTCTCTTTCCCGACCAATCGACCATCTTGCATTTATCATTTTCCATATAATTTGAACTCTATCAATTAAACAAATAGGTTATATTATTATGTGCATCAACAATTTGTACGATGAAAAAAATAATACAGTGTTAATTATAAATAAGTTTACATTTCGACAACTCCGACATTACTCGTATGATTATCTGATAATGCAGTGTTAACCGTTTCAATAACTACTTTTGATTCAGGCCATGCGACTTTGATGCCAATGGCATCTCCAACTCGTGTCAAACCTTTAGTGGGCCTCCATAGAAAAGCATCTTCAAGTTTTGGCTTATCTATCCAAATTGCAACGGCACCCGGTCCAAGAGGGAGATCATTAATAAGTTGTTTTGGATCACTCGAATGTAGTCGTCCTTCTGCAACTAATTCTTCACTCCCACTCCAATCAATTAATTTGCACTTATGATCCGTGCTGCTACTTTTACTCAATACAAAAAGAACATGTTGATTTTTATTTTTTAATATTCAAAATGAAAAATTAATAAGTATAAAGATCAAAGATTACCGCATTATCTTCTTTTTCAAAGTTATCGAAGTTGTGCAAAACAACTCTACTAGCTGGCCACGCTATTATCTCACCTTCAACTTGTCCAATGCGTGTCAAATAAAGTGAAGGTCTCCACAAGAAAGCATCTGGTTTCCTCACGGTGTCTATTATAATTTTTATGGCATCGGACCCTAAAGGGATTTGTTGGACAAGCTCCTTTGGATCACTTGACACAACTCTTCCTTCCGCAACAATTTCGTCTATCTCACTCCAATCCAATATACCATATGTGTCATATTTTTTACCATGTTTGTTCTACAATTAACCAAAAACAAATTATATTAATAATTAAATTAAATATCAAATATAATGATATCGCTCTAGTATTATAAATAACTTTTACCACTTGAGATACATTTGCCACTTGAGATACATTCGCTTCATCCAAGTTTTCTTTTCTCTGTCAAACAAATAATAAAAGCAAATTTTAGGCAAGGTGCTTGTAACGCTTTCATAACATTGGAGTAATAATTTACTTAGTAGTATCACTGCATCCTGTTTTATGACATTTAAAAGAAGCAATTTAGTTATGTTCATTTTTGTGCTATTTTATCTTCAATAGTCAAGTCATTCATGAGCAAACTAAAATAAGATTGTATTTTCTTGTGTCTCAGCTTCGTAGCTTGATTCTACTAGCATTTTCTACCATAGATCAATTTGGCTCTCAATCTCCTCCTTCCAATCACAACTCACGGTACAAAGATAACAAGTTTGGGTTGTTATAATTCTATATTATTATGCACAGCAAAGCACTATGAACCAAATAAACATAAGATTGAGAATGATGCATAGCATGGAAGAAAAAAACGAAATAAAAATAAAAACAAAATTAAATTACTAAAGATAATTTTACCACTAAGTATTAAAAGGTGTTGTGAACTTTGATTTTTAAATGTTTGGTTATTGCACAAATATATTAACTGCATCAATGTAAGACCAATTTTTATATGTTTTCCAATAAAAAAAGGTTCCTTCACGGTTTTTCTCACCACAAAGCAAAACAAGTGAAGCTTATTTTGATCTTTCAAAAATGTTCCTATACAAACTGTAGTTATATTATTTGTTGCTGTGCATTTTAATCACTGTGCCTTCTGATACTCATATGTGTTGCTTCCTCAAGTTCTTGCTTCATTAATCTACTTATCGTGTGGCTATGATTTTGTATTTCTTTAATCAAATTTCAACAGTCAATCTACTAACATCTATTCTTTTTACTACACAGGCAAAGCCCAACAGATTTCGAGTCTGTCTCCTTAACCACTCGGACATATCGACTTCGACTTTGTTGTTTAATAGAAAATCTGATTTACATGTAGCATTATTTGATTGATTTGTTAATAGCAAATCATGATAATAGCAAATCAGGTACGAGCTATTATCATGTAGACACTAACATGATTTACATGTAGCATTATCTGATTGATTTGTTAATAGCAAATCATGATAATAGCAAATCAGGTACGAGTTATCACCTATTAGCAACTAGTGAATCAGGTACGAGTTATTTGACTGTGCGATCAAATAGCATTATCTGGTTGTGAGCTACATGTAAATCAGGTATGAGCTACATGATCAAATATATATACATGTGTGATCAACCAGAGAAAAGCATTTTTCATACCTGATTTTTCAGAAGCATGCGGACCATCGCATCTAATTCTGAAATTTTGTTTTGCATGTCCGTCGTCTGTTTATCCTTTATGTGTGACCATACTGCCTTTGTGTAAGTTATACCCCTTTCCATGCCTCTTAATCGTCCGGGTCTGTCTTGTCCCAAAACTTTTGCAAGCGCATCTTCTTTGTAATTAGATGTTGAGCTAGGATTTGATTCCTTCTCGATTTGTTTAATTTTTTCCTATACATGTTTTCATATATGCATATTATACACAATTGAAATATCACAATAGCAAACAAATTGTTATATAATAAAGTATCAAAGTACTTACGATAGCATCTGCAGCAGTCGCATTTATCGGTTCGCCAATTTTTCGAGTATGGGATTTGATCCAAACGTGAGTTTGTGAGACGGAAGATGGATGAGGATTCGTATTTTTCTATGTTTGAAGAATATGTATTACAACACAACACATTAACTAACTAGTTAATAAATATTACGGTAAATAAAATGGCAATTCTTACCAAATCATCAGCTACTCGAGCCATTCCTTTACGGCTACATGTGTGTGGTATCTGATTCTCTCTAATAGCTTTGAATTTCTGACTCAATTCCTAAGAATAAAAAATATATTATTTATGCTCCTTCACTAATTCAAACTTCACAACTTCCAACAACTTTCACTAATAAAACATGTTTGCAGATAATGCTATTTGCAGATAATGCTACATTTTTGCAGGTAATGCTACATGTTTGCAGATAAAACATGTAGCATGATTTACTTATTGTACTGCAAAAGCACATGTTTGCAGATAATGCTGTTTACATGTAACATTATCTGAGTGCTGAGATCCAAACATGTTTTATTGCAGATAGTTTTTTCTGGCTACTCGTGATTGTAGGCAGGCCTCAAAGTTGAAATATTGTACTTAAAGAAATTAGAACTACAAAAATGAATCGTATATTTTAACTTTTGCAGTGATGAGAGTTGCTTTATTATTATTATTTTCCTCCAAAAATTATATTTGTTTTGTTTAAAATATTTTCAAAATAAATTTCTTACTAAAACAAAAACTTGCATTTTATTGGGTTTTTTTCACAAAACCATTTACATATATTTTAAAATACCGATATGTCAAATCACCTTATTCAAGTATTTTAAACTTTTCTCAAATATGCCTTCACAATCTTCTCTAACATAGCTAGCATCCTCCACATAATCCACATCCATCATGTTTTCTTCACAATCTTGAATAACATGGCTTGTGTCCTCAATATAATCATCTGTCTCTAATTCATGATAACCTCTTGGTGGTGCCTTCATTACAACATACCAATTAGAAAAATCATTCTCCCTTGAATAAAATATTTGTTTCGCTTGAGATGCAAGAATATATGGATCCCTTGAAAATGAAGCTTGATTTTGATGTAAATTAACAAGAGTAAATTCATCTTCAACCTTCACCCCATTTCCAATGTTTGCCCAATGACACTTAAAAATTGGAACATAAAATTTATGATAGTCTTATAAGATTATGTCAGTCAAAATCCCATAGTACGTGACCACATCAACTACTTGAGAGACATCTTTTGCACTTGCTCTACACATGGTGGTAGCATCATAAGTCACTCCAGAATTCTGAGTTTCTCTCTCAATATCTTTTGTATGAAAACGTAATCCATTAATTATATATCATTTGCAGGACGAAACATTACTACTTGAACCATAGGCAATCCATTTTAATAATTCATCATGTTCGCTTGAGTTAATAGGTATCTGAAAAAACCATATTTCAAATATAGATCCAATATAGATTCAAAAACAATATTTTCAAACTTATACACAAAATTTAAAGGAGTTGATTAACCTTCTTTTTAATCCAATCAGCAAAGTTTTTTGTGTGAATTTTCCATAGCAATGCAGCATTTCTTTCCATGCGCTTGTTCGAACTTTGTAACTCTTCCAAATGCATACTACCATAATATAAAAGATATTAAGTTACATTTATAATTACACATATTACGACAATAAAAAAGAAAACAATATGTGCTTACTCTAAAAATGGCTCGGTTATAGCCATATTCATTAGCACAACAAGGTGAGCAGCTTCCATCTCATGAGTTGTCAATGTAATTGTCTTGTATGTTGATATCGGACGTCCTTCGAGTATTGCATCATCATTCTCATAATCTCTGTTTCTACCCTCTTTCTCCTCAAACTGTGATGATTTCTTTAGAAGTTCGCCAAAAAATCTTACGGATTCTTCTACGAGATAGTTTTCTGCAATGCATCCTTCAGGACGTGCATAGTTCCTAACATAATCTTTAAGCGTTTTCATATACCTTTCGAAGGGGTACATCCAACGAAAATGAACTGGTCCACACAATCGAGCTTCTTTTCCAAGATGAATTGTTAGATGTATCATTATGTCGAAAAATGAAGGTGGAAAATATCTTTCGAGATCACATAAAATTGTAGCGATCTCATCAGCGATTTGTTGCAGCTTCTCTCTGTCAAGAACACGCTGACATAGTTTATTAAAAAATAAACACAAACGAGTTATTACTTTCCTTGGCTTTTTTGGAAGCAATCCCCTCATTGCAATCGATGACATTTGTTGCATTAAAACATGGTAATCATGCGACTTCAATCCACTAACTTTGCAATCCTCCAACGACACACATCTTTTGAAATTTGAGCGATAACCATCATGTCCCTTAAAGTCAACAATCTTTTGCAAAATATTCTTTTTTCAGAACTAGACATGGTATATGGAGCCGGTGGAAGATATATTTTCTTCCCACGAGGTTATGCATATAGAGCAGGTCGGATTCCCCAATCCTCTCTAGAATTAATACCATCTTTCGATTTGCTATAATGCAATATTATGCTGAGTAAACTTTCGCCCACGTTTTTCTCAACATGCATCACATCTAAATTGTGGCGTAGTGGAAGTTCGTATAAACATCAACAATATGACCGCTTTAACATTACATAATTTTATAATTAGATTATTATGAATAAAATATAATTTGAACACTAACCTCCCAATATGGTAAGTCAAAGAAAATCAATTTTTCTTCCACCTTGATAGCTCTATTTTTGCAGGATTGTTTTATCTTTTTTGTTGTCAGTACACTTCCTTTTCCTACACGTAATTTTTATAATTTGCTTCTTATTTAACTTCTTCTTATTCTTTCTCTTCTTGTCTTTTTCTATTTCTTTATTTTTAGCTTTTTCAAAATCATTTGGAAAATCTTTCAAAATAACAGAAATATCTCTAACTGTAAGAATTCTGGGTTTGCTACCTTCCTCCACGGTGTTATCAAACCAAGCCTTTTGTTTTCTTTGTGGATATGACAGAGGTAAGAATCTTCTATGTCCCATATAGACATTTTTCCGACTATGATTTAGCCATCGATGATGAGTATTCACGCCACATAATGGACAACCTTTTTTTTTTTTTACACAACATCCAATAAGATTTCCATAAGCTGAAAAATCGTTTATAGTCCATAACAAGATTGCTTTTAAGTTAAAAAGTGTCTTGCTAAATGCATCATAAATCTCCACCCCGTTACTCCATAAATGTTGCAAATCTTCTACCAAAGGAGCTAAATATACATCAATATCATTCCCAGGTTGCTTTGGACTAGAAATCAATAATGTTAACATAATATTTTCCTTTTTCATACACAATATAGACGAAAAATTATATGTCACAAGCATCACTGGCCAACAACTATACTTGGTACCCTTATTGTCAAATGGGGTAAAACCATCGGTAGCAAGACCAAGTCGAAGGTTATGTGGATCACTTGAAAATGATTTCCATTTATCATCCACCATGGTCCTTGTCAAAGAATCCACAGGATGACGCATTTTATCATCATTACTTTTATTACTAAAATGCCATCTTAAATCTTCTGCCGTCTGTGGGGACCTAAACATTCTTCTGAATCTTGGAATAATTGGAAAATATCTCAACACTTTGACCGGAATACCTTGCATTATCTCTTTCGTCCGCTCATTTATCTTCCTTCTCGAAGAACCACATTTCGGACAGTTATTCAAATCATTGTACTCTTTCATAAAAAGACAACAATCATTCTTGCATGCATGAATCTTCTCGAATCCCATGTCAAATACTTTGAGGAACTTATTTAGTTCATATAAAATTTTCGGAAGGACGTTATTTTTGGGTAATAACATTTGTTGCACATTTAGAAGCTTATCAAGACCAGTATCAGACAATCCAGTGTCGCATTTAAGGTTGTACAGTGCAGTGATATCAGATAATTTTGTTTGATCTACGCAACCAGGGTACAGTGGAGTTTTTGCATCTTCCAAATTTTTAAGAAAATCATCCATTCGCTTTTGTGCATCATCATTATTTTTATCATCGGAGAAAAAAGTTTGTTTGACAAACGCTTCATCTTCAAAATGAATGGCTTGAAGTAATTCATACGTGTCATCCACCTCCACGTTTTCAGTTATATTCATTTGCTCACCATGACTGTACCACTTACTGCACTTGTATAAATGATCCATTCCTCTTATAATCAAATGCTCGACAACAATATCACCATTTTAATGAGTGAGATTTCGACAATCTAAGCAAGGACATAAAGTTTTTTCCAGGTTTCCTAAGTTTCTCTTTGCGGCATGCACAAAATTCCATGCTCCTTGCTCGTACTCGCTACTAGTTCTAGGTAAAATTAAAAACAAAGTTATCGACATAAAAAATCGAGTTATTATTTTAATTTCCAGGTTAAATTTTAAGCTAAATATTGTATTATTGCCTGTGTAAATGCACCCAATCTTTTTCCATCGCAAATTATCTGCAAATTATGTATAGGCTCCCTTGAATTCACTATCTGCAAATTATGTATAGGCTCCCTACAATCCAGATTTGATATTATTACCTGTTTGCTTTTACTGCATTGCATATATGGATGGGTGATTTATGGCAGGCTATTGAAAATAGAGAAGAGTTGCCTACATTGCTTGGTATTCATGTGTAGACAAATTTGATTCTCATCAAGTTATAAAAACATCCTACTATCAATATTCAGTTAGTACCATTTGTTAATAACACATGAGATGAAACTAGGACATCAAATGAAATATCCTGCTAAGATAACTTGCCTCCACCATATATAGAACATTTTTGCAGCTACAATGGTTTCAACACACAAAAGAGTTACCATTTTCTTGTATAACGCATTTAATTTTTGAATATGGAACTTCCTCTTTTCTAATAAAACTGTACTGAAATTTTTGATTAACGTTAGTAAAAATAGGTTCAAAATATGCTTCTTATATGTTTTCTAATTAACACTTTGCCAAGGGATTACACTGTCTTCTCTTAAGCCTTCAATGTTCCTTAACCTTGAGCACATCTAATTCTTATAGTACTTAAGTCTAACTTATATTCTGTTCCATAGATTTTGAGAAAGCTAAGAACCTATCACAGGAGAGTGCGTAAGAAGTTTTACATGATGCAAGTAATAGATTTACTGAAGTTCAATTTTTTAGTATCGCTTTTAATTTTGTTCTCCCACTGTTAATGCTTTGAAATTTTTGTATCGTGTTAATATTTTACTGAATAATTCGATTTCATTATTTAACTGAACCGTGCGTTGTGATGTTACCAGGGATTATTAATTATGTATTATGGCTGACATGTAGAAATATTCCATGAGAACTAATAAATATTTAGAAAAATAATTAATTTAATTTGTTTTTCCAGTGGTATATACTAAGAAACAAGCCAGTACTAAGAAACTTACACTATGCTTACAGCTATTTATTAATAGACAGAGATTCATTCTTTTGATATTACTCTTTATAGCTGGATGAATTTATAAAGTTGCATGAATTTTTTTCTCAAGATTTAATCCATTGGGTCGATAGGTTTGCATTCAAAACTTGGATCTAATGTATCAAATGATGGTTGATTTTAACTCTTCTACTATTATATAATATATGAAAATTTACAGATATACGCAATGACATATCATATCTACTATAGAGTTGGACCATTTGAAAAGTTTGAATGTTTAAGAAAGAATTGACTCTACACATAATTTTATTCTAAAGTTAAATGTAACACATAAGTAGCTGCAATCCGTTTGCGTAGCACGAGTTCGCAGTAGTGTATTAAATTATTTAATGTATGTAGTTAGTTTAGGTAAAACTTAATGTAATAAAATAGAATAATTTTATTTAAAACGTGAGTACTCATAATATAATTTCCTGTATTAGGGACGATGCAATAATTTCAGCTTCGAGATCCATGGTAGTAACTATATGCCAACCCCTTCCAAATCGATTATGCTTCAAAAATGGTTTAAAAAGATGACCAAGAACAGAATGACAGAAAAACTCATAACCAAGAACAGAAAGACAGAAAAAGAATGACAGAATGGTTTAAAAAGTTGCCTTACAGTGCCGCAGTAGCCAGGAATTCATATTGGTGGCAACAAACCTGATTTTTTTTATCTTTATTACCTAAATATTTAGATTCTTAAAAAGAAAACTCATAACACTTAGCATTAATTGACTAATGAATCCATTTACATGACAACTTCGCTAATATTCAGTCATGAATTCAACTAACATGCCATTTTTCACTCATGAATAGACCGTAAATTTTGCACAATGACAGAAAAATATACCTAATCCTCGCGCTTGAAGAATTGAACTTCGGACCAAATCGCGCTTCTGGTGGCCTTTAGGTCGTTGAACTTTGGATCGAATGAGTTTGAGGAATTGCGTCTGGACCAAATCGGGCTTCAGGTCGTTGAACTTTGGATCGAATTGAGCTTGAATAATAGCTTGAGGAATAAAGCGGCAGAAGAGGACCGATGTTAAAAAGAGTGTAAAGAGGGTGAAGATGAGAAGCTTGAGGGGAGAAAACGAAAACGAAAATGAAATTTTGGCGGCCAAAAAATAAGTTGGAGGGAAACGAGAGTGGAATGCAAATTTATCGTTAACAGCGTTAATATAATTGCATACATTTTAATATAATTGCACTTGAAGTTGTTGTCTTTTTGAGTTGAATAAAGAATAGGCACTTAACTATAGCAAGTCAAGTTTTCGTGCAATCCACGTTTGCTACTGATATAATATTTTCTTGTAGTGTTTTGACTAATGAAAGGATTAATTAAAGAGGCTTAATGGTTGCCTACATGCTTAATCATGCTAGGTTTCTATGTGAAATTAAATCTTTGATTTAGTTGTCTGCTTATTTGATAGTCAAATAACCAACTATTAAATCTTAGTCAATTTTGAAACTATTAATTGTTGGTTCGGAGAGATCGAGATCTTATAAGTTATCTGAAAACCACTTCGAATTGGCATAAGCGTTCGAATTGAAGACATCTTAAAGATGGTGGAATCAAAGATAGAGTTCTTTGAAGTGCAAGGGCTACTTGCTACTAATCATGAGGATGTAGTAGAAGTAGTGCCTTTGGTTTATTCATATTCTAAGTAAATTGTAGGGATGAATACTGACATTGCATTGTTGCCAGGAGGGCAGTGTTAGCATTTCAAGTGGGATTTGCTAAAAATTAAAACGTAGCTTCAAGCCTCATACCCATGAAAGACTAAAGCAGGGGATATGCAGCATGGCCATGCGGTTCACTACCATTAGGGTATGATCATCCCTCATCCGGATCGATATTTCGTTTCATGTATGCTAGGGCCCACATGAACAGTTTGTCAAGTTGGCAACCGAGGTGCTGACCATATTCGATACTATCCAGGAAGTAGTAGAACGGTTTTGTGTTGGCAAGGGTTGCAAGGTTTGTGACCTTGGTACATTTTCTGTAGAGGTATATTGTGATAGGCAGTAGTACCCTGGTAGCATTGCCATTGATGGAACCCGTTTTTCAATATATGCATTACAGACTTAGTTGTATATATCAAATATGTTGAAATGTGAGATGTAAGCATTTCAGATATGTTATATATTTACTTTAAACCCTAGACATTGTTGTAATATCATAAGGTTTTCTAATTGAAATGGTTTGGTTACCATAAGGTACAAACCCATCAGTATTTATGTGCGGCGTGTTTTTACGAGATACCTTTATTTTTTGAAAGGTTTAATAAATATAAAAGTCCATATGATTTGAGTTTCTAACGCTAGTTTACGAGACCAATTCGGGTGTTATTTTCTTATAATATTCAGGTCAAATCTGAGTATATTCTCAAATTTAGTTATGGATGCTTTGGAGCTTAAAAAGACGAGTTGGATGACTCAAGACATTCACATATCTTTTATTTTCATTGTATTTCTTGTTTTGTATTTATCAGCTTTTGAGAGAACATGCTGTTATATTTGTCTAGGTTGATGATAGATTAGTTTACTCTAATAGCTGTATTTATATTAAAAATTTCTTCTGTAAAGATAATTTGAATATTATATATTATTCGTCACGATATGAGATTATGTTCTGTATTTTCTTTTCTTTCACCCAACAATATGTTTTTTCAGCACTCAGATGTTTGGTACGTGAATATCGTGAATATATTATTGTCGACTTTAGAGGTTCGAAAAGGTGGGTCATCATAATAAATGCGTATTCTAAACTTTACGACGATGCAAGACAAAAGTAAAGTATGCAACTGAAAAATATATTATCTTTCTTTGCCCAATATAAAGTTGTATTTGAGCTCAAATTGCATACTGTGAACTTACATTTTCTAACACCTCAGCATGTCATTGATTAGATTCCACAATAAAAAGTTGAGCCGTTTACCGGTTAAACAAGCATTAATTAACGGTACGAGATTTTTTATTATATATACGCACACGTAAAATAGTTGAAAGGATACAACCTGTATTGGATGAGATAATGATTATGGCCAAAACTTTCATCAACTTTCAAAACTTCCCAAGGTTTATAATCACAAAATTATAAACAAAGAACAACCATTAAAACGACAACATGCACTCCCTACCTCTTCACCAGTTTTCGCAATGATAGATGGTCATGATAAAACATTTCTTATAACTGGTAGGGTAACCGTTGTACACACAACAATAGATCAGCTTACGGGAATGCTAGAAACACATGGTTATTAAGACTCTGTAATGTCCTCCCCTACTACCTTATGAAAGGTGCAGTTGGGACCTAAACATCTGAAATGTTAATGGAACTTCGATTAAATGCCGAGAGTGCTATGCTTACATTTTCCAGGTACCAAAAAATAATACATTCATTAAATATGACTTACACATGATGTCGTCATATAATAAAAGGGGATTAAGCATAAGATACAACTTGAAAGATAATATGATACAATGTATTACATTACTTTCTCACTGCGTCTCAAACATAAATTAAAGCACATTTAGATTGAATGGTTGTGAAAAATTATGTCACAAAGTGTCGTTATTTGTATTCCAATAGAATTTTACTAGCAAAAATGAATTCAAGTTTTAGAAAAATGTAAAACTGTTCTTCTATATATTATATAGACACAGACACACACACATACACAAACATTTTAGTAGTCCCGATAATGGAGTTGTTGCTGGCGAGTTTAACACATTTAAGACTACATTAGACCGTTCAGCAAATCATGTAGGCATCGATGTCAACTGGATCATTTTGGTTGCAAAAATTTCATAAAATAGTAGCATCAGTGAGGAGTAAACTACAAATGCATGGGTTACTTACAATAGCACCAAAAATCTGTCAGTATTCCTGACATATGATAAAAATCCAATCTATAGAGGAAATTACATCCTCTCCTATAATATCGATCTTAAATATGTTTTACCTTCAGAAGTAGCTAATGTCTTTTCAACTTCTACAGGTTTATTGGTCGAGTCACATAAAGTCATGTCTTGAAGCTTCAGTTCTAAACAGAAAAGAGAGGTAGAGGATAAAACACCCGCAGAAAAGGGAAGAGTGCTTGAGAATCCAAAACATACGGAACAACCGAGAATAACAGATAAACCTGAAGTACCTGAAACACCAAAAAAGCAACAGAAGCCATAAATACCAGAAAATCCAGGAAAGCCAGATCTGTTTATTATATTTGGAAAGAGAGGAACAACCGTACTCACAACAATATTAAGATGACCAAAGAGCAAAGATGGAACATTATCGACAATGATAGCAAGATCATTCTTCTAAAATCAAAGAAAAAGATCAGAAATCAGACCAAATTTGAGTTTCTCTCGGAGTGTTGGAGCAAAGAGGCTGGTAGTAAGCATATCGAACATTATCTTCTCTATCCGAAGACTTATCACGCTGATCTCAGCTCGCATCAGTATATCAATCAAGACAATTTTGTGCATCGTCCCAGAAACGACTCCAATAATGGCATAGGTAGTTGCAATGCTACAGATCTAGGTTGCGATAACACTAGATCTGTATATTGCAACCTCATTTCGCACAATGCAGACATGAGAGATCATTACAACTCTAATCTCGCTGACAGAAGCATGAGGAGCAAATTTAATCAAAGTCTCTCTTATTGGGAGAGGGGAGAAAGTAGTAATAGAAAGTATACGAAATAGATCTGCTTTCGTTTTCCTTTTCTCTGTCGCCATTTTTTATTTTGTGTTTGTAATTGTGTCGGCTGTGTTTTCTGCGGATGCTAGGGTTTGCTTTTTGTTTGTTGTTTGGGATTCGGGTGTGTTGTTTTCTCACCCGTTTGTTCTGTGTTGGGCCGGGCCCTGTTACCTTTCTTCAAAAAAAAAAAGTCTGGCAGCTTCAGTTGGCATAATATTGACTCTCTGATTCAAGGGTTGATTTATAACTTTACAGTTGCAAGCAACCAAATAAGCAAGAAGATACACAGAAAGAATTGGTGGGCTAAACCTAATTGAAGTAAAGTTAATTAAAATAAATATGTGTCTACTGAAGTATGAACATATTCTCTAGGTTTCTGTATGACTATTAAAGTGTGATGAGTTCTTTGTATAATAAAGATTCATGTGGTAAATTAGAAAAGAATGTTTACTCTATATGCTTTGTGATTGAGCGAGACAAAATTAATGTAATAAATAAAAAAAATCATTGTCTTCACATCTTGCAAAGTGGTGTAGCTAAGAGGATTTCCAACAGATCTAATTCACAAGATTACATTTTTAGCATTACAACTTATAATCCATGGGTTTAAACAACATGACACATACTAATAAAATATCCATCAGTTGGAGGAAAGCCAAAAGTAGGAGAAATTCTACTTTTTTTTAACCATGCGACAGCAATGGTTCGAGCGTGGTGAATTGAAGAAAGTGGGAATTTCTCCCACTTTTCTTTTCAACGTGGCTATATAAAAAAGGTTTTGAAAACATTTAAGGCTAATCGGTTTCAGAAACCTATTTTTATAATTCTACGAACTTTTAACCATCATATAGAAAAGAAATATTTGCTAGACGGGTTTCTAAAATTCGATTTTAAGCTTTAACGGGTTTCAAAACCCGTTTTTAATAAATGAACATAAAATTCAGAAAAAGAAAAATATGTTTAGCTGCTGCAGAAGTGAGAATTCTACATGCTTTTTCCATGTGTCCTCACATTGCAAATTTGCTTCCTACAGGAGACGCTAATGTCTAGATTCTTGTTTAACAAGCCCAGAAATTAAACCACGTAGAAAAGAAGGCGTAAGTTAACGGAATGTTTGTTGGGGAAAATTTGGATTAAGGTTCCAAACGCATTGAAAATAATAAGATTGCATTGACAGTGAAATAGAACAAACATAAAACTAATATCCCAAAAAATATGTAGCAATAGATCACAGATGCACAAACAGAGATGGAAATCACATACTAAATTTATAGTGATTTTACTGTCCTAAGACAGTGTACATACACATTAAAAAGAGAAGATTTTATTTCTTTCGAGAAAAGAAAATTACAAGATTGATTATGAATGCTAAGAAGAAGAATAAAAATAAATACAAGGTAGCTATTAGTTTTTAAAAAATGACCATCTTTATATATGGACTAGTATAGTGCCCGCGCCGATAGCACGGGTGCAAATATTGTTTTAACATAAACTTTGATATTATACATTGAACATGAGAGAAATTTGGACGCTGGTAAACTTAGTATACAGAAAAAACATAAAGAAAAATATCTAATACATATATATGTGTATTTGGAGAAAACAAATTGATCAACTTTTAAAACAAATAGCAAGTCAACATAAAAAGCAAAATAGATACACTGATCAACTTTTAGTCAGTTTCAAAAGTGTGATGTCTGTTATACTTTCCAGTTAAATCCAGATACCTATTAGCATTTATCTAGTAATTCACCAAGTATTTGAAATTTTAATGTATTGATATTCCTAATGACATAATTAGTGTGTGAAAATCTGAAGTTCTTAAGCTGGTTTGCTTGATCTCTCATCTCCTATAGTATTGTTGACTTCAATCATCTATTGTTTGCTATATTTTTATTTTTCAGGTGAAGTTTTAGATATTTCTGTACTGATTAGTGTTCTCCCTATTGATAAATCAATTTTTGCACCCATATTGATAAATTTGCCTTACCTGAATAAACTAACCGAGGTATCCCATTATTGTTGTCCGCTTCTTTTGTTAATTTTTAGTCCTTCTATGACCTGCCACAAAAAAGAGTCTTGTAATTAAAATGATAAGAGTTCTCCTTTGCCAGACTTAAAAATTTCAAATATTCCATTTAAGTTCTATTCTTGTGGCATAAAATTAGTCTGATATATGTTTTATGTGTAATTCTTGCTGTGGTGATCTCAAATACAGTTAAAAGTAGCTGTTGAGGATTGAAAATACAATACGTGTTCATTTATAGCACTATTGGATCGCAAAAGTTCCATAACTTGAATTTTATTTTAATTTTGCGAAACATCATTAATTTCACACACGTGTTGTTCATTGGATACACACATTGTTTGTGTGCGCACTTTTTTAGGACATGGAACAAATTATGTATGCATATACATTGTGCACTTCGGTGTGTTGGATCACCATATACCAAATATAACGATTGTTTTTTCGATGAAAACAATATCAGCTGTTTTTTCTTTTCAACAGTTTGCATCTGACATACCATCAGAGTATCTAAAACGTTAATATTTTATGAAGTAATATTAAGTCCCAAAACCCTGATTAATTCAAATAAGTTGAATGCAATCACGATGACACAGTTACAGTTGGAAATTATTAGTAATTGGACTAAATTGGCAATCCATGCATGGAAATCACAGAAAAACTGAAATTCTATGGGATCATTTTTACACTGTATGAACATTCATCTGGCAATGTTGCTCTTGTTTTGCTAACAGATGTATTTGTAGGTATTGTTAATACTGAATATCAAACTAAAATATAGTACTTAACTCCCCTTACCTCAAATATAGTACTTTAACACGTTACGACCCAGACTATTGTCCTCGTGGAGTCTAAAATCTAATAGTAAGATTTATGTTTTTGTATTTCAGTGTAAGATGATAGTAGATTAATAGTAGTCCTTTCGCTATTTATGTACACTTGGTTAAACTGCTAAAACTGTTCATTGCAGATTGTTGCAGTTTTTTCTATTCAACTATACGCTGCAACTCAGCTATCAAGCTCCAGCTGGCTAAAAACATTAGTGTGTTCCTACTTCTTCGGCTCCTTCCTGAATCACAATCTCTTCTTAGCAATCCATGAGCTAAGTCACAATCTCGCCTTCTCAACCCCATCATTAAACAAATTGCTTGGCATTTTTGCTAACCTCCCAATAGGCGTTCCAATGTCCGTAACATTCCAAAAATACCACTTAGAGCATCACCGATACCAAGGAGTCGATGGCATGGATGTAGATAAGTCACAATCTCGCCTTCTCAACCCCATCACCGATACCTGTACTTTTTTCAATATTTATTTCTCCATGTTATTTCTTGAATTGGAACGTACATGTTAGTGCAAGATGATGGAGTAAATGAATTGACTGGCATGTTTACATGGTAGTACCAAAGAGAGGCCTAACTGTTAGTACTGTTATGTAATGACATGATATAGTAAACATCACCAGTGTGATGCAAAGTGTGAAAACCACCTCATCATTAGTTCAGTTTGCTCACACCCTCACTTTAGTTTCCAGCTTGGTTTGCACACTGCAGATCATGCATTAATCACACACATATAACGTTTGCCGCTCAGTTTGCATCAGTCTCATGTATATGGTATAGTAGTTCGGATGGCTCATGCCCTCCTCAACTTTCAATAGCATGCAGCAGGTTACCATTAAACAACACGCATCAACATGCAACAAGTTTCCTCGCTCTTGCTAATCCATCTATATTGGTGTCTCTATATCTATATTATATGTTGCATTATGCAATGTTTATTTGGCGTTGGATAAAATAAACAGAAGAAATATGAAGAAAATATAGTTTTGTATAAGATTAATGGTGATGACATATTTATTTACCCATTAATTATGAGTTATAATGTACGTATCTTCCAGTCACAGCTCCTTCTATATCCACATAAATTGCTTTAACTAATAAATACATAGATACACTTCCATGTATACATAGATAAAGTTAGGCCACAAAGAGTGGTTTGCCTTTAAGAAAATAGACTGATGGCTTTAAGCATAACCGCAATAGCTGTACATTCTCTATTGATCTTATCCTCATATTCTCTATCTAACCATAAATCTAATAATAATATAATCATATTCCCAAGTTAGTCACCTTACCATATATATACACGTATAAATTCATGCAAAAAGCAAGTTTATTGTTGTACAGGTATAACAATAAACTTATTCAACTAAGGCAATCGAAGCTTCTTCAGCATGCTCCTTCTTCAGCACATCTTGCATGTCTGCTACTTCATGCCCGCCACAACATGAACATTTTCAACTTACCAGTCAGAGTTTCTACACCATGCATGCTCCTTACTTTAGTGCATCTTGCACAATGTCTACTATATTATGCATGTTCCATGCCTGCTACAACATGAACATACTCCTTTCTCCAGTGCATCTGTCTTCCTTTGTTGGAGTATATCACTTCCTCCAACATCATGCCCACTACAACATTCCTGTTCCATGCCTGTTCTGATATGCTTCACTATCAGCAGCTGCGGCACATCTCTAGTCTCTTAGATCGTTATCATTGCTTTGTTCATTGCATCACTTCCTCCACCAACTCACTCTACCATCTCATCTCTCTTCGTTTGCATTTCAGTACACTGCATGTTGCTTTTTGCACAATCTCAGCAATTCCAAAATGAAACTGAAATACCAAAAACGAAAATAAAGAAGTTGAAAACGCTTTACTCTTTGCGTTTTGTTTCTTCCATCGCAATGGATGTTACAATTTAAAATTAGCTACTATTTGAGTTGGAAAAAAGAAAGGTTGAATTGGAAGATTGGGTTGGAGCAGATAAAAAATATTTATGAATTAGTAGTTATACAATCAGTAAGCATACTCATTTCTTTGTTGCTTGTCATCTCATCCATTTAAGAAGAGGAGAATGTGCGTAAGGACATAACTGCATGAATTTTTTCCGTATTCCCATCAATTTCAAGAATTCCACCTCAGAAACACAGAAATTCGAATTTCAAGAAATCACTTCAAGTCTAGCAGGCATCTAATCACCTTGCTAACCACCTTGTAAAAGTTAAATTCAATTTTAATCAATCACAAACCTATATAAATTTCAATCAAATAAACAACTTTTCAAATCATAGATTGCCAGAATAACACAGTCGTAGCCAAGTAAGAATCCACCAAACGTGAAATTAGCAGGCATGAGTAAATCATTGATCAGATAGCGTCTTAAGTGAGGATAATGATGAACAAAGTCAGAACAATACGGTCGTAGCCAAATAAGAATCCACCAAACGTGAAGTTAGCAGGCGTGAGTAAATCATTGATCATATTTTAGTGGAGCAACTATCTTGATGGTTACAGATTCAAGTGAAAGAGAAAATTAAAGCATGGAGTTCTCTAATATGACGCAATATGGAGCATCCAACATCTAATATGTCAGTTTGAAGAGAAGGGGAAAGATAATTTCATTAAGCTAAGTATATATATGATGGAAAAGGTGGTTAATCAATCGTAAATAGAGGATGATTAACTGCTTGTACGTGAAGCATGTTTGAAATGATGGTAGGCAGGTGGATAAACGTGGAGTAGAGTTTCGGAAAACGTAAGATAATTGTATGCAGTTGAAAGTAAAAGAGGCAGAGAATTAGGGAACAAAAGATAATAGCAAGTTTGTTCGGAATAACAAAAGTTAAAAACTTTGATTAGGTGGATAATTTAGCAGCGTCTGATATCTTCTGCCTAATTAAATCTGATCCTTTCTTTGTCTTTTCCGTTAAGTCCGATCTATTTTGTTATATATATATATATATATATATATATATATATAAAATTTTGGTTTGAATAATTGATTTATGAAAATAAATCAATGCCTCATCAATTTTCTTATTCATATGAAAAACATTTATCCACTTGATTTTTCAATTTCCTCCAATATGCATGCATCGGATAAAATGTTTTCTTTAACTTGCTGAATAGGGAATTGATTGATTACTTTAACCTATTAAAATAACTCCTTCTCATTTATATAATTACTTGCCTTCTTCAATGCAATAAAACAGATAATATATTTGAGTCACAGCTTAAAACTGACTCAAATACCTTTAAAATCTTCTTTAATACGTGTTATCTATCCTTTTGACCAAGAAGTATCTAGACGGGCTTGATGAATCGAACTTGAAAGCTATCGAGGCAAGAGACCCAGCGAGATAGTCGTAAAGTCAGAAACCAAGTACAACCAAGATCGCAAAATGGAAACAAGATCGTTTCACAAAACCCCAAAGTCCAATCCATCTATCTAATGAATTGGTAGCGATCCATAAAACTTTCCCAGAATGACTCCATTCTCCTCCTGCTACTAAGTGTTGATAATAACAACCCATCCCAAGTTCCATATACCGATCGGCTGATGTTTTTTATCAAATGGCTCAAGCACAAGGAATCAGCAACTCTACTTCTCAACCGATCCATCATTTGAACTCCAAAACAAGCCTATAGCTATACAAACAAGTTGAGAAACATAAAACTAATGACATATCGCTTCATCCCAAAGTGGCTAGAAGGATCCATAAGACAATCTTATGGATCGACCTCGATCCATGCCCATGGATTAGTACCAATCCATGGCTAATTGCTGACCTGGCCACGTTTTCTCAAGTATGACTGCAGCTAGATAATAGAGATCATGGAGGAGAACATGATGGAACATTTTCCGCTAACTTACAACTATAAATAGGAGGCTAGGGGTTCGTTTTCGAGGATCATTTTTGCTTTCATGCAATTTTTACATACTTTCTTATGATTTCTTGTGGAATAGTACCAAACCATAAGAACAAAACTAGTAAAACAACAATATTATTAATAAAAATTCTCAAGTGGACATAGGCAACGATTAGCCAAACCACTATAAACCTCCGTTGTTCTGTTTGTACTCATTTCCATTTACTTTTTTTAATTTTCATTCTCTACTTAATCTCTTGGATGTTCGTAGAACATTTTGATACTAACATTTTGGTGCTTTCACTGTGAACTGATTCTCAAGCTGTTTGGATCCATCATCTACTATTGGATTGCCTAAATTTAAGAGATAGATCCAGCTTTATTTGTTTTATGAATTTTTAACTATTTATATTTTCAGAAAATCTACAAAACTGCTTTCTACCATGGCCCTTAGAGGAGACCGTTCCACCATTTCACGTACTGCTGAAGACGTTGAGGTTGTCGATCCTCATCACATTGCAGAAATTATGCAGCCAGATGCTGCAGATGCTAAAAACCCAGCTGACATTGTCACCAGAGTGGATACGGACCGCATGATGAAGCAGATGGAAGACAAGCTCTTGAAATCCGCAATGAATTGAATGCATAGATGAAGCAGAGCTTGGTTTTTTGAATCAATCGACAAATGATCGTAGGAGAAGCAGGAGGTATAAAACACCTTCTGGTTCAAAATCTAATAATTCCTCATCGTCGGAGCAAAGGCAAAGGAACATAAAGCAGAAGATGCTCAGGAAGGACACCAGAAGTCGAAACAGAAGGCGGGATCGAGCCAAGGACTATGGATTGGTACCAATCCATCAAGAGGGATCAGTACCAAACGATCAAACATGGGTGTGAGTGGTCGATTCCCAGGTGATGGTTCTGGTTTGACTTCTAGACATGCTGCAGACGGCCAGAATGTTTAGAGATCAGGTGGTTGCTATGGATTCGCCATGAAGAGACCATGAGTATGGAACTACTGAACGAACGGTTCTCCCGGAGTCGGGAATCCAGGTATCGTGAGACTAACTAAGAGCATTTGCTAGGCCAAACCATTGGGGGAGATTATATTTATCCGTTGTTTAGTAGGTCCACCTGAGCTAGATTTGACTGAAATGGTCAGGAGATTTATAAGTGTTTGAGCCAGCATCAAACTAAAGATGAGTGGGGTTCCTCCCCAAGTGGGAATCCATTTACATAAGATTTTCTATGCAAGGAATACCCAAGGAGTTTTGTGATGTAGAGGCCATCATATAACGAGAAGATGGATACAAGGCAACATCTGATGAAGTACAAATGGCACATGGATTCTGCCAGAGACACGGATGTTGTACGATGTCGTCATTCCCTAATTTTCATGGAGAGAGTGGCAATGATGTGGTTACATGTTTGCTGTCGAGATCCATATTGTCCTTCGATCAATTTGCACAAACATTTATCAAATAATTTTGTATGCATATGACTCGTCTAAAGGACGTTATGTCAATTTCCAACATCTTCCTGGGAGTGGGAGTGTGTTTGATGAAACATAGATTTCATACCACAATGATGGAAATGAGCAATGCTCAAGAGGATATCGTGCTGATGGCACTGATGAGGATTCATCCAAAGACCGATTTCGAGAGGTGGTTGAGGATGAAACCCCCACCAACGATGGATATTTTCTATAGAAAGGTGAATCAGTTCTTGCGCTTAGAGGAGGCACCGTCGGGAAGGCTGATGCCGGTTATTCGGCCGAAGTTATACATAGTAATGTTGCTATGAAATAATTCAAAGGGAGTTCTGAAAACGTTGATGTTAATGTGAAGAATCGAAGTGGTGGACAAGGCTAGAACAATTGTGGAGCTCAAGACAAGAAGTTGGATTCAAGGAGATGTTCGAGAATCTCGAAGTTTGACAATTATATTTCATTGAACAACTCGATTAAAAACATATACTTGGCTACTCAAGGTAAAGAGCAGTAGAAAAAGCCGGCTCCTAGGGAGTCGACTGAGAAGGAGAAGGAATATGGCAAGTTTTGCAGATTTCACGAAATACATGGTTACAACACCAACGAATGCAAGAATTTGCATGATGTGGTCAAAGAGTTGATTTGTAAGAAGAAATAACAGTAGTTTTTGCAGGCCCCACAAGATGGCGGGTAAGGAACTTCTACCCCCAACAGGGGTAAGCCGAACCTGGTTTTGATGAGTCCAGGTGGCTTGAGAAACATCTTGTTATCAGTACTATTATCGATGGACCGCATCCAGCTGAGAAAATTTGGAATGAGATGGAGGGTACGTAGGTGCTTTAAAGCATGCCGTGAATGAGAGTTGTTTTGCTGTCGAAGATGGTACTCCGGAAAAATAACTCAGGTGTGTGATATATAATATTGTCTTTTATAATAGAGATGTTAATGGGTAGATGCCCTAACGATTGATCTGCCTGTGATATTAGCCATGATTGGCCCTACTGTTGTGAGGAAGGTATTGGTTGACAATAGGAGTGTAACATCCATATCTAGAGGCCCGAAGCTAAGTGCTACAGATGCTGCAATTATCCATAGTATTAACTTCCGTGACCAAATACGGTAACGTTAATGGTATTTATAATATCAAAAGCACTTGAAGGGGAATTAAAATCATCACAGATTAAAACATTTTTCTGATTACAATTGGAACACATTTCATATTCCAAGTTACATAATCCCAATCGGTTCCCAGTTTCAGATCAAATATAATTATTACAAAACAAGCCAAGAGTGATATATGAAGATGCCCCCTTGGTTGACGAGAGTACTAAATAGTTATAACAGACTTAATACAACACAGTGGAAATAAAAACATAACAACTACTAAATAACTAGCCATCAGCCTTCTGCTCGTCTCCAGAAGCTTTATTCGTTAACCTACTAAAATCTGAAAATCCTCAACCCTTGGAATACTCAAATCAATTTTGAGCACCCGAGAGTTTAAGGAGAAAACATAAACTTCGAGTCAGACAATATGCCTGGTGTGAATAATACTATACATCTCGGTTATTTGATATTAAGTGAGACTACACCGCTTAGCAGAACGGGTTTCCCTTCACTAATTTCCTTTTAAAACATATCTTTTGCAAATTTAATCTGGCAACCAAAACTGGTTAAAACAATAATATCAATATCATGAAAGCATATAAATCAGGTAACAAATGGACTATCTATCCGAACACTATAGTTTTGTTTGGCTAGCTACTAACCTTGGCTGGCTCAAGCCTAACAGACAAAATAAACAAATAATCTAAATTCTATTAGACTCCTCTTCTGGACGGTCTGTCACTAACTTACTTCTCCAGGGTCAACTGATCCTAATGGTTTTGCGAGATCACCAATAACCTATCATTGTACATATATATTCCTTTCTGTGTGTAACATCATTTTAGTCTTACCTATGACAAAGTCTTACACACTGGAATTTTTGACTAAATTAGCTAAGGTTTAATAGCTAATGTATAGGGAGCGACCATATACCAGTCCCATCCGGTATTATAATATTTGAGTCGTATTACTTAGAGTCATCTACCCTTAAATTTTCCTTGAAAACCTTTTCTTTCAAATTAATTTAAACTTTAAAATCATACTTTAGACAAGGAAAATATTCTCTATGATTTACTCAAATCATCTTGCCACGTACATTTACTTTACACAAAACTTTATTGAAGAAAACATTTTAACCTTTGAAAATGCCCCTTTCGAATCCATTAAAAGTACCCCATTCGAAACCGAGTAAAACCTTAGGCCAAAAAACCAAAACATACCTTTCGAAACCATTCTTAATAACCCTTTTCGAAACCTTGAAAAACCTCTCATTCGAAAGCTTTAAAATCTTAGACATCCTTTTATCAGAAAACTTTGAAGTATACCTTTTGAAACCTTCCACTTAAACCTCTCGAAAATAGTGGGGAATCACCCCTTCGAGACATTCTTTTAAAACCTTTCGAAAGCATTCAAATCCTTTTCTATAAACAAACCATTTGAAAGCACTTGGGTTCAAGTTAAACATGTTGAATAGCCTTTCGAAACCATTTAAAATATCTCTTTTCAAAATCTTTAGATTTTACTTTCAATGGAACAAAGTGCCGTAAAAAACTAGGTCGAATGCACTCTTTCGGTAGCTGTTTCCTAAGTAAAGAAGTGATGGTGTCGAAACCAACCCATCGAAAGCATTGGAGAAGCGGCTTGGGTTTTAAAATAAAGAAACCCTTTCGAAAGCATTGCTTCGAAAGGTAAAATGCAGCAGCAAGGGGTTTCGACCTCTTTGAAAGCATTTACTTAAAACAAAAGGCACTACCTCTTTCGAAACCATTCCTTTGAAACAATTTGACCCAGTCAGAAGTTAACCAAGTCGAAAGCAAAAGCAAAGCAGGTGCAATTTCATTCAAAAAAAAGTAAAGCTTCGACTCCTTCGGAACCCTTTGTTTCGACTACATACCTTTCACCTATGTCCTATTAATTGCGCACCAAGTCTTTGATGCCCTACGCATTGGTTTCGATTGCGATGAAGGCGGGAGTACTGGGTCGAAACATAGGTGTCAAAAATGTCTAAACATGTAAAAATCATGTTTAATCTGATTTTTAACCGCTTAAAGCAATTCTTTTTAACTAACCTACCTTATTTGTTAAAACGTGATTGGTGGCTAATTTCTTTTCTTAAAGCACTATCGAAATTTCATAAATAACAAACTAAATTATTTACAAAATACCCCTTCCCCTTTTATAAATATATAAAAACTTAAGTCCCATATCTTAAATAATATCTATTAAAATAGTTAGGAAAATCTATAAAAATTCCCATAAATCATTTATGATATGTTTTCAAACATATTTTAATTTCAGATCCAAAACATACTTATATTTTCTGTAATTGATTTTAAACTAACTAGCCATTTTCTTCACTGGAAAGTTAATATTAAATCCATATTAATTCAAAAAATTATGAAAATTGAAATCCATCTCTAAAATATCATTTCTGATCATGTACTAAAGTCGCAAGGCATTTGGATGTCATTTAATAGGGTTTTCACATTACAACATATTAAAAAAAATCTATATGAATTATCATAAATCATCAACAAGCATATATATCTAATTTAACAATCAAAACTGGCAAAACATTTGCAAATTAGCTTAGATTTAACCCAAAATCGAAATCAGTTGAAAACATGAGATATAGTTATTATTCATGTTAGCTTTGAGATTAGGAGTTGACATTTGAGAATGGGTTAATGTTGATTTAGCTTCTTCCTTTAGCTTATCTTTCTCTTGTTCTTGTTTAATGGTGGTCAGCCTCTACTTTAATTTTGATAATGAATGTGTAGAATGAACACGGCTTAAGGGTTTTAAGGTATTAGAATGTGTTTTTTCCCCTATTTTAGTCCTTATCTAACTTCCCTTATCTATTTCATTCTAATTCATTTTAGTTTACTTGTTAACATAGCACGACAACCCTTACTAATCATAAATCTCAATCCCCTAACCATTACATTATTTTATTTTATTTAAATAATTAAATATCCTAAATAACGTTACTAAATATTAGGGTCGTTATAGACTCCTCTCCTTAAAGAATTTCTTCCTCAAAATTATGATAAGGTACTCAAAAAATAAATCAAAAGGGTAAAACATACCATCAAACAAATCAGGATAAGCATCTCTAATCATGCTCTCAGTTTTCCAAGTACAATCTCCCTCATCATCGCTCCACTGGACTTTAAGTGATCTGACTATCTTGCTCTTTATTCTCTTCTCATCTCCTGCGACTATATGAACTGGCTTTCTAACTATAGTCAAATTTGGCTCTACTATTAAGTCCTCCACCACTGTCGGTACTATAGTAGTCTTTGGATCTCTAATACACTTTCTTAGATGAGAAATATGAAATACATCGTGGACTCTTACCAAACTGTTCAGTAGCTCTATTCTATATGCGAATTTCCCGATCCTTTCTATAATAGGAAATCGTCCTACAAATCTCGGTGCAAATTTCCCTAATTTCTCGAATCTAATAAAACCTTTCATCTGTGATCCTTAGTGAAAACATGATCTCCAACCTGTGCAGTTAATGCCTCGCTATAACACTGCTATATCTCATAGCGGATTTCTATCGATCTGATTTTTCCATATAGCCCCAAATATAGCCTTTCCGCTTTAAGCGCCATTATTTTCGCTATATCCCGTTATTCTCGCTATATTACGCTATTTCCGCTGTATCTTCTTTAAAAGAAGTGAATTTAAAAACGTCATTTATACATATTAAAAATTATGTAATTAATTTATTTAATTGAAAATTAATATATTTTCAGAAATGAAAATACTCTAATATTCTACTAAATTCAATTATGTTATATAATAGTTTTATGTTTATTTACAGTATATTCGCACATGTTTTTATTTAAAATTATTTATGTACTAATTATAACTCAATTGAATGTTAATTTTCATTTAATTACCATTTCTAAATTTATAAAAACATTAAGTACGAGTTTTATATGCTATTTTAAAGTCATCAGCTATATCCCGCTATGTCCTCGCTATACCCCCGCTATGACTTTTTGCACCTCCGTCACATTGAATCCGGCGAGCCCTTTAACTGCACAGTCTCCCATAGAGAACTCTAAGTATTTCCATCTTTTATCAGCATAACTCTTCTACCTAGACCGAGCTTCCTTCATCCAAGCCCAAATCAACTCAATCTTCCTGCAGCCTCTCTAACTAAATCCGAACCAAGAGCCAAGCTATCCCCGGTCTCTAACCAACAAATTGGAGATTTTCATGACCTTCCATACAAAGCATCAAACGATGCCATCCATATACTAGCTTGATAACTTTTGTTATATGAAAACTCAACTAAGTATAGATGGTCTTCCCACGATCCTCCAAAATCTAACACACAAGCTCGTAACAAACCTTCCAAGACTTTGTTAACTCTTTTCGCTTGCCCATCAGTCCGTGGATGGTAAGCGGTACTCATCTTAAGCTTGGTTCCTAAAATTTTCTGTAGACTCTTCCAGAACTCGCTAGTGAATAAGGGGTCTCTATCACTTACTATACTACTAGGAATTCCATGCGGTCTAACTATTCTTTATAAACAACTTAGCTAAAACAGATGCCGTACTAGTTGACTTAACTGGAATGGAATGAGAACTCTTGGTCAACCTATCCACAATGATCCATATACTTTCATTTCCTCTATTAGATCTTGGCAACCCGTCAGTATCCCATTTCCATACTGGAATATCTAATGATTGAAGTAACCCACTTGGCTTATGATGTTCGGGTTTTACCTATTGGCAGTTCGGGCACTGCTTTACCCAAAAGCCTACATCCATCTTCCTACCTTCCTAGAAAAAACTTCTTTTCATGTCTTGATACATCTTAGTTCCTCCTGGATGAAAAGTGAACTTCGAACGATGACATTCCTCCAAAACTTCCTTCTTAGTGCTTCCTACATTCGGAACACATAATCTTCCTTTCTTTCTCAACCACCTGTTCTGGTCAAGACTGAAATCCTTCAAGTCATCGCTCTCTGTTCCATCCTTTAACTTCCTGATCCACTTAGCTAATACTGGATCCTCCATCTGTTTAGAAGCAATCTTTTCGATCATCGCCGGTCGAACTTCCAAATATGAAAACTCTATAGTTGCTTTACTAGATCTAGATTCAGATCTCCACTGTACCCTACATGTCGTCAACGCTTCCAAATTTCTCCACTCTGCTATCATTACCAACACTGCATTTTGATGTTTTCTGCTAAGTGCATCTGCAACCTTATTACCATTCTGTGGGGTATACTCAATTCCAAAGTCATAGGATGCTATAAATTCCAACCATCTCCAGTGTCTCATATTCAGCTCCTTTGGAGAGAATAAATACTTCAACGACTTATGATCTATATACAATTCAAATCTTTATCTCAAAAGGTAATGTCTCCACACCTTCAAGGAAAAATCACCGTAGCTAATTCCAAATCATGAGTTGAGTATCTCACTTCATGCAGTCTAAGCAATCGAGATGCATAGGCAATCACTTTACCTCTTTCCATTAACACAGCTCCTAACCCTATTCCACAAGCATCTGTATATACTACTAGGTCTCGATTCCCTTTCGAAGAACTAACACATGTGCATTAGTCAATAAGTGTTTCAAACTATGGAATGCTTCCTCACACTTATTGATCCAAACAAACTTCACATATTTTCGCGTTTTCTTGGTCATCGGTCCTGCTATCGATGAAAAATCCTTTATGAATCTCCAATAATACCCAGCTAATCCAAGAAAACTCTTTATCTCAGTCACTGTCTCGGGTCTCTTCCAATTATTCACTGCTTCAATTTTAGTCAGATCTACAAACAACCCTTTTTTTGAGACTACATGACCAAGAAACTTCACTTCCATCTTCCAGAAATGACACCTCGAAAATTTCATCTTTAGCTGATGCTCCACTCTAAAATAAACTTCATACTCCCTTTCATCCTTATAGGATATCAAAAAATCATCTATGGATACCAATACAAACCTATCCAAGTGCTTTTGGAAAATTCAGTTCATCAAATCCATAAGAATGCTGGCGTATTAGTTAGTCCGAACGGCATCACTAACCATTTGTACGATCCATCTCTAGTTCTAAACGCCATCAAAGGAATACTATCCTCTGCTACCCTAAGCTGATGGAAACCTATTGCTTAATCCAACTGAGGAAAATACCTTGACTCCACTCACTTGATTGAACAAATCATCAATTTTTGCCAACGGATATTGATTCTTTATCATCTTCTCATTCAACTTACGATAATAGTTACATAACCTTAACGATCCTCCGGCTTTTTAGCAAACACTATAGCTACTCCCCAAGGTGAACTACTTGGCCTAATAAAATACTTACCCTTCAAATCCACCAATTGCACCTTTAACTCCCTCATCTCGGTAAGTGTCATCCTGCTTGACGGTCTCCTCATTGGTTCTTCTTCTGGCACCAGATCTATCCGAAACTCAATAGCTTGTTTTGGTGGCAATCCTACTACAGGTTCAAAAACATCTACGAATTCTCTAACCATGAAAACTCAAGTCTTCTACTTGCACAACATCCAACTAAGCATTCACCTCACAACTAGGGTTTTCTACAGTATATACAATTCGATCACTACAGTCAGGGCGTCTAAGTGATATTTTCCTATCAGGAAAAATATCCTAGCATCGTACTTACTTAACGAATCCATACCCAAAATATTTTCGAACTCTACAAAATCAAACACATGCAAGCTGCAAAGGTATGACTTAACAATTCAATCTCAAGATGGTCACACATCATCCCAAGTGTCGCATATCTTCCTATCGAATTTGCAACCCTTAAGGAAGTAAATAAATATGAGAGTTCTAGGTTAAGCTTATCCACCAAATAACGAGATATAAGAGAATGCGATGCATCGGTATCAAACAGAATGCTAACTAACATACCATGAATCAGAAGCGTATCTCTCAACACAGCTTCTCCTTTTCCCTCTGTTGTTGCCTCGTGGTAGCTAGCTCCAATGCAAACACTTTTCCCTTACCATCCTTAGCAGGCTCCTTGCATTGGTCCTTGTAATGTCCAATTTCATCGCAGTTAAAGCACCTGATATTCTTCTTCCCAATCACTTTCTTTCCATCTCCGGAACGACATTCATTAACAAAATGCCCATTCTTATCAACTTCAAGTAGACCATCTCTGACTTTCCTTTCTTTGCTACTCCACCTTTTTGAGCACCTGTCTTATGGAAGAACTTTCTTTTTTGACTCTGTCCACCTGGACTTTCTTTGCCTTGTTTCTCTCCAGAAAAGCAAGCATCTTTCACGTCTTAATGCCATATCAACAATAACATCACATGGATCCCTAATGTGCGATATCATAGCCCTAGCAAGCTCAGGCTCCAACCCCTGACGAACTTCTCATTTCTCTTAATATTAGCATCAACCGTAGCATAGCCATATCTTGCTAGCTCCTTAAACCTCCTCACATACTAGTGTACAGTCATATCGCCCTGCTCCAACTTAGCAAACTTTCTGAGCAGGGTGGACTTCACAATTTCGGACATATACATTTCCTTAAATCTCCTTTTAAACTTAGCCCTTTCATTGTCCCCTTACTAACTCCAACTATAACGCTGTTCCACCAGTACAGCGCTGCTCCCTAAAGCTGTCCAGAAGAAATTCTTCTCTTCCGCTCATCACTGAGCTCTAGATCAACAAAAATCCTCTCATAATGAAGTAACCAGTTCTCTACTTCGGTGGCGTCTTCAGTTCCGATGAATGGCTTTCCTCCCAATCGAGCATAATCCATACCCAGAATGGCATAGTTGTTGACCATGGAGCTCCTGAACTCCTCCAACTACTCCAACAGCAACACCCGCCTGCATCATATTGACAAATAACTGATACATTGCTCTCATGTCAACTTATGGGACTCCAACATCCATATTTCCTATTGTGCCTGACCTGGGTTTCTCCTGGTGTTTGGTCTGGCATTTCCATTTATTGTGTTGCTTTCCCCTCCAAGGTTAACTCTTCCACCTTTTGCTTCCATATCTGTATCAAGCCTTATAAGATATAGAAAAATATCATAAGGGAGACAGGAAAATAGAGATATAACGTATACTTATGTACAACAAATACAAGTACCTTACTATAGCGTTAACCCATAATCGATCTTTTCTCTAATTCCTTAGGACTATGTTTTCAAAAATCATTTTAGTTTAAAGTTTTTCATAAACCTATGCTCTAATACCAAGTTGTAACATCCCCTATCTGGAGGCCGAAAGTTAAGCACTACAGATGCTGTAGTCATCCATAGTATTAACTTCCGGTGACCAAATATGGTAATGTTATTGGCATTGATGTGCACGTAAATGTGCATATTTTTACCACCATATTTATTCTATTTAAATTAAATAAATGATCATATTGGGTATTTTAACTTGTTTAAACCAAATTCAAATTATTTTCAAATTGTCACATATTCATCTTCATATAGGGACAAAATTGTCTTTTTTGTGCATTTATTAATTTATGAAAATTTAATTGAAAATTTCTATGTATTTTGTAGGAATTAAAATTCAAACACAAGTGGCTTCATATGTATGCACAAGGGTGAATAGAACAAATGAAGATGGAAATAATTCAAAGGCATGATAATGGAGGACCCCACCTACCCACCTTTCTTCATGTACAAATTAGAAGCTAATCCACATGCTTATGGCCATTAAATCTTCATGCACACTTAACGGATGATTAGTGGAAGTTAATAGTTACTTGGTGACCACACTTCCTCCAAGGGCATTTTGGGTACTCCCCAAAAATATGCATTAGGGTTTCTAACTTGTATAAATACCCTTTATGTTTCATGTAGCCATCTTCCTCTTCCTCTCATTAGTCTTATGCTCAAAATAAACAAAGCTATTCTCTTTCTATTTTCATGGCTACTTAGCCATTTTTTTATTCTCATGTAATTTCTTTTTTTTATGCAATTTAATACATGCTCTTTCCTTTTCATGTTCATTTATTTTCATATTGTAGTGTAGATCTCTTCTCTTTTATGCAAGTAGAATAGTTTGTTCATTTAATTTTGCTCTCCTTTTCTTTTCTTATTCTTTCATGTTGAAAGCTATATTTGTTGTTTTGGTGACAAATATGAGAGGCTAAACCCCTTCAATTTAGGGGTAATGAAGCTCTCTAATCATGTAGCTTCAACTTAATTTGATGTTTATGCTCTCTTTTTGTGCTTAATGAGAATGATTGAAGTGGTTTAATGATGTTGTTTAGCTTTGCATTTGATAGTCTATGTTGTTCATAACAAATAGGCTATGCTTAAACAAACAAAACACAAATTGTCTCTTCATCTACATATGATTATGGCAAAGAAATGAATGTTGAAATTAAAATTTGATGGCTTATATTTCTAATTAATAGTTAATAGGCCATGCTTAAAATAGATTTTGCTTTCATCTTAGTTGTCATATTTTATGAGATTTAAAAGTGTATTAGTGGTTGTGTTATAGTTTGATGGTTTATATTGAGCTAATTAATAGCACAAATATACCATACTTATGATAAGCACATCAACTAATTCACTAATGACAAGAAAAGAGAAATCATAACTTCATTTTGTTGATTTATGTGATTTAGAGAGTGGAAATTGCCTCTAAATTGTCATTTAACTCTCATATTTTTATCTATTTTTCTTTTGCTAGTTTTTGTTAGTTTCTTACATTTTTAGCTAATCACACTTTCAAGTTTGGTTAATTTGATTGAATAGAATTTTAAAATCATCAATTCCCTGTGGATCGACCCGTATTCGCCGCGTGCTACAATCGTACACCGTGCGCTTGCGGTTATTTTTATTTCAAAATTTGTTCGACGGTTTTCTAGACCGATAGAATTTCCGTCGACGAACAGGCATCTATAATATCAGAAGCATTTGAATATGAAATAAGATCATCACATATTAAAACATTTTTCTGATTACATTTCAAAACACATTTCATATTCCAAGTTACATAATCCCAATCGTTTTCCATGTTCTAATCACATATAATTATTACAAAATACGTCAAGAGCGACATATAAAGATGCCCCCTTGGTTGACCAGAGTACTAAATAGTCATAACAGACTTAATACAACACAACGGAAATAAAAACATAACAGCTCATAAATAGCTAGCCATCAGCCTTCTGCTCGTCTTCAGAAGCTTTGTACATCAACCTTCTAAAACCTGAAAATCCTTAACCCTCAGCCTACTCAAATCAATTTTGAGCACTCGAGAGTTTAAGTGGAAAACATAAACTTCGAGTCAGACAATAAGCCTAGTGTAAGTAATACTATACATCTCGGTTATTTGATATCAAGCGAGAACACGCCGCTTAGCGGAATGGGTTTCCCCTCACTAATTTCCTTTTACAACATATCTTTTGCAAATTTTAATCCTGCAACCCAAACTGGCTAAAACAATAATATCAATATCATGAAAGCATATAAATCAGGTGACAAATGGACTATTCGTCCGAACACTATAGTTTTGTTTGGCTAACTACTAACCATTGGCTGACTCGGGGCTAGTAGACAAAATAAACAAATAATCTAACTTCTATTAGATAATTCTCTTTTGGATGGTCTGTCCCCAACTTACTTCTGCAAGGGTAACTGATCCTAATGGTTTTGCGGGCTCACCAATGACATATCTATACAATTGTGTTCCTTTCTATGTGTAACGCCATTTTAGTCTTACCCGTAACAAAGCTCTACACACTGGATTTTTTGACTAAATTAGCCAGGGGCTAATAGCCAATGTATAGGGCGCGACCCTATACCAGTCCCATCTGGTATTCTAATATCTGAGTTATTTTACTTAGGTTCATCTACCCTTAAATTTTCCTTGAAAACCTTTTTCTTTTGAATTGATTAAAACCTTTAAATCATACTTTAAACAAGAAAATATTCTCTATGATTTACTCAAATCACCTTGCCATGTACATTTACTTTATAGTAAACTTGTTAATGAAAACATTTTAAACTTTGAAAGTACCCCTTTCGAATTCACTGAAAGTACCCCTTTCGCAAACCAACTAAAACCTTAGGCAGAAAGACCAAAACATACCTTTCGAAACCATTCTTAACAACCCTTTCGGAAACCGTGAGAAACCTCTCCTTCAAAAGCTTTAAAACCTTAGACATTCCTTTTATCAAAACACTTTAAGCATACCTTTCGAAACCTTCCACTTAAACCTTTCGAAAAAATTAAGGAATCACCCTTTCGAAACATTCTTTTAAAACCTTTCAAAAGCATTCAAATCATTTTCTATAAACATTCCCTTCGAAAGCACTTGGGTTCATGCTAAACATTTAGAATAACCTTTCGGAACTATTTAAAACAGTTCTTTATGGAACCTTTGGGTTTTACATTTAACAAAACAGAGGGCCGTAAAACAACTAAGTCGAAAGCACTTTTTCGAAAGCTATTTCCTAAGTAAAGAAGTGATGGTGTCAAAGCCAACCCTTCGAAAGCATTCAAGAAGCGGCTTGGGTTTTAAAATAAAGAAACCCTTTCGAAGGCATTGCTTCAAAAGGTGAAATGCAGTAGCAAGGGGTTATGGCCCCTTCGAAAGCATTTACTTAAAACAATAGGCGCTATCACTTTCGAAATCATTCCTTTAAAAAAATTTGACCCGGTTGGAAGCTAACCAAGTCAAAAGAAAAAGCAAAGCAGGCGCAATTTCATTTAAAAACAAAGTAAAGCTTCGACCTTTCGAAAACCCTTGTTTTGACTACGTACCTTTGGCCTATGTCCAATTTGTTGCACACCAAATCTTTGATGCCATGCATATTGGTTTTGATGGTGATGAAGGTGGAAGTACTGGGTCGAAATATTGGTGCCAAAAGTGGATAAACATGTAAAAAGCATGTTTAATCTGATTTTTAACCTTCTAAAGCTATTCTTTTCAACTAACCTACCTTATTTGTCAAAACATGATTAGTGCTTAATTTCTTTTCTAAAGCACTGCCGAATTTTCAGAAATAAAAAATTAAATTATTTAAAAATTACCACTTCCACTTTTATAAATATATAAAGCATTTAAGTCCCATACCTTATATAATTTTATATCTCTACTAAAACACTTAGAAAAAATCTATAAAAATTCCCATAAACCTTTTATAATATGTTTTCTAACATATATTAATTTCAGACCCAAAACATACTTACATTTTCCATAATTAATTTTAAACCCAAATAACCATTTTCTTTACTCGAAAATTAATATCAAATCCAAATTAATTCAAAAAATTATGAAAATTAAAACACATCTCTAAAATATCATTTCTGATCGTATACAAAAATCACAAAGCATTAGAATATAATTTAATTGGGTTTTCACATTACAACATATCAAAAAATCTATACGAATTGTCATAAATCATCAACAAGCACAGCATATATATCCAAATTAACAATCAAAACATGGAAAAACATTTGCAAATTACCTCAGATTTAACCTAAAATCGAAGTCGTGTAAAAATATGAGATGTAGTTATTATTCACCTTAGCTTTGAGATTAAGGAGTTGAGATTTGAGAATTGATTAATGGTAATTTATTTTCTTCCTTTAACTTTTCTTTCTTCTGTTCTTGCTTAATGGTGGTCAGCCTCTATTTTTAACTTTTGATAATGAATGTGTAAAATGAACATGACTTAAGGCGTTAGGGTATTAGAATATGTCTTTTCCCTATTTTACCCCTTATCTAACTTCCCTTATCTATTTCATTCTAATTCATTTTAGTTTATTCTTAACATGGCATGACTACCCTTACTAATCATAAATCTCAATCCCCTAACCATTACATTATTTTATATAATTTAACTAATTAAATATCATAAATAATGTTACTAAATATTAGGGTCGTTATTGGGAGTTCAGTAAAAATTTGTTTAAGTGAGTCTATAACTAGATGCTTTTAGAGGCCAAGGACTTAAAGCCATGTTAATCTCGAATCCAGAGATTTAATAGTTGTGCAACTGAGCTAGTAAGATGCGTGGATCTACTGGTGATGCTTTATGAGGGCGACCGCAAGAGAGTGCAAGTCATGCCTTTTGTTGCATTGGTCATATATCCTGCCTACAATGCTTTTTTTGGCTGATTAACCCTTGTTGAATTAGAGCGGTCATCGATGCATGGTGCTTAATAATGAAGTTCCCGACCGAGAATGGTGTGGGAATTATTCATGGAAATCAGGGGCTTGGCCGCAAGTGTTATGTCATTGAGCAGAAAGATGTGAGGTGAAGAGAAAAAAGAAATGGTGTAGAGAGGACTCTCTACATCAAGGCTCTAGATGCATAGCAACCACCACCTGAGCCCTGGCTCGAGCAGCATAGTCAGTTTCATAAGGATATGATCTGTAGAAAGAGCCGGAGGATGAAAGGGCTGCACCAGTTGAGTTAACGATCAACATCCCGATCGCCAAGATGATCCTACATGGGCCCTAAAGGTTAGATCATAGCTTGGCGTGAAGATGAAGAAGGAGTTGGTTTGTTTTCTCCGAACGAACCTGAATGTATCTGCCTGGACTCATTCAGACATGTGTGAAATATTGTTGGAGATAGCAAGCCACGCATTAAATATAAATCCTAAATGCATTCCTCTAAAATAAAACGCTGTAGCCTGAGTTTGGAGAGATCCGCTGCACTCAAAAAAGAAGTGGAGAAGTTGAAAGATAATGGCTTCATCCATGATGCCTTATACCCAAAGTGGGTATAAAATTCAGTTTTGGTGAAAAAGTAAAACGGGAAATGGAGGAGATGTGTCAACTATTCTGACCTAAATAAGGCATGCTCGAAGGACAGCTTCCTACTCCTGAGGATTGATTTGCTGGTAGACTCAACGGCCAAACATGAATTTCTCTCATTCATGGATGCATACCCTGGATAGAATCAAATCCTAATACATGTCGTAAATTAGGAAAACACCAGCTTCATCACTAACCTGGGCCTATACTGCTATCTTTTTATGCACTTCGGATTGAAGAACGCCAGAGTGACGTACCAAAGGTTAGTGAACAAAATGTTTAAAAAGCAGATCGGGCGCTCAATGAAGGTCTATGTAGACGATATGCTTATGAAGTCACGTTGATCTAGGAACCATGTATGCGACTTGGTGGAGATGTTCAACGTTCTTCAAATGTACGGGATGAAGCTTTTCTCTCTAAAATGCTAATTCAGCGTTGCATCAGGGAAATTCTTAGGCTTTATCATGAAATCCCATGGAATTGATGCCAATCCAGAGAATATTGAAGCACTAAGAAACGCTAAAGCACTGAAAATGATCAAAGTTGTTCAGAGCTTGAATGGAAGGTCGTTGCCCAGAGTCGATTTATCTCTAAATTCACTGACAAATGCACCCTTCTTTGATGTAATCAAGAAAGGGAAGAGGAATTTTGCTTGGACGCAATAATGCATTGTGGCATTCAAGGATGTACTAGATCACTTAGAGAGACCCCCATCCTATTGAAGCCACCGGATGATGATGACTTGTTTATTTATTTTGCAGTGTTGGTGCATGCTCTAAGTATCGCACTTCTATGTGAGGAGTCCTGAATCCAGAGAACGGTGTACTACATTAGTGAGAGATTAACAGAAGCGAAAATAAACTACCTAAAACTAGAAAAGCTCGCATATTGCCTGTTAATCGCTTCAACGAAGCTCCCTCCTTCTTTTTAGGCTCATCTGAAAAGTTCTGACTGACCAGCCTTTGAGACGGTCCTGCCACGACTTGAGACTTATGGAGGCTATTGAAATAGAACAATAAATTGAGCCAGTCTGACATAACTTACCACCTTTATAGAGCATTCCAGTGTCACTCTTTGGTGGATTTTAATGTTGGATACACTATGCGAGATGACTCTCCAGAGAGCAGTGGAGAGAAAAATGTTAGGTGGAAAATGTACATGGATTGTGCGTCCAAAGAATGTTGTTTTGATGTTGGAGTCGTGTTGGAGACTCTTGAAGAACATCCGATTTGTTACACCTTTCAAGTTGACTTTCCCACAATGAATAATGAAGCAGGGTATGAGGCGTTAACTGTGGGACTCAGGATTGCTATGGAGCGGGGAGTCAAGAATGTAGATCTTCTATGGTTCCCAACTAGTGATATGTCAAGTATGAAAAGTGTTTCAAGCGAAAGGAGCGAGACTAGCTCCTTATCCGAACCGAGCCTTGATTTTCTTAGTAATATTGAATATTACACGATAATACATGTTCCCAAAGAGGAAAATGTGAAGGCTGACTCACTAGCTAAGTTGGCTAGTTCTGGAGATGCGCAACTCATGAGCCTAGTTCCGATGGAAGTACTGTCGGCTCCAAGTATTGACCAGATGGATGTTGATTGGATCTTGGAGGCCGAATCTAAGAAGGAGTCACGGATGACACTGATAAAGTACTATCTACAGAGAGGAATCCTTCTTGATAGAACTAATGAATAATGTCAACTCCTTCATAAAGATGCAAGATTCAACATGAAATGAGGAGTACTTTACATAAAAGGATTCTCGGTTCATATGCTTTAATGTGTCACCACGGTGAGGCCAATCGAGTCTTGGGACAAGTTATAAAGGGGCATGTGGCGACTACACCAGGGGGCAAAGCCTAGTAAATAAGATTCTTCGTAATGGGTATTTCTAGTCAACTGTCAACTGAGACGCAGTTGATTACACCAGATAGTATAACAAGTATCAGAGATTCGCTAAGATACCAAGAGCCCCACCAACAAAGATTAATCAAATGGTCAGTCCTTACCCGTTTGCAATCTGGGGAATCGATATCATCGGTGTTTTGCCAATATCTAATGGTGGTGCAAAGTACACCATCATCGCGGTTGATTACTTCACCAAATGGGCTGAGGCAAAGCCATTAGCTACAATCATAATAAAAAAGTAATCAACTTCATGGTCAGAAACATCATCTGTCATTTTGGGGTTTCACAAATGATTATCTCCGATAAAGGGACCCAATTCAACAGTGCCGAGTTCAAAGATTTCTATTGCAGGCACCGTATCGAGAAGAGGTTTGCCATGGTGACACACCACCACGTGAATGGATAGGTCAAAGTAGTTAACAAAATCATTAAGTCCATTCTCAAGAAGCACTTGGAGAAGGCTAAGGGAAAGTGGATCGATGAACTTCCGTTACTACTTTGGGCTTATCGAACGACCCACAAGTCAGCAACTGGCTACTCTGCGCACGCCCTAGCTTATGGATCAGAGGCTATGATCCCAGTTGAACTTAAAATACCTTCTCATAGAGTAACTCACTATAATCCACGGACGAATGAGTAACTCCTCCTAGAGTCTCTCGATATGATTGATGCGCGTGATGAAGCTGACTTAAGAGCAGCCACACATCGATATCGAGTCGCCCTATACTGCAGTACCGTGGTTGGGCTTGGACCTTTGAAATTGGTGATCTCGCCTCAAACGAATCTTCCATTACCTTAGGAACTTGGGCCCAATTTGGGAAGGTCCGTATGTAATTTAGCAGAAGCTTGGAGATGATACATTCAAGGTAGCAATGGTGGAAGGGTTCTCACTTCCACGGGTATGGAATAGTGAACACTTGCTACACTATTTCACTTGGATGTAAATTTGCACATATCTAATCAAAGTTGTGTAACCAGAAAGAGTCTGTCATTTCTAATGTTTATAAAAGAAATACCTTTCGAAGCATATGAATCTGTATGTGCTTGACTTTACACTTAGATCAGTGACCTATACATAAATGAACTTGCATGTGAAAAATGAAAGTGTGTGGGTACCCGGAGATAGGTGCCAGTCAAGCTTCCGTGGCCTGAGATTGGACGCACGAAGCTCAACACTTGGCATCCGGAGAGAGGCCAAACAACTCTTCTGCCCCATGACTTGTGGGTAGAAGTATAAATACTCAAAGGCTAAATGAGATAGTTTTCCTCTACTGCTCATGCACAGAGTTTGGTAGAGCATCCACACCATGCCCAGAGCAGGTAGGACAAAAGTTATGCGCCCGAAGGTAGGCGAGATCTTATAACATCGATCAACGCCCAAAGTTAGGCATGATCGAAGACAAATGTCCTAGATAAGAATGTTTAAACCATTACCTTAAGTTGCCAGCTCGGACCGACACTAGAATTAAGCACGGTCAGGGCATGTGTTTCAAAGAAGGATGTCTAGAGATCTATCTGAAGGTGAATTACTTCAATCGACTCTGGAGATAGCTGCGATTGCACTCGAAACATGCTTGAATCGATGTTGAATTAACCTTCAACGCAGTTGGAATTCGATCAAGTTCTAGAGTTAAACATGGTCGTGTACGGATATATGCCCTGGCAATCATTCTGTATTCACAAATAATGAAACAAACTAATAATTTAGTCCGATGAAGACAATGAGAAATGATTCACACATACATTGAATGTAAAGCACATTTCTCAATTATTTCGACAGATTCACACAAGACTTGAACAAAATAAAAATCTTTATTATTCAAAGTCAAAATAAGACTTGGAAGAAAAAGTACACATGTTTTTGATACTTAAACCGAAAACAAAAAGCAAAAATGGTTATTATGACCATACATCCAAAAACATGAAGGAGATAGATGATCACTTCTTGGATTTCTTCTTCTTCTTCTCTTACACAGAATATGGTGCACTGAACCCCTTTAGTTACTTCCTTATTCTTACTCCACTTCCTTTGCCTTTGAAGGCGAGCTAAGCAACAAGGTCGTAGACATTCTTTGAGTACTTCCAGTCATAAGTAGCGTGACCAAAGAAAAAATGGCCTTGTCGAGCAAAGCCACTGAAAATAAAGGAGGAAAAAAGTCATTCGGCTCTTACTTAATTTCAGCAGCGGACTTGAGCTGTTGTTCAACAAGTTCTCTCATTGAAAGCCTTTATGCAAGACCGAGCGTACAAGTGATCTCAACATCATCATCCGCATGTGTCTCATGGAAGTCCCCAGGCCCCTTTTCTTGTATGCACCGATCATTTTGGCTCCTGGACCAGGAGCATCACTAATCGGAATGCTTAGGGTCATCCCATAGATAATTACCACCATTGAATCGGTTATTGTTAGCGCCAAAATTGGTCACTAACACCCAAATCCAAATGAAAGCTCCAAATCACAGTCATAGAACATAGATAGTATGTATGTAGAGAGTATGCATGTGAAGAACAATAAAAATTAGAAAGAAAGCAGTAATAACACATGATTTATAGTGGTTCGATTAAATCTGGCTTATGCTCACTCCAAAAATTTCCTTTCTATTGATATCCGAATCAATTACAGTTACAATCCAGAGTTTTTAAAGTAACAATGGTAGAGTAGCATTAACAAGGAGGAAGAAGCGAAGTAGAATCAAGATTCTTTTTCTAAAGCCCCGCCTGCTGTATTTATAGGAAAAATCCAAATTATTGGGCTTCCTGAGTGGTCTGGGCCCATCAAGGCCATAGCCGAACCAGATTCAACACTACGACCGAACCAGGCAAGCCGAGCCACATCTACCGATCCACTTCAGTACGACCAAACCGGAACATGACGAACCACCAAGACCGATCGCGCCGAGGCCGAACCACCAATGCTGATCTCATATAACCAATCCATCTAGGCCGATCTCATCGAGGTCGAACCACCAATCTCGGTCCCATATAACCAATCCACCAAGACGATCCCATCGAGGCCGAACCACCAATGCCGATCCCCTATAACCAGTTCCCCAAGGCCAATCCCTTCGATGTCGTACCACCAATGCCGATCCACTCCAAAGCCGAACCAGGCTCAAACGTCCTATCTTGGCCGATCCACCTAGGCCGAGCCATGCATGACCTTACATCCTTGGTCGAGCGGCACCTGCAGAACCGCCTAGGCCAAACCATATACACCGAACCATCTAGGATTGACTGTCTATCCGTCAGTTGGCTCAAACCCATCGTATTCCAGTCTCAAAAAACGAGCAGTCGATTTAGTTAAATCCGTCTGTATACAGCCTTGCCAAAAGGCGAGTTAACAGTCATTATCATGAGTGGTCCAGGTTGGGAGCTCTTTTATGGAGGACTTGATATCGCAAGTTAACCTAAAATTTGAGAAAGATGAAATGAGAGATTAGCTACATTGACCGACGTCATGTGGGCTCTCTCAAATATGGGTGAGATCAATGATATTCCTCCACCAGATCTAGGCTCGGTATGGGTATGCATACAATCTGAGTTTCCATCTTGAATTAGAGATAACATGCTTGTTTTGTGAAGTTGCGGTGCATCAAGATTGTACTCAGAATATGAAAGAGTGATAGAGGCAAGAGAGAACCCAGAGGTGAGCCCGGTATAAATGTCCTCAGGAGTAGTGCCGAAACTTTCGGCTTGATCTTTTTGAACTGTGGCAGCCAACTCTGGATGTAAAATAAGCTCACCTGCTCTAGCACCTGGATTTCCTCTTGACTCAGAATCTCTTTCTCTAGTTCTACCAAGTCCATTTTACCTCCTTCCGACTATTGTCTCTTCTCCTGCATTATCTGCTCCCATGCTATCACTAAAGCGCGAGAATAGCCTTTGCCAAGCCACATCAAGTCTTAGAACTTAAGAACATTGTTGTTGTAGTTGGTAATAATCAGATTGAAACTCTCTTTAACCCGCCTTTTTGCAGCTTCCACTAGCTCGTCAGTTATCCTCTCAGAAGCTACAACCAGCTCATCCATTCTTTTTTCCTTGTTTAGCAAATCATCTCTTTACTTTCGCACATAGAGCAATTCATCACAGTAATTGTGAGCTGTTTAAAGTGCCTCATCTTTCTCTTTCAAGCTACACCTTCAGTTCTTTCACTTCTTCAGCCAGCTCAAAGTTACAGTGATGAACAGATTTGACTTGGCTTAAGTGATCTCTCCTTTCCCGCTCGATCGCCACATTTAAGTCTTTGACTTTTTGGTTGGCGTCCTCCTTTACTTTCTTTAATTCAACACATAACTAATATCAGATTGATTAAAAGTTATGCCCTATGCCAAAGTGTGAACCCAATGTAGTGTTGTGTAGTGTCATGCAGAGCTGATTTATGATATTGTTCAACGGTTTGTTTGGAAATTTGGAGTTTATCCAAAGTGACCATCATCGTTAACCATCCAAATGGGCTTCACGTCAACATCCGTACATTCCATATGTCTTGGGACTTGGAGATTAGTATTGACAAAACTTGAATGTGTTAATATTGAAAAGCTCCAATGTGAAGAAAGAACCAAAATTCCACACAAGGGTTGGATCGGTACCGATTTATCCATGATGGAACTTGGTCGCTCTTCATCATCTCTCCCAATTGCAAGCACAGACGTCGATATGAAACCACCACCCACCTCTCCATTACCATTGCTACCTACCTATAGATGTTGGAGTTCAAGAAAGGAATAGATTCTAGGTTTGGATCATGGTTTGATTTGAACGTAAAATGGATCCCCAACTCTATGAATTCGTTCAGTGACAAGTTCGAAGGCGGTGGTTGCTTGAACGGTCAGAGAGTGGCGGCGGTGGGCCCAAAGTATAATGGTGGAAGTTCAATGGGGAGATGAAAATGCTATATTAGCAGAAAAAGCTCAAAATCTCTAATCAGTGTTTACAAGCAAAATGAAGTGAAGAAAGAAGGAAAAGGATCGGGTATATAACCTACTGATCTAGGAAGATAGGCAACAAAATCGCATGTTGCAAAGGCTTGGATCAGTACCGATCCATGCCCATGGATGAATACCGATCGATCGACATTTAAAATATTTATAATATAAATATATATTTAGATGTGTATGCATGAACATTTGATGTTTCAAAGGAATGTGCATGGGCAGGGAGTTCGAGCATGATGGAAAATCAGAAAATGTGTACATGTACATACTTAACATTGAACAACTAAAACCCGGGGAATGCAGAATCAAACCTGAATGATCCAGAAAAGGGAATCAGTTCACGATTAACATCTCAAAACGACAGATATTGAGAGTACCCTCCAGTTTTATAGTCCCAGATGCTAGCGAAGCATCGTAACGAATGGCTAAAAACACGAAATTTCACAGAAAAGGTTCGGAAGAAGGATATCAACCATTCGAAGCATGGATTTGAGTTTGATATGGCAATCCTAACTTGTCTCGATTCAAAGCACATAGTATTGGAAACAAGATGTACTTTGGAGGGCAAGAGTTATCCTGCCTTTTAATCAAAAAATATCTTGACGGACTTGAAGAATCAACCTCGAAAGCTATGGAGGCAAGAAGCTCAGAGAGGTAGCCATAAAGTCCAAAAACCAAGTACGACCAAGATTTCGACAAGACCGTTTCGTAAAACCCCAAAGTCCAATCCATGTATCTGATGGATTGGTACCGATCCATCACCATGGATTAGTACCACTACATAAAACTTTTTCAAAATGACTCCATTCTCCTCCTATTACCATGTGTTGATGATAGCAACCCAACCCAAGTTCTATATATCAATCGCCTAACGTTTGCTATCGAATGGCTCAAGCATAAAGAATCGGCAACTCTACTCCTCAATTAATCCAACATTTGGACTCAAAAGCAAGCACATAATTATACAAACAGGTTGGAAAACAAAAGGTTAAAGAAATATCGCTTCATCTCAAAGTGGCTAAAAGGATCCATAAGACAATCTTATGGATCAGTACCGATCCTGCCCATGGATCGATATAGATCCATAGCTGATTGCTGATCTGGCGACGTTTTCTCGAGTACAACTGCTGCTAGATAATGGAGATCGTGGAGGAGAACTTAATGGAGCATTTTCCACCAATCTAAAGCTATAGATAGGAGACTAGGGATTCATATCCGGGGATCTTTTTGCTTCTTGGAAATTTTTACATGCTTTCTTTTCTATGGAGTGGTATCGAACCATAAGAACAACACTTGTAAAATGGTATTATCAATAAAAATTTCAAGTGGACATAGGCAACTATTAGTCGAACCACCATAAACGTGTGATTTTCTGTTTATACTCATTTTCATTTACATTTACATTTCTTCAATTTCATTCTCTACTTAGTCTCTTGGGTGTTGGTGCCATATTTTGGTACTAAAAGTATGGAATATTGTTTCATCAAAATCTTACAATCTCCACCTTAATACTATTTTTGCATGCAAGCAAACAAACTCCATCTACATAAACTAATTTTTGGATTAGACACTATGGATACTTTCCCAATGAGCTTTGTCATGGCCATCACCCGTTGCACTTTGTCGGCGAACTCCAGCAAGGCCGATGAGTGCCAACAAAGTATTGAAAATATGCTCTCTGTGTATGACATATCAATCTTCACAATGAAAATAAATGTCTCTATCTAACAATCCACTCTTCCTATGCACCATTATGTGGCACCTAGCACCTCAATAAGCGGATCAAGATCGAGCAATCCTCGAACTTTGTAGCAGGCAAGGACTTTGTAAACATATATGTTACATTCTCCTTTGTGTGAAATTTTTAAGACAAGCTAGCTTCTCTTCATTCATCGAGACAAGAAAGGACTCCCTCACCTCTATATGTTTTGTCCTCAAGCCTAAAACCATATTTTTCGCTAAATGAATTACACTTTGACTATCACAACTCACCACAACTCCATCATATACAAAAACCAAATCATGCATCAACCGCCTTATGTAGAGTGCCTCTTTAGCCTCTTCAACAACAACTATCAGTTCTTCCTCTCTTATAGACAATGAAACTATCATCTGCAACCATGTTCTCTAACTAATAGTTGTTCCACCAAGAGTGAACACATAACATGAGGTTGACTTCCTTCAATTTTTATCTCCGACATGGTCAGAATCACAAAATCCAACCAAGCTGAAAACTCAAAAATGAGTATCAAAGAAAGGATAAGCATTATAAAATATTCGCAAGTAAGATGTGCTGAAGCCAAAAATGGAACAACACCCAAGAATGATTTATAGGGAACCTATGAGACCTGGATCTAGTAAATATTATTGAAAATAATAGAGAAATAAGAGAGGGACACAAGATTTTACAGTGGTTCGAGAATCTAGGGCCTACATCCACTTTATAGCTTTGTTGCTTATAGATTTGATGTAGTTAATTTGAGATCACAAGAGATTTGATAGAGAATAAGTCATAAATACAAGGGTTAGACAGATTCTAAAACCTAGAATTGCCTAAACTAGCTGCCTTAGTGACTATTGTGTGGAGATAGAACATGATGAAGAGGCAAAACTTCTGCGTAGTGATGACAGGAGTCCGATCCTGTTTTGGTTTCTATTTGGTTTGTATTTATAGGAGTAGCAGTCATATTGGATCAGAAGCCTACTACCATAGAGGTCCAAACAATGGCCTAGGGTTATGTGAAAATTTTGGGGAGCCATCGAGTTAAGCTGATAACTCTGTGCCAAGTTATCCCTATAACTCGGTGCCGAGTTATCCCATTAAAGGGAAACTTGACCAACTTGCTTTCATTGTATATCTAACTTCATTTTGGGGTGCCCCATGTATTTTTGTAGACATATGACTTGTTTTGATGATCGTTCCTCCATAACTTTGTTTTTTCTTCAGTATATGGATGCTAACTCTTCAATTCTTGAGATATATTGTTCGGAAATTTAGGAACTCACTTGAGTTTGCGTATGAGAGCCAAATAATCACTTGTGAAAAGTTGGATATGTTGGTAATGTGACATGATAACTCATCACCGACTCATAGCCATGACTCAGTGCCAAGTCATCCACGTAGCACATTTCTAGTCTAATTTTCCCGGAGCTATTTACTTTGTCCATATGAGCAAGTCTGCAAAGTTTCAAGTCATTTTGTTTTCATTTCGATGTTCAAACTTCCGTTGGCTTCTGCTTGGTTAAAAATCCAGTTAAAATTTCCCTCCAGAGTATGCTTTAGTTGAAGACAAAGTGTGCTGTAGAATAAGACAAATCCTAACTGCTAGCCTGCGGATTTTAGATGATCGTTTGGATGCCGTCTTAAGACGTTGCTATTACTTGGTTGCTTGTTTGTTAACCATCCATTCTAGTTCTAATTAGAATCCTAATTTTCTGCATTTACTATGTTATCTACACTTTGGAAGTTACATAATGCTTCAAATTGACGAGTATATTCTCTATTATATTTGGAGTCGATTCGGGCGAGCATTAATAACTCCATACCGAGTTATTGACTTAGAGATAATTTTTAACTTCCTCCATTGAAACAAACCTTCCTATTTATGTTTTCCTCTCATCTTTGCTTCTGCTCTGATTTTTCTAGCTTCCTACCCGAGTCATTGCTCCATCGACTTAACTCCGTCTAATTCCAAACTTCCTCCAACCCGACTCTAGCCATGCCCCGACCATCCCCCGACCATTCATTACCACTGCTGCTCATCTCCTCCACCTCCAGCGTCGACCGTCACTACTAGATCTAAGTCCTAAAACTTGGCTCTGATTTGCCTAAAACTGTAGTCTCCGCCTTGGATTTTAGATGAACTTGAAGGTTGGTCATGATGGGATTTGAGATGGTGATTGGGGTAACGACGATTTGGAGTCAGTTGATTTCAATTTGGATGGAGATGGTTGATTTTAAGTGTATTCGATCAGTGTTAGATTTAGGGTTTGTACTGGTCGAATGCATGCGGCTTTAGAGACAAATCACACTCTCCGGCCTTAACTAACTTTATTCATGAAATTGGCTAAGTTTCAATCATCTAACCAATTCAAATAAGATGATTGGCTTAAATTTGGATGTATCGAATGATTCCATCGCACCACTTTTTTATTTCTGCACCTCTACTGAGCGCCGATCCGGAAAACGGATCTATTATTGATTTTCAATCGGTAGTGGGTAAGTACCAATAAATAATCTCAAAATACGATGCGAAACATTTTTCTAGTACGAGCGGGCTATCTACACGGGATGGTCCGTTCGTAGTATTTGGGACACTAGACTCACCTTGCATAGATAACACATCGCATTTTCCCCAGTCAACACTAGGTATCGGTCAACACACATCGGTTTCCTTTGGATTCCAAGTCTTAATCACATGGGAATGCTACTAGAAATAAAGCATACTTGACCGTGCTGAACATCGAGTTTCTATATTCGGAATGACTCGTTGATCTCTCCGTTTAAGTCCGTCGAAGGAACTTTCTCTCCTTTGGAAGCTCGATCGTCCATAGCTCTGGGTTCGCCTTCAATTCCAGTCAGAACAAGCTAGCCCATGACTTCTGAGTCTTAAGGTCAGTTGGTTCCGGCTGGTCCAGTAATACGTTAATACCTCCAGGACTGAGAATCATAACTGACCCGGCGAAGCAAGAGCCTTTGAGCATGTCGGCCAGGTTACTCCGAAACATTTGCATCCAGCATGACATCCTTGAAGATGACATTCGTTTTCCGACAAGAGACAAGTTTTCTAATAATCCCCCTCAAGGCTTCACGACATGCAATCGTTACATGTGTCTTGGCGGTGTTATCTCATCGTTTAACTCGTTTTTGAGCTACTTTCTACAAGAGAGACTTACTACATCCTAAATCCATCTGAATGGATATTCACTACTGAACTCATTATATGTTCTTTTCATGGACAAATTTGCACGGCCTTCGACATTCAGCAAGGTGACATAACTCCTGTTATTCAAGAGAAGGCAAGATTTTCCCTCCTATGTTACTATAGAGGCCTGAAGAGGTTGTAAGGTCATCAATGGATTGCATAATAAATGATCTACTTTCAAAAACAGTATTTCTCCGTCCGTTACTCGGAGGGATTCGATAGCTTATGGCTTACGAGAAGTTAGGTCTTTTTTTTGTGCCAACGCTTCTGAGTCGCTAATTTAGTATGTGTGTCTTTATAGTCTTGCCGAGACATGACCACAGGGAAGAGCATAAGGGAATTCTAAATGATTTGAGGGCCATGGCAAAAAAAGAACAGACGTTTGGATTCCTTTTGACAGATGAAAACTTACGAGAATATGGATTGCTTCATCCGTGGAGATCTGCCAACACTAAGTCTCCAGTACCAAGCAGCTCTAGGACAAACACTCATTCTACTTCCCCCACTCATAGCTTTGAGGAGAATTCTCAGTGGGTATGCAGATAGTCCATCGAGTGAAGTACACTTGGAAGAAGTTCCCGAAGTTAATGCAAATTTGCATTCCAATGAAGATGTCCTAAGGGACGGGGACGAAATAGTTAGGATGTCCCTGATTCTAGATGAAGATAAGGCAGCCTAGAGGATAGAAGTGAAATGACCAATGATAGTAGAAGAGGAGGAAGGAATTTTCGATGTTGATGGCTAAAGTGATTTTCGTGCCATCAAGGAATAGGATGAGTCCCCCAATGAATCATCGGAGATGAGCTTCGATCTTCCCGACTTACCTTCTCCTAAACTACTAGCTACCAAAGCATTAAGTCTTGAGACCCCCATTTCTCCTTCTCCAAAATAGCTAATTACCGAAACTCCTCAATTGATTAGAGACCAAATTATGGAAAACCCTATAGGAGATTCGATATGTTCATGCCCTCTAAGAGACATCTCCACTAATTTAAGCGAATTTGGGGATTTCACGATTATTGAGATAACAGGCGAGATTGGTTTGGATATCAATTATCTTTGGGTTTTTTCATAAGCAAAGGTGGAGAGACTTCGACTTTGAAACCATGCCAATATGGTCGGTAGAGTGTATAGGGTAGCACTACACACTCCACTTTAGAATCATGGAAATACATTTCTGCATTAAGTAAAGTTCTAAAGTTCTGACATTAACTCCACTCTTTTCTCGTTTCAGGTACCATGAATCATGGACTATTCAACTAGTTATATCAACACTCTAGTTCCTACAGGGAGCAGACTCTGAATCTGACTTAGTGCCCTATCGCGAAACTGAAGAGGAGAGAAGGAAAAGGAAAAATAGGGAAGCCAAGGATGAAGCCCGTCGTGTAGAGAGAGACCGAGAAAGATGAAAAGAGAAGAAGGAATGGTGAATGTGATGCTTCCAGTGATACTCAAAAGAGCCATAAGGATTCTCATGATTGTCGTGGAACAACATTGTCGATCACTCCTCCCTGCACCGAGGTTCAGACTACTTCAATGCAAGAAATCCCATCCTCCCTGGAACATAACTACAACTGCTGCTCTTACTTCTTCGAAGCACGGTGAGAAGCACACACTTCCGCCAAGTCCATCCTAGCGTCAGGCCGCTTCCTACATTTGTTCTTATGTAGGGTTAATTTTGATCAGAATATATAGTCCATGAACAAGGTTGACTCACTTTGAAATCTTGAGACAATCCGCGAGGATTTGGAAGCCGGGTTTGGGTGGAATCGTCTAGTTCGAGCTCTGTCTGACGTGAATTGCATAAACTACCAACAAATTCTCTCTTTTTAGGTTGCAAGGGATGATCACGACCGAATTCTCAAGGACCGCAATAATGAAATAGTTCAGCTAAAGATTGATAGAGATGCGACCTTGAACGGGAAGACTACAAGTGACAGGTTGCTGAAGGAAACATCCCAAACACATGAAAGAGCGCTCCTTGTGATTAAAGACTAGCTCAAAGATGCTCAGGAGGAATCATTCAAATTAAAAGAGCAAATCACTGAGGATGAAAAAGCCATCAAAGCCCGGGATAAGACTATCATCGAGTAGGCCGTAGAACTCACTCGACTCCACGACGAGAATGCAAAATTGGTCAAAGATAGGGAACAGGTCAAATCTGACAAATTGTCACTCGAAATTGACCACTTAATCACTCGGTCGGAACTTTCAGACCTTTAAAAGGCTTATGATGGTATGCTGACTCATGTGGATGCGACTGTGCTACACATCTATACTTGCACTGTCATGAATAAGGGAAGTTTGAAGTGGCTAGGAGACAAATATCCCCATACCCTTGCCATTTTTTGGGACGAAGTATTTTTTAGGTTAAAAGGAGCCAAAGACATGAGCTCTAAAGAGGAACCCATGTTCACTTATCTCTATTATAAAGATATCGACTTTCTTTCGGTCTAAAGAGAAATTCTTAACGAAGAGCAGGAAAAGGCCACAGCTAAGGCTCTTGCTGGACCAAGTTATTCGGTTCAGGGCGAGCATCTACTTCCAAATCCCAAGAGCCAACAGCGAGTTAGATCTACAATGGTCATTTCTATAACTGCCCACACTCTTTCTACTTCTGAAGCTCTACACGAGCTGTACATTCCCCCAGTCATCGAGCGACCCACTAAAATGTAAACCGATGAGGGAGGCTTTGAAGTTCAATTTCACAATCAAACTCTTGGCTCGTATATTTCTCCTGTGCTCCAGAAGCTTCAATTTATCTCAGAGTCCTTTACTAAACTATACAACTATGTTTCCTAACTTTTAGGTCAATTGTCGTTCCCGCCTCCTCCTTTAGATACGTAGCACTCAGGAGCCGCTGCCATCTTTACTGCTTCCACCACTGTCTCTGCAGTGGTTTCGGGTTCAATTCCCATTTTGAGGTCCAAACTTGGTTGCCACTTTGAGCAGATTGGAACGTTACAAAATCTGAAGGATGTCTCTGTGTCTTAAGAAGAGGATGTATTGATCACATGCGGGATGGACCCGATAGATAAGAGGACGATGGTGGAGAGGATACAAAAAGAGATCGAATAGAAGATGAAGTTTAAGACAGAATCAAGCGTTACCAAGTCTAGAGTTCTCCCATTTACGATCAAGACCAGCAAGCCGAAATCCGGAGATGTGGCCGTCGGTGGATCTACAGAGCTTGATTCTAGTGCTAGAGAAGAGTCTATTCATTCTGAAGGCCAGACTCATTTCGGAAAAAAGAAAGGCAAAAAGAAAAAGAAGATCATCCTTTGGTGTTGCGATAAAAAGTGATGCTTTGATTAAGTGTTGGTGGAGTGGAGTATTTATAGTTTTTGGCATCGATGGATTCTGTCCTTTCCATTTCTTTTGGGTCGTAAACTGGCCAATATTATGTAGGTACGGCACCCAATGTTTTTCCTATACATAAATGATATAAGAAAAGAAAGATTAGCATTTCTATTTTAATCTCCTTTATATGATTTTCCTGTATTTATGTAATGTGTCTGCTTGTGTATATAATGCGACCGCCAAATCTGCAATTTCCATATTATATTTTTTTAATGATGTGATGTGCATATTTACCGCAACTTGGTGCATCTAAATAGTTAACTTGCAACTATTTAGCATACTACTCTACTTAGTTTTGATGTGATTGCCAAAATACTCCATTCTACATAACAGAACCATGGTTTCTTTCGATTTAGCCAACTATGCAGCTATTTTCAAAGTCAATATTCATATTTATACCCCCACTCTGGTTATACCGTATGCTAGACTTTACAACTTGATAGAAGACCAGGTATTCTGGATAACACATATGGTTGCTCGCAGTCTGAGTTGTAGGGTGGTTCCTTGACTGTGATCGGCTTTTTCCAAATTCAGCATTGAGATCCTATTCACTTATCCGTTTCTATCTTCGAAAATTATGCACAAGCAACTCGAGTCCTTGAATTTCCTTCTGACTTCGCCTTGGCAGTTTTGAATCTTCGTGACATTGCCGAAGCAATGTTGATTCATGGAAAGCTATTGTTGATATTCCACTTATCCTATAATCGAGGACATTCCCAGTGTTGTCGGGGAAACATCGGCCGTTAGAAAATTTGACAATCTCTTAGTGTTACCAGGGTAACACCGATAGATAGAAAATAGAAAAGTTTCCAAGTGTTGCTGGGCAACAATGACTTAAGCAGTTTGAATCAATTTTCCTCACCGATCCGGCAGTTAGAGTCGATTTTCTCCATTGACTCGGCAGTTTTGAAGTTTAAACTTCTTATACGGGGATTAAGAAGTATTTTTTTCAGTCGTGGTGCTTATTTAGTGGCGCGTAGGGAGATTGCTTACAATAACGTGGTTCCATCGATTCAAGGAGCGACGTGTAGATTATTGTGTGGTGCACATAGAGATGGGCCTTCCCAACGTTGTCGGAGTAATGCCAATTATCCAAAGGCGTGTATCAATTTTCCTCGTTGATTCAGCTGTTTGAGTTGATTTTACCTATCGACTCAGCGGTTTTGAACCTTCTCGACGTTGCTGGAGCAATGCCTATTCTTAGAAAGTTTGGATCGATTTTTCCCGTCAACTCGGCGGTTTACTTATAAGAACGCAGTTTCATTGGTTCGAGAAGCGAGATTTAATAATAAAATGAAAGGAAAGGCAAGTCCTTCCTATTTACAACGCACCTAATGTCCCTAGGTAGCTTATTTGTGAAAACAGAAAATATATAGATAGATATTAAATAAAGTAGCACTGTAGCTAGTCACTGTTCCAAGTACGGGCAGAATTCCATTGACCGTTGTTAGCTTGAATGTCCCATCTCCAAGTTTCTAGCCAATAATGCAGGGTCCTTCCAATTCGGGCTAAGTACTCCTGTATATGGGGAGATACATTTAAGGATGAGATCTCCCACTTCAAATGCGTGGCTGCGAATCTTGGCATTGAAGTGTCATGCCACTCTTTTCTGGTGAGCAGCAGTCCTCAGTTCTCCACTTACCATCGATCTAGTCAAGTGACACGAGCAACATTTGCTCGTTTTCTCTTTGATTAAAGCGTCTTCTATGATGAGAAGGGACTTCCAGTTCTCCTGGGATCATAGCTTGTGAACCGTATGCCATAGCAAACAGTGAGTGTCCGATCACATATTTGTATGTCGCTCTATAAGCCCGTAGTGAAAGCGGAAGCTCATCAACCCAATTTCTTTTAGCTTTTGTTAGCCATTTCTTTATGGTGGATTTGATGATTTTGTTCACTGCCTTCACTTGATCGCTTTCCTATGGGTGCGCTATTGTGGAAAAGCTCTTCTCAATCCGATAACACTTGCAGAAATCTTTGATTTCAACGCTCTCAAGCCGAGTTCCATTAACTGTAATTTTTCGAGTACTCCAAACCTGCAAATAATGGTTTTTTTTACAAAGTTAATCGCTTTTTAGTAGTAACTGCGGTAAAAGGTTTCGCTTCAGCCCATTTCTTAAAGTGATCAACTACAACGATTGCATATTTGGCTCCTCTTTTCGTTATTGGTAGTACACCAATTAGATCAATTCCTCAAATTGTGAATGGCCAAGGGCTGACTATTTTCTTAAGTTCGATAGATAGGGTTCTCGGGATCTTTGCAAATCTCTGACATTGATCACACCAACTGGAGTAATCAATTGCATCTCGGTTTATTGGCTATTAGAAATATCCATAATTGAGAGCTTTCTTCATAAGCATTTGCCACCCAGTACGGTAACGACAGCTACCTTGGTGGATCTCCATAAGGATCGTCCTAGTTTCACCTTCGGCTATAGACCCGAGCATGGGGGAAGATAATCCTCTTCAGTAGAGCATTCCATCCTACATTACAAATCGTGGCGCCTTTTGAAGGAGCTTCTTTCGTTCATTCCAGTCTTTGGGGAGTATCCTTTGAGAAGATAATCTATGATTAGCGTCATCCATGATTCTTTCTCTTTCGTGGTCTCCAAAACCCAATCTACATCCATATGATTATGCTTAGAGCTATTAACAATTTTACTAGAACTAATCCCATTGATTGTGCATCTTCGAAACTGGCCAGTTTGGCTAAGTAATTGACCTTCATGTTTTGTTCTCTAGGAATATGGGTTATCGTGTGATTTCAAGATACTCGAGACTTCACGAGCATGTATCGACATACACTTCCATCGTTCGCCCAATTTGATCCTTTAACATTGTGTTCACCAACCTTTAGTAAGTAGCTTTGGTGTTTTTTAGATCGAATAACATTACACGATAGCAACATAACCTAAGTCTATGATGAAGCCAGTGTTCTCCTGATCGAACTCACGCATCATGATATTATTGAATCCAGAGTAGGCAACCATAAATGATAGCAGTTTATGCCTTGTGGTTTTATCAACAAGCTGGTCGATTCTAGACATCTGAAAACTATCCTTCGGGTAAGCTGTTTTCAAGTCTGAGTAGTTGACACAAGTTCGCCACTTTCCGTTAGACTTTTGGATCAACACGGGTTCGATACCCACTCTGGATATGTGAAGCCTTTGACCAACAGTTTATCCACTTCTTCCTTCAATATAGTCGATCGATCTGGACCCAGACTACATCTCTTCTACCTCACATATGTGAAGTTAGGATCGATGTTAAGTGTGTCATGCACTATCTCCGATGATATCTCACACATATCAGAATGCGTCCAAGAAAAGACATCCAGATTGATGTGAAGAAATTTAATCAGTTCCTATTACATCTTGATTCCGAGCGGTGAACCTATCTTAAAGACTCAAGTCGGGTCATCCATATCGATAGGGACAACCACCATAAATTACGCCGGTGCTGCTAATTCCCACCTTAAACTCTTCCTCCTAGGGTTCAAAGCCTTATCCAAGCTATTATGGTCCCCAAGCTAGGGCGACTCTATAATTATTATACTTGCGGTTCTTGAATATGGAGGAACTTTCCCACATTCTTTCCTTTCTCATATTGTTTGGCTTTGTGCAATTTGACGAGATAACATTCTCTTGCAACGCTTTGGTCTTCTCTTACAACTCCAATCCCATTCTTCGTTGGGAACTTCATTGCGAGGCACCATGGAACCAAAGCAATTCTAAAGTCGGTGAGGGCCATTCGGCCCAAGAAATCATTGTAAGTTGAGAATTAATCAACTATTACAATAGTTTGAATAAGTACAACCCTTTGTTCTCCTTCTTCGAATTCTACAGACAAGTTGATCGTCCTGACTGGTTATTTCGATTCACTTATAAATCCTTGAATCTTCACCCTATAGGTGGTCAAATCCTTCATGCCAATCTTTATTTGATCAAATGTTTGTTGAAAAAGGATGTTAATCGAACTTATACTATCAACCAAGATTCGACGCACAACCACCGGCACAATTCCAACTGTTATCACCACTGGGTTGAGAATTTGTGCCTCTATATCTTTAGTATCCTGATTTTGAAAAATAATGTCATCAATTATCATTTTCTGTCGTTTGGCTGGAGCTCCATCTTCGGTAGCAAAACAACTTTCTTTAGGATCATGCTTCGACGAACTAGCATATCGCTCCATATTGTCCAAACTCTTCTACACTGGGTAAGGTCCTCTTGTTATGGTACTTATCACCAGTCTTTGATCGGTTCGATGAGGCCCTTCTCTGCTGGGTCCGGACCGATTTCCTTGAGTATTCGGAACTTGGGATACAGTGGGTTTCTCAGAATTTTTCGGTTTCTTCCCATATCGTTGGAGCCTGCTGTTCCTTATCAGTTCCTTAATTAAGTCTTTCATATGCCAACATTCATTTATGTTATTCCCATTAGTCTCGTGAAAGCGACAAAATTTCCCTGATCTCTTTTTATGTTCAAACGCTTCCCAATTGGGTGGTTTCTTGTATCGCTCTATTTCTTATATAACAAAGTAGATGTTCTCCAAGCTACGGTCCAATATTATATAATTTTCAGGCCTGAGATCCCTTAGACTTTTCTCGTTCCCATTGCAGCCACTAGAGTTCTCTGGTTTGCATTCATTCTTGCATTTCCCATAATAGCTCCTAAATTATCTCCATCCTTCCTGACCGCAACATTACTTTGGACCACTTCTTTCGATTGCTGATCAACACTTTTACATTAAATCATGCTTGCTTCTTCCAATCATAGGAACCAATTCTCCTTTTAGTGGAATTCTTCTATGGTAGTCGGTTGTTTCATTTTAATCCATCTACCGATTTCTGTATCAAGATGGATTGCTCAGACCAAATCCATGAAAATTATATCATCCTTGGGATTTCTTACCTCCATTACTGCAATGTTAAACTGATTCAAGAAAGACTTTAGCGATTCATTGGGACCTTGGAAAAAACCGATTATGGACATCACATCTTTTGATCAAACAATATGGAGTCTGAACATTTCTAGAAACTTTCTTACCAATTCGTCAAAGGTAGAAATAGATCTCGGTGGAAGTCTAGTAAACCACATAAAAGTGACTCCTTCCAAAAAGATGGGAAAACATCTACAGCGAACAACATCCGCACTCTAGCTCCATCCATATGTCATTCATACTTTTACAAGTATTGTTTTGGATCCATTATGTCATTGTATGACGATGTGGTTGGCATAATGAACCTTTGAGGGTATTCCACTCTAAGAACACTTTCAGTGAATGGGTTTGACTTGGTATGGAACCCCATTCTTTATTCCTTATGCTTCTACTCTCCTCCACCGATCGTTTAACCATGTCAAGGATGTACTCGTCACTGGCACGATTATCTATAGGTCGGCTGTCAAAGGTTGCCCCAAGTGCTTGACTCTGCAAACAATCTTGGTTTGCCAACTGAAGCCTAGTTTCTCCATTCTCTAGAGGAACAACTCCTGTAGCATTCTAGTGTTGTGCAGTTGGTCTTCCCATGCTTGTCTGAGCTCCATTTCTAGCAATTTTGTCCATTAATGCTTGTGTTCAATCCCGAGTTTCCACCATCAAGCTGCATTTCATCTTCGGAGTCTGAAACAAGCACGGTGTCGCCTTCCTACGAAGTGTTTTCATAGAAGTTTTGATCGGCTCCAAGTTGTTTTGGATCGGCACCATGTTGTTCTCTTACAAGGAGAACCCCTCTACTTCTCTACGACTTCCTCTACAGCTTCGATGGTTGCTTCCTTCTATCTTTTCTTTCCATCCCTCAAGTTTATAGCTAAAATGAAGGAATTTTCTATCATGAGAGCTTTCTAACTATCAATAAATTTTTTTTTAGACTATTGACAATCTAATTAAGTTCTTCTTCAATGACAACTTCCTGTCAAGTAAAAGATTCGAGTAGCATATTTTCATTGTTTACTTTCGTTTGGTGTGTGTTTACTTCATCACCGCCAACTATTACTTCCACAAATCTTCCAGATGCATATTTTCCTTTTCTTGGAGCCAGTGGAATAGCAAGTCTTCAATTTCTCCAAGAAAACTTTCTGGATCTAACCTTTAGACTTTACGCAATCTAAAGTAGAGAACAAGATCAAAGCCTAGGTTCTATTTTCTCAGTGAAAGCACCAAAATGTTGATGCCAAAAATGGATCAATTCCCAAGAATGCGTTGTAAGGAACCTATGAGACCTAGATCTAGCAAATAATATTGAAAATAATTGAGAAATAATAGAGAGACACTAGACTTTATAGTGGTTCAGCAATCTATGGCCTAGCTCCACTTTATAGCTTTGTTGCTTATAGATTTGATGTAGTTCTTTTAAGAAGAGTTTTGATAGAGAATAAGTCACAAGTACATAGGTAAGACATATTTCGAATCCTACAATTGTCCAAAGTAGCTGCCTTGGTGACTATTGTGTGGAGATAGAAGATGATGAAATGGCAGAGCTTCCGCGTAGTGATGGCAAAAGTCCAATTTCGTTTTAGTTGCTCTATGGTTTTTATTTATAAGAGCAATAGTCATATTGGATTAGAAGCCTGCTACCAGAGAGGTCCAGACAGCGGCCTGGAGTTGTGAGAAAATTTTAGGGAGCCATGAGTTAAGGTGATAATTTAGTACCGAGTTATCCCCATAACTCTGTGCCAAGTTATCCCCTTAAGGGGAAACTTGCCTAACTTTCTTGCATCATATTTCTAGCTTCATTTTAGGATGCACCATGTATTTTAGTAGACACATGACTTATTTTGATGATCGTTCCTCCATAACTTGATTTGTTTTGTAGTTTATGAAAGGTAACTCTTCAATTATTAAGACCGCTACAAGAAAAACCATTTATAGTTGCAAAAATCGGTGGCGTTTTATTGTAAATGCAACAAAAAATAGATTACCAAATAATATAAACGTGGCAAAAAATAATTCACGTTTCCCGCTTCTAAAAAAAAGAGTTCGCGCGAACTAAATAAACGTAACCTATCATTTTACTTTCGTACTTAACAAAATTCTCGTTCCTAATTTGCTTTCTTCTTCAGAAATTTTTTTCCCCTTTTAGTCGTGTTAAATTTTCATCGCACTCAAGTATCATCGTCAACTCCGTCGTTTCCCCCTTACTCAACATCGAGTCGCGGCAGCCAGCAGATCTAGGTTTAATTAGGTATGAATCTTTTAAATCGATTAGGTATATTTAGGTATGAATTTGTTAAATCGACTTTGTGATTCTATTTGGCTTTTATATGAATTTGAATGCATCTTATTTTCGTATTTTTTCCTAAACTATTACTGAAATGGTTGATTTAACCCTAATTGCAATGATCTGTTTTTAATTTTATTGGTATTTTTTTTTTGAAACTATGATATTTTTACCATTGTACATTATCTATGTGTATTTATTTATATAGGAGGAGATCAAAAAATATGGTAGCCTATCCCAATCCGGCTCGTCACAGACTGATATTGGAAAAGATGCTCTTGTACATGTACTGGGACAAGATAAACCGGGACGGTTAAGGGCATTGGGTAGGGGTGGCACTTTAACCAAGCTAGCTTTGGCCCAGTCCAAAGATAAACAAGTGTCTCGGTGTCGAGAGGAAATAGCAGAATTGAAGGGAATGATACAGACTCTGATGGACCAGAAGGTAAATTTTTGGAAATTAATTTATATTCGTAAAATATTAATTTATATTCGTGCTTCGCTGCAGGGTAAAGAAAGTTCGAGAAGGAACTCACCTGATTCGGTAAAAATAATATTTATATTACTCAATAAATGAAATTTATATTTTAATCTTTTAATCCAGTAATTGATTTAATTTTCGGTTGATTAATAGTAGAGCGACGACGAAGTATGTTTGCTGTTGAATTGGGATGGAACCTCTGGAGTTGTTGCCCATGGGAGGCTGTTGTCCATGGACCCAGATGACGTTGTCAATGGCATTCGTCTGGGACCAAATGCCGGGAGCGTTGTTATAGATTCAGTGGATAAAGAAGATACTTATTTATGGAGGCCTACACCTGAAATGGCAGTCTTAGCAGACGCTAAGAATAAGGTAGTTGCTTGGCCATCAGTTTGCATCAAGGTCCCGCTGCGAACACGGTTGAACTGTAGTGCAGCCAGTACGGTAATTTTTTTCACGTTAAGTATATTAGTGTAATATGCTGCGAGCTTATTGATGTCTAAAATGCAGCGAGCACACCCCCCATCTGAATAAAAATTTAACACATATTCGTTGTTTTTGTATAGCATACTAAAGTCTTGAATTTCACTTCTCATTTTTAGAGTACCAGCATCATCGAAGACACTTGCAAGATTTACGGTTGGACTGAGGGTGAAGGTGTAATTGCCGAAGGAAGAATCCATGCCATTGATCCAAAATATACTGTTAATGGTATTCCACTCGGTCTGTCTGCTGTTGTGATTTGGGTGGACAAAGTAGTAAATAAAGATGCTTATTTGTGGCGACCCACATCTGATATATCGTGCATTGGAGATGCAGTTGGTATGAAAATAGCATGGCCAAGATCAAAAGTAGAAGCTGATCAAGAAAAACTAGATGAGAGTCGTGATGATACTGAAAATGTTGTGAATTCTCCCATGAAATCTGCACATATGGTCATGAATAAATCGCAAAATGTAAGTATTAATTTTTAAATTTGAAGAAGTTAACTGTGTATGAAAGTTTATTTAATGTGCATGTATACATTGTGCATAATAATCTCTTTTCTTTCAGCCAATTGCAACCATGCAAAAGGATGCCAAATGCCAGTTGATTGATTTGGGTGGAGCAGACGTAGTGGCGAAAGGAAGTATTGCATCAACTGATCCGATAACGATGGTTCATTGTCGTCCACTGGGACGTAATGCTGTAAAAGTTTGGATTGAACTGGTGATAGTTCCAGATGCAGAGATATGGAGACCAACATCGGGTCTGACGTGCATGGATGATTGCTTTGGCGTTCCCATATCTTGGCCAATGGAAAAAATCATTATTAAGTCAAAATGAAAGGTATATAATTTTTTTTATATATACATTAGGAATGCTAGCAGCTAAAGTGCAGATAGATTTTTGGTAAACTGATAAAAGTACATAAGTAGGGGTGTTATATTTGAATTGTGATTGAATGATTGTGATTGGTGAGGAGTTATGTATGGATTGTGGTGGAATGTTAGTGATGCAGTATCATATCTACTTAAGAACTTTCTCTATTATATAAAATATCTCACGTATATTCACTTTAACAGGATTCACTCATTCTTCTTCTGGAATTAATTAAAACCTATTATTGTCATTTTCTAAATTAAAAATAAAATCCAAGAAATTATTATAAATTCTGATATTCGAGCATATTCGAGCAAGCTGCTTTTGTTTTGTGTTTTCCCAAGTACTATGGTGTTTGAGAGTGTGTGCATGCTAGCCTGCTAGGTATATGTGTTGCTACTGCCTTGAATTTCTATGTGCATGAAGAGTGTGTGTGTGTGTTTTAGTGTTTTGTATTGGTGTGCATATAGGTGTGTGTTGCCTGGAGTATATGTGTTCTTACGTATGATCTGTGTTTTTGTGTGTACAGATGAGCATGTGTGTTGATTAATTTGTATGTGTGTAACCTGTAGGTGCGTGCGCGATTTTGTATATATGTGCTAGTGTGTTTATGAGGATGTGTGCTTACTCAACTGTGTGTGTGTGAGTGTGATTGTGTTAAAATTATCATCTGTTTACTAAATATCATACTACTGAGTGAACAGATGATAATTTTAACACAGTATCTAGCACGAATAATTTTATTACGGTACATTAGCATAAAGTAGTGAGAAACTTATAGCAAGTAAATTCCTAGTTATAACTAGAAGTGTTGGATGTGCCATATTATTCACTAATTAATTTTTATATATATAAACCTTGTCTTAAGCGGTTAACTATCATTTAAGGCCATGTAACCATGATTAAGCAATGTGTGTTCTGCATTGTGTTGTGTGTGTGCATTCAAATGCTATATGTTTATGCGTGAGTGCATTTGTGTCTGTGTGTCTATATATATAGTGTTATGTATTGTAAGAACTGTTGTGTTTATATTGAATGGATGTTGTGTGTGTTTGTGTGTTGTCTTCATATATTTGAGTTTCAATTTTGTTGTTGTGTATCTCACGTGCATGGGGTGTATTGTTGTGCTTTTTGGTGTTTTAGACTTGTTTAATTGACCGTTACACTGTTACAATACTCTTACTATATCATATCTTGTCAATTTTGTAGAATTGATTTCATTTCTTTTATGCGTAGGTACATCCCTATTTATCTATGCAAGTTTTAGTAATTTATATTTTTAAAATACATATGTCTGTATATTTATTTAGATATTACTTTAGTATATTTGATGGTGAGGAGTTATGTATGGATTGTGGTGGAACGTTAGTGATGCAGTTTTAAGTTTAGGTTTTGTTTTCTCACTCTTTTGTTCTATTCTTTGTTTACAGGTAGTTCAGGTTTTGAAGACATCAGCAATGACAGGTAGTTCAGGTTTTTATGGTGGTTCAGGTTTTGCTCGGTACTTTGGTTATTTCAGACGTTTATTTCAGATGTATATGTACGGTTATGACACTTATGGTAGTTTGGTTATAACACTTATGGTAGTTTGGTTGTGTATGTGTACGGGTAGCTTTTTGTCGACACCTATGTATGTGGATGTATGAATGTCTATGTATCTTGTGGGTCTTCAATGTGTATACGTATTTTGTAGTTGTTTAATATATTGTGTTCAAAAGTGTATGTGCTTGCGTATTCTGTTATTATATAATTGCATGCTAGATCAATGGTAAATCTGGAGGAGCAGGTGGAGGGAAACAAACGCTACTGGATATTATTTATTTTGGTAGCGTTAAAATGTCTCTACAAAAGAGTGATTAAAAACTCAAGTACACTTATGCTGGCGTTTATTAAGCGCTACAAAATAGTGATTAAAAACTCAAACACACTTATGCTGGCGTTTATTAAGCGCTACAAAAAATGTATATAACGCCATGTTTGCGCCAAAATTGGCCACAGACCCCAAATACCGTGAAAGCACCAGTGTATGAATACAAATCAGCGATATTCAAACACAAATCACAGATCTCAGCAAATAACCCAAATATGTTTGCACAAAAAATGGGCAAACACCTCCAAGTTGTATGATTTAGTTGATTTTATGTTGTTCGTAGTGATTTGGATGGTTTATGCAAATACGTAAAAAACAGGGACTAAACTGTAAAAGACACACAGATTTATAGTGGTTCGGCCAAAATGTGCCTACGTCCACTTTATATGTTATTTTCCTTTTCCGATCCGATTACAAGTGCAAAGCTTTGATTACAAGTATATCAAAGTTGTTTGAAAGTTCCTTCCAGGCTTGAGCTCTCAAACTTGTCCCCCATTGTTGTACCCCTGCCCCTCTATTTATAGAGTGAGGCTGGGGGCAGAGGTCTTGGATGTATATAGCTGCTGGTGGGCCTGGGCTGATGCAATCTGGCCTGAAAAAGTTGGTTCGGTAGCTCCTTGGTTCGGCGGTGAGTGGAGTGTTGACTGGACCGGTAGTGTGTGGAGCGTGGGTTGGTTCAGTATCCCCGGTCCGGTAGTGGTTGGTTTGACTCGGTGGTGAGTTGGTTCGACGAGGCCTTGGACCGGTGGAGCTTGGTTCGGTGGGAAGGGAAGTGGAGTTGGTTCGGTGGTGAGAGGAAGTGGAGTTGGTTCGGTGGGAAGGGAAGATGGCTGGTTCGGCTATGCCTTGGACCGACATTGTTTGAAGATGGAGCTTGGACCGGCATTGTTTTGGACCGGTAATAGGTAAAAACGTGCCCAACAGATCATATCTCCTTCATACGAACTCCGATTATCCTGAAAATTGAAACATAGCTTTTCCTAGTCCTTATCATCATTTCCAACCAATTTCGTCCCGATCGGAACTCAACCAAATTTTGGTAATATCGACCGTAGCCTTGATCCTAATCGATTTACAATCCCAACATCCATCATTCCTTGCCAATTTGTTGATATTCCAGTTTTTACCCAAAAAGTGGAATAACACTTTGCCCCCCAAAACATGCCTTGTGATAACAAGGCGTGTTTTGAATAATTCTGAATCCAATATCCGAAGTCCATAACCATATTGCCAGAGTATATCATCCTTTACTGCTCCGAGTCGATATACAAATCCAAATCCAATAACCAAAGCTTGAGCCAATTCCATGTCCATTCGAACTCGACAACCGAGTCCCAAACCATCCTTATCCAATAGCCGATAACTGAATCCAGGACCTCTCCGGGTCGATATCCAAATCCATAACTTCTCCGGGCTCTTGCCAAGCGCAATCTACACCTGACGGTCGTGATCCAGTGTCCCTGGATGTTAAGCTAGCCTCATCGTGTTCTTGTTGAGCGTAATCCACACTTGATGGCCTTGGTCCAGTGTCCCTGGACGTTGAGCTAACCTCTCCGGGTTCTTGCCAAGCGTAATCCACACTTAACGACCTTGGTCCAGTGTCCCTGGACGCTGTACAATGCCATGGCTTAAGTCCTAAGTCGAATCCTGGTCTCTCCGGACCCTTGTTGAGCATAGTCCATACTCAACGACCTGAAAATAACAATTGATAATACAGGGCCTAAGTCCTAGGCCAAATCCTGGTCACTCCGGACCCTTGCCGAGCATAGTCCATACTCGACGACCTGAGTGAGTCAATTTACCACGTTCGGGCAAAGCGACTCACCCCTTGCCAGGCATAATCCATACCTGACGACCGTTTATCAAAAATCAGATAAAAATCCAGTCAAAATCCAATCCAAAATCCACATCCAAAATCCAAATCAAAAGCAGAAAACCAGAAATCCAAACCAGCATCCAAAACCGAAAACAATCATCCAAAGGAAAATCCAAATCAAAAAGCAAGAAAAACCAGGAGCTCAATACAAGCTCCAAAACCGAAAACCAAAAAGAAAAGCAGTGTCCAATCCAAAAGCAAAAGATAAATTTCACAAACCATAGCATTGCAGTTTATCATCATTCAGAGCATGCCTAGGGGCTATCTCTGTCCCCGTACATGTGTAAATGACTTTGTTGCTTGCTAATAGTTCGCTACTTATTTCATATTAAAATGGTCAATGAATGATCAACCGACCATCATTCCTGGGCCTCCCACCATCGTAGCTTGAGGTAGGCGGCGGTTGCTCCTGCCCCACCGTTGCATTCCGAGGTCCAACATATTGTGGCAGCTGTCAATTCCTTACATGCTCCTCAATTATGTCCTTTAGGTGTCTGCAGCTGTTGGTGTCGTGTCCGTCCAAATCATGGAAGAGACAGTGCCTTCCTGATGTCCTTTCCCATTCTGTTGGTTCTCTCCTAGCCGGCCTCCGGTAGGGAAGGCGATTTCGAGTATCCAGGTATATCCGCTCTAGCGTCTCGTTCAATCCTGTGTATGTGGAAAACTTTGGATCCTTCCATTGCTTCCTAGCATTTCCAGAACCATCGTCCAACTTCCTTTTTCCTTTGTCTTTATCCAAACCTTTGTTGGATGGTCCTCCAACCTCAACTGCATTAACCTTTTTTAACTTTAAATCTGTACTCGCATCTTCTTGCCGAAGGAACCTTTCTGCCTCGTGAAAGAATTCGTCGAGATCCCGTGGGGGATCTCGTATCAGAGATACCTTGAAATCCGAGTTCTCCCTGACTCCTGATACTTCTGCCATTAAAACCATCGATGGATCGGGCCGATCCACCGATGCAACTGCGGCACTGAATCGAGTTAGAAAGGCTCTAAGCGATTCATCGATTCTTTGCTTTACCGATGTCAATGTCATCACGTTCTTCGGTCTCTTGACATGAACCCGAAACTGTCCCAAAAACCTTTCCACCAATTCCCTCCAAGTCCTGATAGATCCTTCTCTCAGCTGCCTAAACCACATCGCAGCTAAGTCCGTTAAGTACAAAGGGAAACATCGGGCCATCACTTCCTCCGATGCCCCCGGCACCTCCATGTGTCTGGTGTACCTCATCAAGTGATCCGTAGGGTCTGTCTTGCCATCGTATACCTCCAAGCTAGGTAGCTTGAACTTAGGTGGATTCTGAGCCATCCTTATTTCCTGAGCAAACGGACTCCTGTTCACTCCTTCTAAGTCTCCGTTGGTCAAACCACCTCGCACAGTCTTCCTGATTATATCTACCAATCCAGCGTTGTCTGTCGGGGGTTGCCCCCGAGGGAATTCCGGTACATACTCTTCATGTGGCTCGCTAGCAGCAACGTTGGTTCTAGCCTGTTGAACTCCTTCCAAAGTTCCTCCTGTGTTGGATCCTGCGGGCCTGCCCCCAAGTCCTTGTCGATTGCCCTCTGGCTCTGCATCCTGTCCTCCATTGGGTTCCATAACCCTAGCTCCTTGTCCTGCATCCACGGCTGCTGTAGCTGTTCGTAAGTTCTGGGCCCCTGCAGCTCTCATTCGCTCCAAGAAAGTCTGCATCATCTCCTGTTGACTCTTCAACAACCTCTCTTGCAGTGAATTTGTTATGGCTTCCATTTCATTCCGGGTTATGTAGATCGAAGCTGGTACTTCCTCACCTCCGGAGGATGCTTGTTGACTTCCTTCCTGTTGGCTTCTCTCAGCCCTTAGCCTTCTACTGTTTTGCCTAGCCATTGTCTTCCAAATCCAAACTTCTATCCGATGCAGCGGGTGCTAGTCCTTCTCAGTGAAAGCACCAAAGTGTTTGCGCCAAAATTGGCCACAAACCCCAAATACCGTGAAAGCTTCTCAGTGAAAGCACCAAAGTGTTTGCGCCAAAATTGGCCACAAACCCCAAATACCGTGAAAGCACCAGTGTATGAATACAAATCAGCGATATTCAAACACAAATCATAGATCTCAGCAAATAACCCAAATATGTTTGCACAAAAAATGGGCAAACACCTCCAAGTCGTATGATTTAGTTGATTTTATGTTGTTCGTAGTGATTTGGATGGTTTATGCAAATACGTAAAAAACAGGGACTAAACTGTAAAAGACACACAGATTTATAGTGGTTCGGCCAGAATGTGCCTACGTCCACTTTATATGTTATTTTCCTTTTCCGATCCGATTACAAGTGCAAAGCTTTGATTACAAGTATATCAAAGTTGTTTTAAAGTTCCTTCCAGGCTTGAACTCTCAAACTTGTCCCCCATTGTTGTACCCCTGCCCCTCTATTTATAGAGTGAGGCTGGGGGAAGAGGTCTTGGATGTATATAGCTGCTGGTGGGCCTGGGCTGATGCAATCTGGCCTGAAAAAGTTGGTTCGGCAGCTCCTTGGTTCGGCGGTGAGTGGAGTGTTGACTGGACCGGTAGTGTGTGGAGCGTGGGTTGGTTCGGTAGCCCCGGTCCGGTAGTGGTTGGTTTGACTCGGTGGTGAGTTGGTTCGGCGAGGCCTTGGACCGGTGGAGCTTGGTTCGGTGGGAAGGGAAGTGGAGTTGGTTCGGTGGTGAGAGGAAGTGGAGTTGGTTCGGTGGGAAGGGAAGATGGCTGGTTCGGCTATGCCTTGGACTGGCATTGTTTGAAGATGGAGCTTGGACCGACATTGTTTTGGACCGATAATAGGTAAAAACGTGCCCAGCAGATCATATCTCCTTCATACGAATTCCGATTATCCTGAAAATTGAAACATAGCTTTTCCTAGTCCTTATCATCATTTCCAATCAATTTCGTCCCGATCGGAACTCAACCAAATTTTGATAATATCGACCGTAGCCTTGATCCCAATCGATTTACAATCCCGACATCCATCATTCCTTGCCTATTTGTTGATATTCCAGTTTTTACCCAAAAAGTGGGATAACACGCCATGAAAAAGTAACGTGGAGGAGAAAACCCTTTCGGTGGCGTTAAACAGGCGCTACAAAAAATTTAGATAACGCCATAAAAAAGTATCATGGAGGAGAAAACCTTTTCGGTGGCGGCAAATTGGCACTACAAAAAAGGAATTGTATGGCGTTATAAAAACGCTATCAAAAAAAAAAAATTTGGTAGCGTTTAAAAAAGTGCAACTAATACTCGAGGATTTTTAGTGGCATGTTTTTTCGTAACGATTATCGAAACGCCACTAAAAATACTTAGTGGTGGTTTTTGGGCGCTACAAAAAATCAGTTTTCTTGTAGTGGACAGATTATCTCAAACTTTATGAAATCACTTAAGCATGCGTATGAGAGCTAGATGATCACTTGTGCAAAGTTAGAAATGTTAGTAATGTGGCATGATAACTCGCCACTGACTCATATCCATGACTCGACGTTGATTCATCCATTTAGCACATTTCTAGCCTATTTTTCATTGAGCTATTTACTTTGTCCAATGAGCATGCTGGACAAGTTTAAATCATTTAGTCTTCATTTTGATATTTAAACTTCTATTAACTTCTGCTTGGTTAAAAACTCTGTTAACAAGATGCAAAGTCAAAGCATTAATAATAAAGAAGAGCACAACGGGCACCTAATACCAAAAAGGTGCTGAGATTTATGAAACGATAAGAATGTTGAGTTTCAATAACATAAGATGCCGAGTATATACAACAAAAGAAATAAAGCCATGCCAATGAAGCATGTCGAGCGTTTACTCATAAAGAAAAGATTCCAAGTCACTACAATGTTAATTGTTGTAGAGCACCTACAAATAGGAAGTTGTCTCGAGTTTTTACAAACAGTAAGGGATGCCAAATCTCAAGGAAAAGAGGGTGTTGAGTGTCGTCAATTATATAAATTGCCAAGTAGCTACCATTATCTGAGATATCGAACATCAGCTATAAAAAGAGGATAACGGGCGCATTATTCTAAGAAGGTATCGAGTTTTTAAAAGGTGGAAGAGATTTCGAGCTGACACGAGACGCAACAAAGTACAAAATAAGAAGAAGATGCTTCATTGCTAAGGAATATCGAGCATATAGTCATAACGAGGGATGTCGAATCTTTACTAAAATCTTGTCTTTCATACTGGACCTAATAATCGTAAGGCATCTTAAGCAATGGATGTCGAACAATAAAGGATATCAAATGTCTTAGAGTTTTTAGGAGATAACTATAGTACAAGATGCCAAATTTATAAAACACAAAATATCATCGAATATGCAACCAAGGAAGGATGTCGCACCAATAAAGCATGAGAAGAATTTACATATGAAGTAAAGATATCAAGCCATTATAATGGCAAATGAAAAAAACTCTAACTAGATAATAGTGTCGAGTATCTACAAAAAGAAAAAGACGCTGAGTTTCAACAATCAAGAAGGGTATCGAGTATTTAAGAAGTAGCGGATGTATGATTGTACAGACACATGGCGGCCGACCCACTACATCCGACCTTTATAAATAGACCCCATTAGCCATTCAAATAAGGGCTATTAATTCTTTTCTCATTTCTCAAATCTCAAACTGTAAACCGTAAATTAATTTAGGGATTTTAGTATTGATGTACTTGTGACATTTTGCACATAAGACCTTAGACAATAAACATTTCATAGCATATGCCTACCATACATGTATCTTTGACTATTATTAAGAGAAAGGATATGCATATGAATTATTCTTCGGACTTGGACTTGAATTTAGACTTGTACATTAAATAAAGTCACTTGAGTCCTTGACTAAATTGAAGTTTTCTTTGCATAAAACCTATATTACCCAATGACATATAAACAAAGGACTGTAATATACGTGGATTGCCTATTTCATTCGTTGTCGAACAAACAATGAAGTATCTCAATTATGCAATTTTTGTTATCTTGCCCATGGACTGGTGACTTGACCATTTAACAACCTCATGACTATATTTAAGTTCATGAGTGTTACGAGGACCATTCTAAATAATATTACCTTGAACAACATTTCGGAATGTTAAACCGAATTTTGGTCTAACATTTTTAGCAGTAGAAGAAGGGCCCAAACCTCTGACTTGTTATTTCTTTACTTAGGAACTAATTATGCAAATTGTTGTTGCAGGAAAATGGTGAGAGCTAAAAAAAGTCAATGTAACGAACAAAAGATTGTACAACGAACAAATTTGGAGGAAAATATCACTTCAAACTTTAATTCAAACAAGTTTAGAACCTAGGCAACCTTCAACACCTATGAAGCTGACAAACAGCGAGGCTAAGATTCAAGCTTTAACACAACGGCTTACAGTAATGTGGGAACTCCTTGAGATGGTTCTTTCTCAAAGGTCTTCTAAAATAGCAAAGCTTATCAAGAAGGAGAAGAAGTGGAATCTCCAAGAAGTAATCTAGACACCTCGGCATCATAGGTCTGCAAAGGAATAAAGAAACTCAAAATCAAGGGCCAACAGTGTATTCCCCCAACTCGTAGGACAATGAAATTAAGATGAATCAAAGGTAAAGCCAACAAAGGGAGAATAAGAAGATCTTTTGAGCAGTTAGGTAGCACAATCTCAGACAAAGAATATAGGCCCTCTAGATGGGATTATCATGATGACAAAGCATACCTGAAAGATGTAACCAATAAAATAGTGAAAGACATGCTTGATCCTAAAGGGAAGAGAACCCTTGACCCTAGGGTAAATAATAATCCTTGTGAAGCTCTGTTCACGGAGGAAATAATGTCTATTAGAATTCCATAGCACATCAAAATCCCATCATTAAAGTATAATGCAAACCACTAAACTTGATGACTATCTTTTGGCTTTTGAGAGCCAAATGGATTTGCACAATGCTTCTAGAGCAGTACATTGCAGACTCTTTCCTATAAGTTTTCAAGGAGCAGTTGCCAAATGGTATAGGCACTACAAAGAGAAAACTCTTTACTCTTGGAAACAATTTTCTTTTGAGTTTTTAGCACAATTCTTGGAAAGATCCTACTATTGACTTTAGCGTGTTGGAAAATGTCAAACAAAGACCACGTGAGTTGCTTGGTGAATATGTTAAGAGATTCAACATTAAGGAACTACAGGCAGAAAACATAACTGATAGAGAAAACTAATGGCAGTACACTCAGGATTAATTGAATATACCCTCTTCTGGAATGAACTCTACATCCATGGGTGTAGGAATCTGCAAGATTTTCATTTCTAGGCTGATATGTTTATCTATATGGATGAAATGTACCATGCTAAGAAGAAATCCCAGCCAAAGAAGGAAGGAGGAAAATTTTGATATGATTGCTCTAACAAAAAGTCGACGTGGGACGAACACGGAAGAGGAAGTTGGGAGGAGATACTGAACGTAGCTTTAAATAAACCAAATTTCCTATATTTTTGCCATGGCTAAAGAGGGAGGAAAATTCCCTTCTTCCTAAAAGGCAAGGAACAATCTAGAACCGAGGAAGTGGGAGATTATTGCGCTTACCATAAGGCGAACAGAATTAAAACCAACAAAGTCATGTTTTGGCCAGGATAATCTAGAATATGATTAGGTCCGGATCTTTGAAGGAATTTGTCAAAGAGGATCAAAAATGTTCCAATCCTAAAAGGAACAATCAAAGGCCCTCAAGCAATACTGCAAATTTCATAGAGAATGTTTCTCAACCGGACTTCATTCCTCCGATCAACCGCATAGATGTCATCCATGGAGGCCCCTATTTGCCTGAAAGTAGCAGGAGCCAAGAGTAGATATACAAGGAAGGCGAGAGATGGAGTATTTTCTATTTAGATGGAGCCTCCATTCAAACACCGTAAATATCAGCTTCAAATGCTTAACTTAACAATAAACCCAAAAGAGCTGAGGGGAGTCCATCATCCACATAATGATCTATTGATGATGCTTTACAAATTAGGCTCTCTGTTGTAACAAAGATCTTAGTGGATAATGGGAGCATAGCAAACGTCATCTTTATGTATGTTTTCGATCAAATGAGTATTCTAGAAGAGAAGCTAGCTCCAAGATTTGAGCCAATCTTTGGGTTTAATGATAAAGGATCTACACTAATAGGACAGATTAAGCTCTTGATGCAAGTGAGAATTCATCCACATTCTAAATCTTTTGAAACCATGTTCATATAATGGACCAACCTTCCTACTACAATATTTTCTTTAGAAGATCAGCCCCAGATGAAGTGGATGCGTTTGTTTCACCAAACTATCTAATGGTGAAATTTCCAACTAAGAATGGTTGTGGAACAATAAGGGGGAGCAATTTAGCACCCGGGAAATGTATTTCGCTACACTCGAGCAATTCAAAGGAGATGGTGTTTCCTATATGATTTGGAGAGAAGTGAATTAAGAAAAACTAAAATTGAGAAGCCCTTAGATGATAGTCCTTCAAACCGATTATCCAAGGAAAATAAGAAGACTAGAATGACTAAAAATCATAATAATTTACCAAGAAGATTCAAGTTTAAAAATGAAAGGAAAATGAATGGAGGCAAATCAGGTAGACAACGAAATAAATGGTGAAAAGATCATTACTAGATTTGATTGCAGAAATGAGCAAGAAAGAATAAAGTCTGTTGAAGACCTAGAAGAGGTAACCTTAGCTTCACTTGATCCAACAAAAATGGTCAATATCGGAAAAGAGTTGGGCGATAAGCTCAGATGGGAACTTATCCAATTTCTACAGTCAAGAAAGGATGTGTTTTCCTAGACCCACTTGGACATGGTTGGAATAGACCTAATGGCCAGGCTCTAAATATGGATCTAAATGATGTTCCCGTTGGGCAAAATAAAAGGCAATTTGATAAAAGTCCACATTAATGCGTTGAAAGAAGAAATTAAAAAATTACTTGAGAATGGGTTTATCAGGTATTGTTTTACCTCAAATGGCAAGCCAATCCAGTGTTAGTTAAAAAGTCTAAAGAAAAATGGAGAACATGTGTCGATTACACTGATATAAATAAAGTGTGCCCTAAGGATTGTTATCCTTTTCCCTGAATAGACCAGTTGGTTGATGCCACAAGTGAACATAAGCTGTTATCATTTATGGATATATACTCGAGTTATAACAAAATTCCCATGTTCAAACCATATGAAGAGCACACGAGTTTTATAATAGATTAGGTAATTTGCTGCCACAAAATTATGCCTTTCAGGCTGAAGAATGGATGGGGCTACATATCAAAGGTTGGTAAATAGAATATTTAAAGAACAAATTGGATGAAACATGGAAGTATATGTAGATGATATGCAATTGAAATCTCTAGATGAAACCAACCACTTAAAGGTTCTCAAAGAAATTAATGAGATACTAAGAATGTATAAAATAAAATAAATCCACAAAAGTTCTCCTTTGGGATACGATCTGGAAAGTTTTTGGGATACAATATCAGTGCTTGGGGAATTGAGGCCAATCCTGATCAAATAAAAGGCATTACGGGTATGGTAGAACCAAAGACAAGCAAAAATATGATGAGCCTAAATGTTAGAGTAGTAGCTCTGAACAGATTTTATCTCTAAAGCCACTAATAAATGCATCCCTTTCTTTTGTGTGATCAGGAAAAAAGAAAAAGAAAATGGAAAACTTTGAACAAGTAGAGGATTGCCAAAGGACCTTCAAAGAATTGAAGGGTCATCTTGAAAAACCTCTAATCCGATCTAGCCTTATAGAAGGGGAAAATTTGTATCTTTATATGGTGGTCTTCGAACATGCAGTAAGTTCGGTCTTAATAAGGGAGGAGAAAAAAACTCCAATTCCAGAGTATTGTACTTGTAAAAGGGTCAAAGATGTAGAGGTTAGATATCTAGTTATAAAGAAGTTGGCATACTGTTAAATTCTCGCCGCACAAAAGCTAAGAGCCTACTTTCAAGCACTCCCAATCAAGGTCTTAATCAATTTTCCACTTAAGTAAGTTTTCATTAAACCTGAGGCAACAAGATGATAAGCAAAGTGGGGAATAGAGCTTAGCCGGTATAATATTAAGTTCCAACCCCGAGTATAGATTAAAAGGCAAGTCCTAATTGATTTTGTTAATGAATGCATAGGGTTCATTAAAGAATAATCAGAAAAGGAGAAGGATTTAAAGCCTAGATGGCAATAGTTTGTTGATAGGGCCTCGAATGAACAAGGGGCTGGCGCGAGCTATGTCATCATTACCCCTGACCGCAGGACATGAGTTTCTATCTTTCATGGATGCATACTCTATAAATAATCAAATCTCGATGCACAAACCCGACTAGGAGCACACCATTTTAATTACCGACGTTGGATTGTACTACTAGGGATAATGCCATTCGAGTTAATGAATTCTGAAACAATCTACCTATGCCTTGTTAACCGAATGTTTAAAGATTAGATTGGAAAAACGATAGAGGTATATGTGGATGAAATGCTCGTGAAGTCATGACGATCAAGCGACCACATTAGAGACTCAGAAATGCTCGATATCCTCCGATATTACAAAACAAAGATCAATACTTTGAAATGTTCTTTTGGCATTGCATCGAGAAAGTTCTTGGGTTTCGTTGTCAATGGTTGTGGCATCGAAGCTAATTCCTAAAAGATTTGAGCTATTCGCAACATCCAAGCACCAAAGACTATCAAACAAGTACAGAGCATAAATGGGAAGGTTACCGCCCTTATATCCAAAGTCACCAATAAATGCATTTCGTTCTTCGACCTGATTAGAAGAGGGAAAATGAACTTTAAATGGACATATGAATGTAAAAACGCATTCCAAGCTCTAGGGTACCACTTAGAGAGAATCTTGTCGAAGCCGGTGGATTATGAAGACTTGTATATCTACATGGCCGTGTTAATACACGTTATAAGTGCCTCACCACTTTGTGAGGAGAATCGAATCCAGAGACCGGTCAATTATGTTAGCAATAGACTAACAGGAGCTGAAAGGAACCGTCTGAAGATAGGGAAATTGGCATACTGCATATTAATTGCATCATGAAAGCTCTGCCCCTATTTTCAGGCTCATCCCATCAACGTCTACACCAGCCAGCCGTTAGAACAGGTCTTACAGCGATCTAAAAAGTCTGGAAGGTTACTCAAGTGGATCATCAAGCTGAGCCAATTTGACATTACCTGTCTTCCTTGTATAGCTATCCAGGGATAGGCACTTGTGGACTTTATATTTAAGTTCACCGCACAGGATGATCTCTTAGAGAGCAGTGAAGCCCCTATAATCCGATGGAAAATGTATACGGATGGAGCCTCTAACAGTTGTTGTTTTAGAGCCGAAGTTGTGCCAGTAACCATGGAGGATCAATCAATTTGCTACGCTTTGAAGTTTGACTTCCCTGCAACGAATATGAAGCTCTGATTGTTGGACTCAAACTTGCCAGAGAATTGGGAATAAAATCTCTTGAAATCTTTTGCGATTCCCATTTGGTGGTATACCAAGTCAGGGGAGATTAACGGGCTAAACGACAATGACTCGCTCCATATGTTATCATAGTCCAAGAGCCATTGACGGACTTTGAGTATAATGTCATGACACACATTCTTCGAGATCAAAACTAAGAGGCTGATTCAGTGGCAAAGTTTGATGGCACCAAGGATGCACAACAAATAGGCTTGGTTCCAATCGAAGTACTAGACGGTACAAGCATAAACTAGATGGAAATCAATAGGGTACTAGAGACGGAGCCTGAGGATTCGTGGATGACTCCAATTAAATATTATTTGCTATGGGGATTCCTTCCCGAACGAAGGAATGAAAGACGATAAATCCTCCACAATGCTGCATGATATATTATTCAGGAAGGAGTTATATATAAAAAGGGTTTTCCATTCCCTTACTCTCGTGTATTTCTCATGATGAAATTAAAAAAGTCCTAAGTAAAGTTCATGAAGGGGAATGTGGCGATCACACTGGCAAGCAAATCCTAGTAAAGAAAATACTCTGTTATGGGTATTACAACCAAAATGTCAAACGAGATGCTTTTGATAACGCTAAGCGATGCGACAAGTGTCAGATGAATGCAAAAATTCCGAGACCTCTGTCGATGGAAATTACACAAATGGTTATTCCATGGTCGTTTTCCACATGAGGTATAGATATTATCGGTTCCTTACTGATCTCTAAAGGTGGTGCAAAATATGTCATCATAGCAGATGATTATTTCACCAAATGTGCCGAAGCAGAATCTTTAACCATGATCACGATGAAGAAAGTAATCAGCTTCATTGTATGGAACATCATCTGTCATTTTGGCCTTTCACGAACCATTATAATTGATAATGGAACCCAAATCGACAGTGCCAAATTCAAAGACTTCGGCCGTCAGTAACTTATTAAAAGAGATTTTTGGCAGTTGCTTATGTTAGTCCCTGAGAAGTTGGTTTTGATGACAACAGCCTTAAACTAGGATTATAAAATATAAATACTAACATTATTGTTTTGAAATATATGTATATGCAGGATATATATACAGGTACCAAAGTATAGAGATTCAAGAATTGATAAACTCAAGATCGAAGATATCAAGATTCAAGACTCATGAGTATCAAGACTATCAAGAGTTCAAGATTTCAATATAAGTAATTTAGTTAGGAATTTTGTTAAAACTCCTAGAAAAGTAATGACATCTTAAAATCCATTTTATTCGTGGAATGGAATCCACTTCGAGCCCGTTAAAGGGATGGAACCCTAAGTAGGATGAAACCTATGAAAAATCTAATGGAACATTGTTCTGTATCCACTAACTTTTATTCAAATGTTTTACAAAATTATATCTTGTTTTCAAAATGATTTCAAAACCTTCTTTTAAAAATCAAAAACATCTATCTTGGTTTTAAAATGCTTTTAGCCTCAAAATAATCTTTATTTTCAAATCAAATTATCCTTGGTTTTGAACTAGATTTTAATTATAATATATTTAACTGTTAATATTCATATTTAGATTTAAATATAAAATTATAGTAAAATTTTATATATACTAAAATATTATTCTCTACACTTATTTATGTATTTTAACTATAGTTAAGTATATTTATAAAGTTTAAAATAGTTTTAATACAAGATAGAAGTTATTTTCAAAGAAAAACAAATTACCAAAAATAACTTAGGCCTATCGAAAACCCCAAGGAAGCCATGTCGACAAGGTGATAGTTTATTTCAAAAGTTTGAATTTCAAAGGAAGTGTCTATTCGTCATATCCTTTCACAATGGACATGGCTATTGTTCTACTATAAATAGGGGTTGTTTTAAACGAATTTATATTCATATATTCTCTGATTTCATTCCTCTTCTTCTTCCACATTTCTTTGTATACATTTTTACCATTACTCTGCTAAAATCATCATTGAATCTAACTAGATCATCTCTGGTTTGATTCTCTATCACTACCTCAACAAGACCCCAATGCTATTCAGAGTTATAGACTTCTTTGTAATTAATTGAGTGAGAAAAGGTGTGATTGTTGCATGGAAAATCAATCGAGCAAGAAAAGTTGTGATTGTTGCCTGGAAAATCACTTGGGTGAACTTGTTGCCTGTAAAATCAAGTATCTCTACCCCGAGGATTGTGAATCTGGAGCGGTGTACTTAGTGGCCTTGAAATCGAGGATGTAATTGTAAGAATTGATTTTGAAAGGAAATTCGTACTTGCATTGCGGGACTGGATGTAGGGTAACTCCGAACCAGTATAAAAGTCAGTGTGTTCTTTTATTTATTGCTTTTACTTTATATATACATCTATGTTTGATTCTGTGATCATATCTGTGTCTGAATATTGCATACATTTGTGTTCAAATTAATATAAACTCAAAAAGAATTAGTAATTCCTTTCAACACTATTCACCCCCCCTCTATTGTTAATTGTAGCCTTAAGATCCGTAATCCGCATTTCACATTTGGTATCAGAGCAAGGTTTTCAAAGTTTTATAATCTGAATTTTGAAAAATTTCAAAATGGCCACCAACGTACTGGTACTGTTACTACTACCAACACTGGTTCTATTTCCTCTGTCACTAGTTCATTTGTAGAAGGTCAGTCTACTGTCAGACCACCACTTTTTAATGGAAGTAACTATGCATATTGGGCCTGTTGGATGAAAATATATTTACAATCTGTAGGACTAGACACGTGGAATATCACACAGACTGAATATTTTGAACCCACAACTGATTTTGCACAGTGGACTGCTGAGAAAAAGGCCGTTGCTCAAAACAACTCTAAAGCTATGAGTATTCTGTTTTGTTCACTTGATAGAAATGAATTTAATAGAGTGTCAGTTTGTAAGTCTGCATATGAAATCTAGAAAACTTTGCAAGTTACTCACGTAGGAACAAGCAAAATTAAACAGACCAAAATTTCCATGCTCACAAATCCGTTTCAATTATTTAAAATGAATTCTAATGGGTCTATTCCAGATATGTATAGTAGATTTCAAAATACTGTGCATTCTTTAATATCCTTGGGAAAGAAATTTTTGGAAGAAGATCAAGTCAGAAAAATCTTAAATTCTCTTACTCCAGAATAGGATCAAAAGACACTTGCGATCGAAGAGGCAAATGACATCAGTACCTTAAAGATAGAATAATTAATTGGAAATCTAACATCGTTTTGAAGTCTAAATGATTGGGAGAAGAGAAAGCAAAGCATCTGAAAAGAAATCAATTGCATTCAATGCATTGACCGATGAATCAGACTCAAACAGCGATAATGATGAAGAGATAGCCTTTATGACCAAGAACTTTCGAAAATTCCTAAAATACAGAAAGATAAATAATCTCAAGAGAAACAACTATTAGAACTCTGGTAATCAAAATGTAGTTCCAAACTATATCAAATGTTTCAACTGTGACGAACCAGGCCATATCAAAAGAGACTTTTCGCATTCAGATAAGCAAAATCTTCCTATAAACAATGATTCCGCAATGAAACGAAAACGTGAATTTACTGCTACTCTAGATGACTCAGACTCGTCCTCAAGCGATGATGATCAGAAGACAGATAATTCAAATATTTGTTTCACGGCAGTTCACTACTCCGACGAATTCAGAGAAACGGACTCAGAAAAAGGTACTCGTTTACAATACATTGGTTGAAATTGCATGCTTAGGATTGGATGTTTGATTGGTTAGTTTTGAATTGGTGTGTCGTTTGAATTTTAAAATTTTATTTTTATTATTTTATTTTTACTATTATTTTATTATTATTTTTATTTTTAAATAGTATCGTAATATTTTATGGAATATACTATAATTCTAGTAATATTCCAGATGTATATAGACATTAAAAATAATATATATATATATATATATATATATGAATACTTAAGACAAATAAATCATGAAAATTCAGAGACACCTGTCGACAAGGCCCCCCCTCCCCACGTTGTCGACAAGGGTACAGAAATTTGAAATTCAAATTTGAATTCACATGTTGAATTTTCCTCCATCTTTTCACTTCATTCAAGTCTCTGAAAAGTCGCCTTTTGACCAGAGAACATGTCCCTTGAGAACCTATTTTTATACTATCTCTTATCACAACTTTTCACTTTAATTTTCAAATTAAAACTCTTATTTCAAAATATCAAGCTCTTTACTCTCTACTCTAATGGCTACATCAAGCAACCCTTCCACAATGAGACTTTCCAGAAAGATAAAAGAGAAACTTTTCAATAATCCGAAGGCTATAAAAGCATATATCAACTAAGTTAACTATGGAAAAGTCCATCCCGGAAAGTTTGCTTTATTTTAAGATTTCTCTACTTATGAAGCCAATTCTCTTTTTGCAAACAACCAAGTTCTTAGTCTTGTTGATGCTTCACAAAATGACTTTGTTTGTTATCCAAATCTTGTTAAAATTTTCTATGCAAATCTCAACCGTGGATTTTATAATGGAAATGATGATGAAATTTGGAGTAGTGTCAAAGGCACTAGAATCATCTTAAATTGTGATATTTTGGGTACCATTCTCAATTACAAGAGCACGAGAATGGATCTTTCTAGTTTTAATATCGATGAAAATGATCGTGAGACATTTCATCACATTTTCGGAGGAAATGTTAACTTTGAATTCATAAATCGAAACCGTCGACCAAAAGCTAGAATTGTTAATCTTCTTTTACAACATACTTTGACCCCAAGATCGGGGAGCTTTAACAATCCAACTTCAAAAGTTTGCAAAGCACTTTTTGCTATTTTTGGAAATTATGATATTAATTGGGTGCAAGTTATTTTGGATGAATTTTGTCCCAAAAATTTTGAAATGGGTAAAAACACTTTGTATCATGGAATCTATCTCACTCGGATTTTTAATTATTTTGGAGCAGATTTCAAAGGAGAAGAATTTGTTTCAAGAAAAGTTTTTATCACTCAAACATTTCTCTTATGAAAATTCCGTATGTTTTTCAACCATATGAGACTCTTGCCGAAAAGGAAGAGCGTTTGGCTCATGAGAAGATGGAAGAGGAGGAAGAAGAAGAAGAAGGGGATGAAATGGAAATAGAAGAAGAAGAAGAAGAAAGTGAAACATCCTTGGAAAGTATTGACTATCCCTCTAATCCAACCAACAAAACCTTACTCAAAAATCAAAAGATCATTGTTGAGAATCAACGAACACTTAAACGGTCCGTTAGTAAGAAATTGGATAAAATATCATCCATGATGAACAAGTTTATCTCCAAAGTCAGCAAGAAGCTTGGATTATCTTTATCTTTTTCATCCTCTAACCAGTTCTACCTTTTCATGTCATATTGTATTAGTTTTAGTTTGTTTTGATTTGAATGTTCGTGTAGTTCTTAATGTTTAATCATTGTATCATTCTATTTTGAAATGAAATTGAATTACTTTTCTGTTATCTAGCTTATCCTATCTCTAGAATAAATGTTAGTATATTATATAAATATATATATATATATACACACACAATTATTCACAAAATCAAAATAAGTCATCAAAATTAACTGACCCCTGTCGACAACCCTCCATAGACCCTGTCGACAAATACTGGTCAGAAATGACTTCTCATTTTAAATTTGAAATTTGAATAACTACCTTGTGTCTATTCATTTCAAAAGAATTTCTACACCTATAAATACATATTTCTTCCATAATTCGTCACTCAAAATCATTTCTTATCTACTTTATCTATATTTCTTCTCACAAACTTAAATATGGCCGATCCAATTCATAGTTTGACCGAGAATCTTGAAGAAACCCTTAATTCTTTCAAAAATATTATTTCTTTCATTCTTCGTAATCAACGACACTTAGAGTTGAGTCAAATGCAGATGATCAAGGAGCAAGTAAAGCATTTCGATATGATACGATGGATGACTTCCTCTCTGCACAAAAATAATAATGAAGCACATCCTCCAGTCTCTCTCACCAATGAAAATGAAAATTGGGAAACCATTAAAGCAGTCCCTATATTTGGAGAAGAAGGATGGGTGGAAGTTCCTCGTAATGTTTGATTTTATTTGATTGCTTTGTTTGATTTGAATTGATTGCTTAGATTGATTTGATTTGATTTGATTTAGTTTGGTGTGGATTGATAATTGGTGTGCAAAACATAATATGTATAAATACACATTGATATTTATATGATCTTTGATTAGTTATCATGAATATCAATATAATTATCTCTTAATCTATCTATTATATACTCCATAGTATATTTTATTAATGCAGGTACTTTAGTACAAGAATAAGGGGGAGTTATATAGTTTGGAGTTAGTTTTTTTGTCGATGACAAAGGGGGAGAAGTATAAAATAGGATAATTAGGCATAGATTAAGGGGAGGTTGTTAGTTTTAGGGGAAGTTATTAGGATAGAAGTAATATTTTATAAACAAAGGTTGTCATCATCAAAAAGGGAGAGATTGTTAGTCCTTGAGAAGTTGGTTTTGATGACAACAACCTTAGAATAAGATTATAAAATATAAATACTAACATTATTGTTTAGATATATATGTATATGCAGGATATATATACATGTACCAAAGTATAGAGATTCAAGAATTGATAAACTCAAGATCGAAGATATCAAGATTCAAGATTCATGAGTATCAAGATTATCAAGAGTTCAAGATTTCAATATAAGTAATTTAGTTAGGAATTTTGTTAAAACTCCTAGAAAAGCACTGACATCTACCATTTTATTCGTGGAATGGAATCCACTTCGAGCCCGTTAAAAGGATGGAAACCTAGGTAGGATGGAACCTACGAAAAATCTTGTGGAACATTGTTTTGTATCCACTAACTTTTATTCAAATGTTTTACAAAATTATATCTTGTTTTCAAAATGATTTCAAAATCTTCTTTTAAAAATCGAAAACATCTATCCTGGTTTTAAAATACTTTTAGCCTCAAAATAATCTTTATTTTCAAAATCAAATTATCCTTGGTTTTAAACTATCTTTTAATTATAATATATTTAACTTTTAATATTTATACTTAGATTTAAATATAAAATTATAGTAAAGTTTTAATATACCAAAATATTGTTCTCTATCCTTATTTATGTATTTTAACTATAGTTAAGTATATTTATAAAGTTTAAAATAGCTTTAATACAAGATAAAAGTTATTTTCAAAGAAAAAAAATTACAAAAAATAACTTAGGCCTGTCGACAACCCTAAGGAAGCCTTGTCGACAAGGTGACAGTTTATTTCAAAAGTTTGAATTTCAAAGGAAGTGTCTATTTGTCATATCCTTTCACAAATGGACATGGTTGTTGTTCTACTATAAATAAGGGCTGTTTTAAACGAATTTATACTCATATATTCTATGATTTCATTCCGCTTCTTCTTTCACATTTCTTTATATACATTTTTACCAGTACTCTGTCGAAATCATCATTGAATCTAACTAGATCATCTCTGATTTGATTCTCTATCACTATCCCAACAAGATCGTAGTGCTATTCAGAGTTATAGACTTCTTTGTAATTAATTAAGTGAGAAAAGGTGTGATTGTAGCCTGGAAAATCAATGAAGCGAGAAAAGTTGTGATTGTAGCTTGGAAAATCAATTGGGTGAAATTGTTTCCCGTAAAATCAAGTATCTCTACCCAGAGGATTGTGAGTTTGGAGCATTGTACCTCGTGGCCTTGAGATCGAGGGTGTAATTGTAAGAATTGATTTTGAAAGGAAATCCGTACTTGTGTTGCGGGACTAGATGTAGGGTAACTCCGAACCAGTATAAAATTCGGTTTGTTCTTTCCTTTATTGCTTTTACTTTATATCTGCATCTGTGTTTGATTCTGTGATCATATCTGTGTCTGAATATTGCATACATTTGTGTTCAAATTAATATAAACTCAAAAAGAGTTAGTAATTCCTTTAAAAACTATTCACCCCCCTCTAGTGTTCTAGCCTTAAGATCTGTAATCCACATTTCTCACAGCTCACCCTTAAGCAAATGGACAAGTCGAAGCTGTGAACAAAATTATAAAGTCCATTCTGAAGAAACGTTGGTAAAAGCCTAGAGGAAAGTGGGTGGATGAACTCTCAATAGCATTATGGGCTTACATAACCATCCACAAGTCCACGACTGGCCATACTCCTTTCGCCCTTGCTTATGGCTCTGAAGCTATCATTCATGTTGAACTCGAAGTCCCTTCCCATCGAGTGACATACTACGACTCCAGAATGAATAGAGATCTCTTCTTAGAATCTTTAGTCTTGGTAGAGGAGAAGCGTGAAGAAACTGATTTGAGGGTAGCTACACATCGACACTGAGTTGCCCGATGCTATAGCACGAAAGTCGGACCTAGGACCTTTTAAATAAACGATCATGTCTTGAAATTATTTTTTTCTATCCCATCACACGTGAAATCTACTTGGAAAGGACAGTACGTCATTGAACAGAGGCTTGGAGAAGAAACTTTCAAGCTAGCGACTGTTAATGGCATTGCGCTCCCAAAGGCATAGAATAGCAAGCATTTATGATGCTATACAGAATGTTCTAAGTATGGAATATAGTCTAATCTAGAAAAGAGATTGGGTATGATCCCTTTCAAACAAGAGATCGGACTACATCAGCTAAACAGTGCAACTTAACGGAAAACGATCGATGTCTCAAAATCCATAAGTCCAATACATATGAAACTTTGAAAATAAGAAGAGGAGATCCTAGAGAGTCCAACCTAGGGATTGCACCACAAAAGGAACAAATAAGAGAGATTTTCCTTCTTCCCTTAGAGGGATCATCCAGATTCAGACATTACAACACATTGCAATAATGATCAAACGATAACTCAACATCTACTGATCCAATCAACATGAAATTAGGAGGACAAGTGCATTACAACATGAAGAACCCCTCAAAATATTGTAGCCCCTAAATCCACCAAGATAAGGATCATCCTCGATCCCTCTTCCTTGAGATTTGTGCCATGCGATCCCTCATGTGGTCCTTACGGATCTGGAAAGCCTTCTGTCGAAGTTTCAGGGAGATATTTCACCTACTTTCTCTATAAATACAGACTTGATTATTCATTTTTGCGATCTTTATAGTGCTAGTTGCTTTATATTCATTTTTAACTAAGGATTTACATCTGATCCCTCTTGTACTCAGTTTACAACGTGATTAAAAAAGCTATCTCTCCAAAGTGGACATAGGCAAACAACGCCGAACCACTATAAATTGCTATGTCTTTGTTATTAACTTGTTGCTTATTACTTTAATGTTATATTCTCTCTGTCTACATTAATTATTCTTCATTTAGTCCTCTACAAAATCTCTATTGGGTGTTTGTGCCAATTTTCGGTGCAACCACATATCATAATATGAGATATCGAACATTAAAATAAAAGGAGGATATAGAGCGCCTTATTCTTGTAAGTTATCCAGTTTTTAAAGGGCGAAAGAGATGTCGAGCAGACACGAGATGCCATAAAGTAGAAAATAAGAAGAAGATGTCGCATCGTTGAGAGACACAGAGCATATAAGCATAAAGAGGGATGTCAGATCTTTACTAAAAGCTTGTCGTACATATTGGACCTAATAATCTTAAAGCATCTTAAGCAATGGATGTCAAATAATAAAGGATGTCAAATATCATTAGATTTTTTAGGAGCTAACTATAGTACTTGGTGTCGTGTTTATATGGCACAAAATATCATCGAATATGCAACCAAGGAAGGATGTCACACCAATAAAGCATAACAAGCATTTACTTATGAAGCAAAGATATATCGAGCCTTTACAATGAAAACTAATAAGCAACTCTAAGTAGATAACGATGTCGAGTATTTACAAAAAGAAAGAGATGTCGAGTTTCAACAACTAGGAAGGGTATCGAGTACTTAAGAAGTAGTGGGTATATGGCTGTATGGACATCTGGTAGCCAACCCGCCACATCCAAGCTCTATAAATAGATCCCATTGGCCATTCAAATGGGGGCGATAAATTCGTTTCTCATTTCTCAAATCTCAAAATTGTAAACCCTCAATTGATTTAGGTATTTTAGTGCCGATTGTACTCTTGTAACATTTTGCACATATATAAGACCTTGGACAATAAACATTGCATATCATACACCTACGATATATGTATCTTTGACTATTATTTAGAGAATGGATGTGCTTATGACTTACTCTTTGGACTTGGAATTGAATTTGGATTTATATATATTAAATAAATCCGTTTGAGTCCTTGACTAAACTGAAGTTTTCATTGCATAAAGCCTATATTGCCCAATGACAGTGAACAAAGGACTGTAATATACGTGGATTGCCTATTTGGTTCGCTGTCGAACAAACAATGAACTATCTCAGTTATGCAATTTGCCTCTCTTTCCCATATACTTGTGACTTGAAATTTTAATAACCTCATGACTATATTCAAGGGCATGAGTGTTACTAGGACCATTCCAAATAATATTACCTTGAACAACATTTTAGAATGTTGAACCAATTAAATGTATGACAAGTAATTACGCCAACTGTATTATATTGGATACACAATTATCATATACCAACATCTGTGCTTAAAAAATTAAAACATTATATGCAAACTTTTCTAGAGGGAAAAACTACATACAACTATATGTGAGTAGTTATGTAGACCCAAATCTAAAAGAGGCATAGGCCTTAGATTATTCAGGGATCTTAGGAAAACTACTATTATTGAATTAACATGGAATATATTAACCAAAAAGTGATTGGCTAAAAAACAAGTTCCTACATAATAAAATTCTCGGTTATGTCCTCCAGCAATAATTACTCGGCTGCGATGAAATATATACTTAAGTATAGGGATATTAATTGTCAACTGATACAAAGAATTATTGTAAATTATGAGAATACTTCTTTATAGTCTGATCATTAGATCATTCATAAATCAATGGTCAATTTACTAGGATGAAACGGGAATAGTATGAGTAATTATTCTTAATCTAAAGCAAGTTTTATAATACAACACAATGAACTGCAACTGAAAATAATTATCGAAGAGAAATTCAGCGTGTAATTCAACAAGTAGTTATTTTGACATAACACAATCAAGATCATTGGAAAATTTATGGATCTATCAAGTTCGTCTTCTCAAACACTTGCAACAGGGTTGGACAACAAGCACCAATAGTTGATTGAGGGAAATTGATTTGGAATAGAACCCTAACAAAAAAGATCGGTCTTACTGCATACAAAGCTTGTTTATTCCGTTTACTTACACAAGATCGATTACTGGATTGGGGAGTTACTGATACTACAAAACATGTGTTATGAAACAATCACATGGAATCTAATGAGCATTTTTTTTAAAACACGAATATAGTGCTTTTTTGTGGAAGGAACAAGGCGCAAGCTACTTTGGTGAAGTAGTTACCTCGTTCGAAGCATCGGCCGCAACTCACGACTCAAAACCATCGCCACTTCTCCATGACTCAACACTGCAGCCGCGACCCAGCCCTCCCACCGACTCACGACTCATCGCCCTCCCACCGACTCACGACTCATCGCCATCTCCGCGATCCACGACCTACGACTCATCAGACCTACGACCTAAACTCCATTTCCCCGACCCACGATCTAATTTCACTTTCCTGCGACCTAACTTCCCTGGCCTATGTCGCGAACGACTTACCTTGAGTCGCGCTGCTCCAATAGGTCGTGAACGACATATCGAAGGTCGCGTACGACCTTCAGTACTCCACCATGTGTTTACCGCCTTCTCTTAGCTCGTATGAAGTACTGATTCAGATCGCGTGAAGAAATTTTAGTCGCGAAAGCCTCAGTTATTCGCCGATCCTATTTCATAAGTCGCTGCCGAGTCTTTCTTAAGGCGCTGATGATTTCATAAGTCGCGAACGACTTATTACTGAGTCGTTAAGTCGTTGCCGAGTTTCAGTTGAACCGTAGCGGAGTTAGCATTAAGTCGCTGCATATTTTCTTTTCTTTAAGTCGTGTACCCATTGTGTTGTAATTTTTTAAGTCTTGTAGTGAGTTGTAAGCCTATAAATAGGCAAGTCGTGTCATTTGTAAGGTTGTTGATTTTTGAATAAAATTCTTGTTGATTGTTGTGTGCTTTCATCCTAAATTGATAGTTGAGTGTAATCTCCTATCTCCACTTTCGGTTATTCGAGTGCGCTCGAATCAACGATTGTTGAAGCCGATTCACGGAATCAAGTGCGCTTGATCAACGCTTGAAGAATTGAAGATCTTCTTTCACGGTATCGTGCGCGATCAACGTGACGAAGATAGCTAGAATTCGGTATCTTTGTGATCAACGAATTTGGGCATTTCAGTATCTTCAATCCACCGATTTCCTACTTTCATCGATCCATATAGTTTTTTTAGTTATCCGCTGCGTCAGTTTTGGTATCAGAGCTTGTTTTAGCCAATCATAGCTAAATCGGGTCTTGGAGCCAAGTGTTTGAATTTAAAGTGTGAACCGAGAGTTGAAGCGTCAATTTTGGTATCATTTGTTGAAGTTAGGCCGTGTATACTTGTGAGAAGTAGCCGAGCCTTGTGAAGTTGTTTTGAAATTTGAAGCCGAGCTAAGGAGCCGTGACTTGTTTGATTTTGTGTTAAAGTTTTGATTTGTTGAAGTTTGGAGATTCGTTGAATTATTTGTGAAGTTCAATCATGCCACCGAGACGAGCTCAACGACATCGCAATATTAATGCTTTGTATGGAAGAGAAGAGGCCGATGAAATGGAATAACGAATCAACGAGAACTTCACTGAGAAGTTGAATGAAGGAATCGATCGCTTAGAGAGAATGATGCTTGAATTGAATCAAAGTAGAAGAAGAGTTTCACCTGAATCGAGCCATGGGAGGAGTAGAACTTCGATACATTCAGATTGGGAGAGAAGAGAAGATCATAGAAGTATTGACAATCGTGATAGGAATGTTGGTAGTAGGAGTGGTGGTAGTAGAGATGTTGGAGGTCGTGATCGACATCGATATACTTCAGATTTTGATGAGGAGTTTGATGGTGATAGGAGAAGTGTTCATTACCGAGATAGAGATCCAACACGACGTCAGTATCGAGATGTAGTGGATGATCGTCGATGGGAATCGGGTATGAAGATGGAAATTCCTGAATTTAAAGGTGGGATGGTTGCTGAAGAATTTTTAGACTGGTTGTCAAATGTGGAGGAAATCTTTGATTTCAAGGAGGTTCCGGAGAATCGCCGAGTGAAGTTGGTTGCTACTAGGTTGAGGGGGAGAGCTTTGGCATGGTGGCAGCAAACTAAACTTACCAGAGAACGGATGGGGAAGTCAAAGGTTGTTGAGTGGGATAAGATGAAGAAAATGATGAGAGCTACATTTTTACCATACAACTATCAATCACTTTTGTACCAGAGATTGCAGAATCTAGGCAGGGAACGAAGTCGGTTAGTGATTATGCAGATGAATTTTACCAACTCATTGCCAGAAATGACATAATGGAGACAGAAGAAAAACTGACTGCTAGATTTGTTAGAGGGCTGAGAATGCAGATCCAAGATATGGTTAATATGTTCGATCCAAGATCTGTAGCGGAGGCACATCAGAAAGCGTTGGCTTGGGAGAAGCAGGGAAGGCGCGGAAGTGGTGTGTTTACTAACTCTAACAATCAAATGAAGGGTGTTAGCGGAAGTTCTAGTGTTCCTAAAGTTATTGCAAAGCCAGTTGTCAAGGAAGGTGAGAAGGCGAAGGTTAACAGTGGATTTAAATGTTACAATTGCCATGAGATGGGTTATAAAAGCAATGAGTGTCCGAAGCCGAAAAAGAGAACTATGTTAGCGGAAGCTGAGGATGAGGATGAAGAGGCAGAGTGTTCTAATTCATTACCGGTTGAGGAGGAAGACTTGTTGTCGGGAGACGAATGATATTCACTGATGATGAGGAGAAGTTGTTTGACACCGAAGCAAGAGGAGGAAGACAGTTGGTTGAGGAATAACATATTTCAGTCTACTTGTACTATCCTTGGAAGAGTTTGTAAATTTGTTATTGTTGCTGGGAGTTGTGATAATATTATCTCTGCAGAGGCAGTGCAGAAGTTGGAATTGAAAACCGAGAAGCATCCTAAACCATACAAGCTAGCTTGGTTAAGGAAGGGTGGTGAGGTGAAAGTTGGACGAAGGGCTTATGTGAAATTTTCAATTGGGAAGAAATATAAGGACGAAATTTGGTGTGATGTAGTGGACATGATGTGTGTCATCTGTTGTTGGGCAGACCATGGCAGTTTGATAGAGCAGTACAGCATGATGGACGTGCCAATAGCTATAGTTTCATGTTTGAGGGTACCAAAATCACTTTAGTTCCCAAGAAGCAGCAACAGAAAGAAAGCAAGCTGGAGGAGATTGAGGAATTGAAAACTCTGTTAACTTTGAAGGAGTTTGTCAAGGAAGTTGAAGAGGAGCCTGAAGTGTACTTGTTGATAGGGCGTGAGAGCAGTGAAGAGGTTGACATTCCAGAAGAAGTGAAGCCAGTTTTGAAAGAATTTGAGGATGTATTTCCAGAAGAGTTGCCTAAGGAGTTACCGCCACTAAGAGACATTCAACATCAAATTGATCTTGTTCCGGGGGCAGTATTACCACGTAGACCACATTATCGGATGAGTCCGAAGGAACATGAAGAATTGAGGAGGCAGGTGGAAGAGTTGCTTGAGCAGGGACATGTGCAGGAAAGTTTGAGTCCGTGTGCTGTGCCAGCTTTGTTAGTACCGAAGAAGGACGGGATGTAGAGGATGTGCACTGACAGTAGAGCATTGAATAAGATTACGGTGAGATATAGATTTCCAATGCCAAGGTTGGATGACTTGCTAGATCAGTTGAGTGGGGCAACTATCTTTTCGAAGATTGATTTGAAGAGTGGTTGTCATCAAATTCGAATTAGACCAGGAGACGAGTGGAAGACAGCTTTCAAGATGAGGGAAGGATTATATGAATGGTTGGTTATGCCATTTGGTCTATCGAATGCGCCAAGTACATTCATGAGGGTGATGAACCAAATATTCAGGCCGTATATTGGGAAATTTGTGGTAGTGTATTTTGATGATATTCTGATGTACAGCAGGAGTACGGAGGAGCATGTTCAACATTTGAGGGAAGTGTTGATTATTCTTCGTGAGGAACAATTTTATGCGGCGACGAAGAAATGCGTGTTTATGACGCATAGTGTTTTATTTCTGGGTTATGTTGTTTCAGGAGAAGGTATTCAAATTGATCAGAATAAAGTTGAGGCAGTCAGAAATTGGCCACAACCCAAGACGATAACAGAAGTTCGGAGTTTTCATGGGTTGGCTTCATTCTACCGAAGATTTATTCCACACTTCAGTAGCGTGATGGCACCTGTTACCGATTGCATGAAGGGTAAACAATTTTCGTGGTCAGAGGAAGCCGGGAATGCTTTTGGAAGGATCAAGGAATTGTTGACGTCTGCACCAATTCTAGTTTTACCAGATTTTCAGTTATTGTTCGAACTACACACTGATGCGTCAAAGGTTGGAATTGGGGGAGTATTGAGTCAGAGGGGATGTCCTATTGCATCTTCAGTGAGAAGTTATTAGGAGCGAAAATGAGATATAGTACATATGATGTGGAATTTTATGCTGTTGTGCAAGCTATTAAACACTGGAGACACTATCTATTTCAGAAAGAGTTTGTGCTTTGCACTGATCATGAGGCGTTGAAGCATATGCAGGGGCAGGATAAAATTTCAGCGAGACATGCATCGTGGATCGCATATTTACAACAGTTTACCTGTGTGGTGAAGCACAAATCAGGGGTGACAAATCGGGTTGCTGATGCTTTGAGTAGGAGGAGTCATTTGTTGACAACAACGAAAGTAGAAGTAACAGGTTTTGAATTATTGCCAAAACTGTTTGAAGATGACCCTTACTTTGCAAAGTTTGTTAAGAAAGTTAAGAATGGGAATACTGATGAATTTGTATTGGTTGATGGATTCTTGTTAAAAGGAAATCGATTATGCATACCAGATTGCAGTTTGAGAATGAAGATTATCAAGGAATTGCACGAGGAAGGACATATGGGCCATGATCGTACATTGCAGTTAATTACACAATCTTATTTTTGGCCGTCAATGAGGAAAGAGGTAGAGAGATTTGTAGAGAGATGTCATATCTGTCAGGTTTCGAAGGGAACGGCTACGAATGCGGGGTTATATATGCCATTACCCGTGCCTATTAAACCATGGGTTGATATTAGTATGGATTTTGTGTTGGGTTTGCCGAGAACTCAGAGGGAGAATGATTCTATATTTGTTGTGGTGGACAGGTTTTCGAAGATGGCACACTTTATATCCTGTAAGAAGATAGCGGATGCCGTTCGAGTGGCACAATTATTCTTTAAAGAGGTGTATCGATTGCATGGTTTACCAGAATCTATTGTTTCTGATCGAGATACTAGATTTTTAAGTCATTTTTGGCTTAGTTTGTGGAAAATGGTGGGAACGAAGCTGAAATTTAGTAGTGCTTATCATCCGCAAACAGATGGGCAAACAGAGGTGGTGAATAGATCGTTGGGAAATTTGTTACGATGTCTTGTGAAAGACAATTTGAAGAGTTGGGATTTGAAGTTGTGTCAAGCTGAATTTGCTCACAATCATGCAAATAACCGAAGTACATGTTTCAGTCCATTTCAGATTGTATATTCAAGTTTGCCAAAGGGGCCGTTGGATTTAACGATGGTGCCACAACCAAAGGGGACAATTAAGCGGGCTGCTGAATTTGTTGATGGGTTAACAGAATGCCATAAAATCGTTCAGGAACGATGGGAGAAAACGAATGAGAAATATAAACAAATGGAGGATAAGAAACGAAGAAGTGTTGTCTTCAAAGAGGGAGATTTGGTATATGCCGTTTTGACGAAAGATCGTTTTCCGGTTGGAACTTACAACAAATTGAAAGCCCGAAAGATTGGACCAGTAGAAATCTTGAAGAAGATCAATGATAATGTGTATCGGTTAAAGTTGCCGGAAAATGTTCATACTTCTGATGTTTTCAATGTCAAACATTTAATTCCGTACCGTGGGGAGGATTTCATCGAAGATGACGAAAGTGTGAATTCGAGGACGAATTCTTTCCAACAAGGGGAGGATGGTGAAGTAGTTACCTCGTTCGAAGCATCGGCCGTGACTCACGACTCAAAACCATCGCCACTTCTCCACGACTCAACACTGCAGCCGCGACCCAGCCCTCCCACCGACTCACGACTCATCGCCCTCCCACCGACTCACGACTCATCGCCATCTCCGCGATCCACGACCTACGACTCATCAGACCTATGACCTAAACTCCATTTCCCCGACCCACAATCTAATTTCACTTTCCCGCGACCTAACTTCTCTAGCCTATGTCGCGAACGACTTACCTTGAGTCGCGCTGCTCCAATAGGTCATGAACGACATATCGAAGGTCGCGAATCTCCACCATAGGTCGCGTACGACCTTCAGTACTCCACCATGTGTTTACCGCCTTCTCTTAGCTCGTATGAAGTACTGATTCAGATCGCGTGAAGAAATTTTAGTCGCGAAAGCCTCAGTTATTCGCCGATCCTATTTCATAAGTCGCTGCCGAGTCTTTCTTAAGGCGCTGATGATTTCATAAGTCGCGAACGACTTATTACTGAGTCGTTAAGTCGTTGCCGAGTTTTAGTTGAACCGTAGCCGAGTTAGCATTAAGTCGCTGCATATTTTCTTTTCTTTAAGTCGTGTACCCATTGTGTTGTAATTTTTTAAGTCTTGTAGTGAGTTGTAAGCCTATAAATAGGCAAGTCGTGTCATTTGTAAGGTTGTTGATTTTTGAATAAAATTCTTGTTGATTGCTGTGTGCTTTCATCCTAAATTGGTAGTTGAGTGTAATCTCCTATCTCCACTTTCGGTTATTTGAGTGCGCTCGAATCAACGATTGTTGAAGCCGATTCGCGGAATCAAGTGCGCTTGATCAACGCTTGAAGAATTGAAGATCTTCTTTCACGGTATCGTGCGCGATCAAAATGACGAAGATAGCTAGAATTCGGTATCTTTGTGATCAACGAATTTGGGCATTTCAGTATCTTCAATCCACCGATTTCCTACTTTCATCGATCCATATCGTTTTGTTAGTTATCCGCTGCGTCATACTTTTGTTACCAACTTTAGTTCCAACTTTGTTTGAGGAACTCCACATCATAAACAGTTGATTTAAAACGAAAGGAAGGGCAAGAGATCTTTCATTAACTGTTACGGTGATGATGATTCATCAAATTTGGTTTGAGAGAAACAGGCAGATTTTTGAGAGTAAAGGCTACGGAAAAACGAAGAGAAGCAAGATAGTGGAAATTGATGCTCTGTTCAGCTGTAAAGAAATTTTAAAGAAGAACTTGAGGATGAAGTGGAAATTTTTGGAAGCTGGAATGTAAGCTTTGATCCATGATAGATATGGAAGCGATGGATTAGGGTTTTGTGTGTTAAATGGGCCAGTCGAGTGGTAATTTCGTTGAGTAGGAAATTTATTTCCATTTATTTATTTACCATCTGTGGTTCAGACTTTGTATTATAAAGTTTGTCGTTCTATTTTTCCTTGCACTCTGTTAAGGTTTTGTAAAGAGGCAAAACCTTTATTATTTTTTAACATCATTAATAAAGAACCCATTTTTCATATGAATAAAAAATATGTGTGTGTTCATATATGCATGTGTGTATATATGTACGTATGTGTGCGCATGTATATGTATATGTTTATGTATGTATATGTATGTGTATGTATGTGTGTGTGTATGCATATATATGTGTGTGTGAACGCGTTTCTATCCTAAAACTGATAAATACATTAATGTAACTAAAATTTTGATTTAATGTATAGAAGTTATTCTAAAGCATGGCATGATCTTTGTGTTCAAATAAGAAACTAACGCAAATTTTGTTGTATATTTAGTAAAATCCTATTATGAATTAAGAAACTATAATGAACAATCATATAACTTTTTAGGATAATAAATTTTAAAATAAGGTTTGATTCTTCATAATTAATACTGTTGATTTGATTCAAATTGAATTATAATTAATCAAACATTTATGCTAGGTATAAATGCCTTTATAGATTTCTAGAAAATGGGTTTTTGGTTAATGTATGCTCTAAATTTAAAATATTTGCTCTATTTTAAAATAAAACTAAAGCATGATCTAAGTTCTAATTACGTTATATTAATATGTCATTCTCACGAATTTCCACTAAATTAACTAAAGCCAGCTAAACGATTTTCTTGCGTCATTATTTCAACTATTTCGTTTGGAGTATTGTGTGAAGGAACAAATAGTTATTTAGGGTAGCTAAATGAAATTTTGTGTAATATTTTTTTTAAACCCGAGCAATCAAGGAAATATGCCATATGAAATGAGTGTTTTCTCCTAACACACTTTTAAATTCATAGTTATAAATTACACGGTAAATGATAGTTCAATCTGAATCAAATAAATTCATTAGCTTTTGAAGTGTCTCTTTCTTATAATAACTAAATTACTATTCTGTGGGGTTAGTACAACAAATATACCATTTTATGACACTGGTTATGCAATAGTTCACCATAGTGCTGTAAAAATGGTAGATCTTCCGTAACATTTGTTAAGAAAATTGTTGTAACATATTTTTCCAAACAACGTTCTTTGTACAGATATTGTAAAATAATAATATCTACAATGTTCATCTCAGGATTTATAGTGATTTCACTATTGCGTGATAGTATACATTCACTTTGGAGAGAGGTGATTTTATTATTTTTTAAGAAAAGAAAATTACAAGATCGATAATTGAGGCTAAAAAGAAAAATTATAAAGAAATAAAACTCGAGATGATTCTACTATTCTCTAAAGAATGACTATCTTCATATACATATACATATACACACACACACATATATATATATATATATATATATATATATATATTAATTATTACATAAGGTTGAAATAATTGATTTATAGTAATAAATTAATGCCTCATCAATTCTTCTATTCATATGGTAAACGTTTATCTACTTGATTTTCACATTCATCTGATTAAGAAATTTATTATTTCAATATATTAAAATAACTCCTTCTCATTTATATAATTTCTTATCTTCTTTGATGCAATAAAAGAGACAATATATTTGAGTCATAATTTTACATTGACTTGTATATCTCCCTAATCTTCTTTAATATAGAAATATAATATCATTGAAATCAAACAATGTCAAGGGGACAAATGCCTATTGAACATGCGTTCATTATTAAGCACCTATGTAAGAGTGCTCAAACACTTAACACCTTTTATTTCGTTTTTAATTCTGAATTTTATTCAAAAAGAAAAAATACGCCATAGCTTGCAACTAAAATTCGAAAACATGTAGTGCGTCCATAATTTCTCGCAACATATGCGAATTATATGACACATACGATCATTGCATTCTACATGGTATGATATGCTGCTAACTTAATTTTATGTGATCCGTTCATGTTTAGTGGTGGTTCTGGTATATTCTTTTCCACTATAATCAACAATAACAATATAGGAATATTATTTCACATCTTTTACATTAACGTCAATTATTTATTGGGAGTTCTCTTTAATAAAGAATAGATTTGATTTTAGAATAAGGTAATTAAGGTAGATAAGAGATCAGAGAAATTTTTTATTCATAAGGAGTTAATTAAGACTTTATTGTAAATAAATTTTAAATGGGAGCATGGTTTTATATTCGAATCAAAATTATTTTTTACATGTCTTAAGTCTAATATGTGTGCGTATAAACATGTATCGGGGTTGATAAATATTAATATCATAGATGGAAAAATGGTTTAATGTGGCACAAGTCATTTTAAGTTGAACATAATTTTATATTAAAATAAGATTGATATATACATAAATGCATCAGAACTTATATACACTCACACTCTGGATAGCAATAAAGGGCAGCTGCTCCAAGAACGGGAAGGACTCTTGTGAAGATTGTCATCATTTGTGACCCATCCACTGGATATGAGATTGGAAGAAATTAGTAAGGCCCCTGGAAGGTTAAAGCACTGTTTATTATTATGTTTAATTAAGTTCTATGTCTGTGTGTGCGCGCGCACGTGCGAGCATGCGTGTACGTACATACACATACATGTACATATGTACATAAATGCACATTCTTTTTTTGAAATTTGGTTATTTATTAATTTCCTAAGGAAAATACATAAGTAAGTTAGTATTCTAACCCACATATATCCTAGTACAAACACATATAATATACAAGCCAAAATATACAGGCCAAAGTACATAAATAAAAAACAATACTTGAAAGAAGCATTGGACCTAGATTCTAAAGCCCTATATTCTGATCAAATATCTTCAAAATATCCCGCATCATGTGCATTTCGTACACATGAAGATGCAGTTTTCACATCCGCTCCATCTCTTTGATCTGTTACTCCAAGACCTCTATCACTTCAACTACTTTTCCCAACCGCTAATCCCGAATTTGACATTCTGGTAACAGAATGCACATGAGGAAGTTCATAACCGTCTCTTCTTCTTTCTAGAAACTATTTGCCCCCCTTTAACGGTCTTCACTCAACTCCAAAGCCGAGATCTGGTCACCATCATGTCGTAGCTGGACCCATAGCTCTTAAATTGTTCACGGCGTATGTAATCGCTCCCTTTGCTTCGATAACAGATTCATTAAAGGCTGCAATTCTGTATACTAATTCTTGAGGTGGTTAAACCTAGAGAATGCCATAGGAAATTCCAAGAAGTAGGTACATAAAACCTCCTATATTGCGAATCTTAGGGATCCAGATCCATGGAATTGGTATGGCGATTTGATTTCTTCCTCTTGAGATCTAGTTCTCGTCAAGACGCAATTCAGGAAACGTATAATTGATTGAAACTCCATTCTTTCAAGCCTTCACTCTGAAAGAAAACTATAGGCACTAATTTTGATCTTAGTTGTGCCAACCGGTATCTTACTTTTCTAAAATAAATTTGTAAAACTCAATGGGCACCAAAATAGAAGTATAGGATTAAAAGTTAATGTTGGTTAACCTCATTCTCATATAGATAAAACATGAATTTAATTTGAAAATACTTAATTAGAATACGATTACTTCCAAAAAGAACTACTCTTTCAATTTTGGGGAGAAATGAAGTAATAAGGTAGGAGCAGATCATAATATTCCATTTTTATGAAGCACACTATCAAGAGAGAGTTACACACACATATATGTACATATACATACATGCATATATATATATATATATATATGTATGTATGTATGTATGTATGTGTGTGTGTGTGTATGCATATGTATGTATGTTTGTATATGTAACGACTCGCAAATTTATCACTTTGATAAATTTTATTTGTTTTAAAAATATTAAAATAAAAGATTTTTTTAACATAGATTATGATGTCTTGAATAATAAATGATGATGGTATCTTATTTTGAATAAGTATAGACAAAAATGTATGCTTTGGAAATATATCAATAAAATGATAGAAAATCGTTTTATCAATAAACGGCTCTATAATTATCAAACGTCACGCACGGAGCTGGATACATATACTTATTTATCCATACAAACAAGAATATGAAATAAAAAAATTATTTTATTTTAGGAATAGAATGTATTTATGACATCACCAATAATGACATCATATTTAATAATTGATTTATGAATTTAAATTGAGATTTAACGAATTAATATTTATTATAGTTATTCCAATAATTGTTTTTAAATGATAATTAATCATTTTAATTAGTTATGAAGTGATGATAAATCATTTATAATAGTTTTAGAAAGATGTACATTGATTATAAATTATAAGGAAAATTCATATCGCATTACGATATAACAACACTTTTTTTAAACAGTTGTTTGATATTAATTTATACAGTTTTATAAATAAGATGTAATCATTTTAATTAGTTGAAAAGGATAGGAAATTAGTTCTCAAAATTTGTTTATATTTATATGTAAATTATTTTATAACTGAAAATATGACCGGAAATCGGCTTCTCGATTTTTAATGGTTTAACTAACGAAAGTTGTTCAAAGTTATTGCAACCTTGTTTATATGTCTTGCGCATATATATAACAAACACATACACACCCTAACATGTACATGAACACATATATACATATAAATATACATATACACTTATATATATATATATATATATATATATATATATATATATATATTACAAAAGATCTCAGATATTTCAAACTTAAAAAGAAAACTTCACTTCACTCTTGCACACATCAACTCACACACATGGCAATACACATGAGGGGGTGTTCGACCGTGCATAGTGATGGAAGAGAAGGGTGTTGTGGTGATGAAATGGTAATGTATATGCACATAAATATCATGATATTTTGGTTCACATTTTTTCCTATAAATACCAACCACCATCTTCACTTCATTTGTTCAGAAATTCCCAAGCTTCTTATCTTTTTATACTCCTCTTTAATCGCTTCCTACCTTAGGAAAATTATGAAGAAAAAATAGCAAAAGGATAATAAATTTATATAAGTATATATACATTTGCAATCCACTTAAGAACAAGCTCAAGTCCACTCCTTCCCTCACCAAAACCCGCGGCCACTACCCCCTACCACCAAGGCAAAGCCCATCTCCACTTGCAATCATAGGCTAAGCCCATTCAAAGGTCCGAGACTTGATTCCGTAGGCTTTGATTCGATCGTAGCGAAGCTGTAGCAATTTTCATAAAGTTAGAAACTAGTGAAGGTGATAAACTCTATTTATATTGTGATATATTAGATGATATATATGTTTGGTTATGCTTAGTTGTGATGATTGTGAGCCATATTTGGATATGATAATGTGTTCGTTTTGATGTGTAAACAATTCATGTTTAATACTCATTGAATATCACAAAGGAAATCACTTTTATTTAATAAATAAACCGGTGTATATGATATTGCTAAACCTCATTAAAATGATTTAAAAAAATTATAAACACTAGAACCCAATTTGGTGAAGCTTGGACAAGTTATGAAAGTTGAGTCAGAAATAGGCAGGTCACGTAACGGTGGTTTTTGATTTCACGCCATAAAATTTTAAATCGATTTATACGATGGATTCAGAGTCGGAATTCTTTGGAATAAGAATTTTACAAACTCTTATAATCATAGTTTTCAAATAAAAGAAAATGATTGATATTTTTTTAGTGGATTTAGAAATATGAGCAAATCAAGTATTCAAAATAGTCGTGTCTTTGCAGTTCGAATACCAAAGTGGTAATACTTTAAAAATGTATGGAATAAATTCTATAAATATTTTAAAATGTTTTAAAAGAGATTTGAGTTATAGAAATAGATTTCTAAATGATCGAAAAGTTGTTTTGATCAAACAAGCCTTAAAAGCACTATTCGCGGCACTTTTTGCGGAACTTATAATAACTTTTGAAATATGCTTTAAACTTAAGTATTCTATCCAAATGTTTTGAAAATATTTTCAAATAAATAATTAAGTATTTTAAAGATGATTTAGATTTAGATGTTTTATAATTTATTTTAAAAAAAGCACAAATTGTTTAAAGAAAAGCTGTTAAAATTAAGTGATTTAATCTTGACTCTAAAAGTCGATGAGTAGATTGGATTTTTCTATTCGTGAGATTTGTATGTGAGTTACTTAAACTAAGGAGATTTTCAGGAGCAACCAGTGCCCTGACTCACCTAGTTTCTTTCATGGGTGAGGAATAGATGAGGACAAAATGTTAGAAACGAGGCAAGTATAAAAGATTCAAATTTATAAATTTAATACAACTTGGATTGTATAGAAATAATCTTCTTATACTTGGTATTAAATTCCAAAGAGGTAACCCGTATTATCCATGTGAATTCAAAAGGGGATTTCACCGTTATTCGATGGATAGTAAAGATTGAATATATAAATTCATGTTGGTAGAATTAGTAAAATTTCTATCGACCCTTATTACTCAAAATGGTTTGTAATATGATTTATGAGAAATGATTTAATTTGGTATTTCCAAAATTAAAGAGGGGTTTAATGATCCCATAGATACCGAAAAGAAATGTTTTAAAAATATATGCCTCTAGAAGATATTTTTGATAAAGGGAAAGTAATTAATCAAATGATAAGCTCCTATTTACTTAACATCTTTCTATCGATGATTGATTCGAAGGAACTGAGGTCAGATTTGGGTGACTCCTCTCCGAAAACCACTTTGAACCAATTTACGCATTCGAAACTGAAGACATGGAATGATAATAAATGGAATGAAGGGCTACTTATCACTAACCCTCGTGGGAAATTTTCCATATCATATGTATGTGGCAGTAGTATCTTCATTTGATCTTGGATAAAAGGGCTACTCGCTACTAATCCTAGGGGTTATTCCCAACAGGATGTAGTAGGAGAGTTTCTTTAGTTTGTCCTATTCTTGAACAACTTTATTACGAATGTTTGACATTGCATTTCTAAAATACACGTACATTGGTTTTTACAGATGTACGTCTGTTTGGTTATCTAGAAGGTAACTCTCCTATACTTAACACCCTTCTCTAAGACGTACGAGCTCAAAGGTTGTACGTTTGTGGAAATTAATAGTTTGTGATGAATTGGCAATGTGGCATTCAAAGTGGAATGTGATATGTAAAAGGGAATCATTACCTTGAGCCTCATCACCCAAGAATGACAAAAACAGGGTAGATGTGGCAGGTCTATGTGGGTTGCATCCATTAGGATATGGTCATTACCTTTCTAGATCATCCTCTATATATCAGGTATGTTTTGTATGCTATAAGAGTTATTGGATAGGTCGAGAACGACCGGGGTGATCTCATATCTGGTACTATCTATGGTAAAGTTAGACCGATTCTATGTTAGTATAGGGCCATTTGTTGGTTCCTCGGTGCATTTTTCTAGAGATGTATCGTCGGAAGGTAGTCCCTTACCTTGTCATTGTATGGAATATATTCTCCAATATGAGCCTTTACAGTTTTAAGTTGTAGTACCTAGTATGTTGGAATTTAATAATGTAACAATTTCGGCTAAGATTATATATATTTAGTTAGAAGAGTTTTCAAAAAATGTCATTAGAGATAATGTCCCTGATTTTTCATAGCCAATTTTTTGGTTATCATAAGGTAAAATCTCATTTCATGTTTATGTGTGATATGGTCTTATGAGATATCCTCTGTTTTTCAATACCCGTATTTTTGAATTTCTCACACCAGTCTCATGGCTGATCCATAGTTTATTTTCTTCTCCCTTAAACTCTAGTTGTCCTATTTTTTTAGGCATCCAAGTACTCAGGTTATGGATCACTATGATGGAGCTTGAAGTCTAGAGCTGAAGATGTTCCTGCAGATAGTTCCCTATTTCTATTTCTGATGCATTAGTTTACTGATTATATTAAACATTTATAAGGATGGAGATTTATAACTGTCCTGGCTGATTTATAAGATAGAATCTGGTAAATGTATTTAAAATTTTCGATGTAAAGGTCATATATATTGTAATAATATATGTCATTCCATTCGTGTAAGACTCTGTTCTATCTTTATTTTCTTCTTTCCTTTAACGATCGGGTTTTCCGACACTTGCATTTGCAGCACATGAATACCAAAGATGTATTAGTATCCATTTCAGAGGGTTAAAAATCTCATTCATCACATTTGGTATCAGAGCTTGGGTTGAGAGAACACCTATGCTTTAGTGGGGTAAAACTCATTATAGATAGGGTTAGTAATACTACAAGATGAGTAACTCATTAGATATAGGGTGGGTAACACCCTAGAATGAGTTGAGCATATTATATAAGAGTGCGTATTTCTTAATGATATATAAAAATGATTCATTTTGAAAATTGGTAAACGAGATAATTTTGCCTAAGGTCATATTTTAAATATAAAGAATATATTTTGGAAAATATAATTAGTTATTATTTTAAAGTCATAAATTAGATAACTGTTTTAAAAACAAGCTAGGTAAGTCAAGAATCAACATCTTATGTTTAGAATTTCACAGTTTGACTATAAGATGTTTATTAATAACACTAAGAAGATTAAGAGTAATAACACTAAGAAGACTAAGAGTAATAGTTTGGAAAAGGATTTGGATAATGAGAACTTTTATCTAAAAAGGGTTTCTGGGAAGAGAATTTTCAAAGGATTTTTTTTGAATATTATAAGTATTGGTTTAGGAGAAATAATATCATGTGCTTAGCAAACTATCACCCTTAACATTGTATGGTTAACATGAATTTATGCTAGGATAAACTTAGATTCAAAACCTAACATTAGATTTAGTTACGACAATTAAAATTCTTGGTATCTAAGTGTTTACTGTTGATAATCGTGGAAACCCTCATGCTATAGGAGAAAGTTTTAGAAGGGAGAGACCTCAAGAGCAAATTGGGGTGAGAAGAATGATCTAATCATTCTTTCAAGTGATAAGGAAGAACCCAATAAATTGCCACTTAGCAATATTATGCTCATTATTAAAGGAGAGTTAAATCGATACACCCGACTAGATAAAGAGGGTTACCCTATTACCAAAATGCCTACATTTCCCATGAATCCAGAACTTATTATAGTGTCTAGTGATGAAGGGACCCCTCAGGCCTCAAAAGAAATGTGGATCATTGATGCAGTTAGTTCAAAACTCGAACCGAAAGAAGAAATTCCTAAGGAGTGGTCGACGGAAGAAGAATCTAAACCCGAGGAGGACGCGAACATAATGATATCCCACGAATCAAATAACAGCAGTAGAGACAGTAACGTTATATGTAAGATGGACGGTGATCATATTATTTGGCACGAGGAGTTGTCAGACTCCCCCATTCGTTGGGACAACATGGAGGATAAAGAGGAAGAATTTGAGGATCCCGAGGAAGAAGAAGTGAAATGTTTATAAGAACTAGAAGAAGGAGAAGTTATACAAGAAGAGATGGCCGGATTTGTGCATGTACCACGGAAATATGAAGTGGATGTGATACCATAAGTTAAGGACGAAAACGAAGCTTATAGTGAACAAGATAATAGTGATGATGATGGAGAAGTCTTGTTTGATTTCGGATACGGAAATGGATCGTCAGCATCAGACTTAAAGGGATTATTATGAAGTGAGGTTGGAGGATTAGGAACCACCTATCTAGTATTAATATTATGTGGTAGCGTATATATATGTATGGCTTATAAGGTAGTTATGTTTATCAGTATTATGAAAACCCAAGTGGGTTTAGAAGGACTTAAGAATGATTTAAGTATGTAAGGACAAATGATTTTTCAATGTATAATATTAAGCATGCATAATATAATTACGTCCTTTGTTTATGACTTTGTTCAAATGTAAACACACAGATCACTTAAGAAAATTTCATAAGAATAAAACTATATCTTTATGAAATGTTTAAAAACATAAACCAAGATTTTCTAAATATTTTGGAAAAGATAAAAAATGAATATGCATTTTACACGAATGATTTTGTAACACAAATGTGGCCTAAAATTTGAATATAGGGTTTTGATATCTGAAAAGGATTTATCACTCGATGATTTAGGGAAAACATTGACGATGGTTTTTGGTTGGATACTGGAGTTTTCTATCATATTTGAAAGCTGTGCAAGGAAAATAAAACAATGATCTGAAAGAGTAATCAGAGTCCGCACTAGAGGATTGGAGGATCATTACTACTTCGGAAGTAAAGTCATGGATTCGAATAGTAGGTCGACTTAGATATTTCGTACGAATCATCTATATACATTGTATAGATGTAAGTTTAAAAATAAATATTTTGGGCAAAAAACTTTAGGATTTGCTGTAATTTCGGGGACGAAATTCTTTTAAAGGGGGAGTATGTAACGACCCGCAAATTTATCACTTCGATAAATTTTATTTATTTTTAAAATATTAAAATATAAGATTTTTTAACATAGATTATGATGTCTTGAACAATAAGTGATGATCGTAATCTTATTTTGAATAAGTATTTACAAAAATATATGCTTTGGAAAATATCGACAAAATAACCGAATTTATCAAAAAACAACTCTATATTTATCAGAATTCATGCGCGATCTAGATACATGCACTTATTTATCTATATAAACAAGAATATGAACTAAAATTATTTATTTTATCTTTGGAAATAAAATGTAATTGTGACATCATCAATTACAGTATCATATTAATTAATTAATTTATTAATTTAAATTGAGATTTAATGATTTAGTGATTATTATAATTATTCCAATAATTTTTTTAAATAATAATTATTCATTTTAATTAATTATGTAGTGATAATAAATTATTTAGAATAGTTCTATAAAGATATATATTAATTTGAAATTATAAGGAAAATTCGTATCGCTTTATCAATTTAACAGCACTTTTTGTAAATAATTGTTTAATATTAATTTATATGGTTTTACAAATCAAATGTAATCATTATAATTAGTTAAAAATGATAATATATTAGTTTTCAATTTTTTTTACATTTATATGTAAATTAATTTATAAGTGAAAATGTGGCCAGGAATCGTCTTTCAATTTTCAATGGTTTAACGAACGAAAGTTGTTCAAAGTTGCTTCAACCTTATTTATATATCTTGTGCGCATATATAACATACGCGTGCACACTCATAACATATACACGAACACATATATACATACAAATATATATATATACACTTATATATATATATATATTACAAAAGATCTAAGATATTTCATACGTAAAAAGAAAACTTCACTTCACTCTTACACACATCAACTCACACACATGGCTACACACATGGAGGGGGTGTCCGTCCGTGCATAGTGATGGAGGAGGAGGGTGTGGTGGTGATGAAATGGTGATGTATATGCACATAAATATCATGATATTATAATTCACATTTTTTCCTATTAATACCATCCTACATCTTTACCGCATTTGTTCATAAATTCCTAAGCTTCTTCATCTTCCTATACTCCTCTTTATGGCTTCCTACCTTAGGAAAATTATGAAGAAAAATTAGCAAAAATAAAATAATTTATATAAGTATATATACATTTGCAATCCACGTAAAAACAAGCTCATATCCACTACTTTCCTCACTCAAAACCCATGGCCACCACCTCCTACTACCAAGGTCAAGCCCATCTCCACTTGCAAGCATAGGCTAAGCCCATTCAAAGGTCCAAGGCTTGATTTCGTAGGTTTTGTTTCGATCGTAGTGAAGTTATAGCAAATTTTCGTAAAGTCGGAAACCAATGAAGATGAGAAACTCTGTTTATATTGTGATATATTGGATGATATATATGTTTGATTATGCTTAGTTATGAAGATTTTGAACCATATTTGGATATGATAATATGTTTGTTTGGACGTGCAAACAATTCACGTTCGATACACGTCGAATATCACAAAAGAAATCACTTTTCTTTAATAAATGAAATGGTGTATATGATATTGTTAAACCCCTTTAAAATGGTTTACAAATATTTTATGAACACTAAAACTTAATTTGGTGAAGTTTGGACAAGTTATGAAAGTTGAGCCAAAAATAGGCACGTTGTGTAACGGTAGTTCACGCCATAAAAGTTTTAATCCATTTATACGATAGATTCAGAGTCGGAATTCTTTGGAATAAGAATTTTCCAAACTATAATTGTGGTTTTCAAACAAAATAAAAAGATCGAGATTTTTTTAGTAGATTTTGAAATATGAGCAAATCAAGTTTTCAAAATAGTCGCGGTTTGGCAGTTCGGAACCAAAGCAATAATTCTTTAAAAATGATATTTGAAGAACATATTTTTAAATTCTTTAAAAATATGGAATAAATTCTATAAATGTTTTAAAAGAGGTTTGAGTGATAAAAATATGTTTCTAAATGATCAAAAATTTGTTTTGATCAAATAAGCCTTAAAAACACCATTTGCAGCACTTTTAATAACTTTTGAAATATGGCTTTAAACTTAAGTATTCTTTCCCAAATCTTTTATGACTGTTTTCAAATAAATAATTAAGTATTTTAAAGAAGATTTTGAGGTTTTATAACTTATTTTAAAAAAATTTAAACAAACGATTTAAAGAAAAGCTGTTAAAATCAAGTGATTTAATCTTGGCTCTAAAAGCCGATGAGTAAACTAGATATTTATATCCGTGAGATCCAAACATGAGGTACTTAAACTAAGAAGATGTTCAGGAGAAACCAGTACCCTGGGTCACCTAGCTCTTTCCTGGACGAGGAATAGATAAGGTCGAAATGTTGGAAATGCAACAAGTATAAAATATTCAAATTTATAAATTTAATACAACTTGGATTGTATAGAAATAATCATCCTATACTTGATATTAAATTCCGTGGAGGGAACCCGTACTATTTGTGTGAAATTAGAAGGTAATTTCACCACTATTCGATAGATAGTAAAGGTTGAATACAGAAATTGATGTTGGGCAAAATTCGTATAATTTCTATCGACCCTTTTTACTCAAAAAGTTTTTGCAATATGATTTATGAGAAATGATTTGATTTGGTATTTCCAAAGTTAAAGAGAGGTTTAATGATCCGTATATACGGGAAATAAATGTTTTAAAAATATATATCTCTATAAGATATTTTTGATAAAGGGAAAGTAATTAATCAAATGATAAGCACTTATCTACTTAACATCTTTTTATCGATGATTGTTTCGAAGGAACCAGGGTTGGATTTGGGTGATTTCTATCCAAAAACCACTCTGAACCAATTTACACTTTCGAAAGTGAAGACATAGAATGATAATAAGTGGAATGAATGGCTGCTTGTCACTGACCCTCAGGGGAAATTCCCCATATCATATATATGGTAGTAGTATCTTCATTTAATCTTCAATGCAAGGGCTTCTCATTACTAATCCCATGGATTATTCCTGACAGGGTGTAGTAGGAGAGTTCTTTCGGTTTGTCCTATTCCTAGACAACTTGTGTGGAGGAATGTCCGACGTTGTATTTCTAAAATGCACGTACATTGATTTTTATAAACGTATATTTATTTGTTGGTGTATAAGGTAATTCTCCTATACTAAACACCCTTCTCTGAGACGTACGAGCTCAGATTTTGTAAATTTGTGGATATCAATAACGAGTAATGGAATTGGCAATGTGGCATTCAAAGTGGAATGTTATATATAAAAGGTAATCATTACTTTGATCCTCATTAACCGGGAACGAAAAAATAGGGTAGATGTGGCAGGGCTATGTGGGTCGCACACATTAGGATATGGTCATCACCTTTCTAGATCACCCTCTATATATAGAGTATGTTGTGTTTGCCATGATAGCTCTTGGATAGGTTGGGAACGGCCGAGGTGATGTCATATGTATTATCTACGGTAAAGGTAGGCCGTTTCTTTGTTGGTTGAGGACCATCTGTTGACGCCTCAGTGCATTTTTCTAGAGATGTACTCTCGAAAGGTATTTTGTTACCTTGTCATTGTATGGAATCCATTCTCCAATATGAGCCTTTATAATTTTTGTTGTAGAACCCAGTGTGCTGGAATTTAATAATGTAACACTTTCGGCTGCAATTACATATATTTGTTTGAAAGAGTTTTCAAAGAATGTCATTAAAAATAATATCCTATATTTTGCGTTGAAATTTTTTGTTATCATAAGGTGAAAACACGTTCCTTGTTTATATGCGGCATGGTCTTATGATATATCCTTTGTTTTCCAATACCTGTATTTTTGAGTTTCTCAAACCAGTCCCATGACTAACCTAGATTTTATTTTCTTTTTTCTTAAACTTTAGGTGCCCAATTTTTCTGGGTAGCCAAGTAGTCAGGTTTAACTTGGAACATTATGATGGAGCTTGAAGTCTGGAGCTGAAGATGTTCCTATAGATAGTTCTCCATTTTCATTTCCATTGCATTAGTTTACTGATTGCATTCGGCTTCTGTAAGGACAGAGATTTATAACTGCACAGGCTGATTTATAAGATAGACTATGATAAATGTATTTAAAATTTCCATTGTAAATGTCATATATATATATATATATATTGTAATAAGATGTGTTATTCCATTCGTGTAAGAGTCTGTTTTGTCTTTATTTTCTTCTTTCCCATAACGATCGGGTTTTTCAGCAATTGTATTTGCGGCACGTGAATACCGAGGATGTATCAATGTTGACATCCGAGGGTCGAAAATCCCGTTCGTACTTGTATATATATGTATATTTATGTGGGTATCAACACTAATCAATATAATAAATAAAAATTTAATTTAATATATATCACAATTTATTTTATAGATGGACGTAGCTTATATTTGAATTAGGATTACTATATGCATATATGTGTTTGTATCAAAAGGGTGTATAAAAATTGTAACGACCTACCTTTACAACCCTCAAAAGTCGACACTAATACATCCATGGTATTCAAGTGCCGAGCATTCAAGTGTTGGACGATAGACTGTTGAGGTGAAAGAAAAGAAAAGATAGAACATAATCTCACAACGTGACGAGTAATGTATAATATACCAATGATCATTACAAAAGAAAACTTCAACATATACACACATCATTCAGAGTAACTAACATATCATTAACCTGGATAGTTATAACATTCCATCCTTACAGTTGCTGATTAATACGAACAAAAAAGAAACATCGGAAGATAAAATGATATGTGTATACATCTTGGAGGCATCTAACTTGTCTCTTGAATCTCCAAAGCATCCAGCTGAATCTAGAAAATATGCTCAGGATGTCCTGAGCATTATAAGAAAATAATGTCTGGATGAGTCTGCTAAACCAGCGTGAGAAACACGCATCCAATGGATTTTTAATGTTATATAAATTTTCGAAAATAAAAGTATCCCGTAAGACCATGTTTCACATAAAAACATATGGGTTTTTACCTTACGATAATCAAACCATTTCTATTTAAAAATCCAGTGATATTATAATAATGTCTAAGGAATGAATATATATAAGAAATAGCTGTGTTGTGTGTGAATTTACAACACAACAGTAATATGTATAGAACCAAAACTGCTATGGCGCATTTGCTAATTATCTAGGATTCCATAGAGGTAAGCTCGGTACCTCAAGAATGGTCCTCCTGCACAAGGATTAGAGATATCCTTCCGAAGCAGCATACATCCCTAGTTGACGTACCATAGAAAATACATAGCTTGTCCCCATTAGTCAAGCTGAGTGCATCGGTCTCATATGTATAACAATTCGTAGGTAACTCTAGGATAAAGTCGAAAACACCCTTATAGGTTAGCTAAACCCTTGGCTACGCATCATATCTTTGGTTTTAGCCATATCCGTTGGTAAGCTACGTCTGATATTCAAGCACACGAGCCTCCATATGAATAGATCACGGAAACACACATTAGTTCCCATACCTCAACTAGTTTTGGAATCATACATGGATTCCCATATCTCAAAATAGATCTCGAAATCACATATGGATTCTCATACCTCAACAAGTCTTGGAATCACACATGGATTCCAACATCTTGAACCACATCACGAACCACTTTCTAAGCATAGAACCGTATATGGTTTTAGAGCAGTTACGATTTCGAGTCATCTCATATAAGTACACTCCCTCGCTTACTAGGCTCTCCAAACCAAATGATCGATTTTTTTTGGAAAACTCAACACCGGTTCTGAAGGAAATAAACAGACAATACATAAGAATGGAGATCATCCCCTAACCGTTCAATCGGATGAATTCCCTTATCATTTATCCTAGAAGAAAAAAAAATTATATGTACAGTATAGCACCGTTGATGGTGACTGTACCATATAATCCAAATGTTTCTTCTAGATATTTTTAGAGTTATATTTTGGCCAAGATTTAATAAGCGGTTATTTAACTATCAAATAAATCAAACAATCAAACATATATTTAATTCCATATTTGGTCCACTAAGCCTCTATTAATTATCTTTCATTAATTAAGATCTCTTCCAATTATTTGATTTAAAATATTCTCACAAAAGATATTTTCACAAACTCTTTATACTATTTCTAATACTGGGAAAAACATTCATATATATAAGTAATTCATAACCCATAATATATTCAATACTTTGAAAATATATCCATATACTTATCTCAACGGTATAAATATATTTACAAAACTTAAGGAAGATTTCCACTTTTCTAAATTCATATTTAAATGGGCCAAATCAAATATCATTTAAAAACATTTCTTACTATAAACCAAACCACTTATTCGTCGGTGTTAAATATGGAAAGAATGTTTCCATACCACCACAATTAAGAAGGATTAACAATCAAAACAAATCTCATTCCTTTTATAAATTTCCAAACTTATTTAAAAAAATCTCTTTTATAAATCTCTAAAATCATTTATAAAACTACTTTTACTAAAAAAGTTATACTTTAAAATACTTAAATAAAAGTACAAACTCCTATTACTTGATAACGCTATTTGGAAAGAGATCAGTTCTAAATATTACTATAATAGTAGTATTAATTTATACCAAATGGATTATTCATTTTCCCATAATTTTTCTAATTTTTGGAAAACATTTTAAAATGTTATGAAATTTAAATTAGGAACTAAGACGATAGTACACTCAGGAAATTGTACTTCTTTTTGGCATGACTATTGGATTTCGATCTTGCTTCTAACGTTAGAATTTAGGGATTTGTATGATATTTGTAACTTTAAGTATGTTTTAATCAATGAAGTTTATTCTTCGGAAAATGACCCTCCTTGGAATTTCAGTTTTAACGGAATTTTAGTAAGATCAACCCTTAAGCAACTTTCTTGTCTTTATGCCAGATTAAATCTTTATAATATTGATAATGATAATGATTTTATTAGTTGGGAATGGGATAAGAGTAAGAAATGTACTCCAAATTCTTTTTATGGAGTTATTAATTTTTCGGATACAATAAATAACTCTTTTAAATATATGTGGAAATCTAATGCTCCTCCTAAATCCAAAATTCACGTGTGGTTAATACTTCATGAAAAACTTAATACAATAGAATTTTTAAAGAGAAAAAACATTCAAAATGATAATAAATGTTATTTTTGTAATCTGCATTTTGAGGACATTAATCATATATATTATGATTGTTTGGACTCTAGTTACATCTTAATTAATACTCTTAAAATTTTAACTTTAATATAATAACTAAAATTTTGGATTGTGAATTCTACTGGAAAAATTATAGATTCAAATTTAATAAGAATATTAGATTTTTACTAGACACTTTATTTATTATTATTAGTTGGCTTATTTGGTTTGAGAGAAATCAAAGAATTTTTAGTAATAATAATAGTCATTTTAACAAATTGATTTTTTCAGTTTCTCATTTTGTTTTAATTGGATTTCTAATCCCAAGTATAAATTAGCTAAAATTATCCTTTTCAAACGGTATCTTAACAAGGTTAGTTATAATATTATCTTTTTTAAACACAACAATAACTTTTATAGCATTAATAATAGCATTATTAATATTTTTCCAAATTTATATGATGATCTCACTTTTAATCATAGCTTACTTATGATTAAAGATAAATAAGTCGGATCCGTCTCAATTTTTGTTCTAATCTCTGTTTGGTATTAGTTTTCAGTTTATTCATTTCTTTAGATTTTGTCCTGATAGTCTTATTTAGGTTTTTATTTCATTCCTTATTATGACATATATATGTATATTTACTATATAAATATACATACATACATACATATATATATATATCTGTGTGTGTGTGTGTATCTTTTTGATTTTTCCTTAGTCATGTTTCAGATACAGATTTGGGAGATAGGATTTCAGGTTCATTTTACAGGTTTCTCTTGTCTTCATATTGTTGGATATCAGATTGTAGAGAGGTCATCAGAGTAGAGTTTCTTCATCCAGGACTTCTTGCAGTTATCTCCTCAGATATAGGATACTGCTATTTTCATTATGGAGTACTTTTTTAGGATGATCTATTCTCCAGTTTAACACTCCTTCTTCTTGTTCAGAGCCTTTAAAGTTGTCTCTCTGTTCAGCAGATCCTCTTCAGAGCAGATGCTTATTCACTTCTTCTGATTTAGATTTTTGGAGCTTTCTTATTAGTTTGAGTCGTCACTTAGTGTTTTGTTTTTTCCTTAGTCTTTTTGGTACATCTAACATCTTAATATGGGGCGGTGGCCATGCCGGAGCTTGATATTGAGGTGCGATGGGTGGTGGCCTTGCCGGAAATTATCTTAAGAGTACCTAAGATTAGTTATATGTATATTTGTTTTTGTTACCTACCAGGCATGTTGGCAGCTCCTTATGTCCGTGTGTGTGTGTGTGTGTGTGTGTGTGTGTATATTCACATATGTGCTCTCCTCTATTCGTAGAGGATCACACATTTTTCTCAAAAAAGTACAAACTCCTACTCGAAGCATTACTTTAAATAATTACCTAATCCTTGATTAAAATCCTTTTCCTACTTAATAAGGATAAACAAGCATAAATATAACAAATCACCTTTAAAAAGAATCCACTCTGAAAAGTAAACAGATTTCGCTTGAATCAATCACTTGTTCAAAAATCCCATAATAAATCATTAAAATAACCACTCTTACGAACATTCTATGTTCCAAAGTTATATTTTAAAATAATTAAATTATAATTCAAACTCCTTTACAAACATTGCCTTGAAAATAATAACATGATTTTGATTTGGAATCAATTTTCCCTTCAAACAAATCTTAATTATCCAATCAGAATCTTTAGATAAAAACTATTAAATGGCTTTTTAATAATATATTTAAACTTATGTTATAAATTAATTAAAAAATCTTTAAACTCCACCATAAAAATGATTAGTTAACTTTAAACAATATTAATAAAATAATTAATTAACTTTATCCATCATAAAAAATATTAATTAACTTTAAAATATCATTAATATAATAATTAATTAACTTTAAAACTTTATAAATAAATAATTTATTAACTTTTCAATTTTGAAAGAGCTTTGCGACCACAATGGTACTTGAACAAGCTACCATTTATTTATTTAACTTTCCAAGTTTAACACTAGTATTTACACAATCAATCATATATTTAAACCAAATCCATAATTAACAATCAATTCTAAACATATCACTTATCCGGTACAAAATCAACTAGCATATAAATAAATATCCAAATTAATATAATAGTAGAACATGGATTTATTCTGCTAAATCGATATCCATAATAATCTATTTAATTTAAATATAGCAGAACATTGTATTATTCTGCCAAACAGGTGTCATCGGTGAGGTATAATTAATTAACTACCTTATTATTCAAAACAACGTAATATATACAGCCAGTATTAATTTATCATTAAATTATACTACAACAAAACTACCAACTATTTATACCAAATGTTGTGCTTGTCAATACGAGTCTATCATAAAATCCACAGGTTAAATGGATTAAAAATGAATGTGGTATAGTTATTCAAAGTTATCACTTAATTAATGTAAATTAAACAAAACAATTCGAACATAATTCTCACCCAAAAAGGCCAAGCCCAACTCTACTTTCTCGCTAACCAAACCCGATCACTTTCAATAGTACCACCATCTCGAACTTCCCCAAAACGTTTGCCTGAAACCCATCATGCACCATGTGCACGTGCACGGCCACTCCGGCCATCCATTACTGCATCCAAGCCCACCCATGAACTCCTCTTCACCACCTCATTACAACCAACCCCATCACCTTGCCATCGGCTATGCCAAGCAAATTCTGACCTAAAATCTCTAATAAAAAAAGCGCTAGGTTTTCAAAACCGTCACGTCGTGCTTCATCAACGCACAACTAGAGCCAAAGATCAACCTACAGCCGTAGCCATCATGATCCCCACTACCAGATGCATATTTGGTTCCAACCTAGCCGACCCGATGCCCTCAATCTCACTTGCGAAATGAAAAAAAATGCAAACCCAATATAACCCAGATCGAAACCAAAGTTTGACCAATTCCAATGCCACGGACCGCCCATACCACAAGACGTTCACCCTAGCTTTGCCACACAGCAGGTAGCTCCAGCCGTTGTCACTCCCCCTCCAAGTCATCCCCTCATCGAAATTTGCCAATAGTCCTAAATCCGATCAACTATCGATCATGACCTCATCTGACACTATAAAATCCTATAAATGGCTCCTAAAATTATGATTTGACGATACAAACATTATCGCAAACGCCATTCGTTGATTCATGACTAACGAAAACCCGACAATATTATTATCAACACATAACTCCCTCTCCATTCCATGAAATAGCCATGGACTAGTTTAAAAAAAATTAGACTCTAAGATAAACATTTTCCTAGTTGATGGTTTCGGAAAAATAAGAACGGGTTAAGAGATATTGACTTTAGAAATCTTGAATGGAAATGGTTTCATATGATTTTGCAAAGAACAGCAGACAATTTTCGTTTACAATATAAATCTAGTAAGCCTATATCCTTACTTCCAAATCAAATTTTTAGTTTATAATCATCATTTAACATAAAAGAATATATTTTAAATCAATTCAACCAAATTATAACTTTTACCCATTATTTTATCACATAGAAAATAAAAAAATACACAAGAAAAATGAGAATCTCACCTTGACTAGATTATTGCTAAACTCAAGCTACTCTTGTTTTTTAAAAATTATTTTTAATCTCTCTATAAATCTTGAGTGAAGAATAAAAAAGGCAAACTTGGAAAAATAAAGTAAGTATGAAATAAGAATAGGAGAGTAGTGTACATGTATATATAAGGGGATTTAAAAAGAATTTATAAATAAAGAAATAAAATGAAAATATTCTTTTCAAATCTCACAGCATTTCATAAATCACTCAAGTTCATTACGTCTGAAAACATATTGGGGTATTAGTGTGTTCCAAGTCCTTTTTGTTCACATAGTTAATTAAGGAATCATGATGTCTTTTCAAGTTCAAACTTTAAATATGTTTACTCTTTTTACTATGGTTATTTGCTAATTTCCTTTTATATTCCAAAATGTAAAGTTTCACTTTTACAAATGTAAACATTGTTTTCAAACCATATACAATGGTATTTATGACTTCCTACACTTTGTCGTTAGATAAAAAGCTGAAAAGTGGGTTTCGGTCATGTTAACAAGAAATCTTGTCAACATCCCAAAGCAAAATTCAAAGTGTAAGCGAACCTTTTGAAACCACCTTTCGAACCGATTAAGATAGTTTAAACCCTTTTGAATCTCTCTTTTGAATCAATCAAGGTAATTTAGATCTCCTTTGAAACCACCTTTCGAAAAGGTCGAGGCAACTAGAACTCCTTCTAAACACCCTTTCGAAACGGTCGAGAAAATTGTAAATCCTTCAAAATGACCTTTTGAATTAGTTAAATTGGCTCAAGATCAATTCAAAACCTCCTTTCGAAGTGGTTGAGGTAACTAAAAGTTGGGACTTAATGGATCTAAAGGTTTTAATTGCAATAGGTTTCTACTCCTTTGAAAGGTAACCTTTCAATTGACATTAATACAAGTAATATATAACCAGAACCATATAGAAGCAACAGATAAATCGATATATTCGTAAATGCCATATAATTGCTTTTATAATAATTTTTTTGAAAACAAGAAGCTTAAGTACTAACAAAGAAGTAAAATCTCCAAAAAAATTTAGAGTTAGGGTTTATCAACTCAAGAAAGAACAAGTATTGAGTGAATGAAATCGGATCCCCAAAACGGTACCCCTATAGTCTTATTTATAGGTGCAGGTTGGACTCTTTCGAATTAGTCCTTTCAACTTAGTCGAAAGGGTGCCTTAAAGTCCTTTCCTTTCGTTGCTGCTATATTCAAGGCGCCCTTCCAACTTCGCTTCTGAATGGAAGTTGAGTGCTTTTGACTCCATCAAAATATATGGATGCACCCTCTACTCAGTTGTTGATGTGCTGTTGCAAGTAGGAAAGTATGTTGGCTATTGATACTTACGAAAGGTGTATCTTTGGGGCTTTGAATAAGTTGATGCATAGTAGACGGTTTGGCTATGAAAGGTAGCTTTCCAAAGCATCTCTATTGATCAATGTAGAACTCCATCTTCTGGTGTTTGAGGAAGACATATTGGACTCAAATAAGCTTTGCTTTGTAATTGTGGATAGTTTCAACCGATTTGAAAGGCTGATCTACGCTTTCGAAAGGGTGGATTTGGCCAAACGTTCTTCTGCAGAGGGAAAATAATGGTGAAACCCAGTGTTTCGAATGTTTTAGCGCATATATGGAAGCATGCTATTTGATACCTTCAAAAGGTGCCTCTTAACTCATATGAAACCCCATTTATGCACGCAGAATCATATGTTTTGAAAGGAATTAACTGAGTTGGAAGGGCAGCTTCATCATCTTTCAACTTCTACGAAAGTCCGTCACCCATCCAACATTTTTCTGAAGCATCCCTTCGACTGTTTCGAAAGGTTCTATTATTGCTATCACTCTTTTTGAATCCTTCTTTTATATATTTTTTGGTTTCGACAAAGTTGAAGTGATTTCTGATGGTAATACTTGCGTCCCCCCTCCAGGGAAGGGATGTTATTGACTTTTCAAGTCAACTGTTTCGACACCCTTCTTTGTTTCAACATAAAATTTCCCGCCTTTTTATATACTCACATGGATCTTGGCCGTTCATTTAAATTTTATCGAATGGTTTGCCCTTTGCATTTGCTTTTCTTATTAATCACGCTTCCTTCTCCCCCCTTTCATTACCTGCAATTAAAAACTCATAGAAAGAATCAAAATTTAAACTTCTTATTAAATTCCTAATTTCAGTAAATGCAAGTTCAGATTCGAGGTATGCATCCATTGTTTTATATTACAGGCCGATTTATCATGTTTATTTCCGATTTCAAATTCTTAGGGTTTGAATTTGTGTTACAATTTTAATTTTTGTGAACGATTTAAGTTTATCGTTTGTAATAATTGATCTTTAGATACATTTTTTCTGCTGATTTCCATTAATCTATGATTTCCATTTTGGGTTTGAACTTGAATTTGTCAAATTTAAGGTTATTTGCCATTGTTGTACGCGAATTCTGGCTTGAATTCTATTATGTTCAATTTTAATTAGTTTGAGAGGTCTTTTTTTCGATTTTGATTGATCTATGGAGCCAATTGTGGTCCAAGCTTGAACTTGCTAATGTTAGGGTTTTTGTTGTTGCTAGATGTGAATCAAGCTCGAATCAATATTGTTGTCAACATTTAAGAAGCATTGGGTCGAATGTGAATCAGGAAGGAATTCCTTTCTGGTAACTACGAAGAGAAGGTTGAGTTGTGTAAATTAAGAAACAATATTACAACTTAATTTTCCAGTCCTTTCGAAAAAGGTTAATGCGACTAACTCCACTTCATATTCCATCCCCTTTTGAAGGGGTCGAAAGGAAGTCAAGTATCAACTTTTAAATGGATCCTTTCGACAGGGTTGATGTTGTTGTCAAGAGATGGACTTCTTTTAAAGCAAAAGTACATTTTCATGTATTTTGTCACCTTTCAAAGAAGTCCTCTTGAAGGGTTCAATTTAATGACTACACGGTGTAACCCTTTGAAAGCTCAATTCTCTTTGAAAGGATTCAGAACTCAATGCATATAAAAGGTGGATTTGATTCGCTATTTGTGCAGTCAATTCCCCGATATTGCCCTGATATATCCTTGATATATTCCATAGCAGACTTTTGGGGCAACGATATTCCTATAAAGCGGCCCAATACAGCGGATTCGCTATTATCCCCGATATTGCGGCAATAATCCATTATATCCCCGATCTTGTTTCTCCGCTATATTCTCTATTCCTATAAATAAGCATTTTGCTTGATGTCTTGCTTTTATGTTTTATGGTAACTTCAAAATTGATGTAACAATGATATACGTGGTTGGTTATTGTAACTAGTTCTAACTTTTTAAGTGTCAATTTTGTTTATCTTTACTTTATTATAACTTGTTTTTCTTGGTGGGAAATAATAAGTAATACTTGTTCTTCTTTTTAATGTAGAATGTTCATCATTCGTCTTTTTAAAGTCGTCTGGTATATCCTGCTATATCCCTGATATATCTCCACTACAACTTTTCGCACCTGAAACACTATGGAGTGGCAGGGCGCTTTAGCTGCACAGTTCGCTATAGAACTTTACATTAGATAAATAAGCCTAATTTTGTTTATCTCGGAGGATACTTTAGATTAAGAATTAATGTCCCTCATTCTAAATTGTACTAAAAATATACTTTTTGTTATTGTCGGAACCCTTAACTAACCTTTCGTCTTAGTCGAAACTTCAAAGTTTAAATAACCATATTTATTTCTATTATCCTAAATTAGTGTTAATGCTTCTACAGTTCTGTTATATTGTTTTGACTTATTCAAAACTCACAATAGTTAACTGGAGTGTAACCATCATCACTTCTCAACATAAACATCGTCGATACATCTTAAATGCCTTTTCGCTATTGTCAATGTCTCTTTGTTTCAAATCCTTTCAACCTAATTAAGATATTATATTTTGACAAAGTATACTCCCAAATTGATATTGTATAGAAGTTGCACTAATTAAAGAAATTTTTTCTGAGCTTTTGACATTATCGAAGGGTGCGTTCAGGTGCTTGTATTCTATCCTTCCTAACGTAACTATCGAAAGCTCGATGAATTTCATAATATTTGCTAACTTCAATCCCCTTCCGAAGGCATGAAATCATATATTACGGCGGATATTCAAACCATTGTAATAGGCTTTTGACAACTTTGAAAGGCATTGATACTGGAATGAATCATAATTTTAATGAAATTGTTTCACCTTACAGGATCATGGGTATAAAAAGAGCTTCTAAGAAATCCAAAAAGGATATAGCTTTAGAACCAGAATCTTCAACAAAAAAGACTGAAGCCATTTCAAGACATTCACTTATATCTTCTCAAGATGAAGTTGATGCAATTCTTAACGACTTCAGAATTATGGGAATGGAAGCTATTCCTCCTGGTGACAATGATACTGTCGAGAATCCCCATGAAGGATATTTTGCTTACACTGCCATCAACATCTGACATGGCGGTTTTATTCCATTCCCTGATTTCTTGTCAAGATTCTTAAGTTAGCTGGACGTAGCCCTTATTCAATTATTGGCAAATGTATACACGTATCTTGTCTCTATAGAACTCATGGTTTAGAGTCAAGCATGCCTTCACTAAGTGTTGAAGTTCTCAATTTTTTGGCGTGTCTTATCAAGCTCAGCAACTTAAATTACCAAATCTTCAGGGCTAACCCATACAAGAAGTTAATTTCTGAGGGAGTAAATAAGTTTAAAGATTAGGAGACACGATTTTTTTACGTAAAATGTTCACTAAATGTTAGTGAAGCATTCTCTTCTCCTCATAAGCTAAATCGTTATTTTCATTTTTCATTAAATTACTCACTTTTGCTGAATTATATTTTCTTATTATGTCCTGCTTCTAAAGATCTTGATGATGAAGGGAAGAGAATTGTGAAATTGTTAACTACTGCTTCTGGTTGCATTGGGAATAGACTCACATTAATTACCCCAAGTAATCTTCAAAAACATTCTCTTCTTCCAGTAAGCCAGAGGATTCTTAGACAACCTCTGACTCCACAAAATTTTCACCGTTATCTCCGATTTACCCTGACCAAACTATGCTTTTTGGATTCTAGGAGCTACACCTCCTGCTGAATTAACCACAAAATATGCACTCCAGCCAACTTCTGAATCTAACACTTTAGGTCCGACCTAGGCCATTGCTAGGTGGAGGATGATCACTAAAAGAAAATTGAGTGGAATGACTGTAGCAGGTCTTTCTCTCAAGCAAATTAAAACTACTGATGTCCCATCTGCTCTTCCTCCAAAAGTGGGTGAATCTGTTAATGTAGGCAAAACTCTGGAGGGTCCGACTCTTGATGCTACTGCTGAAAAATCCAGAATAACTCTTTCAAGGATGACTTCATTTCCCAAATTGTTGTGTCCAATTCTCCCAGCATCATTGAGAAAATGCAAAAGGATTTAGGCACTTCAACTCCCTCTTTGGAGTTGAACCCCTCTAGATCCGCCATCAACGGTTTCTCTTAACGACTTTGAGAAGATTGTTCAATCAATTATGAACTCTCCCCCATTCACCTCTATTCAACCGCCTTCCTCTATACCTGACCCAACAAGTCATTATCGATCCCTCATCGAGCGACAACTTTTGGTATGTTTCATACTATTTGACCTTCTTATGACTATATCATACTAATTATTGACTCATGTTGTACTTTTCCTTTTAGATTTCTAAAAGCTGGTACTCCCTCTACGGGAACGTTTCAAAATCTTCTACCGAGACATCTAAGCTTAAAGAAGAAGTCTCAACTCTAGTTAACCAGATTACTTCCCTCATTGCTACTAAAGATAGTGCAGTGAGGGAATAAGAAAGATTGAGTGCTTTCACTTGTTCAAGTGGAATCTACACTTAGCAAGGATAGGAAGGCTAAACAAATCTTTCCCGATGAGGTTTGGCTTTAAAAACGACTCTAAAAGAGTCGGAGGAAGAAAAGGCCCGGATGATTGCTAAACAATCTTCTTTCAAGAAGAAATGCACTCATTTCAAGAGGAAGTTAGAGAAGTGGAAATTTCTTTAACTATGGCCATCAAAACCATTTCTATGGCCAAACAAAAGGTGTCACAATTTTTGAGAACTTTCTTTAATGACATCATCGTGCATTCTTATGATGACACTCATATGCTGGCTTACTCCGACAATATAGAGAAGTGTCCGGACTTAATCTTCCCCTTACTCGATCTCATGCTGGACAAAAGATTCATGGATAAAATCAAAGAAATGGAGCAAGGGATCGAGGTTCCTGAGAGATAAGAAATTAAGGCCGCAAAATTCTTATCTTTCAAAGTCCCTTCGGTAGAAGAAGATTCTGACCCTGATAAGGAGGAAGATGATGAGGATGAGTAGTGGTCGTTGAGGAAGAAGGTAACAACGATGACAACCCTGACAATGAGAATAAAGGTTAGGGTTCCAATGGTAGTGGAGGTGATCATGATGGTTCTCATGAAGGGGACGGCAAAGATATTCCCGGGGCTTCAAAGAAAGTCATCATTGATCCTTGTACCCGTGAATCAAGTCAAACTAAACTTCCTGAGCCTTCTGATCTCAATGGAAAAGACGCCAGTATTGATGTTGCAGAACAAGAAGGGAAATGCAGACCCCACATACTTCAATTCATGTTTCTCAAATATGGAATTCTTTGTCTAAATGGCTTTTACTTCCAAGGTAACCGTAGTTGATATCATTTTATTCTAGATAAATAAGAAATCCATTTAACATTGTAAAACAAAGCTTAAAAAAACACGTGGAAATAAATAGCCTGTATAGCGAGTTAGATAAACAATTAAAAGAACATAATGTGCTCTTTTACAAGTATTATAAGCTTAATAAAAGTGCTGCAGTGTTAGCGTCTTTTAAAGATCAAGAAGTGGCCCCTCGACTGAAAAGGGCGCGCCTTCATTGTGACAAGCTCTTAGAAGAGAATAGGGAATTGATAACACTCTTTTGGATGTTGATTGAGGACAAAGATATCCTGGTAAATTTTTTATATAAAGCTTACTGCCGACATCCAGTTGTTGATTTTTCATACTTGGGTAATTGAAGCGGAGGTCTACTTAGATATCTATATAGGAGATACTTAGATGAATTTGTATATAATCTACATCCGGGGTTTGCTAGAATTTACTATGAATCAAATCAGTCCCTTATGAATTACCCCTAGAAAAACTCAAATATAAGAATTAACTCATTTCCAAGTTATTCAAAATATCAGTTTTGTACAAACAAGATGAACATTTGAAATCATGTAATAACATTGATTTATGAATTTTCTGTATTAGTTTTCTTTTCTACTCAGTCGTATGTTATTGCGTTATTACAGGATAAATGTCTCACATGCAGCCTTGTTCCTAAAGACTACTTAGGAAAATATGTTAAATTAAGAAGAGATTAATTTAAAAAGGCCTCGCTCTTGAAATCCTCAAGGTTAGCTAGATATTGCTTTCTTAGGGATCTACATAAGCTTTATATGCAACATCCCCACCTTCGCTTTGATTTTCTAGGTAAAGAAAAGGAGAGACTCCTAAGGAGATTCGAACATATCATAAAAATTGATTTGTGGTCATGATTATACTCAGGCACAGGAATGGGATTACAACAAATGTCCCCCAGTTATTACCCTAGGACGATTTAATACCTCCTTTGAATCAACAATCACTCTTTTAGCTAACTCTTTGAATAAAATTAAAAATGCTATTTATAGGCTTCAAATGTGATAGGGCAAAGCAAGTATTTGACTATAACGTTGAATATTGTACTCTTTGTTTTTATTTCGTTTTGAGTTATAACCTCTACTACTATAATAAAAGAAATTTGTTTTCTAGGTATTAATTTGTTTTTTGTTTATTTGAATAGGAATTACAGTAAACTACCATACAACTTTCACTAGATTGGTTATCTCGTTTCACCAGTATTAGAGATAGATTGGTGGTGGAATTTGAAAAGAGAAGCCTATTTAAAGATCCTTTGTCTACCCAACTTCACGGTAATATTGAAGCGTTGGAATGGCGTAGGAAATTCTTGCTTCAAAAGGCGATTATTAGAGATCTTAATGATCAAATCACTAGTCTAGATGCAGATATAAAGAATAAAGATGAAATAGTTTCCCATTTAAAATGCCAGATTAAATCAAAACCCTCAATCGAATTTGATCACAAGATGTCTAAGCATTTCCAGTAGGTAAGCGATTTGGAGATAAAATTGGAAGATAGTCAAGCTCAGTGCAAATCTTTGGAATTTATCCTGGGAGGTGACATTCCAAATATTGACTTACCAACTTCTCCAATCACCTCATCTATTGTGAATTCGATAAGGTCTTCATCTTTAGCTATTCAAAAATTCCCCGCTGCGGGTAACCCTCCCCAGGTTTAGATGAGAAGGCGGTGGGTGAAAGGTGCAGGAAGATCAAATTTGAAATGATGAGATACTTTGACGATAAACATAAAGTAAGATATTCACAACATATTAACGAATATGCAGCTAAATTTCAAAGGCTCAAACATAAAAAATATCTTCTCCAAAAGCGATTTGCTGATTTAGAAAGATAAAACAAGACACTCAAAGGTGTTAATAAAGCTTTCAATTGCACTTTGAAGACTCGTATTGAATCTACTAATGATGCTAATGAAATTAAGAAGAAGGAAAAGAAGCTCAAAGAAATTCTTTGAATAGCAATTCGCCATATTGTCGACTATAAGGTTGTCCAAGATTTATGAAACACACACTTGTGCTATATACTTGTAAATAATTTTCTAAATTACGTAAGTTATGTAAATATCACCTGGTTTGTTCTTATACTTAAAATGTTGTTTCTGAATTTGATTCCCGATAACTTCGACTATGGTTTTTGTTTTGGTTGATCCATTCAGTCTTCCTTATTGATGTTGTTTTCCTGAAAAGTACAAAGTAGTCAATATTTATTATCATTAATTTTAAATCTATGTAAGAATATATTTGGTGGTTCTCCATATTATTGGCAATAGCATGAGGAATTGTAATAATAAAATTCCAAAAATCTAAGTAATGGCAGTTAATAGATTATCATGTGAAAATATTAAGTAAAGAAAAAATTCCATAGTTAGAAAGAATAGAAGTCCTGAGATCCAACTTTGATAATGATGAGAGAAGACTAGAAATGTGACTCTTGAAACCTAATCATGGAATTAATAATAGAGGTATCAATAATAAATGTTCCGAAGCCCATATTCAGGCATTAATGAGTAAAGACCAAAACTCAATGGTAAGAGACCTGAAACCCAGATCAGATACTAATAAGTGAAGTCCAGAAATCCTCTATACTAAATCAATCGAAGGCTGTTGAGCCTTTTGTTTTGCACCACTCTTTGGGCTTTGATTCTTTTGACATGTGCCATCTTCTAGGCTCTGTATGTTGTCATTGTTTGGTGTGCCGCTTCTCAGGCTTAGACGTCTTAGTCCGTTATTGTCTAGTGTGCTTGGTTAGCTTATCCACAAGCAGGATTCAAGGACTTACCCAACCTCCCTCTAGGAGGCGCTCCAACCAGGCCTTCCAGGTGGGACCGAAGGCTTATTCAGTGCCTTAGCCAGACCATAGCATGGCAAGACCAAGGGATTACTTTGTCCTCCATCTAGGAGGTGCTCCAACCAGGCCTTATAGGTAGGACTGAAGGCTAGTTGGTGCCTAGGCCAAGCCATAGCATGGCGGAACCAAGGGCTTACTCTGCCCCCCTCCAAGGGGTGCCTTGACCTGGCCATAGTATGGAGCGATCAAGGGCCTGTAGTTACTTTAACCTGGCTATAGCGTGGCGCCGATAAAGGTTTACTCTAACCTCCCTCCAGGAGGCACTTTTCTTGGCCAACTCGGAGCGGACAAAGGCTTATAACCATTTAAGGTAATTTCCAGGATTAATGAGAATTTTACACCCAACCATGTAGATTCTCTTTAAAAGGTACTTTACTGAATTTTTCTATGGTTGCTTTACAAATCTGTGGATCTTCCCTTATTTGAAAAAGTTGATAATTATTCCTTCAAGTGCCCTACATTGATTTGTTTCGTGCCCCTTCATCATGTGATAGTGACAGTAAGATCCTCCCCGATTCCTTTCGCATTTGGGTCTTTTCTTCTTGGATGGCCAATAGTTGAGTTCCTCCCTATTTAGTATAAAAACATTCTCAATTGATGTAGTCAGATTGCATTCCTTAGAAAGTCTTGATTTGAAACATATCGTTTGAGGATGATTTCTAGATATTTTTTATTGCTTAATTCTGGAGCTTCACCCTCAACGGCCAATTTCCTTTTCAAAACCTTTTGAAGTTCATATAGGTAATGTTCCACTTGTTGCTTGATACCATTTTTGTGCAAGGTGTAGTAATCAGCCATCATCCCTTCTTCAAAGATAATGCCATTGGTATAGAATTGAATTGTCTTCTTCATTTAATCAAACAAGTTCTCACTCTTATCATTTGTTCTCCCTAAAGCAAAGGTGGGTGTAGCACCAATGTGAAAGGGGTTTAGGCTCCACTTGCCTGGATTATAAGATTCAGCCTTCTTTTTCTTCATGATTCGTAAAGCCTCTAATCATCTGCTCTTCTTATAGTTTAGAATCTTCGATAGTTCCATGGGAGAATCCAATTGAGTATGGATCAGAGGATCCTTGCTTGGACCTTTTGATTTTGCTAAACATTATGGTGTAGGTTCTTGGAATGAAAATGAAGTAGGAATAAAGGAAAGTAAGGTTGGAATTTAAAAAAGCCGAAATTTCAAGCCCTTCTTCTAGCACTGAAATGTTAATAAGAAATCTTGTCAACACCCCAAAGCAAAGTTCAAAGTGTAAGTGAACCTTTCGAAACCATCTTTTAAACCGATTGAGATAGTTTAAAGCCTTTCGAATCCCTCTTTTGAATCAATCAAGGTAATTTAGATCTCTTGTAATACCACCTTTCGAAAAGGTCGAGACAATTGGAACTCCTTCTAAACAACCTTTCGAAACGGTCAAGACAATTGGAACTCCTTCGAAACGACATTTCTAATTAGTTAAATTGGCTTAATATCATTTTGAAACCTCCTTCAAAATGGTTGAGGTGACTAACGGTTGTCACCTAATGGATTTAAGGGTTTTAATTAAATCTATGGTTTCTACTCCTTTAGAAGGTAACCTTTTGATTGACATTTACAAGCATTCCATAAATAGAATCATATAGAAGCCACAGATCAATCAATATATTAGGAAATGCCATATACTTACTTTTATAATAATTTTCTTGAATATAAGAAGCTTAAGTATTACAAAGAAGTAAAAGCCTTAATTTGATTTTAGAATTAGGGTTTACAAATTCAAGAAAGAACACGTATTGATTGAATGAAATCGGATCCCTAAAATAATACCCCTACGATTTTATTTATAGGCACAGGTTAAACCCCCGGGTTAGAATTAAGGTTTACAAATTCAAGAAAGAACAAGTATTGAGTGAATGAAATCAGATCCCCAAAACAATACTCCTATGGTCTTAGTTATAGGTGCAGGTTGGACTCTTTCGAATTAGTCCTTTCAACTTAGTTGAAAGGGTGCTTTGAAGTCCTTTCATTGGAACTAAATTTAGGGCGCCCTTCCAACTTCGCTCTTGAATGGAACTTGAGTGCTTTCGACTCCATCAAAAGGTATGGATGCGCCCTTCATTCAGTCGTTGGTGTGCTTTTGCAAGTAGGACAGGATGCGGGCTTTCGATACCTTCGAAAGGTATATCTTTGGGGCTTTGAAATGCGTAGTAGAAGGTTTAGTTGCGAAAGGTAGCTTTCGAAAGCATCCTCATTGATCAATGCGAAGCCTCATCTTCTGGTGTTTGAGGAAGACATATCAGACTCATGTAAGTATTGCTTTGTAATTATGGATAGTTTCAACCAATTCTAATGGTCGATCTTCGCTTTCGAAAGGGTAGTATTGGCCAAATGTTCTTCTACAGAAGGCAAACAATGGTGAAATCCACTACTCCGAAAGGTTTGGCATATATATGGAAGCATGTTACCTAATACCTTCGAAAGGTGCCTCTTAACTCATATCAAAACCCCTTTATGCATGCGGAACATCTATTTTGAAAGGAATTAACTGAATCGTAAGGGCGGCTTCATCACCTTTTGACTTCTTCGAAAATCCATTGCTTATCCATTATATTGTTGAAGCATCCCTTCGGCCCTTGACTCTTTGAAAGGTTTTGTTATTGCTATCACCCTTTGTGAATCCTTCTTTTATATTTTTCATGGTTTCGACAAAGTTGAAGTGATTTCTGATGGTAACAGGTCACATTTTCAATCTTCCGTAAAACTATCTATTTAAGTAAACAAAATTCAAAAAGGAATTTTCTATCATTTGTTATAAATTAAAGGTGGGTTATTTTTTATCAAAACCATTAACTGAATATTTAAAATAAATAAAATATTCGCAAACCAAAGCGATAAAATTCCAGATCGTTACAAATATAAATACACATGCATACGTCAAAGCTAATAGGTATCGGTATCATAATCACATTTTGGGTTTAATGTATAAGAAGTTACTATAAAGACAGGCATGATCTAATATTCAAATTAGAAACGTCACATAATACTAATATGTGTGTGTATAAAGTGTAAAATACCGGTTTGGTGTGTGTGTATAAAAACTGATAAATATTATGATCATGCATGTAATTTTAGTTTAACGTGTGTGATGTTATTTTAAATCTTCGATCAGTCTTATAACCAAGTTAGAACTTCTATATACAAGAAATCGAATGGGTACATTCATACATATGTATATACATGTACACACACATACATAGATACAAATATATATATGCACACATATATACACATTAGTTGCCAATATAAAAGTTGGAGGATGAATACAAAAATGCTTTCATACAATTAGACGTCCACCCAAAAGATGAAAATATTAATGAAAATATGGTTTGCTTGAATCTTCAACTAAGAGAACATGTAAAGATTCAACATGAAAGGATTAAAAAGAGAAAAAATATTATGGATACAATGTGGAGATACTAATTTCAAAAAAAAAATGCTAAAATTGCAATGAGAGAGCACGGAAATATAATTCTGGCCCGGTTAAAAACCGATGGTGATTATATATATATATGTATGTATGTATGTATGTATGTATATGTATATGTATATGTATGTATATGTATGTATATATATATATATATATATATATATATAATATACACACACACATACACATATAAATTTACATACATACACACACCTATATATAGATACATACACACATACATACACACACACGCGGACGCACACACATATATATGTATATTTATATGTGTGTGTGTGTGTATATATGTGTATGTATGATACTAAGAAAATAACCAAGGAGGCTATCTCTTATTACAAAAACTTATTTAATGGGCTACATGAAGAAAAATTTCCTGTCATTAACCCTAGAAAGTTGATAAATGAAGAGGGAAAGAGAATAATATATGCTATAGTTGCTTTACACGAAGTGAAAATTGCTTTGTTCTTTACTGATGATTCAAAGAGCCCTGGTCTAGACGGATATTCTTTCGAATTATTTAAATTGCATTGGGATCTTACTCAAGATGACTTATTTGCTGTTGTTACAGAGATTTTCCAATTTGGAAAACTTGCCAAAGGGATGAATCGCAACTTCATCACATTCGTACCTAAAAATGTTAAGCTAAAAGTAGTTTCTAAACTACCATGTTTCAAAATTAAACACTTACTACCATTTCTTCTTGCAAAAAACCAATTAGCTTTTATTCCTCAAAGAAATATTGAGTAAATGATAAAACAAGCACATGAATTGGTGAGGGATTTCAAGAAGAAAGGAAAAGCTAAAATGTGCATAAAGGTTGATTTGCAAAAAGCATAGGACATGGTTGACATAAATTTTGTTTACTAAATGCTATACTAGATGGGCTTTCCAATATCATTAATAAATTTGGTGTACGAATGTGTAACATCTCGAAAAAATAAAAATAACTTATATTCAAATATAGAGATTATGTGTTAAATGAGTTTTTAACCAAGCATAGATCAATAGAAGTTAGAACGTCAAGATGAAGACAAAACAACTTGAAATCATGAAAGCACGCCTAGATAGGCTAATAAAACAACTTAGAGAAAAATCAACTCAAATGGACCAAGTAGTCGGTACCAACTTAAAGAGGTTGGTGGAAACATCTCACACTCTTTCATCTCTTCTCCAAACATTGCAAAGGTACTTCTCTACCTGTTTCATGTGTGCCCAAGAAATATCAAAGGATTTTGTTTAATTGAATATCAAGATTGAAGAGCTAGTAATCAAAATGGCAAAATAAACCAAGTGATGAAGAAATCTTCATCAACAACAACCAATTTGCTAGACTAACTACATATAACATCTCAAAATCAAGTAGCAAGACAAGTGCAAAAGTGCTCGACCTCTCTGGAGTTAACCATAGAGGTCGATACCGACATGAGAAATCGATACCGACATCTTTGGTTAATCCATATGAAATCAAGATTTCACACACTCTTTTGAGCCTACTTCTATGCTCTACTCCAACCTTCCATTTGGCCTAATGCAACTGCTACCACTATAAATACAATCCATAAAGCAACTAAGAAAGGATCTAGATTTTACTAACACTACGTGGGATCTCCATCCATTCTTCAACATTTATCTCTACATCATAGTTACCAAGGCAACAACTATAGACATTTCTAGGACTTAGAACATGTCTAGCCCCTGTACTTATGACTAATTCTCTATCTATCTCTTTGTAATCATATCATATCAAGATAAAACTAGTAAGCAAAGTTATAAAGTAGTTGTAGGCTTAGTTAATAACCGAACCACCATCAAATTCTCTGTATTTTTCTACTTTTCCGCTACTTTTCTATTATATTTACTTTGTTCTAACTGGGATGATGCTTTCACATCACACTCCAGGTTGTTGGTTCATCTTCTAGGTTAACATTTTGTTGTTTTCACTGAGAAACGGTGGACTCAGGCTTAGATCTCGCTCTCCACTTTGAATCGAATAATAATATGGCATGTCAACATATTATAGCAATTTAATTATGTCACAATTGTTAGTACCTTGAAACACAACTTTGTATAAAAGTTCTATGGCAAGCTTCAAAACGCTATAGAAAAGTAGTTGTACCGATACGTCTAGTCTAAAATGGCAATAAAAACGCTGTTAAAAGTCTGTTTTCCATTGCAATTTTGAAACGATATGGTATCTATCGAACTTATTACAACATGTTTGATATATGGGGTTTATATAAATGCTATAGAAAGTTTTAAAAGCGATTTTTAAACGCTATAAAAAGGTCTGTTTGTTGTAGTGTGGGCATAACATTTCATGCTTATTGCTTTGGATGAAGCACATCGAAACTTCTGTTTAGATTGTAGCTTGAGTGATATATTTAACCATAATGATTTTAGAATTTTTTAGGAGACTAATTCATCTTTTTGCAAATGTTATTAAACATAATCCATAAGTTTTGTAATCGGATTTATTATTTATTTACTGAAAAGAATTATTATATCATACCTTATTAATTCTCGTCACATTTAAACTTGTTAAATATGGTGTTGAAATGTAATGCTAGAAATTCCAGACACAAAATTAATTTTAATAAGTGTATGTAATGAGACATACCAATTTGAATTACCATAGTAAAGTTAGTCTTATCGCACTAAGTCTAGCGTTTATAATTAAAAAAATTTCCAAGATATGTTTTTTCGTTGGTTGAAATTCTACGAGCTATAATGAGTATGCTAGTTTGATTTAAGTTTTTTGAATGAAAATCATCGTGCATTTGTTTATGCCAATGTATATTATTTTGGCCTTATTTGAATAACATCATTTGAGTTTTCATACTTCATACTTTTGTGTCTTGATGCTGAATCCACATCTTCATTTTAGGCAATGAATTGTACATTTGTCTTAACCTGTTTGGGTTTTTTTCATCAATTTGTCCCCAAATATGTTTTCTTATTAAGGATTCTAATGCTTATATGTCCATTTCAATATTATAACTCGAGAATTTATTTAATGTTAGTGTTTCATTTTTATTTCTTTTTGTTACTTTTACAAGTTATCATATTAAAACTATATATTAATTCTTTTGGTTTCGCAAATTGATGTCCACATATTATTTATTTATTTAACTTGTTTCATATAGATTTATGTATTTATTAAAACTTTAAAGTTCAATATATTTATTTACTGAGATTCCACTATTGTTAAGTTTGGATGTTTTCAAGCTCACAAAGGCCTTTTTCTTCGTTACACCAAGTGGTCTGATTTTTTTCTTCTGGTACTCATTTTCTCCCTAATAAAATATGCTTAGTCTTGGTTGTGATGTTGCTGCTAGCCTGAACTGCAAGTTTGAAGATTTTCCCACTAACTATTTTGGTATTACGCTCAGACCTTTTAGACTTAAGCATGAGGATTGGCAGCCTTTGATTGATAAGGTTGATTCTAGGCTTGCTAGATGGAAGGGTAATTGTTTGCCAAAGGCTGGAAGACTTACTTTAATTAATTCTGTGCTTTCTGTCGTGCCTATCTACTGGATGCCTTTTTATAAGAGGCCGAAATGGGTTGTTGATAGAACTGATTTGATTAGAAGAAACTTCCTTTGGAAGGGTGGAAGGGATGGTTCTTCTATTAATAACCCTGTTGCTTGGGGTAATGTTTGGAGGATTTGAATTGTTCTCTTCTTTGTAAATGGCTTTGAAAGTTGGTTAATGATAGTGATACTGTTTGGAAAAAATGGATTTTGAGTTGTTATTACAGAGTCAATTTTGATTTTAACTTCGCTCTTCCTAGACATGTTTCTAGTTTTTGAAATAATATCATTTCTTTTCAGGAGATATTTCAGCTTGGCTTGAAGGTAAATGTCAGTAATGGCAAGAAAACCAAATTCTGGTCGCAACCTTGGCTGCTTAGTATTCCTCTTCTGACTGAATTCCCTGACTTGTACTTCTTATCTCTTCATCAAGGTTGTTGGGTTGCTGATCTTTATATAAGCAAAGGAAATTGGAATATTGTGTTTAGTAATACTCTGGAAGGATTTGTTTTGATTCATTTTTCAAGCTCTTAGAAATTCTGGAGCAGGTTACTCTTGTTGGAGATGAGGGGGACATTTATGAATGCGGGATGCGAGGAGGAAATGAATTTACTGTGTCGTCTATGTACAAATTTCAAAACTTTGGTGGGGTTCATTTCAATTATCACAAGGCTTTATGGAAAGCTGCGGTCCCTTCAAAATTTAAAATTCACATGTGGTTGTGTATTCAGGGCAAGTTGAACACTGTTGTTTTGCTTAGGACGAAAGGGATGAACTTGTCTCATTTATGTTATTTTTGTGACCTGCATGAAGAGACTGTTGACCATCTTTTCTATTGCTGTCCTATTACCTTTTATATTGTAGATTGTTGCCTAAAATTCTTTAACATACATAACCTTCCTTGCTTTAGCACTCAATTCTGGTACTGGGAGGAAGATAGGAGAAGAACTGATAATAAGAAGTGTACAAGTCTTTGTGATATTATTAATCTAGCTAGCTCATTCAGATCGATCGTAACCAAACATGCTTTCATGATAAACATAAACCTGCTGATATTGTTGTTGAAAGTATAATTAATATCATTTACTTTTGGTCAAGTGCTCTTAAAAGGAAAGTAGATTGGAAAACTCGATATGAATATCTGACTAGGAGGCTTACTATTCGGTGGGAGCTAGAGTTTCTTCTAGGAGACGTATTACTGAAGTGGAAGAAATTTCTGGTTATAGATGGCTGATTCGGGTTGCTGATAATTTTGATGTTGTTGGTGCTGAAGTTGTTTGTTGCTATGCTTGCTAAAGTAGATTTGTTTCTATTGCTTTTTGTTGTTGGGTGGTCTATTTTGTAGTCGGTATATTGTAAGATGTGAGATCTGTAGCTAATTTTGGCTTTGTTGTTGTTATGCTTCTACTAGCTATTCGTTTAGGTTGTTTTGTGGTGTATGCTGTTGTGTTGCATGAACCTTTTATTTGATGCTATATGTACGTATTTATAGGTTGGGATATTTTTCCCACCCTTTTCCTTGAAAAAAAGTAAAAATATTAAATAAATAAAATATGTCTATGCAAAAATATTTACATAATTTGGATTTTTGAAATATTTTTTATAAAATATGCCTAAGAAAAAATACTTTTATTTAATTGAGTGCATGTGGAGTATTTATTCATTCACTTCACTGTGCTATCAAAGCAAACTTGATGTCACTTCACTATGATTGCAATGACTAGACCTGTCAAACGGGTCGGGTCGGATCAAAATGGATTGGATCGATTTTGACCCAACTCATTTATGACTTATTCTTGTTTATCATTTATGACCCAACTCATTTACGACTCAACCCACTTAATAAGCGGGTTACCCATTTAAAGATTTAAATTTAATTTGACTAATAAAAAACAAATAAATATAAAATAATTATATTCTAATTTTTATGTTTTGAGTTTCGATAAAAAGTTAAAATTTTAATTCCAATTTTCATCAAAATTCAAATATGAAGATGCGTTAGCTTATTATTTTTTAAGTACAACCGTTAGTCCCTTTGAAGAACTATAGTGTGCGTTCACACGATAAAGTATCCAAGTGTTCTATACTGTCCGTAATTTAGGTGGGAGTTAATTGGTCGAAGTTTCGCTTGATTCCGAGCTAGAACGAAGTAGTTATTGCAGTTTGAATAAAAAAAATAGCGGCTTGTGCAGAAGGCGGAGTTCATATATATGGATGTGGTAGCATGTTATTTTCTAAGTGTAACTGTCAGTTTCCTTGCAGAACTACAGTGTGCGTTCACACGATAAAATATTTGAGTGTTCCATACTGTCCGTAATTTAGGTGGGAGTTAACCGACCAAAGTCTCGCCTGATTCTGAGCTAGAACGAATGAGTTATTACAGTCTGAATAAAAAAATAGCAACTACTGCACTAGGCGGAGTTCAAATATGGGAATGTGGTAGCCAGTTATTTTCTAAGTACAACTGTCAGTCTCCTTGAAGAACTACAGTGTGCGTTCACGCGATGAAGTATCCGAGTGTTCTATACTGTCTGTAATTTAGGTGGGAGCTCCTCGGTCGAAGCCTCGCCTTATTCCAAGAACAAAGAAGTTATTTCAGTCTGAATAAAAAAATAGCGGCTTCTGCACTAGAAGGAATTCAAGTATGGGGATGCGGTAGCCTGTATTTTCTAAGTTTAATTGTAAGTTTCCATGAAAAACTACAATGTATGTTCAAAATTTAATGTTTTTAATGAATGGGTAAATGTAACCCTTTTAAAAATGGATCAATACAAAGCATGACCCGTTTAATAATATTTAAATGGATTGATCCAATCCATTTATAAGTAGGGTAAATGGGTAGGGTTAATGGCTTGGATCCTATTTTGACAGGTCTAGTAATGACATACTTTGTCCAGTGCATACAATTGCAAACAAAATGCACTGGTCTAGCGCAAACATAGTGCATGGTTCAAGGCAAGTAACAGTGCAGCTATTTGCCTTTTTGCTCTAATTACAAATCGATTGAAATCGTGGTGTTCATACTGATAACCAGGGGACTGTGGTAATGTTCATATATTCAATATAAGCAGTGATGGTATTTTGGTGATGCACAGCTTTAATTATGCGTCTTTGTTGATGTCGGGCATTTGTTTTACGTAGGCTAATTATCATGATCCTATAGGTTCTGTTCAATATGGCAAAAATTGTTAGATTCAAAATTGTACTACTTTAATGTCGCCGCATACACTATTCTGCTTGGTTTTAGTGTTCTTTACAGGGAAATCACTTGCTTCCTATAAAGGCCTAAGAAAAGAGAGGCTGTGGAAACTTAGATTACATACGCTGAACCTATGATGTTTGAAAGTTGGGAGAAGTTTCTTAGCAAAAAGCGCGTTAAACAGAATTGTTACCGAGAAGACTACTATATTTTAGAGGATCTGATGCTCAAATATCAGGTGATCATTTTTTCACAATAGCTTCATGTTACCCTTTTTTGTCCTAAGACTTATAACATGTACGAGATTCTTTTTTCTTTCTTTTATACGAACATGATACTATGCTTCAGTTCTTTATTAGTCTTAAATTATGCGCAGTTTTCCTCCTTGTGATCACGTATTAAGAAGTAGGTTTTGAAATTTACTATAACACACTATGTTATATATAGGCACATTCACATACATACATTAAATGAAACTGAAGTGCAGCGGTGATAACTATATTATTTACCCTCTTCCTATAATGAATTTACCAATGGCTGCAGCCTCATTTTCTTTTTGCTATAGCATTGCGTGTGGATTGGTGTTGTTTTTAATATGATGATTTGTGCCTAACGGATAGGGATTTTCTGTACAGGTATTTTATTCCTTTATCTTCTGCCATAGTTCAAACAGATCAATGTAAATATATTTTTTCCATTTTGATAATTAGGTTTTAAGGTAATTTATCTCTGACTTTAAGAGCATTCCCAACACGTGGGGTGGGTTGCATAGATTCCAGAAGGTCGAACGAAAACCTGCCCCCAACGCGTTGGAAAAGAACCACGAAGTGCTTCCCGTTAGCCGGCTAAATTATAGCTTGCTAAAGGCGTGGTTGTGGATTGCAATCCACTACTTTCTCTTAGCTGGCTTTAAATTAGCCGGCTAAGTGTACGCGTTGTAACCGGTTATAAATTAGTCGGTTATCCACATTTCCTTCCATCATCATTCTCTTCTCCTTCCTTTCTTCTCAGCCGCCATTGTTTCCAGTAACCGAAAAAAAATTCCAAAAAATTTAAAAAAAATGAGAGGAGCTTTGAGGAGAATTCGTGGAAGCAGCGGTCGCAGTGGTGGAAATGTTTCACCAACCGTAGAAAATGCCGCTGCCGAAGAAAGCGCAGACATACCGACGACTGGTACTAGAGGTCGATGAAGCACGATGGTTAGGCGAAGACCTGGGACTATAAATACAGCAATACGGTTCTGGATCCCCACATCGAGAAAAATTTGAGACCCATTAAGGATTTGATCAATTTCCGTATACTCTCAAACGACGAAGTATATATCAGCACGTATGTTGAAAATTCTGTAAGTTATCTACCTTCAAATTATGTTTTTAGTTAAAATTGTGCAATAAAAATTGAATATGTAACATGTTTTAAATTAGGCACGTCGTGAGCGTACTCGTGGCTCTTGAGTTAGTGTAACCCGCCTTTATAGAATGATCCGATCTTATAATGCCGACGGCATTATTCAAACTTTTCTTCGAGATATAGGATTTGGAGATTTTTTGAGTACGTATTTACATAATTACTATTTATTTATTTGATGTTTTTTAGTGCTTTCAATAACCGTAAATTTCTTTAACAGGTATCGACAATCTTTTAAATTCAGATGTTCGGTTATGTGGTGCTTTAGCCGCCTGTTGGTGGAAGACCACTCATATATTCCACTTCAGTTTTGGAGAGTTGGGTTTTTCCCTATTAGACTTCACAATGCTTATCGGTTTAGGCATTGAAAGGGAAAATACCTTACCACATGACGAGGAGTACCGACACTTTCATCGTTTATCTAGTGTACTTTCACATATTGACTTACAAGATGGACTTTCATCCGGATTGAAGATTAGATGCTCTTACAATAGATAAGCAATATATGAATTGATACATGGTCGTAGCACAGACAACCATTTGAAGATTGCTCGACTATTTATTCTATACATGATGGGGAACTTATTCTTACAAATGCATCGAACACATTGCCGGCCGGATGTGTTGCAGTTGTAGCGGAGTTGTCGTTTGATAGTTCAATCCTATATGATTGGGAGACCTAGATATTAGCGTATTTGTATTGCTTTTTGGATCATCGGTACGTCCTTAGGGGTAGATCCACGTCCATTACAGGTTTTTGAGAGATTTTACAGTACTGATACTATGAGTACTATCGCAACATGAGTTATCTGATGTTGGATTTCACTTACCCCTTTTCTTCCCCCAAGTTAGAGCATGGGCCCGAGATAACCATAGAATGGTGCCAGGAGAGGAGGCACGTCATATATTTGTTGTGACTCGAAATCAAATCGAGTTACGGACTACACAAGAGAGTGTTATTGGCATCCTTATGATGGTTCGTCTTTTATGACCGACCCTATTGTAGTGCATGCTGCATTCCTATCTATTAGACGTTTTCCATTAGTATCATCCCCATCCAGCATAGGATGCTATTGGTTTCTTGGTGAGCGTAGTTGGAGACATACGTTAGATGGTGATTTTGTTCCTAATGATCCACATCCAGATACGCCTTTTTTGAAGGTGTATGACAGCGCTGCTTTACATGAGTATAAAGGGGAATGGTGGTCCACTAATTACCTCATCGTCATGAATTTAGATTATGCATCCTTTTCGCATTGGTTTTACACTCCACCACATACGGCTACTTTTGTTCATGTTGTATCTATTGATTTGGTAGAGCCTTTAGGCATCCGAAGTGGTGTTGTCCTCCCTATTTTATAAGACCGTACAAAGAGTACTTAGGTATATCATGCTCCACAGCCATCCCAGATAGGATATTATGGTTGGACAGTCGGTATACCAGCAACATCGGGAGTTGATAGATATGTTGATATTCCTCGTCTTGAGATTCCATAGTGTCCAGATCCAGGTGCATTTTCGTATGAGGATTTGTTTCAGATGCAGATAGGACTCCGCCGGGTCATGTACATCGAGCATCGATGGAGCATAGATGAGTTGACCGCTCGTATTAACGAGCTTACCGCAGCTGATGAGCAGCGATATCATCCTACACGTAGAGTAGACGACGACACCAATGATGACGATGATGGTGATGCAGCTGGTCTTTTTGATGATGAGTAGTAGTTTGATGAGCCATAGTGGTTGTATGTACTATTAGTATTCGTATGTCGTAAGTGTTCTGTATTTCCTAGCAGAGTTTGTATCAGTGTATTTTCAATGGTTTGTATGTAATAGCAGTGTTTGTATCAGTGTATTATCATTTTTTTGTATTTACTAGCATTGTTTGTACCAGTGTATTATCTGTGTGCGTACTTACTAGTAGTGTTTGCATAACTTATCAGCTTTGGATTTTCCATTTTGTTTGACTATGTGTACAGCACTATGTGAAGGAATAAACACAGTTGTGTTTGTTTATATTCATATTTATGGATGCTTGCCACACGGTTGATAAGAAGAAACTTGATTCACGAGATGCAGATCATGAATTTTCTATTTAAACCAAAGTTTTGTATTAAAAATTCACATCTTCAATTATTCTCAACATCGTCAATAATCTTCAATGTCAACTGAAAGCTGGACTCACGATGATTATTTAGTACTAATCAAATCATACACAAGAATCAACCGTAGACACTTGGAAGAGGAGTTGGAGCAAGAATTTTTGGTCACTCTAAACAAGACTTTTAATAGTCATCCTAATTGTAGATTAATTTGAAGGAATTTGAAACTCGAAGCACTTTTTCACGTTTACTAGAGCTTATCGAAGATATATAATCATTATAAAAACAGTGAAGGAAGAAGATCTATTTCAGTTAACACGAGTGTAACACCCTATATTTTTAGTAACACTATTTATGATATTTAATTAGTTAAATAAAATAAAATAATGTAAGTTGATTAATGGATTGAGATTTGAATTTAATAAGGGGTAGCTGTGCCATGTTAACAAATGAGCTAATATGAAATAAAATGAAATAGAGAAGGGGTAAAATAGAATTGAGCCATAACCTTATCCCCTAAACCCTTGGGAAATCACTTCTACATGTTCGTTCTATTTTCACAAAAAAAATACAAGCTAAGGCTAGCCACCATTAGCAAGAGTAAGAGAAGAAAAGCTAGGATTTCAAGAGGAAAGCTTAACCAAAAAAATCAAAGACCAAATCTCAACACTTAAGTACAAAAGCAAAGGTGAATAATGACTACATCTCTTGTTTTCTTAATTGTTTTCGGTTTTAAGGATAATCCAAATTTATCTTGCAAATTTTAGCCATGTTTTTGAAAGATTAAATGTTTATATATGTTTGTTGATGATTTATGCTTATTCATATAGATTTTATGATACGTTTTGATGTGAAAAAATTATTTAATAACATCCAAATACCTAGATTAGAAATGATATTTAGGGATGGGTTTAAATTTTTATAATTTTCTGAATTAACGTGAATTTCATATTAATTTTCTAGCAAAGAAAATAATTATTTAGGTCAAAAATAATTTACGGTTAAATTATATATAATTTGGGTCTGAAATTTATATATGTTAGAAAACATATTAAAAAATATTTTCTGGAATTTTTGTAGAATTTTCCTAAGTGTTTTGATGAATATATAAAATTATTTAAGGTATGGGACTTTAAATGTTTTATATGTTTAAAAAAGGAGAATGGGTATTTCATAAATAAATTATATTGTTTATTTCTAAAATTATGGCAGTTCTTTTAGAAAAGATAATTTTCAACCAATAAGAATTTGAATAACAAGACATGTTAGTTAAAAAATATTACTTTAAAAAGTAAAATTTCAGTTTTTACATGCTTTCAGCATGTTTCACCCCTTTCGACACCTTGCTTCCGACTTAGGTGGCTTTCGACTAAGTTCCTCCGCCTCCATCTTAGTTGAAACTAATGCGTCCGGTATCAACACATTGGTACGTAGCGAATTAGATAAAAGGCGGAAGGTATGAGGTCGAAACCAGGGGTTCCGAAGGAGGTCGAAGCGTTACTTTGGTTAAATGAAAATTTGCCTGTTTTGCTTTCGACTGAATAGCTTTCGACTTGGTTTTCTTTCGAATGGATCAATGACTTTAAAAGAACGGTTTTAAGAGGTTGTGCCTTTGTTTTTAAGTATATGCTTTTGACTAGGTCGAAGCCAAATAGTTGCCGCTTTTATACCTTTCGAAGTCAATGGTTTTGAAAGGGTAACTTTGTTTTATAAAACCTTCCACTTCTCCAATGATTTTGGAAGGTTGGATTCGACACCGGTACTTCTTTATTTGGGAAATAGCTTTCGAAAGAGTTGTTTTCAACCCTGTTGTTTTGTGACCCTTAGAGACTTTTAAAGATTAACCCAAAGATTTCGAAAGATATGGTTTTGAATGGTTTCTAAAGGATGTTCCACATAGTTTACTTAAATCCAAATGCTTTCAAAAGGTTTGATGTTTTAATGCTTTCGAAAGGTTTTAATGAATATTTCGAAGGGATGGTTCCCCAATAATTTCGAAAGGTTTAAACCAATGGTTTCGAATGGGTGGTTCCCCAATGGTTTCAAAAGGTTTGAAAGAAAAGATTTTTCCAATGTTTTCGAAAGACAATGTTTAAGTGTTTTAATGATAGGATGTTTAAGGTTATAGCTTTCGAAGGAAAGGTTTTTCAATAGCTTCGAAAGGTTTGTATGAATGGTTTGAAAGGGGTACTTTCAATGGGATCGAAATGGGTACTTTCAAAGTTTTAAATATTTTCATCAACAAAGGTTTGAGTAAAGTATATATAACATGGTGGAGTGATTTTGAGTAAAGCATAGAGTACATATATTCCTTATTTAAGTTTGATTTAAAGGTTTTAAATAAATTTGAGAAGAAAAGGTTTTCAAGGAAATTTTTAGGAAGATTACCCTAAGTAAAATGACTTAGATATTAGAATAGTAGATGAGACTGGTATGTGGTCGCTCCCTATACATTAGCTATTAGCTCCTAGCTAATTCGGTCCAAAATTCCAATATGTAGGACTTTATCATAGGTAAGACTAAAACTATCCCAGTGGTTAAGTGATTCGACTTTGGTGCAAGAGGTCACAAGTTCGAAACTTACGTAGCGCGATTCGAATATTTATTGATACATGATTTGTGGTTTGTTATCGCGGTGACATGTTGTATCTAAGTATCATTTCAAAAAAAAGGCTAAATTTATGGTTCTCACAGAAAGGAATATATTTGTACAGAGGTACGTTATTGGTGAGCCCGTAAAACTGTTAGGATCAGTTGACTTGGAGAAAGTAAGTCAAGGACAAACCGTCCAGAAGAGGAGGATCTAACAGATGTTAGACTATTTTTTTATGTTGTTTGGTAAGCCCGAGTCAGTCAAAGGTTAGTAGTTAGCCGAACAAAACTATAATGTTCGAGAAAATAGTCCATTTATTACCTGATGTATATTTACGTAATAATGTTTTATAGTTTTAACTAGTTTTCGTTGTAGGATTATGATTTGCAAAAGATATGTTTTAAAAGGATATTAATGAGGGGAAACTCGTTCCGCTATTAAATAATCGAGATGTATAATGTTATTCATACCAGTTTTTATGTCTGACTCGAAGTTTATGTTTTTCCTCTTAAACTCTCAAGTGCTCAAAATTGATTGAGTAGGCTGAGGGTTGAGAATTTTTAGGTTTTTAGTAGGTTGGCGAAGCTTCCGAAGACGAGAAGGTGGCTGACGGATAGCTATTTAGGAGTTGCAGTTTTATTTGATGTATTTCTACTATGTTTGTATTAAGTCAGCTATGACTATATAGTAACCTGATCAACCAAGGGGGCATCATTATATGTTCCTCTTGGCGTATTTATGTATTAATTAAACTTGATATGAGCCTGAGAAAGTGGGATTACGTAATTTGAATATGGAAGATGTTTTGAAAATGTAATGAGAAAAGTTATGTTTGAAATCTGTGATTTTGTTTCATATTCATGTGATGCTGATATTATGAATACCATTAACATTACCGTATTTGGCCACCGAAAGTTAACACTATGCATGATTGCAGCATCTGTAGCGCTTAGCTTCGTCTTTCCAGATAGGGGATGTTACAGTGAGCTACGTTTGATTCTCGATATTTATGGGAATATCATGCTGATTTTGTTGGCCATGCTGCATATAATCTTTAGGTTGAATATATTAGACAATTTGAATGACGTTTTGGTTAGTTAAGTAAGTTTCTTAAGTTAATTACCTTCAGCTAGTTCTTTGCACTATCAGTTGTTTTATATACTTTCAAATTCAAGTTAAGTTCATATTTTCAAAATCTACCATGCACTTAACATAATAACAACATTTAACCAATTGAAAGCATTAACAACCAACACTTAACTTGAGAAGACAACAAATAATATGCACATACAAGTTCTTAGAAACAACATGACAACATCATGGAAAACGAACAAGACAACAAACAAGACAATCGATGAATACAAAAACTGCCTCCGCCCACCTGATAAGTTAGTTGAACTCAACGTCCTTTGAAGCGTCTAAATTTGATTTTCAAGTTCGTTATCATATATAACTGCTCGATGAGGAAGAGGATCGTTAATCCATTGCTAAAGTTCACAAACATTGAGAGAATTACGACATCTATAGTGGCACCGACCGATGTCGGTTCCGTTACTTACAACAACATATAGAACAGTAAACCCACGGTTATAGTAGATATCCCAAGAATTATCCTCTTGATTTGTGCTAGGTAGTTGGTGTCGTATATTATTACTTCATTCTCTTATTCTGTTAAGGCTACGCCGATCTTCTCTTTGACATCTACCATTTTCCAACTGCAAGCGCTCTTGCACTTCCAACTCATGCTCTCTTACGTCGGTATTGTGTCTTTCCTCTATTTCAATATACCACTCGGTTGGTGGTTAAGGGGATGATGTATTCGTTGGGCTATTGTGTTGTAATGGCCCTTTATATGAGTATGATGAGGGCAAAGAAATATGATTGTATCGACCATTTTAATATACTACTGCTACAATAATAATGAAAAGAATTTTGGTAAGCAAAACGATATTTATAATGCAAATACATTGCTCGTGTAAAGCAGTGCAGTGTGGATACAGTGGCCGATTTGATCCGACACTGCTGTCATTCTCACTACACATCCATCAACTTTAATCCATGTAAAGTAATGCATAGTGTCTACATTGTTCGGTGTAACCCGACACTGTGTCATTCTGACTCCACAGGACAAAGCTTTAATACGTCTACAACATCTTGACAAATCTTTAATGCATATAAACCAGTGCATCCATTAGCTTTAATTCTGTTTCAAACAAGACACGACCTTTATTTCTATGTAAGACAAGACCCGACCTCCTGACATTTTATAGCCACTTGACAAATCTTTAATGCGTATAAAACAGTGGGTCGTGGCTACAGTGTTTGATGTGACCCAACACATTACCATTATTTTTCTTCATGACTGGATCCTGTGACATTCCATTATCCATTCAACATCAATAGCTTATAAATATAATTAAGGATGTCGAATAACATACTCATTCAAACTTCCAAACTAATCACCATCGTTCTTCTACCTATATTAGATGAGTTCTCTAAAAAGTTTGTGGTGCTTCTCATCCTCATCATCTTCATCATTTTCCATTGATTTTATTGAACGTTGTATTACTCAACAAAGAATGTTTTCTACTGAAACGAAAGATTTAATGGCCCATGAAATTGCTGAAAGCTCTGCGTCATTCCAAGGTGGTAGCGTTGTTGGAAGAAAAGACTTGCGTTATGGACGTAACTATGCTGGCGGTCATAATCAATCGATCAAGGATTGTTTTACGGTAAACACCGTGTACGAGGACATGGATTTTAGATGAAGATTCTGTATGTCAAAGAATATCTTTAATCGGGCTCTCGACAAATTAACCGAATTAAACATTTTTTCACCCACAAAAGAAATGAATCAACGAACTTGGAATTTCTCCACTGCAAAATGTTACGGCTGCACTTCGCGTGATATCATATGGAACTTCTGGTGATTCACAAGATGACAAAGTGCAAATTAGAGACTCAACGGCAATATTCTATATGAAAGAATTTTGCAAAACCGTTGTTTTTATATTTGATGAAGAATATCTTCAATCCTCTACCCCTCAAGACATTGACAGATTGTTAGCAATAGGATCTCAACGTGGATTTGTAGGTATGTTAGGTAGCTTAGAATGTATGCATTGGAGGTGGAAAAACTGTCCAGTTACATTTGCAGGGCCAATACACAGGACATTGCAAAAAGGCAACTCAGGTCTTCGAAGTTGTTACTTCGTTCGATTTGTATATATGGCAAGCTATTTTTGGAGCACCAGGTTTACTGAATGATATTAACATTCTACAATGGTCATATTTATTTAATGACTTATGTAATGATATATCACCTCCATGCAATTACAAAATAAGTGACAAAGATCATTCCATGGTTATTATCTGGTAGATAGAATCTACCAAGATGGAAAACACTTGTGCAAGCTTACAAAAGACCAAATAACTCAAAAGAAGCCAAGTTCGCCAAATAAGAGAGTTTGAGGAAAAACGTCGAACGAGCATTTGGAGTGCTTCAAGATATGTTTCATATATTAAGAAAAGATGTATACTACCACGATCCGACCGTATTATATGATATCATATACTGTTGTATAATTTTACATAATATGATTGTCGAAGAAGAACGTGGTGGACACGATCTTCAACTGAGGAACTATCGAGACATTGTTGTAGCATTTCAAAAAAAGCTTTTAAGGACCCAAATACTTTTGCCGAATACTGGCAAAGAATACTAGACATTCGAGATCCACAAGCTCATCTTGATCTAAGAGAAGAACTAGTGAAACACTACTGGAAACATATAGGAAACCATTAGTAGAAGTGATGTTTAGATAGTGCTTGTGTTTCACTTATCTATTGGAATAAGTTATAGTTGATGTTTTGTACTAGTGTTTGTGTTTGAATTTGTTATATCTACTGTACTAAGTTGTTGTTGACGTGTTAATAGTAATAACAACAGCGAGAATACCAAGTCAAGATGAGTTTGAAACCATAACAACAGCAATAACAACAAAATTGACAACAATAGCATTACCAATAACTCTAACTAATACAGCAACAATCACATTCATAACAATACTAACAATGACACTACAACCAACACTTGCGAGATCAAATAATAGATGTAATGCTAAGATACATTGTAGGAACCTAATTTCCTAAAAAAAAACCTAGACGTCTATGGTACTCCTCAAGTTGCTTCTCCATGTACAACATTTGCACTAGTTGAGTTCGTTTAAGTTGCAAGTTAAAAGAATCATATCATCAGCTCTTCGTAGTCGAGCTAATTCTTGTTTTCTTAACTCTAGCTCGTCATTTCTTAACTCTTATTTTTCAACGTGACTTCATTTTTTCTCTACCCTTCAAGTCTCTTCGTTTCTTACGTTTCCATTATTTACATCTTCAGTAGCCGCCATTCGCTCATCAATATGTTCATAATGTGCTCTGTAATCGAGGGCGGTTTTTTTCGTACCCTTGAATTTCCTCGGTGGCCTACCACCTGTATTAGCTGTGAATGGGGAGTCTTCATGTGGATCAGAACTACCAAGGCTAGATTCGTCGCTCATCTTTTTAGGAAGAAAGTGCATTACTGAATGTTCTTGTCACAACCAACTCCATTTTTCTTCTTTTGCGAGTATGTCATAGCAATAGTGGATGTTGAATGGTTGATTATTATGTTTAGACATATACATAACATTTTCTTGAGCTGTAGATGATAAAGTACTATAAGAAGAATAAAACATAGAATTGATAATTCGAGCCACAAATTTAAAATCATTACCAAATCCATGTTGTTTGCCATAATTTTTTATCTTGAATGCAGCCGATCATTATTTCTTTTCAACGTTGACAAGTAGCATTTATTCTTTTCCAAGATTGCTTCAAAGAATCAACCTTTCTTGGAAGACTATTTTGACTTCGAAGGTTGAACAAATTGCGTACAGAATTCCAAAAATAAGTTTCACTTTGGCTCGTACCTTCCTTATTGTCTCTAAAACATTCAACCCAACAGAATGTTAATTAAGCTTGCATGTCCGACGACCATTGAACCATTTTTGCGGCTTTTGGTTCCGCATTTACAAATTCAATAATGTTGATTCTCGTTGTTTGATTTCCCCAAGTTCGAGAAGAAGACAAATTAGAATTCCTATAAGCATCTTATTAGGCAATTTCATTGTCATTGAATTCGGTTTCATGGTTTTCACATCTTTTGTCTCCAAATTGATTATTGAGATTTCTTAATAAATTTTGTAAAAGATAAGGCAATGCTAACTGTTGTTGTCTATTGGGAGATACATAGTTTTGATCATAGTTATAGTTTTGTTGAAACGAACTATTACGTGAATAACATGAATTTTGAGAATTTTGGTAATGGTCGAATTTTATTGAGAATGAAAGAAATTTTGATTTTGTTGTGGCCGATATGAATTTGGAGCTTGTTTAGAATGATATTGATTTTGACCATGTTGAGAATTAAACGTATTCTGATTGAATTGAGTCGGATTCTGATTATATGATCTTAGTTGAGATAGAAATCTAGAAGATGAAGATTTTCCTTTTGTATTTTTCGGAATTACTGAGAGTGCATGAAGAAAATTTGTTGATGAGAGTAAAAAAATATAAAACAAATCATGTAAATAAAAATTTGAAATTGGTAGGTTATATAGATGAGGATGAAGAGGGATAGTCAACGACCATCTACATGATCGTTGGGACTTAACCGACTATATTATAGTCGGCTAAGTGGCAACGGTCATATAGATGGTCGTTGCCAATATGATTCCTTAGTCGACCATAATAAGACCAGCTATGAACCAACCCCCGGGTTGCTTTGGCAACCTTTTGGATTGCCAAAGCAACCCAGAAGAGCTCAACCGATCCCCGATTGGGGTCGATTGCTTTTCAACCGACACTCGGTTGGGAATGCTCTAACGATGAAAAAACTTGTCACTTAAATGATATTTTTTGGCACTTTGATACTAATACTACAGTTGAATCCAATTCCAAACAATTACGTTTATATGACATGAAATAAAAGCATCAACTGAAGAAAAAAAAATCAATACTACCCAGTATAATATTTCCATTGTGATTTATTTCATTCATATTTACATGAATTTACTATCATAAACATGATGCAATGAAAGAATAAGAACAATAATGAAAATAATATGTCAAAAAGACAAGGTTAACACATTTGATTACAAGCTATATCAGTAATTTTTATTGCCACAACAGACCGAGTGATATAACTAATAATATCTAATTCAAAGAATTTATGTGAAAAAATCGTAAGCGCCCATACACAATAAATCATATTATTTGTAAGACTATTATCACTAATGGTCTTTCGGGTTGTTCTGATATTCAAAATTCAGTATGGCATATAAGTAACAAAGTAAAAAAGAAAATTAATAATATCGGTTTTCCAACTTTTTCATAATTCTTGTTTCTTTTCATTCTTTCTTATCAAATGAAGAGTAAAATCACAGTCATCAAATAAAACCATCTCAATATAATTAGATCGGGTTGTAGTAATGGGCCAACCCGAAGCCCATCAAAGTTTCTTTTTATAAATATCAAAATGTACACAGTGTAATCAATGTAAAAAATACATTCTGTAATAACCAGAGTATCTTTTGATCTCCGTTTTCAAATACTAATCAATAAAATCAAGGTTCAATTTCTCTCAATATTCTTTCTTGGTATCGGAGCCGTAAATTGCTTAACAGCAAAAGAGAAGATCATCAGAAAATTAATAGAGAAGAAGAGAACAGAAATTGATCATCAGAAAACCAATAGAAAGGAAGAAAACATAAATCGTGTCGTGCCATTGATCTCTCAGAGAAGATCCCATCACAAAGATCAGGCTGCACTTAAAATCATCAGAGAATTAACATTCTCTTCATCTGATTATGGACAAATCAATCTTACCTGTTTCTGCCAAGTTTCTTCCTCTCTGGTCAACATTTCTGATCATTTCATTCTAGTGCCTCGCCAAGAAAACAGTTGTCAGAGACAAATTCATCACTCAATTGATTTCTGGCTGCACATTTCTCTAAGTGTGTTGATTCCTGTAATTTTTTCTGCATAATTCCTTTAATCCCACAAGTTCTTGAATATGGCTGAAGGAGATATTAAAACTCAACCACTTTTGAAGCAAGAACAACCAATTCAGCATCTCAAACTGCCAATACCCAAGATCTCATCAAAGCCATCATAAAGCCACAACGCCAACTAGTCAGTGTTCAACAAGCAATTACTTGCTCTGGAAATTCCAAATAGAGACAGTAGTGAGAGGCTATGGCCTTGAGGATCATGTTCTTGGAACATTAATTACACCATCAAAATACACTGCAGACAAAGATGGAAAATTAGTGAGTAATCAAGATTATATTACATACCAAAGGCAAGACAGTCTAATTAGTGCATGGTTACTATCTTCCATAAGTGCAAATATTCCACCACAGCTAATTGGGTGCAAGAGTGCACATAAGATATGGTCAACAGTGGAGCAGATCTTTAACACACAGTCTGCTGCAAAAATCATGTATTACAAAAGATAACTACAAAGCATAAGAAAAGAAACACATGCTGATGAGAGAGTACTTGACCAAGATCAAGACACTGTGTGATCAACTTGCATCAGTGGGTCACAAAATCTCTGACACTGAGCAAGTCTTATGTATCCTAGGTGGTCTAAATGAAGAATATGAGGCAGTGGTAGAAATTATTTCCACAAAAGAAACAATGCCAAATATACAATATGTTCACTCAACTCTATTAGCATATGAAGGGAGAATAGAGCTAAGAAGATCAATAATTCCAGATCTTACTGTAAACTTCACCAGCAACAATAAATTCAAGAATCAAGAAAGAAGCAATAACAATAAAAATCAGCCTAACTTTCAAAGAAGTGGTCTATCCTCCAGATCCATAGGAAGATATGGAAGATATAACAACAGCAATAATAGATTAAGGTGTCAAATTTGTGAAAAATTTGGTCGTGCAGCCAACAAATGTTACTTCAGATTTGATGCCAACTACATACCATCTCAACAAAACAACAACAGTTCAAGAAATCACAATCTCAGTGCAAACATGGTAAATACTTATCCAGATTCTAAAGAACAAGTAGATACCAAAAGTACAAAGACTGTAAAGATTGATGATATTCACAATGAAAGCTGGCATCCAGATTCTGGGGCAACCAATCATGTAACTAATAATCTCAACAATCTAAACTTGGGAAGCAGGGAGTACGGAGGTAAGCAATTAATTCATATGGGTAATGGTGAATCGGTTAAAATTACCCTGGAAATGCAAGTTTCACTGGCAGAAAAGAACTCTTTCTAAAAATTTGCTAACAGTTCCATCTATTAGAAAAAACTTATTAAGTGTTTCACAGTTTTCCCAAGACAATGATGTGCATTTTTAATTTTATCCAAAAAACTATTTAATTAAAGATATTCTAACTAAGGAAATAATTTTGCAGGGTAAGGAATATAAAGGGTTGTACAAATTCGATGTTGCAAAATCAGGAAATTTTGAATTTCATGGAAAACGGTGTAATGTTACTGAAATTGAACATGAAGATAACTGTAAAGACTTTGATATTTGGCATTCCAAGCTTGGACATCCAAGTGTAAGCATTGTAAAAAAGGTGTTAAGTAATGATAATATTTCTGTTAAAGAAATTACAATGCCTTATGTATGTATGTACATACTGTCAAATGGGAAAAACTCATAAACTTGCATTTCCAGTCTCAAAAACAAGTTATACAAAACCCTTAGAATTAGTTGCTTGTGATCTATGTGGACCATCTCCTGTTAACACAGATTATGACTATAAATACTACATATCATTTGTTGATGCATACTCTAGATATGTATGGATTTATTCCTTGAAATCAAAATCTGAAACTTATGATGCAGTCTTACAGTTTATAACTCAGGCTGAGAGGCAAACAAATTGCCAATTAAAAATCTTGCAGACTGATGGTGGAACTGAGTTACAACCGCTTAAAGAATACCTTCAAAAGAAAGGTAATTCATAGAACAACCTGTCCATATACATCAGAACAAAATGGACTAGTTGAAAGAAAACACAGACATATTGTTGAATGGGCTTGCTGTACTAGCTCAAGCATCTCTTCCTCTAAAGTTTTGGCCAGATGCCTTTTCCACTACTGTGTTTTTAATAAATAGATTACCCACAAAAGTTTTACAGTTTAAAAGTCCAGTAGAAATCTTATATAAGATTAAACCAGAATATCACAATTTGAAAATATTTGAATGTTTATGGTTTCCCTATTTAAGGCCATATAACACACACAAGTTAAGCTTCAGGTCATCACCATGTACCTTCTTAGGCTATGCAGCAAACAAGAAGGGATACAAATGCTTGGATAGGAATGATTTTTTTTTATTTCTCGACATGTGGTGTTTAATGAAAGAATATTTCCTTTTAGTCGATCAAATATAAAAACATCACAGAAAGTATATAATTCAAAACCTTCTATACCACCAATACCTGAGAAACTTAATGTCATAACTCAAGTTGAAGGTGAAAGAATGCAAGACAATATAAATTTAGAGTCTTCTACCAAATCTACCTCATAACACACTGTGCTCAGACCTGAGCCAGGTCATGAAGAAGATGAACAAGCTGGAAGTACAAGTCAGGCATCTCATATGTGTCCCATCAATCAGTCAGACTGCAGTCAGTCATTAGATGATTCACAATCATCTAATGATCAACAGGAAGTCACAGCAGAAGAGCCAAATCAATCACCTGCACAAACTAGACACCACATGATAACAAGGGCCAAGAGTGGATATTCAAACCAAAAATATATATTGCTGCTATGAATACAGAAGAGCCGGATACCTATCATCAAGCTATGCAGAATGAAAACTGGAAGTCTGCTATGGAAGAAGAATACAATGCATTGATGAAAAATAAAACCTGGAATCTAACTTCATTACCAAGCAATAAAAATGTCATAGGCTGCAAACAGACATATAGAATAAAGAGAAATGCTGATGGTTCAGTTTCTAAATATAAGGCAAGGTTAGTAGCTAAAGGGTATTCACAGCAAAATGGTTTTGACTTTACTGAAACTTTCTCACCAGTTTGTTGAATATGCGCTTTGCGCTTATATGATTTTTGTTTGATGATAATAAACATATATACATTCGTTTAAATGTATTTGTTAATGTACCATTTTATTTTTCATAGAATAAATAAATATTTGCTGAATAAAATGACACAGAATTTGAATTCAAACAGAAATTTTATTCAAACAAATATTTATTACAATAGTATGTATTTGGTAATGTACTATTTTGTTTTTCATAGATTAAATAAATATTTGTTGAATAAAATTAAATTACACTGAATTCGAATTTGAATTCAAACAGAACAAGTTAAACAGATTTTGAATTCAAACAGAAATTTTATTCAAACAAATATTTATTACAATTCTAAATAGTACAATTTCAATCTCTCACTATAACTATACAACTTTGATTACAATCACATCACATTTCACATTTACAGTTAACCTCACTACATATCACTCACACTCGTATTTTTATCTTCAACTGCATTCCAGTTTGAATCCAGCATCTGAGCAATCTGCAAAAATATTCACTAACGCAGTAAAATTGAAAAAAAATATTTTTGCAATATAAAATGAAATATGATTTTTGAAAATATGATTTGCCTCAGTTATTTGGGTTGTTCGTCATCATTCACACTTGATTTCATCACAAAGTCGTGCACATAGATATTACAGGGACAGGTATACATAAGTGGCTGCAGTACACACACATACATTTGTACACGTGTGCACTGCCTCGCCAACTCGTGTGCACAAATCAAACAAAAGCACTGCTAACAATTCAGCATAAGGTCAAACCTAAATAACACACGGGATTCAACTCAAGGCAGTAGTGTATATGAACACAATCAAACTACAACAGGCCAGAGGTGAAAACAATGCAATACTGAAGTGATGAAGTGCATATAAACAACTGCAACACACATGCACGACTTATGACAGTGAAAACTCGAGTCACAGTACAAGCCAGCAGATACATGAAAAATGGAAGTAACTCATGCAACAAAATGTCACAGCAAGATCAGGGAAGAAACCAGAATGGAGCTGAGACTGCATGAACATGAATGCATCAATAAACTAACTGCAGAACCTCAAGTGACATGGTGAAGTAGTACAAAAGAGCAAGTGCAATTCGAACCAACATGGCCAAGACTACTGCATGCAACATGGAATGCAAAGACAATGCACCACTGCAAATTCAAACAATGTCCAAACAACAACATGAAGTGAATCAAGTTCAAGCCACTAGTGTATATGATAACATCACTGCAAATTATTCAGTCAACAAGGCAACAGTGCAGGTGAACAAATGTGCAAATGCTCAAAACCACAAAGTTCACAAGTGCAGACACAAAAGAATATGGACTGCAACAAACATGAAAATGAACCAAAGTAATACAGCAGCCCCAAAATCAGTGACACAACAACAAATAATGCAAACAACAAAATACAGTGTCAAGCTCATGAGGATGCAGACACCAAGTTCAACAACATACAAACAAGCATGCAACAGCAAGCTTGCAACAGAGAGCATATGCATCAACATAACAGCAAAGACCACATGCCACTGGAGAAAATGTATCACTAGCATATACTACAGGGATGAACACTCGAGAATGGACAAGTCAAGACAGCTACAACACAGAAGTTTTCAAACCAACTATAAATGCACAGCATACATACGAAACAAAGTACTACAAAGACCATGTCGAACACAGTGACAGCATTAAGTATGCAATATGGTGAAGCAGCATGTAATGACATTATATACAAATGTAAAGAACAATGGTGATGCAGTGCAGATATCTAGACAGCAAGCACATGTATCCAAGTACAAGCTCGTGTCGAAGAAATCAACATAACAGAGAATTTTCAAAGCAAGTCAATCATCTCAAAGCACATGGTAAACAAATGTCTCGAATTCAAAGCATATTGCAATCGGGTCAACAGAGAGATTCACGGCCATAGTCAATCAACACAAATTCAAAGGCCGAAGCCAATTGTGAACCAGTCAAAAATCAAAACCGTGTGTGCCAAGCATCAAAAATACGAAATTGACAAAGTCAGATTTTATCACAAGCATCCAAGTGTAATCAAGTGGCCGAGATGAATAAATTGACGAATTCAAACGAACGTAATTCAAGGAATACGAACGCATATAAAAGCCCCAAATCATCATCGGCAGAAGAGATAGTTCGAGTACGAAAATCGAAGAGGAACAGAGCCAAAAAATCTTACCTGAAGCAAAATCGAACTCACCAAAGCGAAGCCAAGCCAAGCCGATAATCATCTCAACCCTAATTCGCAATCGAATCCCCAAATCCATAAACCCTAAATCACAGTACCACGACAAAGCGAAGCCGTGAATTCAAGAGCAACGAAGATTGAGCAATAGCCAAGATCAAAGAGCATCGAAACAAAGCCGCCACTCATAATATTTCAGATCGAAGGAACGAAGAAAGAAACGGCCACCATTATCAAGAGAAAAAGGAACGGGCCGAAGTTTATAAAAAGGGGAATTAAAAAAAAATACTATTTATTTTTTTTGGCCGGCCTTATTATTAAAAGGAGGGGTTTTAGTTTTTAATTTTATAATAGGGGTTTTAGTTTTTAATTTTATATTAGGGGTTTTTAGTTTGAGCAAAAATTACGTGTCCAAAGTTCATATTATAATTTTTTGCTCCTGGTTGTATTTTTGAAGTTGTTTTTTTCTTTTCAGGTCAAAGGAGTAGTAAATCACCACCTAGGTTTAGGTAGTGTCAGATTGTCTATTTTGAATTAGTTCAGTGAGCAGGGTGTGCGAGTTTGCAAAGCTCTATAGGCGGGAGCAGTGTTTGCGAGTAAGCGAAACACTAATCAGGCTTGGCTACAGCTCAACAAAATCAGACAAATCTTTATTCACAAAATTTAATAACAATGGAACCATGTATGTACTTATATATGTTCATGATTTTATTGTTACAGACAGTAGTGAATCAGAGATGAACAAACTCACAGAACTCTTAAATAAGGAATTTTCAATCAAAGACTTGGGGAACTTGAATTACTTTCTTGGCATTGAGGTTAAAAGGTTTTCACACACAGAAATACTTTTAAATCAAAGGAAATACATCTCAGAAATTTTACAGAGAGCAAAAATGGATCAAGCAAATACAATATCTATACTTATGGCAAGCAATTCACATCTGTCAAAGTATAAAGAAGAATCCATATCAAATGACAAGTAGTACAGAAGTATTGTAGGAGCATTACAGTATGTGACAATCAGCAGGCCAGAAATTTCATTTAGTGTTAATAAAGTGAGTTACTACATGCAAAATCCACTGGATGAACATTGGAAAGCATTCAAGAGAATTCTGAGATATCTCAGGGAAATATAAATCATGGATTAAAGTCGCATTCATGCAAATCTATCAATTTAAAAGGGTATGCAGATGCAGATTGGGCCACAGACATGGATGACAGAAGATCTACCACTAGCTATTGCATATTTCTAGGCAACAATCCAGTTTCATGGTGCTCAAAAAAACAGCCTGCAGTATCTCGGTCAAGTACTGAAGCCAAGTACAGAAGTGTTGCTAATGCAACAGCTGAAGTAATATGGATAATGTCCTTACTCAGTGAACTTTATATCAAGATTACAGAAAAACCAATAATTTGGTGCGACAATCTGAGCACCGTTCTGCTCTTAGCAAATCCAGTTCTACATGCTAGAACCAAGCACATAGAACTGGATCTATATTTTGTCAGAGAATAGGTAACAGAGGGAAAAATCAATATAAATCACTTACCATCATCTTACCAAGTTGCTAATATTATGACAAAGCCTCTATCAAAGAAGAATTTGTTCGCTTTAAGCAAGAATTGAAGGTAACTGAGTTCGACAGCAACAAGAAAGGCAAGATCGATGATACCTCGAACAAAATCGAAGCATGACAGCATCGACTACTCCAATCGAAGAGAAACTCCACTTGGCAATCAAGTGAAATTTTCCTTGATGAAGAAAGCAAGGCTCGATCTACGGCAACTTAACCAAAATCGAAACTGACAGCTTAAACCAAAAAAGGGGCTTTCGCATTACTGCAAGGTTCTGAGTGGTAAATCTGCACACTCGAGAAACTTAAGCCTTCACCTTTTTTTTTGTGCGGCTGAAGAAATCGCAAACCCTAACCCTAAGTTAGGTTTGAGGGGAGGTATCAAATGAAGAGTAAAGCGGCAGTCATCAAATAAAAGCATCTCAATATAATTAGATCGGGCAGTAGTAATGGGCCGACCCAAAGCCCATCAAAGTTTCTTTTTATAAATATCAAAATGTACACAGTGTAATCAATGTACAAAATACATTCTGTAATAACCATAGTATCTTTTGATCTCTGTTTTCAAATACTAATCAATAAAATCAAGATTCGATTTCTCTCAATATTCTTTCTTTTCTTTATTTCTTTCATGTTGTTCCAATAATTCAGAACACTTTGATACTGATACTTTACCAAGGATTTGTCATAGTATGCACTGCTTTGTGAACGTATTTTTGTTGCTATACTAGTATTATTTATTTATAACCGAGTGAGACATGCGATGCTACTTTAGTGTTTGTAATCCAATTGGTGATATCTTTTTGCATCACAAAATCGAATATGACTTCCAGTAGAATTTCTAATTACAAAATGATAAAAAGCTCAATTTACACATGATGCGAATAAAAAAACGCATACATAAAGGCAAGAATCAGCTACACCTCGATTCCTTCTTGGTTTCCACCTCAAATACCAAATTAAATGATACAGTATAGTGGAAAGAAAGAGAGAGAGTAAATTATTTAACTTAGAACTTGTGGTGAAAATCAAAAACGAATTGAGATTCAACCAAATTGAGTGTAGCCGATCATTGCGCTACACACACACACAATATATATATATATATATATATATATATATATATATATCTGTGTGTATATTGACGTCTAAAATGGCCGTCAACACCCAGTTATATGAAAGCACCAATATCCAATCCAATCACAAATATATGAAAAGAAGCAAATGAAGAATAAAATTAAAATAATCAGAAAGAAAGTAAAGAGAGACACAGATTTATAGTAGTTCGACTAACTCCGGCCTACGTCCACTTCAAAGATTTTCTTTTTATTAGTTTATATAGCTGAATACAGTTACAAATCCATGAAATTCAAGAATAAAATTGGCAGAGTATAACCTAGGTAGAAGATGAAGTGAAGCAAAAAGAAGATCAAGATCCAACCCACTTTTATGATGTCATGCCTGATGTATTTATAGGAGAGGACGTGAAAATATCTCGTTCAAAATCCGGATTTGGAACCCTAAAGTCAAGATGAGCCTTTCCAGAAAGTTTGAGGCCCATCGAAGCCCATAATAGAGATAGCGATCCTTATTTTAGAGGAATCATGGGGTACAATCCCTATGGTGGGTCCCCATGATGTTATCTTCTTGCTCTCCAAATTTCATGTTGATCGCACTTACGGACCTTGAGATATCGATCGACCATTACTACAAATTTAACTAAACCAATCCCTGAACAGGGATAAGAGTCGATGCCTATATAAGGATAAGGGCCAATCCCTTCAAACTCCTCTAAATGATATGCGATCCCTACGGGAGCTTCTCCATGTTGTAATATGCTTGTACTCGAAGTTACATGTTGATAGCATCTATAGGTCTTAAGTTATAGATCGATCTTTGTTGCAATATGTTGTAAAAGATGATTATAACCGATCCATATATATATATGGATAGGGGCCGATCCCTCCAAGTTCCTCTAAATGATGTGCGAACCCTAAGGGATACTCCTTACTGTACCTTCTTCTTGTTTCCAAAGTTTCATCTCAATCTGCCTTTTGGTTGTTGAGTTATGGAGCGATCATCATTGAGTTGTGTTGTGTGCATCCTGTTTATTCTGATCCCTCTATTTCGATCCTCTTCTAAGGGAAGTATAAGTCTCACAATTAGCCATTTTTGATTGCCATCCATCCGAATCCATTCAACTATAGTCCATAGTTTCAAATATAATCGATCTCTAATCCTTATAACCATCTCTCTGAATTTTCTGCCTTGATGATCGTGAAGTCTGTTGGGTTAAATCCACATGTGTACTACCTTTCCAAAAGGCGGGTTAACACTTTGCCCCCCCAAAACATGCCTTGCGAAGGTGTGTTTTGAGTTGCTATAAATCCTAGTCCATAATCCATCGATGATCGTGATTTCTTCGGGTCGTTAGCCAAATTTGAGACTGCTCCGGGCCCATATCCAAATTCATAGCTGTTTGAAGTCAATATCCTAATCCATGACCACTCTGGGTCATTAGCCAAATTCGGGACCACTCCGTGTCACTATCCAAATCCATAGCTGTTCGAAGCTGATATCCAAATCTGTGACCTCTCCGGGTCCTTGCCAAGCACAATCCATACTCGTTGTCTGAGTAAGCCGATCATGTCGCTCTCCGATGAAGTGGCATTATTTCCTATACTTCGGTTCATGTCCTTGGACATTAAGCGATGTCTTGGTCTAAGTCCCAGGCCGATGGTGGTCTCTTCGGACCCTTGCCAAGCATAATCCATACTCGACGACATGAGTAAGCCGATCATGTTGCTCTCTAGTGAAGCGACCTACTCCTTGCCAAGCATTATCCATACCTAACGTCTTATTGAGTTTTATTCTCCGATCTCAACTTTCCGGTCGGAATTAATCCATGTGCGAGTCCATTTTGTCGCTCTCCGAGAAGGGACTCGCACCTTGCGGTTACCGCCACGTCACTCCGGTCGGGACAATGATCACATCAAGTTTTATCCATTGCAGTAATGCGAATCATAAATAACCTGATGAATAAGAGTTCGTACATCCTAAAATTCAAAAAAACTAAAAAATCAAAAAGGTGCTCTCTGGGCACGACGGTTGATCATCATCTTAGAGCATGCCTATGGACCATCCTCGATCTCGTACATGTGTAAGTGACTTAGCCGCCTTATTATAGAGTTTATTATTATTATTATAGTCAGAGTCCAAGTCTTAAACTCGGCCTTTATCATTGCGACGTATGCTCCCACTCTACAGGATCCCTCCTAATCGGTTTCCAACAAGGAGTTGCCCCCTAGTGTCCAGATAAATTTGTTTAGGTTTTTCCTAAAATCCAAGTAGGAGGAGAACTTCGACTCCCGCTCTTTCCATTGCCTTTTTGTCCCATCATACCCATCATCCGGTTTCCATTTGCTTTTATCATTCTTGTTTGCATCTCCTGGTGATCCTTCGTTTTGCACAAAAATCACCTTCGATTTGTCGGCTCGTGCGTCTTCCTGCTGCAGTAATCTTTCTGCTTCATGATAAAACTCCCTAAGATCCATAGGTGGATCCTGCGCTAATGAATCTTTGAAATTCGTGCCATCGGTAATTCCTGATACAACAACTATCAAAACCATGGATGGATCTGGTCGATCCACCGATACCGCCGCGACATTAAATCGTGTTAGAAACTCCTTAGGAACTCTACGGTCCTCTGTTTCAGTGCTTCCAATGTCATAACACTCTTGGATCTCATTATGTAGACCTGAAACTGTCTCACGAACTAATCTACTAATTCTCTTAATGTCCTTATTGAACCATTCTCTAGCTGCCTAAACCAGAGTGCAGCTAACTCCTCAAATAAAGTGGAAAACACCTTGCTATGACCTCCTCTGATGGCCCTAGTGCTTCCATGTATCGTATATATCTCATCATATGCATAGTTGGGTTCGACTTTCCATCATATATTTCCAGCGTTGATAGTTAAACTCCAATGGATTTCTAGCATTCCTGATATTAGGAGTGAAATGTACTTCTATTTACATCCTCCAAATCTTTGTTCACCAATCCTCCACGCAGGGCTCGCCTGATCATCTCTGCAAACTGTCATTGTCATCCGACGGTGGTCTCTTATTATTATTTCCAAACTTCCCTAGAGTCCACGAGGAAATTCAGGAACTTACTCCTCCGAATGAGCATCCAAATTTCGATTTGCACCAAGCTACATGGGATGGACCGCAATTATCGCGATCAACCAGACCTGGGGGTATTCCCCCAAAATTTTGGGGATTAGGATCAATCCCTTTGAAGGAATCGAGGCCGATCCTTCTAAGATGCCCAGGGACAACCTCGGGCTGCTATGTTTCATTCATTTGTCCAATAGCTCCATCTTTATGTTCCCGATTCTGATTTCTAGCTATTCATGCGCTTGATCTAAGTTGTCATTAGATCCTGCTACTCTGTCCCTTGATTTTGCATCCAACTTGTCCAATCTGTCAGAGCAAATTCTGCATCATCTCCTCTTGTCTTTTCAACATCCTTTCCTGCATAGCATCCATCATCGTTTCCATTTCATCCCCGGTGATGTAGATAAATGTTTGATTAGCTCCAGCTCCTGAGGAAGCCTTCTGACTCCCTCCATGGTGGCTCCTTTCTGGTAGCACTCTTCTTGTTGATTGTTTCACCATTACTCTAAATCTAACCTCTATATCTTTTCCAAACTTTGAATCCAAATTCCAAATCACAAATATACGAAGAGAATTGAAGAGAAATAAATGAAAGCACTAAAATGTTGGCGTAAAAAATGGCCACCAACACCCAGCTGTGTAAAAGCACCAATATTCAATCCAATCACATATATATGAAGAGAAATCAATGAAGAACAAAATTAAAACAATTAGAAAGTAAGTAAAGAGACACAGATTTATAGTGGTTCGGCTAGCTCCGACCTACGTTCACTCCAAAGATTTTCCTTTTATTGGTTTGTACTGCTGGTTACAGTTACAAATCCATGAAATCCAAGAATAAAATTGATAGAGTATAACCTAGGTAGAAGATGAAGTGGTCCAGCCCCCTTTTCTGATGCCGTTTCCCAGAAAATTTGATGCCCACCGAAGCCCATAATAGGAATCGATGTCGATCCCCATTTTGGAGGAATCATGGGTGCGATCTCTATAGTGGATCCCCCATGATGTTATTTTATTACTCTCCAAATTTCATGTCGATGTCACTTATGAATCTTTAGATATCGATCGATCATTACTGCAAATTCAACTAAACCAGTCCTTAAGTAGGGATAGGGGCGATCCCTCCAAACTCCTCCAAAAGAGGTGCGATCCCTAGGGGAGCTTCTTCATGCTGTAGTATGCTTGTACTCCAAGTTTCATGTTGATAACATCTATAGATCTTGGGTTATAGATCGGTCTTTGTTACAATATGTTGTGAATGCTGGTTATATCTGATCCCTATATAGGAATAGGGGCCAATCCCTCTAAGTTCCTCCAAATGATGTGCGATCCCTAGGGGAGACTCCCTGGGGTCCTTTTTTCTTGTTTCCAAAATTTCGCTTCAATCCGCATTATGGTTGTTGAATTATGGAGCGATCATCATTGAATTCTGTTGTGTACATTCTATTTATTTCGATCTCTTTACCTCGATTCCTCTATTTCGGTCACTCTTCTAGAGGAAGTATTAGTCTCATGCCTAGCCATTTTTTGACTGATATACATTCGAATCCATTCAACTATAGTCCATAGTTTTAAATATAATCGGTATTCCATCCTTGTAATCATCTTTTCGGGTTTTCTGCTTTGATGATCGTGAAGTCTGTTGGGTTAAATCTGCATGTGTACTGCCTTGTCGATGGATTAACAATATATAAGAAGGAAAAAATCTTAAGAAATACAATCATTCCAGATGCGGTGTTTTAGGAGTTGTAAAAAGTCATGAAGTTTCAAAAAGGGAGAAACAACCTCATCGTCTCAATGATAGATACAACGAAACAACCTCATCGTCTCGATGATAGATTCAACGGCACCTGTTCTTTAAAAATCTCTGGGCTCATAAGTGAGGGTCGTTTGAGCTACTCTTAAGCTTACTCAAAGACTAAAAAATTCAATTTAACACTGTAGCTAAATTTGTGAGAGGCATCGCCTATGAATTGAGACTAATTTCTTCGCCTGCCTTGTTTGTTCTTTCCAGGCTTCACCAAGAGCTTTAGGTCCTTTTACTGCGTCACATTACGCACCTGCTAACCCACTTTTTTTTAAAATCAACAGCAGATAGTCATGATTTCCCTTTACATGAATTTGGGAATTATGACTTGGATAACCCATTTTTGGAGTAGACAATTCCCTGTAACCATAAAGACATGCTGCTTTTGCAACCAATAGCCAATAATCAAATTCAAGGACTCTTCCATCAAGAAATTCAACTCTCCCAGGTAAAAATCTCTGGACACCAGGCAAAACTCCAGTATCCAAGTGTTGGAACAAATTAATTTTATCTCAATACACACTTCTCTATTTCTTACTGTTTACGGATGACACACTTAATATTCAACATGGAGATCTATGGGTTACTATAAAGGTCAGTTTCTTATTCTTTGTAAAAATTTATTATGGCACTGACATTCATGACTAAATAGCTACCTGGTAATGTTTTCTAGGAGAAAAGGTTGACATACATGTTGACGCTGTTTTAAATCACAGTATCTTTGTTAAAGAACTACCTGCTGATGCATTACACGTGTATTTGTACACTTTCTTTATGCATATTACATTATAGAAGTACAAAATGCTGTTTTCATAATCTCAGTTTGAAACTGAATCCAGTAATTGGAAACTCATTTACCTATATATTTTTAGCAGACACAATATATTGTGTCATACATATACATACACACATATATATGCGCATGCATGCATACATACCTACATGCACGCACCCGCTAACACACACATATGTGTGGTGCATCTCTACTATTAATAATGATAATTTAATAAATGAGATTTCAATCGTGTCTTTTTGAAATTTCAAAAGTACCCCACATTCATCAATGAAATCTTACCATGAGTTTGCAACATCTATTACATTTGCCTTTCCGACCACCCATCAACGGAATTTCATTCTAAATTTACTGCCGACACCACCAACAAAACCGTTTGAAATAAGTGTTGTGACCATTAGTTATTGCACGTATAATACATGTTCATCCATTAATTTTTTGTCAAGTAGAAGGTAAATATCTCTAACTATTAGATGCACATACGTGCGATTTATGCTAATACAAATAAACAAACTTAGGCAACAAATAGTTGGACCTCGTAAACCTTATGGATGTTAGGCTTGAGGTTGCAGGATTTGATATTATTTTTCAGATTCTTAATTGAACATTTCAAGCACCAAAAATTGAGTGCAATGTAATTGTTTCGAAAGAAAATTTGTGTAGCGCTGTAGCGTAGTCCCTTAATTTGGATTTGATGTTTTTTCAAAAGAAAACTGAAAATAAGAAGATACCACTTGTTAAGTCAATAATTAGTTTTGTAGATGCTGCCTCATTGTTTACAGAAAGATAGAGCACCTCATATAACTTTTTACGAAGACTGAAAGATAATTTACTTCAGAACTGGGGTGAAAGAGTTATGTTCTATTTGCTAATAAAGAGTAGATATGCTTGAAAATAGAATTTAACCAAGATGTGACAGACATGGAAAAGCGTATTTCTTTCATTGGGTGCCATCTATAATCTATTAGTAGAAGATACGGGTGTATAAGCTGTTTATCCTTGTACAAAATTCAGTCCAGACAACTCACCTATGTTTCTTTATTTTGCAAGTTTTAAATATGATTAAATATTCAGGAGCAAAACGGTTTATCATTGACTACCGCTGAGCTATCAAGGTTATGTGACATCAAGAATGCATCAAAGGACACATCCTGTTACCATAGCAGTAACAAGAAAAAAGCAACGGTTCAGTTCCTTATTTTTTATCTTGTTATAGAAAAAGTACCTTTAGAAATGAATATGTAAATTTGATTTTTATTTTTGAAAAATAAAAAACGTAAGGTGTCTTGCACTTATCTGACATAAAATGTAAGGTAGCTTGCACTATTCTGTTTTTGAAATCTTTTTTGAAATTTTCAAAATTTTAAAAAGTGCAAGTTATCTTGCACTTTCCATCAAGAAAGCGCAAGATAGTTTGCGCTTTTTGATTTTGAATTTTTTTTTTTAAAATTTTTGAAAAGCGCAGGGTAATTTACGCTTTCTATCAGGTCTGATTTTGAATTTTTTCTAAAATTTTTAAAAAGCGCAAGCTAATTTGCACTTTCTTATTTAGAAAAAAAACAGAGACCTAATTTACATACTTATTTCTACAGGAACTTTTCTTGTAACAACATTAGAAATATGCACCTTTTTGCGAAGTCCCGTATAGTAAATTTGCTGGCGTTGACTTAGTTTCAATTCTGAAGTTCTACACTCTTGGCCTCTACGAATGATGTTTCCAGGTATTATTCTGCTAGATATTTTATGTTTTAAATTTTTTTCAAGAAGAAAATGGACATTAAAAAAAAATACACTTCTGACAACTCCTTTAAATGTATTTTGTATCATTTGAATTCTTATCAGTCTCTATTGGGTGAAATATAAAGAGTGTCAAATTAACTAAAAATACCACCACCCCAAGCAACCTAAACCCATTGTAGCTTTTTCTTCTTCAATTACTAAAAACATAGCAGTCAATCAAAATGACAAAGTCAAAATTGATCAAATGCAGTCAAAATTTTCCATAACAATTGGATTTCCATCTTTCTAACGAATTTCATGTATATTGCATAATTTTGTTTTTTTTTCCTTTTTTAAATTTCATCATTATTTGAAAATTGATCACGGTTTGATTTTAACATATTTTGTGCTGTTTTTTTACATAGATTTAACTATATGGTTAATTTCATGTGGTCGGTATTCTTAACACAAAAGTAAACAACGAAGAATTAAATGATTTTAAAATATTTTGTGCTGTTTTTGACATAGATTTAACTATACGGTTAATTTCATCTGGTCGGTATTCTTAACACAAAAGTAAACAACGAAGAATTAAATGATTTTATTATCGAGAATTTATTTATTTTTTGATAATTTGCAAGTCGTGACACATTTTGTCCCATCTTTATGGTATAGGGCAGGCAAATGTAGATTTCTATAGTATAATATGATTTTTTGATTTATCTTCGGTACAGAGAGACGATAATTTCTGTAGCATTTTTTTTCTTTTTTTGAATTAGGGTTAATAAGGATTGTGGTGTATATAACGCATTAAAATGGGATATTAAAATAGAAGTGGTATATTCAAAATAGGGTAAAATCAAGTATATTTTTTGATATATTTAGCATCCCTCGGTAAAAAAACACAAAAGTGTCTTGCTTGTCTAGATTATAGCCATGCTTCAGATGTATAAAACCCAACACGATGAAGATTTATGCGTTTGATGTTTTATTTTAATTATTTACTAGGTTATAGCCTATATCATAATCAAATTTATGAATACACACATGCATGGACATATAAGATTTTAAATAGCCTATATTACAATCAAATTTAATCAAATACCTACCCTTTTATTTCACCTTGGGCAACACCCGAACCAATAAGATTAGCCTAACCATTAATCACTCTGTCAACCAACCATTAAATTTATGAACACACATGCAGGGACACAAACAGGACTTGCATAAAACATATGATATTTTAAATCAGTTTTGATGTGCATTTTCATAACATACCATATACCAGCTATCCAAATGCCAATGCCATCTGGCATGTACTATAAGAATAATTAAGTAAAAATAAGGGACACGTCTCTAAAATCAAACTCAATACACAAAACTTTCTTTCAAAAATACTCTTCTCTGTTTCATGGCTGGACGTTGATTCTTCATATGCAGATGTTATTCTCACATTCATAATTAAATTTGCACCCCATTAATTATCGATCTTTAAACCGCAATAACTTTTTGTAAAAACAACGGATTAACAAATCGTTTTCACCATTAAATCACAAATTTTATTATTTTTCTAATAAATGACATTATGCATATGTAAAAACAACGACAGATCAAATCTTTTTAATGAGTGGTATGATTGTAGACAATTCAGCAATTATATGCAATAATTGCATAAAATCTGCAATTATACGGTATAATGTATTTTTATGCGAATACGTGAAATAATTGCAGACTTTTCTACAGTTATTCCATATAATTGCATAAAAGTATGTGTTTATATGGAACAATGGCAGAAAAGTCTACATTTATTTCATTTAATTGCAGAGAATTCTGCAATTATATGGAATAATAGTGGAGAAGTCTATAATTATTCCACTGAATTGCATGAAAGTCCGCATTTATTTCATATAATTGCATAAAGTCTTCAATTATATGGAATAATTGCTGACATTTTAAGAAAAAATAATGTTTTTCAATGATTATAGAAAATGACATGTATACGGAATGATTGCAGAAAAGTCGGCAATTATATGAAATGATAGAAGCTAAGTATGCAATTATTCCATATAATTGCATAAAAGTCTACAATTATATGGAATAATTGCTGACGTTTGAAGAAAAATTGATGTTTTCAAAAAATTACAGAACTCTTTGCAAATATATGGAATAATTGCAGTCTTACAGCAGATATGATTTTTTGGTATCAACAATGGATCTCATTTTAAAGATTGTAAAATTTATGATTTTTTTGTGAAAACGGTATGCTGATCCGATGTTTCTACAGAAAGTTATACACATTTGAAATGCTAATAACGTAAAGGGTATTTGGGTCTTTTGGCGCAGACAAATTTGAAAATAGGGACTAGAAACGTAAGTTCATTTTGGCACATGCGAAACCATCCAATAATTAATTATTGGCAAATTCTTGATGCGACATCCAGCTGCAAATCATCCTTCCCTAAGAGCATGTATTTAGCTTATTATACGTTGGTCCTTAATTAAGTATTATTTTTCAAACAACTAGAGAATTTCTTTTGTGTAACATGGGAGACGTGTACATATAAACACATTCAAAGAAAATAAATGCATAATACAAAAAGTTACAAGAGAAACCTGCAAGTGGCAGAGTTTATACATATGCACGAGTTCATGTACAGATTAATTTCTCTTTGACGCCAAACCATTGAAACCAAAGTTATTAGAATTTGTCAAATGACCACCTTTGTTGCTAAATTGCTAAATTGAAGCTTTTGCTTTATAACTCAACCACTTGAGCATAGTTTCAAACTTCTTTTTTATATTGTCTGCAGCTTCTGCATATCAGCTTTTATATATATCCCGCAATTTGCCTATGCATATCTATATTTCCATTAAAAAGGTTTCTGATCCTACTTTTGTTCAAACATATTCAGTTATGCCGTGTTGCTAATTCATAAAAAGGACAAAGAGAATCTCAAGTTCTCACGGCAGCTCTAGACGTATGTACAAATGTGCAACATTATGTTTCTCCATTTCTCGACAATTAATTTCAGTTTCTCTGTATTGTAATTGCTTGCATGATTTTAATTTTACTTTCTTACTTCATTTTGCAGTTTGCTGAAGTTATGAATCAAGATTCAGATACGAGATTCAGAGCACTCGTAGCTATTGGATCATTGGTATCCTTCTCTGCACAAACTTCTATTTTATTCACGTTTTACGTTTAACATCTATTTTCAAAATAATAGGTAAATGAATATTTGACTAGCAATTCTATGTAAGACAACAAATTTTTAACCTTATGGAAACAAATATAGATAAGACTAAACTAGATTATAATGATACTTGAGGGAGGTGTAAGTACCCAAGTATACAAACTGGCAAGTTGCTTCACCCCTAATAGAACTATGCCATTGTTTGGGACTCAGATGTTTGTATTGATTTGTGAGTGTAAATAATAAGTACTCTTGTTTCAAAAGAGAAAAGGATAAAGAAAAAACAAAAACTTTTGATCACTTTATAAGCAGCATTGTCTGATTACCTGTATGCTGAGCAGGGAAACACGGAAAAGGAGCTTCATGTAAAGCATGATGTATGATGGGTTATTATTTTCTGCTCGGACCCTTTGCTATATGGTTTAGGTGAGTGCTTCAAAATTCTATTATGAATTATTCGTAAACTTCACCATTTTAATCTTATTATAAGTTTTTACAGAAAATCAAAATTAACAACTAGCCTAGGTAACTCAGACTAGTTGTAGTTCTCGACATTGCCACATTGTTATATTGATTTGTTGATAAATTTGTAAATTAACTAAGTTTTTTGAAGTTTAACTAAGTTAACCGAGTTCTATGAAAACTAAGTGTACAAAATTAACTTCCATAGAAACTAAGTCTGCAAAAAATAATGTTTTATAAAAATTAACTAAATTTTTGTAAAATATAATCAAGTTTATAAAAAATAACTAAATCTTATTAAAGTTTTTTCCTTTAATAACAAGAGTGATACCTATCATTTAGGCAAAACACTCATTTTGATGACTCAATGGATCGAACCCAATACCTCTAGAACGACTTGTTGGAGATCTTACAACTTGAGCTAGTGGTCTTTGACACTAAATCTTATAAAAGTTAATTAAGTTTTATAGGAGTTTAACTAAGTTTTACAAAAATTAACTAGAGTTAATTTATAAAAATTAACCATGTTGACTATTTATTACAGAAAGTTGACTGAGTTGACTAAATTTCCTAATAATATCTGAATCTACAAAAATTAGCTAAATTTTATAAGAATTAATTAAGTGAACTAAGTTTTATCTTGTGGAAATGAATTATGTATGAGTTCTTGTATAAAAAACACTAATTTCATAATTAAGTCAATTATGAATTATATATTAGCCAAGTATTATAGGAATTAATTATATATTAATTAAGTGAACTATGTTTATATGAATTATAAGATATACACACAGATATATATGTGTGTAATAAATAAGTACATGAATTAATATAAATTATATATATAACGAAAATTATTTAACTGTATTATATATGTGTGTGTATTTGTATACGTAAATCATAAAAACTTATTATCCTATATTAAACTTGTTAAACCATGTAAGCGTTTTGTAGAATTGAAATAACTCGAGTTACCTATACTTTGCAAACAATTTTCTTTTCAATCCAAGCTCCTGCTGTTTTATCATGGTTTACGAGTGTCACGGCACGCGCTTCACGCGTGAATAGTTTTCCTTATAAATTGTATAAATTTAAATCAGTCAAAAAAATGATTTTTTTTTTCAAGTGATATTAAGATTTGGATATTTACAGAGAAGTATTTTGAACTTGTAAAATAAGTTTAATTTTAGATGTTATTTTTAGAAGCGTTTTGAATTTGTAAAACATGTGTAATCGTTAGATCTCACTTTTAGTGGCATTTGAATTTGTAAAATGTCTAATATTAGATCTTTTTTTTGACTGATTAAAATTTGATAATATATAGAGGACGTTTTTGGTAGTTCACACTGATACCATAAAACGTAACACCAAAACTATTACAACTATTATTAAAGATAATTTAAGTGAGAATGTATTCTATAGTTATTATTGTTATGATTGCTAACTCTTATCCTTGTCCTTGATAAGTAATTGGACATCTTTTGTTCAAACAATAACAACACGGCGCAACAAATTATTGGTTGGAAGTTCTTTTTGATGCAATAACTTCTTTTTGGTTTGCAATCTTGAAACACGATCTATGAATTACCATGAACATTTAGTGTGTATTTTGGTTAATGAATATTGTGCATGTTTGATTACGTTTAATAGAATGTTTGTTAATTTATTAATTGTGTTATTAATATAATGAGTTGATTGTTAAATGATTATAGATGTGATAATATCAAGGTATGAGGTTCCGATCGGAACGCCGAGATTCCGACCATGCCGATTCGGTTCCGGCCGAAGGCGGGACGAAACTAGGGCAAAAACCCGTCCCTCCGCCCCACTTAAAATCAACGAAAAAAGAAAAAGAAAAAAAAAGAAAATCAAATTAAATCTATGTGCTTGGAACAAGATCAGAAGTAACAAAGTAAATAGAAAACCAATTGAATAAGAAAATCAAAGAATCAATTACCTCCCACCAAATCAAGCGGCATCTTTAAGCACTTAGATTTTATCCGAATGAATCGGAAGCCTAATTGATTTGAGATTGAGTCAAGAATTTTTTTTTCTTTTGATCGACATCGATAGCAAAGACGAAAACGAAAGTTTTGATTTTTAGAAAACAAAGTCGACAGTGATTTAGAATGAGGATGTGTTTTTAGAGTTAGATATTGGGAATAATCATAATTGAGTAGGTAAATAAAATATAATTGGACCTGCCAAATATAATATAACCGGCCCAGCTATGTTAAATAAATATAGGGTTCAATTCTGATTAGTTGGGCCGCTTGTTTTAGTAATTTAATTATAATGTTTGATTCTTATTTAGTCTAAGTAATAAATTATAATATATAGTTTAATTTTAATGTTTTATATTTAATTCCTATTCAATTTTAGGTATGTTATAGCAAATCGAACTAACATTATGGTAACTGGGACCGAAGCCGAAACTAAAACCGAAACCTTCGAAATTTCCAAAATTGAACGGAACCAAAATTTCAAATGAGGAAAATCGAGACCGCAACTGAATTTTCGAACACTGGATAATATAGCATCTGTTTTTTGTTGAATGATGTGATCATGTACATAATATTGAAATTGAGCCACTTTGATTGAAAAATGGTTTGCATATGTGAAAGATGTAACTAGTACCATCATAGCATTTTAAAAGTGCTACAATAAGAGAATAAATGATAGCGTTTTAAAAGTGTCCTCTGGACATATGATAGCGTTTAAAAGTGTCATCGTAAATGTACATCTGTCAGCATTTGGAAAATGCCATGATATAATAGCATACGATAGTGTTTCTCAAACACTACAATATTATAGTGTTTTTAATGTGCTATGATAAGTCCTTACTCTAGTATAAAATGTCAGTTTACAGCATTCATGAAAATGCTATTAAACCTTGTAATACCGTTTTTAAAACGCTACAAAAGAGTCTGATCCTTGTAATGTATACAATAATTAAATCCGGTACAATGAGTCAATGAAGACCAAAAGGAATCTTTCCCAACATCATAGGAAGGCCGAACATAATTTTACAATAGATGAACTAAAAAATGATGTTCGAAAATGTACGAAGTAGGACCCTCGCTGCATGTTAGTTTTCTTTGTTCAGATGTACATATTTATTTAATTTAGTGAAGTACCACTTTCACTATATAAAATCAAAATAACAAACTTATTTATTGAATTATTATAGAAGATTGGGCAAACTCGGTCTGACAATTATTGACATGGAATATAACATGTCCTTAAAAATATTAAAATCAATTAATGAATGTATAAAGTCATATAAATAGAAAACATTTGCTGTTATGACTGTTATATAGAAACAGTATTATTAAATATTGGAACAAGTTCATCCCATATCGTGTGTAGATGGACCATGAAAGCAAATAAACTATGAATTCTGAACATTTTTTTTTAAAAAAAAAAATATGCAATCAGGCAAAAGTAATAAAAGGCATGCATTTTATTTAAATTACAGGACGTACAGAAGTTAGAGCTACGAGGGGAAATAAGAAAGAACAGTCCACTTAAGACTTACGGAGTAACGATTCAAATAATGGATAGAGTCGGAGAAAAGTAAAATATAAAGTTGAAAATAAATTCACCTCGATTTAGTCTCACATACTACTATAGTGGTGGTCAATATTTCCAACGATAATTTAAGAGGGAAAATAGTTTACTTCACAGTAGATGATAAAAAAACCAGTAATCATTAACAACAAAATAACCCAGATAAGGGAAACATGTAAATGCAATATAAACGATTTGGATAGGAAAGTAATAAGCGGTTAATTGGGAAGCCTAAGCTGTGTATGAATTGGTTATGAAGAGTAATGGGACTGAAAACAAATTATTAGACATAACAAATTGGCTTACCAAAAGCAATTCAGCAATTATTTTTTATTTTTAAAAAGGGTTGAAATAAACTCACATTATCAGGTTTAGAGCATGCTGATAGTTCAGAAGTGTACATAAGTTTTATAAATCTTTTATAGATCCAAACATGCATCACACCCTGTAAATAAAGATCCAAATAATAAGATGTCGATGAGAGAAATTTTTAAAGAAAGAAGATAAGTAACAAACATGACTCTAAGTAATATACATAATTGTAACATGTAATAAATCATGTCAAACAAATGTACACAATCAACCAATTTAGTAAGCTTAACATAAGAGAGCACAGAGCAGTAAGTTAGATTGATGCATAGTTCAGCAACTTTCTGATTATTGGCTAAAGGACATTTGTAATATCATAAAATAGCTTGCATTAATTCCTTCATATACATGGAGATACACGCACGCACGCACACATATACATGTGTGTGTATGTATATGAAGATTTTACTGAGGAGCTATTGATATATATTTTAATAACAAATTAATTTAAATAAAAAATCATGACACCTAAAAGGGGTCGATTGATAAATCAGACAGTAGTATTATGGAACCTCAAAAGTGAGCTAAATCAAGTTAAATAAAAGGCTTGCCCTCATAGACATGAACACATAATAGTTTATAATATCTATAATAGTTTTGACTGAAATGACAGTTGTTGTGCATGAAGTCGAAATGACAAAAACATATGTTGAGAAATTCTATGTCGAATATGTGTAAAAAATTTGATCTACAGCCAACCAACTTAATGTGAAACCGGTTAGATCGTCCATATATTTCTACTTTCCTGTGCAGGCAACCCATTACAATTTCATTTTATCACACCAAGAAGCAGCCTCGAGTTCGTCAACGGGAAAACCAATAATCAAATTATGGGGTTTGGCTTCTGTTGCCATAGACATTCTAATCTAACTGGGGTGAGTTACAAATCCACAGCCCACAATGTGGACCACGCATCCGTGGACACAAATATCAGTTTTAAAACATATATAACATCAATTATTAAACATTGTGGTGGAACATGCATGTATACATGCACTATGCCTGCATTTCTATTCATTGGATTCCTAATCGGTAGTAAAGCTAAAGAGATGTAACATCGTATGACCTTTAAATAATAGGACTGCTAGTTGGATCATACGTAGAACCACAAATTATGTTTAAGAAGTCCAGGGTTAATTTCCACTACTGAAGCTATGGACTGAAATTACCACAACTTGATACAACATTATACCGGTGTGTTTATGCAATAATGCATATGTATAAAATGAACAAAATAATTAATTTCAGTCTACAACTTATAACATGCATACTATCCTGAATGAAAAACAGCTCAAAAAAGTCCCATCCAAAGTCAATCGTACAGTCAAAAAAAAACATAATAATACTTCAATACACACACACACACACACACACACACACACACACACACAAGTAATGTGAAAACATCCAAACTATGACATGAAACGATTTGGTTATTTCGAAAATCCAAATTGATTTAAAGTATTCACTGACATGCATCTCATTGATGAAAGGATATTTCAGCACATTACCTCAGAAATATGCTCTTTCTTCGAGGAATTCTTGTTCGTTTTGAACTTATTGAATTTCTTGTTAAAGAAATTAAACCCGATAAAGTCGTTAGATCCAAACAGCGCTAAGCTGATTGTGGTTGCTTTTGCTGCCAAGGGATTAAATTGAGAAAATTCATCATGCTCTTCTTGATAATCCCTATGTAAAAAGGACCTTCAGATAATGGTACAACTCCATGGAAAAACTTGAATGCATTTTCAAAGTCAGGCCCTTCTTTAAAAATTGGTCCTTTTGCTCCTTGTGCCTAATATTAGAAGGTTAAAATACGATATAAAAATACATAACTGTGATGTTCACCTGTATATTTTATACCGTATAAAACCATCTATTTCTATATATTTAGTTAACAATCTAAAAATTTACACCATTGGTACAAACTTTTACATGTACTACTTTTACACCCAAATTTATATTATGTCTAAAATAACAAAGAACTTCTGATTTGTAACAACGGCATAGATAACGATATAACAGATTTCTTTTTCTCTTTAATTAGAGCTATATAGTTCTGCACCAATGATACGAGTCTTACACACATGCACGTGTGATACAGAGTTGTGTGTGTATAACAACCATTTATACTATGTCGAACTACTTGTGCAAATAAGAAGTTATTTATACTGTGTTATACACACACAACTCTGTATCACAGGGGCGTGTAGGTATGTAAGACTTGTATTATTGGTATACTTTTCATCCCATTTACAGATCAAATAAACAATTTCCAGTTATTGTTTACTTATCAAATAAAAGACTTGTATCACTCGTGTAATTTACATATCAAATAAACATTATCCAGTTATTGTTATACACAACCCAGTAAAAAGACTTGTATCACCCGTCCAATTTACATTCAAATAAACAATTTCCAGTTATTGTTTACTTTTTTAACTTCTTTATAGAGTATTAGAAATAAAAATAATAGATAATAAACAACAAAAATACGGAATAAATTTTATGAAATATATATTATAGATACCAAATAGGAGTACATAATTGCGCGAAAAAAACCTCATCAATATCACAAGCCCAGCATACAAAATAATGTAGGAAATTGTAGAAATTTTAAGAGAATGTGAAATGTTGTAATTTCTTTGCTAGTGTAATATTGCTCTCTTTCGCAACCTCTACCATTAAACTCTTTATATATCATCCTATTGTTAGAGATGATACCTGAATTCGGAAAGAGATCATTGAAGAAGCTCATGGAGGAGGAAGTCAAAGCCTTAAGAGCAGGAGCTGAAGACCGAACTAACAAAGTGGTTCGATGGAGGAAGCTGATTTGCTGGACCAAATCAGTGGTTCGGTGTTGCTTGGATTTGCCGCTCCAGAGTTCTGAAGCGGTGACGACTTCGTTCGGTGATTGAAGAAGACCGAACGAGAAACTTTGTTCGATAAAGAAGAGAAGTGGAGCGATATTGGTTTGGAGCGGTGAAGGAAGACCAAACCAAATTTGTCGTTCGGTGATCTAGTGATACCGAACGAAATATTTTGTTCGGCATTTGCCGAACCAAGTAGGTGAAGAGGAAGACCGGTCCAGATTTCACATTCGGCAATTGGGAGATGCCGCTCCAGACTTGAAGTGTACTGTGCCATATGCCGGACCAAACATGCTGAACCAAGATGCCGAACTAAATCCTGAGCTTCTATGGAGTAGCCACCCTTCCTTATATTTTCACTCTATAAATAGAGGAGCTTCTGAACAATAATGGCAGCCGAAATTGAGAGCTAATTTCGGCCAATTTCAAAGCTATTCTAGAGAACTAAAACTTTGCATAATTTTGTCTGTATTGTAAATTCTTATGTATAGCCTTCAAAAGTGAATCAATCTTGTAATTCAAATCTTTCAGTGATTGATAAAATCTCCTCTCTCCAAGTGGACGTACACTGCCTCGCAGTAGTGAAACCACTATAAATACTGATGTTATTTATTTTTCTGCGTTGTATAGATCTATGACTGTCTATACTGGTGTTTATCTCTATTTGTATCGTCTCACCACAATCATGATCCAATTGTTTTTCGCTGCGTTGGGTTTGTATTCCCTTAGACTGATCATCTGAAGGGATTTTCCGCAATAGTCTGGTATTAGAGCCAGGTTAATTGAAGAGTGTTAGACGCTATGGCAGTAGATGAAAAGACTCCAGTTGTTACAATACCATATACTATATAGATGTATATCGCGTCAAATTCACAGTTGGCAATTAAGAAATGGAATAGGGATAAAGACTTGGAGAAGTGGCAATGGAGGATGAAGTCTGTTCTAATGAGGAATGAAGTCCATCCAATAATGTTTGCCCCTGAGGAGTTGACGGCTGATATCTCAGTCGTGGAAAGAATGGAAATGGAGAAATGGACGTTTACTACTTTACAGCTAGCTATGAAAGAGAATGTTATCTCAGAGATCAGCAGTGAACCACTGCTAGAGGCATTTGGACCAAACTAGAAAATCTCTACTTGAAGAAATCTCTGACTATCGTCTGATATTGCTGAAGACATTTTTCACCATGCGGATGAGAGAGGGTACTTCAGTAAAGAAACATCTTAATCACTTTGATGATCTCGTGATGAAGATGAAGACTGTTGACTTGAAGACGGATGAGGAGCAAATGACAATAATTCTTTTGTGTTCTCTTTCGGAGCGTTACACAGGTTTCGCTAACAGCCTTATCTTCGCCAGAGACACATTGACAGTGGAATATGTGAAGTCATGCCTTCTATCTAAGGGCTTAAGAGATCAGATGAAGCAGATAAGTGACGGAAGTAGATGTAGAAGTAGTAATCATAGCCTGTTTGTTGAAAGAGGTAGAGAAGATAAAAAGAATTGACACCCTAGAAGGCATTTCAAGTCCAGAAAGCGCGGTAATGGCAGGAGAGGAAAGTCTAAGAACGGAAAGTGCTTTATCTGTAAGAAACCTTGTCATTGGAAAAAGGATTGTCCAGATTTGAAGAAGAAAGAAGAAGATGGATCTTCATCATTTGCGGTAGAGAAGTCTGTATCTGACGATGTGTTGTCTGCAGCAGTATCGGATATCTCAGACCATTGGATGCTGGACTCAGGGGCGTCTTTCCATATGACGCCTAATAAGAATTACTTCAATTCTTTCGTTGAAGGAGAGCGAAGTTCTATTCTTATGGATAATGATGCTAGCTGTAGAACAATGGATGAAGGTACAATAAGAATTAGGATGCTTGACGGAGTGATACGCACTTTGACAGTTTTTTGGTATGTTCCAAGTCTTCGAAAGCCCTTAATTTCTTTAGGACAATTAGCATATTTGGAATACAAGGTAACTATCGAGAAGGATAGCCTAAAGGTTTCAAGAGGTGCACTAGTTCTTATGAAAGAAGATGTGTTTCGAAATTTGTATTTGCTGAAAGGAACCACAGTTCTTGGAGAGTCGTGTGTTGGAGTAGACAATTCTCGTGCTTTGGATGCCACAAAGTTTTGGCATCTCAGGTTGTGTCATATTTCAAAGAAGGACTTAGAGTTGCTTCGGAGACTAAAGATGATTAAAGGAGAAAGCTTTGACAAGATGGATTTTTGTCAGAAGTATGTGTTAGGCAAGCAAACTAAAGTATCTTTTGGAGTTGGACTCCATAAATCGAGGCAAGTACTTGAGTACGTGCATACAGATGTTTGGAGACCGGTTGATACTCCTTCTCTTGAAGGAGCAAAGTATTTTATCTCTTTCATTGATGACTTTTCTCGAAAAATATGGATGTATGTGATGAAGGCCAAATCAGAAAGTTTTGATAATTCAAAAACTGAAAAGCGCTTGTTGAGAACCAATCTACTAGGTTGAAGGTGCTGAGATCTGATAATGGCGGTGAATTTGTCTCTAAGGAGTTTCTCGACTTTTGTAAACAGCATGGCATTCAGAGACATTTCACTACACCCGGAGATCCGCAATCCAATGGGGTTGCAGAAAGGATGAACATGACTCTACTGCAGAAGACTCGTTGCTTGAGATTGACGGCGGGATTATCTAGAAGCTTTTAGGCTGAGGCATTATCAACTGCGGCGCATATCATAAATCGAATTCCGTGCTCATTCATAGATGGGAAGATTGCAGAGGAGAAGTGTAGGGACAAAGCAGTGTATCTTGGTTACTTTCGAATTTTTGGTTGTCCCATGTACGTTCACCATATAAGTGATGACAAATTGAAGGCTAGAGCATAAATGGCATACTAATGGGATACATCGATGGTATCAAAGGATATCGAATTTAGGATTGCTCATTCCAGATATGTTACTTTTGATGAGTCTGCTATGTTCAATTCGAATGATAAGCTACCTATCATATCAGAAGATTCCGATAGACCTAAGGAGATGGAAGAAGTTCCCGTGTTCCAGCCAAATAGTAGAATTGTTGTTGATGCTGTCGAGGAAAACGCGGTTGACGAAACATCATAGGATAGTCCACATGTACCTTCTAGTAGTACTGGTGATGTGTATGAATCTAGAGGAAGTTCAGTTCAACATGGAACTGAAAGGAGTTTACGCGAAGCAGTATTTATCTGGGTCAGTTGTAGGACTATTAGGCCACCCAAAAGGTATGGTGATTGGCAATTTGCGAACCTTAGCCTTGATGCTCAGTTTGACTATGCCCTACATGTGGCTCATGAGGAGCCGCTTGACCTTAATGAAGCTTTAAAGTCATATGACAGTTCAAAGTGGATGTGCGCTATGCAATAGGAGTTAAAGTCGTTGAAGAAGAACAAGACTTGAGATTTGGTATCATCTCCTTAAGGAAGCCAAGCTATAGGTTGCAAGTGGGTGTTCAAGGTGAAGGATGATGGAAGATACAAGACTAGACTAGCTGCTAAAGAGTTTTCACAAAGAAAGGATTGGAGTATGATGAGATATTCTCTCCAGTAGTGAGGCATACGTCCATCCGTATTTTACTCGCTATCGTCGCAGCTCATGACTTGAAGATGGAGCAACTAGACGTGAAACCGTTTTCTTGCATGGAGATTTGGATGAGACCATCTACATGAAGGAGTCAGAAGGATTTGTTGTAGATGGAAAGAAAAATTGGATTTGCAAATTGAAGAAGTCTTTGTATGGACTTAAGCAGTCGTCTAGACAATGGTACAAGATGTTTGACTCTTTTGTGCTTTCACCTAGTTTTGATCGTAGCATCAAAGACGCTTGTGTGTACTTCAAGCATTTAAAGAATGGTAGATGGGTGTACCTACTCTTGTACGTCGATGATATGTTGACTGCTTCTAAAGATAAAGCTGAAATCGATAGTTTAAAGCGAAAGCTAAAAGCGGAATTCGAAATAAAAGACCATAGAGAAGCAAAGAAATTTTGGATATAAATCCAAAGGGATAGAAAGGTAGGACTTTTGAGCCGCACTCAAAAGGAGTACATTCGAAATGTGCTTACTCGGTTTAGCATGAAAGGGACAAAGGCAGTCAGCACACTCATGCCTTTGCACATACAGCTTTCTAGTAAAGGCTCTCCGATCTCGAAAAAGGATAAGAGTTATATGATGAAGGTCTCATATGCAAGTGCAGGGTAGCTTGATGTATGCCATGGTCTGCACTATGTCTGACATTGCACAAGCGGTTGGATTGGTGAGTAGGTTCATGGCAAATTCAGGAAAGACGTATTAGGAAGCAGTGAAGCGTATCTTCAGATAACTTAAAGGAACTCCAAACCATTGACTTGTCTTTGGCGATAGAGAAAGAGATTTCAGCTTGGTTGGAGTTTACGATTCCGACTATACCGGTGATAGAGATCGAGGGAAATCAACCTCCGGATATGTGTTTACCATTGGTGGGACAGCAATCAGTTGGAGAGCGAGATTATAGACGATTGTGGCTTTGTCTACTACAGAGGCTGAGCTCAAAGCTGCGGTTGAAGCAGTTAAGGAAGCGCTTTATTTAAAGCGATTGTTGTGTGATTTGGGCTTCGTATATGAAGGAGTGGATGTGTACTGTGATAGTCAGAGTGCAATTCATTTAGTTGAAAATCTAGTATTCAGCTCGAGGACGAAGCATATTGAGGTGAGAAAGTCGTTCCTTGTCTCGATGAGTGAAGAGAAGCTAGTTCGTCTTCAAAAAGTTCACACAAAGGAGAATACAACAGACATGTTTACCAAGTCGTTATATGTTGCTAAGTTTGAGCATTGCTCAGACTTGATTCGCTTAATGAAGTGCTATGTGTCACGGAGTGCCACGGGGGGAGAGTTGAGATGATTCATGAAGACGTTTATTTTCATGTGGAGATTGATAGATTCTGCACAGACTGGGTACTTCAAACATTTTGTTGACAGGCGGTGATCTTGCCGGAGTTTGTTGACAAATTGCGATGGGCGACGACATTGTTGAAACTCATTGGGTAAGTATACATTGCTTGAAGCATGAAGGTGTAGATGAGGTTGGAAGGCTTGTATGAAATTCGGTATCAAGGTGGAGATTGTTAGAGATGATACCTGAATTCGGAAGAGATCATTGGAGAAGCTCATGGAGGAGGAAGCCGAAGCCCTAGGAGCTGAAGACCGAACTAGCAAAATGGTTCGGTGGAGGAAGCTGATTTGCCAGACCAAATCAGTGGTCCAGTGTTGCTTGGATTTGACACTCCAGAGTTCTGAAGCGGTGGCGACTTCGTTCGGTGATTGAAGAAGACCGAACAAGAAACTTCGTTCGGTAAAGAAGAGAAGTGGAGCGGCATTGGTTTGGAGCGGTGAAGGAAGACCGAACCAAATTTGTTGTTCGGTGATCCGGTGATGCCGAACGAAATATTTTGTTCGGCATTTGCCGAACCAAGTAGGTGAAGAGGAAGACCGGTCCAGATTTCTCGTTCGGCAATTGGGAGATGTCGGTCCGGACTTGAAGTGTACTATGCCAAACCAAATGTCAAGTGTCATATGCCGCCGGACCAAACATGCCGAACCACGATGCCGAATCAAATCATGAGATTTCACATAGCAGCTACCCCTCCTCATATCTTCACTCTATAAATAGAGGAACTTCTAGATAACAATGGTAGCCGAAATTGGGAGCTAGTTTCAGCCAATTTCAAAGTCATTCTAGAAAGCTGAAACTCTACAGAATTTTGTCTGTATTGTAAATTCTTCCTATGTATAGCATCCAAAAACGAATCAATCTTGTAGCTCAAATCTTTCAGCGATTAATAAAATCTTCTCTTCTCAATTGGACGTAAACAGTCTCGCGGTAGTGGAAACACTATAAATACTGATGTTATTTTTTTTTCATTGCATAGATTTGTAACCGTGTTTATCTCTATTTGTATCATCTCCAATTACGATTCAGTTGTTTTCCGCTGCGTTGGTTTTTTATTCCCTGAACGACTAATCCTTCCCCAACACCAATATCGCTCGATATTGTTTAATCATTGTAATCAACAAAAACGTAGATTAAAAAAATAGTTCGTAATTGATGTAGTCAGAGTGTAGAATCGCCTACCTCCCAATTGAAGATATAACAAATAGGTGGCAGTTACGACAAGTGGTTGTCGGTAGTAAATCGGCTGACATTTCGATGACAACGAACTCGAATTAGGGTTGTCAACCATGTATTTGACTTGCGTAGGCAGAGACTCGGCTGCAGGCATTAGCGTGTGCAACTGTTGAAAGATGTTCAGGTAAGAAAATGAAGATGGAAAAAGAAGAGGGTAAACTGGAATTGGGAACTAGGGTTAGTGGAATGCTAACAAGACTGGCTGAAGAGCAAGTGCAGGAAATAGTTGCCATCTAATTGGTCGATACAACAGCGATGGGACTCACTTTCTATTTAACAATTACCACAGAAGTTTGATTAGTCTTGCGCTGACCAACCAGCTGGGGAGTAAGAAACGGTAGTCGCTTTTGCGCGACTGTTGGTAGCAAGCCTCCTTGTGCTAAAATAAATTTTACTATGTATGTTGTAAATTCTTTAATTATCAATGGATATGATAATAGTTGATATTGGTTTTCAACTATTTATGTGAATATCCGATATTCAAAAATAAACTTGAATATGCATGTGTATATGTTACTGTATGCATTTGTACTTCTTTCTTTTCTTGCTTGATTAGATACATATTGTAAATTGTAGTCTTCGTTCATGTTCTATTTTAAATTTTTATGATGAAGCAAAAGCGAACATGAAGTATTGAAGCAATTACCTCTTTCAACAAAAGATATAGGTCATCCAGAGAGCAAACAAGTGTGTTGGTTCAAAATGTATTCTTGACATGCGCACAAAGCAGCATACGCGTGGATAAAGTAAAAATCCTTGAAAATTAACATTGATCAAATAAACTTTACACTGAACTGAATAATAGAGAGCAATCAACCAGTACCATTCTTTTGTTCTAAACATCTGTCTTCGAGGCTTCTCACAAAGAAGCAGCTGTTGAACCCGAAGACTGTGTTACGCCCGATGAATTTGTAATAGATGCAGAATATATTAACTCATGCATTGCAGGTTGAAGAGCAGGCAACGGTGCTTCAAGTTTAAGAGCAGCGATTGCTTGTCTAATTGATGGACGAAGCACGTGGTTCGGATGTGCACACCATAACCCCACAGTTATCAATCTTTTTATTTCCTCCTGATCAAAGTCCACACCTAATTTTGGATCCACAACCTCTAAAACCATCCCTTGTTCATAATGTTCCCAAACGTGGTGCAATAATGTCACTTTACCACTCTCCACTGGTTTTCTACCACATGCAATTTCTAAGGCAACTATCCCAAAGCTGTAGACATCAGATTCTTTCCGTGCCCTGCCCGTAATAATACTTTCAGGTGCCATGTAACCCATTGTCCCTGCCACAATCGTAGTTTGTGACCCAATTTCATGATCAACTAGCCTTGCTAACCCAAAATCTCCTAGTTTGGCTTCAAACTCTGAATCCAGCATGATATTACTTGGTTTGATGTCTCTATGAACTACATACTGTTCCCATTCTTCATGTAGATATAGCAAAGAAGATGCTAAACCTAAAGCAATATTGAACCTTAGAGGCCATGTTAAGATATTTTCGCTCCTATAAAGATGATGATCGAGACTTGCGTTAGTCATGTACTTGTAAACAAGCAAGAATTCTCGCTGTTTGTGGCACCAACCGACTAGTTGAACTAAGTTGCGATGCCTTAATCTGCTGACGATTCTGACTTCCGACATAAATTCTTTCTTCCCTTGTTTAGACCCCGAAGAAACTCTTTTGATTGCAACCTCTACGTTATTCTTCAAAACACCTTTATACACCTCTCCAAATCCTCCCTCGCCCAGCTTTCTTTCTAAAGCAAAGTTGTTTGTAGCTGTCACAAGCTCTTTAAATGTGTACCTTTGAGGCCCTTTTCCTTTGTCAAACTCTCTTTCAATATCCGAATCTTCTTGCTTTTTCCTTTTCTTGCATCTATATATATACCAAACCCCAGAAAATAGAATTAGTATCGTGCCAAATGAAGCTGCTAGACCTACTATTAACCCAACTTCACTTCTGTTCCCCTTTTCTGGGATTTCTGGTTTTTTTGGATTTTGTGCCTGTACAATCTTTTCTTCCAGGTTAGAACTGAATGCCCAAGATATGATTTCATGCAACTCAGCTGCCCTACCTGTAGTTGCTGAAAAAGCAATAGCTACTTTTGGAGGTAAAACATCTCTCAAATCAATATTATATGAGAGGATTGGGTTTCCTCTATAGATTGGATTTATATCATATGTTAGGAAAACCGACAAATTATGAGTGCTTGAATTGTAGGTAACCCATACATTTGCAGTGCGGCCGGCGTTGATGCTAGTGTTTAATGAAATGTTTGCATCTGAAACGATGGAGTTGACATCGATCCCTACATGATTCGCCGAAGGGTCCCAAGGATTCTTAAATGTGTCAAACTCAACAGCAACAAACCTGTTTTCCCTAAGGTTAAAATCAGTTTTTGGTCCATATAAACCAAGATAGTCGCCCGCTGAATCATTAGGAATTGCTAGAGTACGTTTTGCGAGGAAAAATGCAATGCCATCACCAGGAAAGTACTGATCTAGCCTTTGGACGAGAAAGGAGAAATGCGTCTCGAAATCTGTGAGTTTTCTAGTTTGATTATCCCACAAAACAAATTCTTGTTTGTGTACAGCTCTACCTATGCTGCTTCTTATATCTGAGCCTAAGGTGTCTTCTGTGAGTTTGATCCTGCCACGATAGAAGATTGCATCACCTTGGCATTCAATTGAAGATGCCGATCCTTGATCAAATCTTGAAATGTTGAAGGAGAGTGAGTTAATACATGGAAAGAAAATGGAAAACATAAATAAATTGCAGAAACAGTAAATTCTAAAAGACATTTTCTTAAATTGGTAGTGAAACTTTAAAGAATTAAGTAGATTAAAAATGGCAACGAAGTTGAGTCTTTAAAAATGGTGATCATGAAGTCAAGTCTTGGCGTATGAATTATTGAAGGGTACGTTTCATGCTTAATCCGACATGCTGAGCTTTCAACTGCTTTGATTGATTATATGTGCATGTGAAATGTACCCCACTGCATTCACTACTTTTCGTCATTGTTATTGAAGGTGAGGTAATGAATATAACATCATCTCCTGTGCAAGCAAAGCCAATAAACGAACCCTATTCTTAGAACGTAAGGTACTGGAAATTTCACATTTTACTCATTTGCAGCATCATGGTTATGGTTGTCGTTCTTTGGAATTGGTTGAATCGTACAAAGTATAAGATCATAGTATTGCAATCTATAGAAAAATGGACCGATCCAGTTTCCAAAAGATTGAACACGGTTGCAAAGTATCATCTAATAATCATCTCAAATGACTAACAGCTTTGTTGGTAAATAAATGGAAATTTCAACTGACTAATTTTTACAGGGTCTCTCTTCCATTCACAGGACTTAGCCCTAAAGATTGCTGAACTATTAATCTGGCTATGTGTCATGACAAAACTCAATCATTAGGTATTATTGGTTCCGTACCTTTACCTTGAGTTTCAATAAATTATTTGAATAAAACTTACCTTATGTTATTGCATGAGTTACTACTTATGATTTTTGTGCCAATACTTCTTTCTAGAAACACATGAAAGTTTTAGGTTGGAAAATACAATTTAGTGTAGCTCATGCAATTATAAGAAAGTACTCTGCATCTTATGCATTTGAACTTTGATTCTTCTTTACTATAAACAATTAGTGTTTTCAAATTTGTTAAGGGTACAGACTCACAGACGTGCCCCGTGGGAAGACAAATTATTATTTTTTAATAACCATTTTATACTCATAATCGGGTTGAATTAACGGGGCAACTTAGGCGATGACTAACTTAACAACCTTAACCTTTGTTAGTTATGAAATGAATATTTTCTTTAAACATGGTTCATTATTAGTGTCAACAAGTATCGAATTCGTGATCTTTAATCGTAGTTTAAATTACCAACTAACTAAGCCAAAACATGCTGACATGACCATTTTATTATTTGCAGCTTGCTGCTAGCTATTGTTGAACAAAGCTAAGCTAGTAAATAATTTTGGTACAATCACAAAATACAATTTTGTTTTTTACTTGGACAGTGGTCCAGCTACCTATCATCCTCTTCAAATCTATCCAACTAATGCTCTCTGCTCAAATTACAATGTTGTCTTGCTTGTATCTTCTTACAGTGACATTTGCTGGTGGGCTGCAATATTATTTTTAAACCCATTTTTCTATCACATAGACTTCCACTATGGCAGATGATCACAATTGCCATAAAGCCTCTCCATATTCGGTCTATCTGCATTAAATTATATTTAGGAATGATTCTTCTGTTTTGCAAATGGTTATGTAGATCTTAGTTACAACTTAACTAGTAATTTTCCCAGCTAAACAGTTTCAATTTTATTTCAGACAATCTTTACATCATCTAATATTTAATTTTGTCTTTACCTATGCACATTTCCTAGGTCACATTTGGCCCACGTATGCATAGTTGTATTTGGAAACAGATTTGGGCCGACTAGCTTAAACTGAAATCTTGGACCAGTCCGATTTGACATCACAAAGTCTATTACTTAAGCCAGATCCGTTATGCTTATTGGGATGCCCACTATTCTTAAAGTCGAAAATTAGTGTCAATATAAGTCTGCGCGCTAATCTCAAATATAAAAAACAGTGGGTGGTTGGTAATATAATTCCCAAAAAAAAATAAAAAAAAATAAAAAAAATACATACATGGGAAAACTTCACGGTGAAATAATATTAACGATCATTTAGATGCATAATATTGTTGAAAATGTGCCTCAAATCTTATCAGCGTATATAAGAAAAAGAAATCAAATCGGTTAATTTAATTAATTGTTCAAACGTAAATTAGGAGTAAACGTTTATGTGCATTTAAGCTAATGAAAATCAAATCTTAGTGGAGATAAATATTCACACAAGGTCAAAAGAAAATCAAATCTTGGGTAAAATGGAAACGTTTTAAAAATGTATATGAAAATGTGATTACTTTTTGTAGACTAAACGGATTTAAAAATCTTTTTCACCGTTAAATTAAAAATTTAATAAATTTTGAATGATATTCATTGTTGATACTTAAATAAAAAATTTTAAAAATCTTAATTTTACATAGCAGTTTTAACTGCATTTATGTAATGCGGTTATTCATGTTACTTTCTTTAGCTACACTTATGCGACTCCATTTGTTTTGAATAACATATCTTTTACATAGTTGTTTTTAACTACATTAAGATAATGTAGTTATTATCTTTTAACATAATTGAAAGGAATATATTTTTAAATTATATAGTAATGATTGCTTTCGAATTTTTAAACTACATTTATGTGAGGCGGTAATGATTGCATTTGAAATTTTTAACCACATTTGTATGATTGAGTAATAATTTTAGCTGCAATTTATAATTTAACTGCATTAAGAAAATGCAGTTATATTTGAATGCTTTAATAAAATGCAATTACATATTAACATCATATTTTGAATTAATATAACTGCATTTATATGATGCAGTAACAATTTTGGCTAATATTTTATAATTTTATACAACTCTAATACAGTTATAATTTAACCATACTAAAAAAATGTAGCTAAATTTAAATGCATTTTTTAATGACGCTGTTACGACGTCATTGTAGATGCACAAATAAAGCAAAATGACTAAAATTATAATTTTTGCGACACCATTGTGATTACGATGTCATTACGCCTTTACAGTGACGTCACAAGTGTGGAAAGTTAAAAAAAAAGTGGCTGCACAAGCATCAAGCACCGGTTCCTAAAGTTTCCCTATTCGTGGCAGTTGTAGCACTTTCCCTTAAAACCTTCCTTCAACGGGTATAATCTACAATCCTTCACGATATGTTATTTCTTTTGGCATCTCTTACACACTTTACCTTCCTTTTTGAACTTCCATTTTGTCCTCTTATTTTCCCAATAGCTTGCCTTCTTGGCTCCTCGATTTTGAGTAGGTCATACTTTCTCTCTCTCTCTCTCTCTCTCTCTCTCTCTCTCTCTCTCGCATTCTCATTCTGCTTCTGCTCTGCACTAGCTGTCTGCAGCAAAGCCATATCAACCAACGTCTCATACATAGCACCAATGGGTACTTGGATCAATAATAACTCTTTAGGAGGGGAGTTCAGGCCTTTGACGAATTTCATGGCCTTTCTCATTGGGGTATCAACCAAACTCATTCCAAACTTAGCTAGCATTATGAATTTACTAATATACTCCTTCAGAGTGGAGTCTTCCTACCTAAGCTATATAAATTTCTCCAACTGAAAGTTTACCTTTGCCCTCGAAATAAATTGCAAGTCAAATCGATTTCTAAACTCATTCCAAGCAATAATTTTGCCTTCATTCTCCTCAGCCACAATCGTCCACCAATCTAAGGTCTCTCCTTTAAGGTGCCAACCTACTATTCTTAGCTTAATCTGGTCCTCTCAACCAAGCTCCCGAAATACCCTCTCACGATCATTTATTTATGCCTTCATCTCCATGAAACCTTCGGTTCCTGAATACACCCTACCTCCTATGTTTTGGAAATCCTTACATATCTTGGGGAAGTTTATGGGGGTGGGGTGTTTCTTCAGCAAGTGAGGCGATGGGTCCTACTGGTGCAGCAAGTTGAGGAGTGAGATCTTGTCCTATATGTATGAGGTATTGTCGTAACCATTCAAGCATCCATCGAAAAGTAGGTATCTCTTGGGAAGGGTTCATAGTCTTTAAAGATGGAATTTCAGCCATAGTCTACTATATATATGTTAAACTTTTAGTTATAATTTCATAAGATAATATTATAGGCTGAAATAAGGTTTTCCTGGTGTGTTTGCGTAAGTTCAAAAACACACACACACACACACATATTTACTAGGGTTTTTGAAAATACTTTCCAAAATAACAAGTACGCCATTCATACGTATACCTATGCTTGTTGATCGGGTAACCTGGCTCTGATACCAACTGTGACAACCCTCCTAGAAACAGGCCTAAATTCCGATCCAGAAAAGGCCCATCGGAACTTAGACCGATTCCAAAGCTAGTTGTTGGTTGGTATAAAGAATAATATAGGAAGCTATTTATCTACACATTAATAAACTCATAGCGGAAGAATAAAATATAATATTAGAACATTACATTTTATTTAAAATTCAAATGTCAGAAAAACATAACACAATACCGTAAACAACCGTCAACTATCCGCGATGTGATATTCCAAAGTTACAACATCATTTCATGGGTACATCAGAAATAAATGAAATAACACAAGTAGATAAATAGGTAATCACCACAAGTTCCCTCGTCGTCTTCGCCATCTTAGTCATCATCTTCTTCTCTAACCTGTATGAGGACGGAGTTAGAACAATAATGTCCGGTGAATAAAATCTCAAGCCTTTCAATAGTAGTACTTAGGCAATATAATTTAAATAAGAATACGTCTTTTGTACCTTAACTATAATGTAACTCTTTCCAACTATAAGCCCTAAGGCTTTCCCAATATAATTCCATAAGCATTACTATTTCAGCCCAATAACCTATATTTATCGTCAATAATGTCCTATCAATGTAAGTGATAGTGCCCAAGTCCCTTAATACCCTTTTAATGGGAACTGGGCAAACTTTGACCATTTAATACCTCATTTGAGGCAGGTCGCCGTCAATTAATACCATTCCAAGGCGGACTCCTCACCGGTACTTATCTAGCTGACATTGCGTGGAATCTTTTCAGGCCACTTAATACTTCATACTGAATCGGGCCCTCCCCGAGATATCATCTACCATGCCTAACCGCTAACTCTGACCATTTACTAATTTCTATATAGAGAAGAGGCAGACCCTCACACAACCACTAAATAGCTTCATCCTTAAAGTAAGTCCTTTGTATTATGACCCGTATGCCACAGTGACATCTCACATTAGTCCGACCATTCGTAAGTACGGTAGCCAGATTAGCTGGGAAAGTTTACCCTACATAGTTTGGGACTAATCTCGCATCCTCCATGGTTACTTATTATAGGCAATATCTCACATCAGCCCCAAAGTCATACTGCTGGTAAGCAATTAATTAGGCAGATTTTTGTGTACTTTTGACTGACCGTGCATCCCTATAACTTAGTCATAATCTATAACGCACTCGTATTATAACACATCTCACCGCATATATTACTAAGGCCTTATAAGAAACTTCTTTTTTTGCCTCTTTAGTCAATTACTTTCCTAAAGGGGATTTAATGATAATTAATTACTTTCCTAAGGGGTATTTAATGATAATTATACATTATAATTAGTTTCTTATAATTAACTATGTAATTAATCACATTAGTCCGACTATTAACTCCCAAATCTAATTGCTTTTACCTTTTGAATTTCAGATTTAGGAATTATTTATCCATTTGGATTTGAATTCTATTTATTTTGAATCTGAAAACTTCAAACTATCCATAACTTTTTCGTATAAGCTCCATTTTCAAAACATTATATATGGAAATTGATCGAGAAATTGCCATAAACGCAATGACACAACTTTCTTGGACAAATTCCAACTGTTACAAAATTTCCATTTTTAGTCTTATCTTATTTCATTACATTCACTTCTTATTAATTTTTATGGGATGTTATAGTGAGAGTGAGGGCAAGGCTTGCAAGTTGTTAAGGTCTATTTATGGACTTAAACAAGCTTCATGATATTGGAATAAATGTTTTGATAAAATAATCAAGCAGTTTGGTATTTACCAAAATACAGAGGAGGCGTACGTATACCAAAAGGAACATGGCAACGCTATCGTATACTTAGTATTATATGTTGACGATCTTTTGTTGATTGGTAATGACATTTCATTATTGCAATCAGTGAAAGCATGGTTTTCCAAGAACTTCTCTATGAAAGATTTGGGAGAAGCAGCTTATATACCGGGTATAAAGATCTATAGATTTAGATCTAAAAGCTTGTTGGGATTATCCCAGTTAGTATTGTGACATCCCCTATTTTGAGACTCGAAACTAAATGCTACGGATGTTGTAGTCAACCATAGTTATTAATTTTTGATAAAAAAATGAGGCTATGTTAATCATTTTGATAATAAAAAACAAACAAATATGAAAATTTCTAAACACTTTTCATTAATCAAACTTCCATTACATTTCAAAATAAAATTTTCACATTCATCTCATAATCCATTCGTAATCCCCCATTCAAAGAAAATATAAATAATACAAAATACTCCAAGAGTGACATATGAAGATGTTCCTTGGTGGATCAGAGTCTACTACTTTACAGTTATAATCTTGTGCCATTACATACATTCAAACAGATAAACGCAGCAGAATTAGATAAATCTCCTAATATCTAGATTGCCTCATGCACATCTCTAAAAGCTTATTCCTCTAATTGGATACCTGAAAACCTTTACCCCGACCTACTCAAATGAGTGCCCGAGAGTTTAAGGGGAAAAGAAAAACTTTGGGTCCGATAATAAGTCTGGTGTGAATAATAATCTATCATCTCGAACCAATGGATATCTAGTGAGACCATGCCGCAAAGCGGAGCAGGTTTTTCCCTCACTAGTTTCATGACTAAATCATCACAACCACACTATGCTTTTGCATCCACAGTTGTTATAACATAACAATATACTGATATGCAAACATGCAATATATACCGGATTACCCATCCTAAGTTATTAGAACACTCATCTAAATTTTCAATGACTGTCCATCTTATACTTATGTGGACTTCCCATCTCACATGTATTACTTCTTTGGATTACCTATCTCCTACCATGTTGACTATCCATCACACATGGTTTCATTATCAAGATTATTTGGACTATTCATCTCAAATGTTCCATTTATTTAAAATGATGTGGACTATCCATCACACATTCGATAGTTTTCCTAAGATGATTATGAACCCTTCATTAACCATATAAAGACTATCCATCACCGACATGATGTGGACTATCCATCTCACATCCTATAGTTTTTCTAGGATGACTGTGAAAGTTTCACTAAACAATTTTAATTCATATTTAACTGACATGTTCAACCTATGTCTACTGGTGCCCCCAATTAGTTATATATCCCTTAAACTTATAACATCTCAAAATAATATGTATTAGTATCCCCTAATGATCTATGTCGAACTTAATAAAAAAACACAAATCAATGACCCTATGGCTCGCCGCCATTCATTAGTACAACTTAGTATATTTTTGGAATTAAAACAATATCAAACCCTATCCAAGGTCAAAAACAAAAACTTAAACTCTTTAAGTATAAAACTTTTATTGAAAATGTTGTTGTCAACTTACATAAACTATAGGTTATCAACCTATTAAAACAAATTTTTTAATAAGGCATATATACTTAAACATATGGCCTTTAAATTCCAATGTCGACACCAAGAGTCATGGTGACAATGAAGCATGGCATCATTGCCCAAAACAATGCAAAAGAAACCTTGCCAACCTTGATGAATTGTGGCAACAAGACTAGCGGCGTCACTAAAAAACTTTATTCTTAGATTACTTCGGCTATCATGCCATTAAATATATAAGATTTGAAAACAGGCAGCGTCACTTAAAAACAAAGGCGAATACATGCGGCATTGAAATGCGGTGATGATATGCAGTAATAAGACAAGCAGTGCTAATGATTGTTGCATTAAGTTTTAAACACTTAAGTGAATTCCAAATATACGATGCCATCAATGATGGATTACCGCCGATGTCCACCTTGACATGGATGAAATCACACCATAACTAAGTAAGTAGTTATCATACGCTTCCCTTCTCATCGACGTCGACAATCATTGATGCGACATGTATTAGGTGCGACAACGATAAAAGCGACATGGCATTATCATAAATTTCATGAAAACTGATTTATTACCAATAAAAGCAATTATTTTTCACCAAATCTTAATTCTTGTCTGATTTATATTGGATATTACATTATTTTACATAATTCTTTTCTGAAATCTACCGCATATCAGTTTTATATTTTCAACTTAATTAATTAATAGCCTTAATTAATAACGTAAATGCTTTTCTAGCATATTAAATTCATAATAAATCATAATCACTTGGAAAAAATTCTCAAAAATCACAGAAATTCGAAACACTTTGTTTTCACCATAACCAAAATTCGGGTCAAAAATCATTATTTATTTATGTTAAATAATTAAAACCCAAATAAACATCATTTCCTCCCTAGGAAATTCCGAAAACATTTATTTAAATTCGGATAATTATGAACTTAAAAAATCATCTCCAAATTAATGTTTTACATCACATATCCAAGAATCAAATCAATTGGAGAGTAAAAGCCTATGTTTTTCCCTTAAAACCTGTTAGGAACTGGAGATAGTAGTTTTGATGACAACAACTTTTGTAACTTATTTTATTATAACTTATATACTAGCAGTATTGTCTAGATATATATGAATGATATTATGCAGGATATATATAAGGTAGGTACTGATTATTGAAGACTGTACAGTATAAAGATCAAGAATGAAGAAATCAAGTTTGAAGACTCATGAGTATCAAGATCAAGATTTCAAGATATGTGTCTAGTTTTTGTTAAAACTTAATAATAGCATGGAAATCTTCATTTCGAATTTCATTTGGGATGGAACCCATTTATACCTTCTTAGTGGCTTACAAACCCACGACAAGTAGCTTACAAACTTACGACAAGTGGCTTACAAACCCATGAACATCCTGGTTTTGTACAAGTTCTCGAGTCCTGATGTGATGAGATATTCTGTAAGAAGAAGCTTGCAAAACTACTTCAAAATGGTTTTTCAAAACTGCTTTTCAAAATGTTTTAGCCTTAAAACTATCTTTTCAAATGATTTTCAAAAAGATGTTTTAGCCTTAAAACTATCTTTTCAAATGATTTTCAAAAAGATGTTTTAGCCTTAAAATATTCTTTGCTTTTGTGTTTAAAAACATAGTAAGATTAGTTTATTTTAATCCAGAGTCATTTCATTTTGTTTTCATTTCAATACCATTTTCAAAACAAGTTTTTCATTTTTTTTAACAAGGAAATGTCGACATCATGGGATACCCCATGTCGACATGGTGGCTGTTGAAATCAAAAGTTTTAATTTTCAAAAGGAGTGTCTATTCGTTTAAATCTCTTCACGAATGGTTATGCCTGTTGGTACTCTATAAATAGCCTTCTCAAACGATTTTTTTATATACAATTCTTATATTTTCTTCACTTCTTCTTCTCCACTAATCCATGTTTTATAATTATCATATTTTTAAGATCGTGCCGAAATTCTGCCAAATTCTCAATTGAATCAAATTAGAATTTCATTCTTGTTTGATTCTCTGCCCTCTCTTGAAGATCAAAGTGCTATTCAGAGTTATAGGATCAATTTGTAATTAAAAGTTTATCGAGTCTCTCTAGAAGGTGTGGTTGTGCCTGGAAATCAATTGGGTAATCTTGTGGCTCGTAAATCAAAAGAGTTTGCCCCGCACTCGTGAGATAGGAGAGTACCTCAATTATAAATTGAGGAGTGTAATCTTGACACCGGTTTAATAAAAATCTGTATGAGATGGTTTGCCTTGGTACATGACTAGATATAGGATAACTTCGAACCAGTATAAAATCCGGTGTGTTCTTTCCCTTTACTGCTTTTTATTTGCTTTCTGCATCTATGTTTGATTCTGTGATTGTTCTATGATTAAGTTCTGCATTTGTTTGTGTCATAATTTCAATTTAGTTAAATAAGCCTTAGAATTCATTAAACACTATTCACCACCCTTTAGTGTTAAATTAGCCTTAAGATCCTTAATCCGCTGTCCCTTTCAATTGGTATCAGATCATAGGTTTTCATAGTTTTCATAATCTGAAACTTGAAAAGTTAAAAATGGCATTTTTAGAAAATTATGTTAACACTGGTTTGAATTTATGCATTTCATCAAAGTATCATAAGTCTGCATATAGTTTTTATGAAAAATCAAGTTATCTACCGCATTGGTTTGTTATGCAGGAATAGACATGTTACATGGCTTTTGGAGAATCAACAACAACCAACGGACAAACTGTGCGAATTGAGAAAGATAAATGGATACTTGATAGTGGCTGTTCAAAGCATATGACTGGAAATCCCGAGATACTCAATGACATTATATATCCAGATGGTGGATTGGTCAACTTTGAAGATAACTCAAAAGGATATGTGATTGGCATCGGCCATGTCGGTAATTCTAAAACTCCTCTTATTTCTAATATTTTGCTAGTTTGGAATTTAAAACATAATTTGCTTAGTATAAGTCAACTATATGATAAAGGATTTAAAATTAAATTTGGAAAAGATAAGTGCCACATCGAAGATAATAAGTCAAATATTATCTTTGAAGGAATTAGGAAAAAAAAACATTTACATCCTTAGTATGAAAGTTACAAAGGATAACTTATGTTTTTTGGCTAATACAAGTGACCCTTGGATTTGGCATAAAAGATTTGGCCATTTGAATTTCAAACTATTATCTAGGTTATCAAAACTTGACTTAGTTAGAGGTCTTCCCAAGTTAAACTTTAAAGTAGATAGCATATGTGATGCTTGTCAATTAGGAAAACTTAAGAAAAGTTCATTTAAATTAAAAGATATGATTTCTACTTCTGAACCTCTAGAATTACTTCATTTAGATTTATTTGGTCCATCTCAAGTTCAACCAATTAATCACAATAAATATGTTTTTGTAATTGTAGATGATTATTCTAGATATACTTGGACAATTTTTCTTAAACTTAAAAGTGATGCTTTTAAATTATTTAAGAATTTTGCTAAAAGGATTCAAAATCAACTTTCTTTAAAAATAAAAACTATACATAGTGATCACGGTGAAGAATTTGAAAATGAAAATTTTGAGAATTTCTGTAATCAAAAAGGAATTACTCATAGTTTCTCTTTTTCAATAACTCCACAACAAAATGGAGTGGTAGAACGTAAGAATAGAACGATTCAAGAGTGTGCTAGAATAATGCTTTCTGATAGTAACGTACCTAAAAAATTTGGGCTGAAGCAGTCGCTACAGCGTGTTATCTATTAAATAGGAATTTAATTAGACCATTAACTAATAAAACACTATATGGATTACTTTACAACAAGAATCCCATGGTAAGTTATTTTAAAGTTTTTGGTAGTAAGTGTTTTATTCTTAATACAAAAGATAATTTAGATAAATTTGAACCTAAATCCGATAAAGGTATCTTCATCGGATATTCTAACAGAAGTAAAGTGTTTAGAGTTTATAATTTGAGAACCAACTGTGACGACCCGCCTTTCTAACCATAGAAAGACGTATCATCAATAAGAAAAGAAAGGGATAGAAATAGAAAAGATAGAAAGAAAGAATAACAACATCATAATCTCACAGCGGAACGAAACAAAATATAATACATCACATAACTATTACATAGTTTTTACATATATCAAAGTTACACAACATTATACAACAAGACAATCACATACATACCTGTCAATACATACATCCAAAATATAACATACATTAACTACACAGCGGGACTATATAGATAGATACATACGTCTGGGCTTCTGCTCCAAGCTCCTCCAGAACTCAACAAATCCCGAAAACCTATCACTTGGATACTCATAAAAATTTGAGTACCCAAGAGTTTATGAAAAACAAAATATAAACTCTAGGTCAGACATGGGTCTGGTGTGAGTAAACGGGTTAAAGTTGTTTAACTTTGAAAACAATTTGAAAATAAAGGTATCATGTAAGACTTCCCACACATAAACACGGGTAAGTTTTTACCTTACGCTAACCAAAACCTTTTATAGGAAATCCAGTGATATTATAACAATATCTAGGGTTTTCAACTAAATAGAAAATAGCTGAAATTGTTACACCTATTAAATTCCAGCTACTAGGCACAAAAGTGGGTAATACAAATCAAAACCGTAGTGTCTCGTAGGGAAAATGAGTTTCCATCAATGGCAGGGCTACTGGGGTACTGCCTGCCACAGTACGGGGCCTAGATCACCGTACCGAGGATCACTCCCGACCCCCTACAACACAAGGCCAGAACCATTCCTTATCGAACAGTCCCGAACAAGATAACCCCACAGTTGTGGCCAACAACTGCCCATATAGCTGAAATAAAAAGGGACATCTAGACAGGAGTATGTCTCGTCCTGCTTGGGTGCTACCCACGTAACCTTGCTGCATCTCTCATGTTTTAGCCATTCCCGATTGATGAGGCTTGAGGCTGCGGTTACCTTTAGAGAACATATCTCTTAGAATGCTCATCGTCCGCCTGACGATGTGCTGAAAGCATTCAATCCATACAAGTTCGTTCCGGGTTCGAACGAAACCGAAGCATTATCTCGTTACACTCGTTTTGGAATCACCTCAGAGTTAACGACAATAACCCTTGCATTCTGAAACACCATCTCGACCTTCACTTGAGATGTCACGACCTAACGTTTAATTTGGATCGATGTGGTTTTCGGATAATCAAATTGACACCCGATCCCGATCTCATCGAAATTCAAACGCCATTTTATAGGCCAAGTTGTTTAATAGTTTGAACAATTTAATTCAATGCTTTGAATTCACATAACATTTCTCACAGATAAATCATAAACAGTCATCACAGATATATCAATGCATATCACTGAGTATCACAGAATATCACCCAATAGATATCACAATCAATCAGACAAGAATTATTAATTCATATCAAAATAGTGTAATTAACTTAATTAATTACTTAAGAATAAACCATTTTATCCTGCTTGATTAATCACTAATTAATCAAATTATTAAATTATTAATTACTACTTAATTACTCACTTAATTGATTAATTATTAATTAATAACCTTAATTATTAATTAATAAAACTTAATTACTTATTCATTAATTACTAATTACTTAATTAATCATTAATTACCAATTTAATTAATCATTAATCCTTAATTAATTACTCAATTAGTTAACTACTATTTATTTATTTATTTAACTTTAAGTAGTTAATTAAAATTCTTAAGTTCAAATTGATTAAACACAAGATTATTAATATCAATCCTTAATTACAAATTTATTTAACCTTAAATAATTATTTAATCACCATTATAAATTAATTTACATTCTTAAGTAACTTACGCTTTAAATTAATTATTAATCTTACATTTACAAATCTCTCTTAATAAATTTAAATCAAATCTTAACTTAAACCTTGTCAACATTAATAACTTTGTTAATATCAAACTCGTTTAACATTTTTTTTACTTCAAGTTTATTAAGCTAATACACTTGAAACTTGACCCGAGGAAAACACCCTGTTTACTCGAGTAGCAACCCGAGTTTTCCTACATGTTTCCTGAGTCCCCCTCTCTTCCTTCTCGCATACTTTCTTCTTCTACTACTTATTCTTTCTTCTTCTTCTTTTTTAGCTAAGTTAAAAACTGCAGTTACCCAAACACACTCACGTACCAGGGTTCGTCCCGAAGCAATTTCCAATTTTACTTGAGTATCACTCGAGTCGAATCAACTCTCGAAGTCGCTGACACTCATACGCCGCCGTGCACGTGCACGGTGCTTCGCCATCACTCCGGCGAACCGCGTCGCCTCTGGCAAGTCACAATACGACACCACAACTGAAAACGAAACATGATTCATCGCGACAAACTCGAAATCGAAAAACACCCAGTTGTTCGAACTGCAACTCGAACACACCCAAAAGGAAAATGCCATGACCACCAACGTCGACCACCAGTGGCGACTCAACTTCGCCCATATCTCAGCCATATCCTCCTCTACCAACCCCTCAAAACTCGTACAGCTCAATCATCCCATGGCGACAAAATCAACGAGTTTACAGATCACTGTAAAACTCGATCCAAAACCCTAAACTCGTTTCGCCCCAAAAATTCTTGCAGTAGAAAATTTTTCTAACGTTTTTCCTGTATTCTTGAATCATTAAACTAGTTTCTCAACAAATTTCAGCATCTAAGATTCGTTAAACAAACAGAAATTGATAAAATGCATTTTTGGTTCATTTACGAACTGCACCATGTGTGCTTACCAAAAAATCATCATTCTTGTTTTAAAAATCCTACTTTGTATGTTTATTCAAGATGTGAAATCAAATTAACAATTTAAAATATTCGAATTTTAACATATGATTTCTTTTTACTGTAAAATTGAACATAAAGTATCTATGTTACACTGTCAACCCTCAAACAATTTCCAGGATATGATTTTAAGTGTAAATAAACTTATTACTTTAAATTACTAAGTTTAAAATGTTTATATGAAGAAGTATTAGTTTTTTTCTTCTTTCTTTGATCAGAAACTTGAGATACTGAAGAACATTACATAGTAAAGCTTCTAGTATAACAGAAAACATTACAGAATTACTTATTTTCAATATATATAGCAAGCACAAGATTTTCATGAACTAATTATCAAGATTTAAATTTCAAATATAGTATGTTTACTCACTTGAATTACTCTTGAAACATAGAATAATTGTTGTGTTGAAGAGCTGTAGTTTTTAGTTTAAATCCCTGTAAATCTTTTCCCTGCTTCTGATTTTTGAATGTTTGAGTTTGTAAAATAAAGAATGTTTATTTTTCTTTTCTCAGGTTAGCTAAGTTGTGAACGAGCAAGAATAAGATGGTGTATATAAAGGAAATAGGTTTGAACAGCTTTGAACAGTGGTAGGGGCTTCTGGTACAAGTCTCACCCTGTAATCAAAACAGATTTTTGTATGGAGGCTGAAAGGATTTCTTGCAATTCGAATTGACAAAATGTTGTGCTATCATTAAATGCATATGTCTTACCATTAGTTTACATCTGATTATTATTGCTGGTATTCATTTTATTTTGTTTATTTGTACAAAGATATTTTGTATATGATGTGAATAATTTGTCTTCTTCTTGCATTGGTTATACACGTATTATACAACACATATGTGTTATTATTTTTGTCAAAGATTTTGTTTTTGTGTACCATATGTATTTATAATAGAACTATCATATGTTTCTATTTAACCATATAAGTTGTTGTTAACATAACTTCTTAGTTTTATTTCTATTTATAATTTAACTTTCAAACATTTGATTTATAACATATATTTGTATTTGTATATTTTATATTTATATTTATATTTATATCTTATATTTATATTTAATATTGATAGGATTGTTTATTTTAAACATTATTATTTAGATTACATTTTATATGTATTATATCAAATGCTAATAATATAGAACCTTTAATTTAATTGAATAAGACAGATTTTATTGTAAATATTTTTGAAAGAATCTATTTTAAATCAAAATTTCCTTCACAAAACATATATATACATATATAACTGATAAATGTCCAAAGATCTTATCAGTTTATAAAATGAAAAGCTTGTATTTTATTTAAATTAGATTAAATATTTATTATAATAATATTGCCAAAATTTCGGGTCGTTACATTCCTTCCCCCTTAAAAGAATTTCGTCCCCGAAATTTAAACAAAAGTTAGTTCAAAAGCTTTTATATTAACACTCCAAACATACATATCATCCTACCATAACAAACAATCAAACAGTCTATCCTAACAACCATTACTAGTTATCCGGACATAAATCCAGATAGGCTTTTCTAAAACTATTTAGAGTTTCCCAGGGATCCTCGCTCCACTGCACTTTGACGAGCTTCACTACTTTGCTCCTGAGTTGCATCTCGTCTTGATCTACAATCCGAACTGGATTTCTGACCACAGTCAAGTTTGGCTCTACTTCCAAATCTTCCTGGACTACTGGTTCTACAACCAGTGATGGGTCATGAACAAATTTCCTTAGATGGGATACATGAAATATATTATGAATTCCAGACATCCGTTCTGGCAATTCAAATCTGTAAGCTACATTTCCAATTCTTTCCAGCACTCGGAATGGTCCTATATATCTTGGATCAAGTTTTCCCATCTTTTTGAACCTAATAGCACCTTCAATTAGGGAAACTTTGACAAAGACTAAATCTCCGATCTCAAATTCCAATGGTCTTCGCCTTTTATCAGCATATTTCTTCTGATGATCCTGAGTAGCTGTCATCCTTTTCTTGATAAGCTCAACTTTCGCAGAAGCTTCATGAATTAGATCGGGTCCGAGCACAAGACAATCTTTCGATTCTATCCAACTGGATGGGGATCTACATGGTCTTCCATATAAAGCTTCATAAGGAGCCATCTTAATACTTACCTGGTAACTGTTATTATAAGAGAATTCCACTAGATGAAGATGGTCTTCCCACGATCCACCAAAATCCAAAACACAAGCTCGCAGCATATCTTCTAGAATACGATTAAGCCTCTCCGTATGTCCGTCCGTCTAAGGATGATAGACTGTACTCAATCTCAAACTTGTTCCCATAGCTGATTGCAGAGCGTCCTAGAATTTGTTGGTGAAAATAGAATCTCGATCACTTACTATACTGACTGAAACACCATGCACTCTGACTATCTCCCTCAAGATAATCTCTGCCAGAGAAGCTGCAGTCCGAGTTGCCTTAACGGGTATAAAATGGGCGCTCTTAGTTAAACGATCCACAATAACCCATATTCCTTCATTTCCTTTCTTGGTTCTTGGCAAACCGTCGATAAAATCCATCATAATCATCTCCCACTTCCACATAGGAATTACCAAACGTTGCAATAATCCGGCCGACTTCTGTTGATCTCCTTTAACTTGTTGGAAGATGGCACAACTATTAACGAAAGCAGCTACATCTTCCTTCATGCCCTTCCACCAAAAGACTCTCTCTTCATATCCTTATACATCTTTGATATTCCCGGGTAAATATTCAATTTGGAATGATGACTCTCTGACAACACCTCCTGTCTCAGATCTCTATCATTCGGAACACAAATCCTCCCGTTAATCCTTAATGTTCCTTGGCCATCAATTTCAAAACTGGGACATTGACCCTTCCTAACTCTTTTAATGATTCTTCTCAACATTTTTCAGATGCTTGCTTGCTTGAAATCCTTTCAATAAGAGATGGAACAACTTCCAAAAGAGGCAGGAATGCATTCCTGCTAAGAGCATCAGCTACAACATTCGCTTTACCCTGGGTATACAGAATATCCAAATCATAGGATGCCAGAAACTCGACCCACCGCCGTTGCCTCAGATTAAGATACTTTTGAGAGAAAAGATATTTCAACGGTTTGTGGTCTGTGAATAATTCGAACTTCTCTCCCAAAAGATAATGTCTCCAAATCTTTAAAGCAAAAACAATGGCTAACAATTCTAGATCGTGCGTAGCGTAGTTCCTTTCATGTGGCTTTAATTGCCGACTTGCATACGCAATTACCCTTCCATTCTGCATCAGAACTGCTCCCAGACCAATTATACAAGCATCAGTATAAACCTCAAATTTGCTTTTTCCATCCGGAATAGCTAGTACTGGTGCACTGGTTAGCCTTGTCTTCAACTCTTGGAAAGCTTCTTCACACTGGGGTATCCACTTGAATTTAGCTCATTTCCTTGTCATCCTAGTCAGATGTGAAGAAATCTTGGAATAATCCTTGATAAACTTTCTGTAGTAGCCAGCTAATCCTAGAAAACTACGAACTTCAGTCGGTGTCTTCGGCTGTTTCCACTCCAGAATAGTTTCAACCTTCGTTGGATTTACAGAGATACCTTTACCAGAAACAATGTGCCCTAAAAATTTGACTTTCGATTTTCAAAAATGGCACTTGGAAAACTTTGCCTTCAAAACATGCCTCCTTAGAGTCTCCAATACAATTCTCAAATGTTGTCTGTGCTCTTCTTCAGACTTAGAGTAGACCAAGATATCATCAATGAATACCAGAACGAACTTATTCAATACATCCTTAAAGACTCGGTTCATCAGGTCAACAAAGTAGGCAGGAGCGTTGGTTAACCCGCAAGGCATAACCAACCACTCATAGAAACAATTTGGTCCCCTAAATGCAGTCAAGGGAATACTGTTCTCAGCTATCCTTAACTGATAGAAACCTGAAGCTAAATCCAGTTGAGAAAAGATAGAAGCTCCATGCAACTGGTCAATGAGATCATCGATACGAGGAAGAGGATATTTATTGCGGATAGGTACTTTGTTCAATTCTCTATAATCAACACAGAACCTTAGCGATCCATCCGATTTGGTGACAAACACCGCAACAGAGCCCCAACAAGAAAAACTGGGCCTAATCAATCCCTTCTCCAAAAAGGTCCTGAGTCTGCTTAACTAACTCTTCCCTCTCACTAGGATCCATCCTCCTACTAGGATGAATCACCGGCACTGCTCTTGGAATCAAATCAATGCGAAACTCTATTTCTCGATGTGGAGGCAGACACTTAACTTCCTCAAATACATCAGAAAAATCTTGGACCACATCGATATCTTCAATCTTCTCTTGAGAAGTCTCAACTCCATGCAAAATACTACTCAAGTGAATTCCAGAATTGTCACGCGCCACTCTGGCAATTCTTCCCAAATCAGTTTCCAGCAAAACTGTTCTCTCATCACAATTCAGGATTGCTCTATACTTATCAAGCCAATCCATCCCCAATATAAGGTCAAATCTCTTAAAATACAACACATAAGGGTCACAAGAAAAACTATGTGATAGATAGGAAATCTACAAGTCCTTACAGATCATATCTAATTTGGTCACCCCTCCTATAGGATTAGACACCAAGATGGGACAGTCTACAGTACTAGGGGTAAGAAAGAACTTCACTACAGAGTCCAGAGAAATAAAACTCAAAGAAGCACACGAATCAAACAAAACTTTAATATACTTGCCATCTAAAAGTAATGTACCTTCCAATACTCCCTTGCCTTTAGATGAAGTAGATGGTGCACCTTCCAAAGCAAATACCTTATTCTGCTGAGCTTTATGAAGTAACGGGCAATCCTTGATCATATGACCTAGTTGGTGACAATTGAAGCATAGAGATCTCTGAAACAAAGCTGAACCCGGTCCACTATGATGCGGTTGTTGCTGCTGTTGTTGAAATCCTTTCGTGGGACACTTATTCGCCAAGTGACCTTCTTGTTAACATATATAGCATTTGCGAGGTCCATTGTTACTTCCAGGCTTCTTCTTATTTGGCTTCCTCCAATTGAGATTGAACTTCATCTTATTCGGATTAGCAAAATTCCCTCCCGATGCTGCTACCTGTGCCACTGGTTTCTTGCTCATCAAATTCTCATATCTCAAAGCCATATCAATTAAATCAACAAAAGATCCTTTCAAGTGCGCCGTCGTCTTTTCATGAAATTCTGGCCTCAATCCTTACACAAACATTTCATTCTTTTTTAGGGGAGTATCAATGAGCCCTGGTCCATAGCAAGAAAGTTCATTGAATTTGGGCTCATACTCCGCTATAGACATACTTCCCTGCCTCAAATTCAGAAAATCCTGGTACAGACGAGTTTTCCCTGCCATTGGCATAAATTTCTCCTAAAATAATTCTTTAAATCTGTCCCATGAAATGTCATCCTCAGAGATGTTTGCTACCGTTGCATCCCACCAGGCTGCTGCGCCTCCCTGCAAATGCCACGATGCCATTTCCCTTTTCCGTGCATCAGACAACTTCATACTCTTAAAGATGCGCTCACAAGAGCGTAGCCAAGCTTGGACTTCAATTATCAATTCTGACCCTTTAAATGGTTGGCCTCCAAGGTTGATGAAGTCTTTGCATAAAGCGGCAAAACTAACTTGAGGCGGTACTGGATTTACAGCCTCACTAGCAGTTTGACTTCGTCCATTATCAGTCGAGGTACCGCCCCTGCCTCTGCCACTCCTTCCAGAACTCAAGTTGGCCACCTGGACTGGTAACTCAACAAATTTAGACAGGTATATACAATTATATGAAAATACAAATACGCACTCTCAAGATAAATATTACTCCAGAGCCTAGGTATTATCTCAACCAATGCTCTGATACCAACTGTGACGACCCGCCTTTCTAACCACAGAAAGACATATCATCAATGAGTAAAGAAAGGGATAGAAATAGAAAAGATAGAAAGAAAGAATAACAACATCAGAATCTTACAACGGAACGAAACAAAATATAATACATCACATAACTATTACATAGTTTTTATATATATCAGAGTTACACAATATTATACAACAAGACAGTCGCATATATATCTGTCAATACATACATCCAAAATATAACATACATCAACTACACAGCGGAACTATATAGATAGATACATATGTCTGGGCTTCTGCTCCAAGCTCCTCCAGAAATCAACAAATCCCAAAAAACTATCACTTGGCTACTCATAAAAATTTGAGTACCCAAGAGTTTATGAAAAACAAAATATAAACACCGGGTCAGACATGCGTCTGGTGTGAGTTAATTTAAACTATTTTAATCAATCTACACTATTTCAATTTATTTTAGTCTATTATAACCTATTTAATCCAACTTAATATATTTCACCTATTTTAAACTAATTAAATGTATTTAATCGATTTAAAATCTATTTAAGGTAATTTAAATCCATTTAATCTATTTTTAGATCTGTTAAAATCATTTTAAATCAAATTAAATCAAATTTAAATCTATTTAAACTATTTCGACTATTTAAATTATTGTGATCTATTTTAAACTATATTTTAAACTATTAAAACTATTTATGACTATCTAAACTATTTTCTAAAATTTTAGACTGTGTAAAGTTGAAGTATTTATATTTTAATCCTTGATGATGATACAACCTAAGTTGGAATTTGGAATTGATACCTTTTTGTGAAATGACATATTTGAGTAAATATGACTTTTAAAGTGAATAATATTTTGAAAGTGAACAATATTTTGAAAGTGAACATGATACGAAAGTGATATGGTTTTGAGAATATAATATTTTGATATCAATTATGAATTGGATTCGAGAAATTAAAGAACCATCCAGTGTGAAATAAGTGTATGGTTGTTAAAGAGACCGGGATCGGATATTGTCATACTCTCTGACAACATCGAAAACCAATTTAACAACTGTATACGTGGTGGAGATTTCAGAATTGAAGTAGGATAGTCTGGCGAACGATTCTTTATGAGGTATTTATGTGACCCTGACTCCCATGGGTCAGCTTAGATGTGACTAAAACAGGAGTTACGTTGGGCCAAGTGACATCGCAACTCTGATCGAACACATTTCTTCGATACTATATTATGACTTTGTGATGATTTGGTGGCTACCCCTTGATTTTGATTTGGGAGTGTGTTCCTCGGTGGACAGTAGTAGCCGCTATGCGTTACCACCAGTCCGGATCCGCAATTGGTATATCTACCTTGACATTACCCCGTGTGTCGTGTTCGCATGCCCTAGCGCGCCTTTACGAGTTTGGTTTGTACCATACTTATGGAGTGCCCTTTGATAACCCTCCAGTTTACGGAGGAATTACGGTACTATATAGACTGTGGGAATATATAAAAATGTGTTAAGGAGGATATGGGTAACGCTTTAATACTATTTTAATACTTTGCTTTACTGTAGACACTATTATAATAGCGTATAGTACTACCAGTAGATAGTTTAACGGATCCTTAGAAGATGGTAATTCCAAACATCTCTTAAGTTATTGCACTCACCTTGACACTGGATAGGAGATGTAAAACCCCGTAAACATCTCTGACGCCGTTACACTCATATTTATTTATTGTTGATTTAACTAGCATAAGATCTTTTTGTTCTGACTCGATTGTTTTGTCTTTTCGATTCGCTCGGGTCAGTCTGAGCTTTTCAGTTTATTGAAGACTACTTTCTGGAGGATGAAGACGAAGATTTTGATATATTATTGTTTATTATATTTATTCCACTACATCATGTTCTTTCGCTGCATTTATTTATTTTCTTATTGTATGCAACTCTTATCTGTATTATAAAGGTATAATCAATTTTATTTGTAAATAGTTTCATGAACTGTTTATTTGATTATTATATTTTGTCATTCCGCTGCAAGATTTTGTATTTGTTTTCTTTCTTTCTGTGTTTTTCTTATTTACCCCATAACAATATGCATTTTTAATGGTTTGAGTCTGAAGTGTGTGGTTTATCGTCAATTTTAAAACCGTCAGAAAAAGGCAAGTCGTTACAAACACTTTGTTGCCGAACGTCATATAGAGTAATGGATCTTGGAGAAACAAAATGGAAGATGATGTCTTCAAAAATAAGAGAAGAATCCATTCCACACTAGTCCTCTCTACCCTATCCATAGATTCATCCACTATGATGCCGGCGAACTTCTTCAAGATGCTGTTCTTTACCACTTGGTCGATTATGAAGACAATGTGGGTAAAATTGACCAACTAGTAGTATTTCTGTTTTTGATTAATCTTTGTTCAATTTCTGTTTGGAATCCTTCGGATGATGACAATTGGATATGGGCTAGTGTTTAAGGTCAAGTGATTCAACTTAATGTTTAAATGATCGGCAAATACCAAATTGTTCATGCGCGGGAACTCGTTTATAAGAAATCCTTTATAAATGTTACGCCCCAAGAGATTCAATCACTCACCTAATTTAGGACGATGACTTCCAGAAATTAAAACCATATAATTTCCATCCACAAGCATGACTTCTTGACTGAATGATAATAAACACGTCATCCCTAGATTAGGAAGTCATGAAAAAGTCTTTGATGATGATCATAAAAGCTTTATACGCTATTTTTTCTCACATAAAAGTAAATTGGGCTCAATACATTTTTGATCGACTTAAAAGTTTTTGGATTCCAACTCTCGTAGCATTATTTATACACCATACATTATGAGAATACTAGGGTCATTAGGAATTCATTCATATCTTTTCCAATATGAAGAAATATCTGTCAAAGATAGTAGTATTAGATTTCTCTCCTTAATGCATCTCCTAGAGACACCAACGAACATTATTCCTTTTACCTAATATCAGCCTCCCCAACAACATCAACAAGCACCTCTAACTAGACCTTCCCAACCTACCAAAGCTTCAATGGCTATAGAGTATTACCCTGATTCTAAAATACAGGAAGCTAGGATATATCCGTAGATCTAGGAGAGATTTATCGAGATGTTGCACTACAAAACCAACTTCTTCTCTCCTTAAACCAACAAGTGCTTGATAAAAGGATGTCACGATTAGAACCGTCTTTTTCTACTCGTATGATCAAATTAGAAAATACATTAGATAAGGTTGTTTCAACTTTGGGAAAAGTTCTCCGTAAAGTTCATGGTCATTCTTCATCGCTTTCATCGTCTTCTCCGTTTCCTACTCCACCACCACCATCAGTTTTCTACGCAGGACCTTCTTCAGGCACAGGCCCTTCGTAGGAACCTCTCCGATACTCTTGTCATGTAAAAGAACATATTTGTCTTGATGCTGAGGATAGTGGAGGTTTATCTTTTCCTTCTTAAGATCCTCACGCTTCACATGACCCTTAGGACTACAGCTACTACCCAACATTTCAGCGCATGTCTATTCAGAAAGATGGAGAGTATGCCGACCAGTCTCACTGGCAGCAAGGTACATACAATGATGACTCGTCCAGATTCTGGGGTTATTATAACTACTAGTAAGATTTTAGTACAATTGTTCACATTTAATTATGTATTTCTATTTTTTATTTATCTGGTACTATATGTTTGTTAGTTAAAATCTTTCTTGATTATCTATTTGTTTATTTTCATTCTCTACTATAGCTATATTCTTTTTTATTATGCCAAAGGGGAAGAAATATCATATTACATGTATATAGGGGGGGTTATCACATTCAGGGGGAGATATATGTTATAAAGCGATTGTATATTTGTCATCGTCAAAAAGGGACAGAATGTTAGAACTACTATTCCATGGTTTTGATGATGATAACTATACAATCATACAAATACACTATATATTCTATCTACTTGTAGGAACAAGCTTTTAGAGTTCAAATTGAAGACATCTAAACAAAGGATAAGAATCACCAGTATTAGAAAAGTTAATATGGTGTTATTATTGTCATAGATATTATTTGTAAAATCTCCTTTAGTAGTTGGTTTTAAACTTAAACATTACCACGAAAAAATTCTTTCAAACTCTTTATAATAAAAGCCGAAGAAAAGAAAAACAACAAATGTCATACATTTGACATTACGTATCAGACATTTGGCTGAAGCTTTTGTTTTTAAATTCGAAATAGCATTAGACGTCTAATAGAATTTTCAGACATATGTGTCTGGGCTCTATCTAAAATATATACACAAGCTCAGATGTCTGAACTTATGCCCATACGTCTGTGTTGGGCAATGGCCTTAAGAATTGAAAAAACATCTGCTTCAACTTGTAGATACTTTCACAATTCTTCACTGCATCTCTTTCCTATTACTTTTCATAAATTCTCTTCATCATCTATATATGCGAATTTTTTAAGATTTGAAGTACCCAAATTTTCTAAATCTCTTATCTACATTCTTTATATATTCTGATTTCTAAAAGCAAACAATTTCAGCCTTTATTACTTCCTAAAATCAAAGCTTCATATACACATACTACTTAAAGGAGATTATAGGAAGATTTTTAATCTGCAGTCAAAATCGGTGTTTTCTAGAACACATACTTATCTTATAAAGAAATGTTGTATCGAGCCTATTTCTTCGGGCAAAGCGAGGGTTGTTTAATAGTTAAAGCCGAAGACGAGCTTCAGACTGGACGTAGGACGGAAGGTACGAACCAGTATAAAAACTCTGGTGTGATTGTTTCTTAACTATTAGTTACTTTACTCTGTTATTCATAAGTTAGTATTCTATTATACTTGCATATTAGATATACATATGAGATCCATACACTCTTTCATATATGTTATATACAATGACTCACTATTCAAACATGTTATTAGGAAGATAATTTTTAAAAATTAAATAATTAAGAGTTTCAAAGTATCTTAAAATTTTAAGGATGACTTTATGAATTAATGTTCTCTTATATGTTAATTAAAATATCAGGAGAAAATTTTATATACTCCTAAGAAACAATTAGTAAATTGAATCTATGATATATATATATATATATATATATATTATATTGATTCAACATTAAATTAGGTAGTGTCTAAGGTATTAAACTTTCATAAATAAAAGGATTTATTTTCTAAATGAAAATAATCTCGGATTGAGGAATATTTTTAGTAATTTTGAAAGATGAGAAATTATAATAGAAAATCAAGGATGAGAAATGAGACTAGATTTATATTTTTGGGTTTCACCTAAAATAAGCATTGTTGAATATTGAGATAAGTAAATAATTAAGGGATTTGGAAAAAAATTCTAAATCAAAGTGGGGTTTGGAAAATTAAGGGGTTCTTGTAAATGATTTTCTAATGGGAAATTGAATTTGGAGACTTGATTATTATAATAATAATTTCTTAGGAAGCATATTCTTTAATTGTTATCATAAAAGAAGATGGAAAATTTTAATTAGTAAATTCTTGAATAGGATAATATCCAATGGGAGGGCCCTATTGATATATACACACTGTGTAGTAAAACTGTAAGGCATTAATAAAGGCAATGATTGCACTTTAAGGGCTTTAGCTACAGAAACCTCTTTTTGGAAAATCTTTAAGTTTTCAAAACTTTATAGTAATTTTGGAAATAACTAAAGGAAGTTTCTTTATTTTGGAAATAAATATTTAGCAAAGAAAAATAATTGGGAATTCTTTGGTAAAGAGTAATCTTCATTTTGAAATAAAATTTGCATTGTTAGACTATAAAGGAAATCTAGTTAAGTAACGTGAACACGGTAGAACGAGTTATATAATATGAGCCTTTCAAAATTAAAAACAACTAAGAGTTTTGTTTGATATAGAAATAAGTAAGAGGTAAGTTAGAAAAGAAAATAATTTGTAATTGGGGGTTTGTGTGAATTTTGAAAATCTAAAAAACCACTTTGCGAAAGAATTTCATGACGAGATAAATTTATATTAAGAATCTTGAAATTTAAATGAGGAGAAATCTTAGAATTAATCTACAACTCTTTAATATGATTAATTTAGCAAGTCACTTCGAACATTAAGAATATTAAGTATTTTGAATGGATAAATTACATTTAATGAATTGGGATATGAAAATTTAGATTAAAAACTTATTTGGAAATTTACAACTAAGGACCTCTTTTAGGTTATAACCTTTATTGATAGTTTAGGTTGGAATTTGTAGAATTTTAAATTCGTTAAACAAGTTACATAAGTAATTCATAGTGAGATCTAAGAATGAGGTAACTAAAAAAAGAAATTTCTGTCAGTAATAGATTATCGAAATTTAGAGAACTCAAATCAATCATTTGAGTTTATCATAAATAAAGTAATGAACAGAACTGCATTCCATGGGAAAATAAAATAGAGAACTTGTTAGTCCGTGAGATGATGGTTTTGATGACAACAACCTTAGAATAGGATTATAAAATATAAATACTAGCATTATAGTTGAGAAATATATGTATATGCAGGATTTAACCAGGCAGGTACCAAGAATGAATACTGTACAATATAGAGATTCAAGATATCAAGATTGAAGACTCATGACTATCAAGAATATCAATATTATCAAGATTTCAAGATTTCAAGTAATTTATTTTTTAATTAGGAATTTTTTTAAAACTCCTAGAAAAGCACCGGCATCTTAAAATCCAATTTATTCGTGGAATGGAATCCACTTCGTGCCCGTTAAAGGGATGGAACCCTAAGTAGGATGGAACGTACGAAAAATCTAGTGGAACATTGTTTTATATCTGCTAACATTTTATTCAAATGATTTTACAAAATTATCTTGTTTTCAAAATGATTTCAAAATCTTCCTTTTAAAAGAGTCAAAAACATCTATCCTGATTTTAAATACTTTTAGCCTCAAAATAATCTTTATTTTCAAAATCAAATTATCCTTAGTTTGAAAATTATCTTTAATAATAATATATTTAGCTTTTAATATTTATACTTAGATTTAAATATAAAATTATAGTAAAATTTTATATATATTATTCTCTATATTTATTTATGTATTTTAACTATAGTTAAGTATATTTATAAAAGTTTAAAATTGTTTTAATATAATATAAAAGTTATTTCAAAGAAAAACAAACCACCAAAATTTCCTTTAGGATGTCGACATACTCAATATACCCATGTCGACATGGTGTCAGTTAATTTTAAAATTTAAATTTCAAAAGAAGTGTCTATTCGTCATATCTCTTCACGAATGGACATGGTTGTTGTTCTTCTATAAATAGGGGTTGGTTTCAACGAATTTTCATTCATATTTTATGGTTTTCATTTCTCTTCTACTTCCACATTTCTTTATACACATTCCAACCATTACTCAACCGAAATCAACATTGAATCTAACTAGATTTTCTCTGGTTTGATTCTCTATCACTATCTCAACAAGATCCATAGTGCTATTCATAGTTATAGGCTTCTTTGTAATCAATTAAATGAGAAAATATGTGATTGTGGCCTTGGAAATCAATCAAGCGAGAAAAGGTGTGATTGTAGCCTTGGAAATCAGTTGGGTGAACTTGTTGCCGGGAAAATCACGTATCTCTACCCAGAGGATTGTGAATCTAGAGGGTGTACCTCGTGTCCTTGAAATAGAGGGTGTAATTGTAAAGATTGCTTTTGAAAGGAAATCCGTACTTGTATGCGGGACTGGATGTAGGGTAACTCTGAACCAGTATAAAATTCGTGTGTTCTTTCCTTTACTACTTTTACCTTATTTCTGCATCTGTGTTTGAATATTGCATACATTTCTGTTCAAATTAACAAAAAATCAAAAATATTTAATAATTCCTTAAAACACTATTCACTCTCCCTCTAGTGTTTATCTTAGCCTTAAGATCCATAATCCGCATTTCTCATATTTGGTATCGGAGCAAGGTTTTCAAAGTTTCATAATCTAATTTTTGAAAAAGTTTTTAAAATGGCTATATTTGCTAATACTAGTTTAGAAATATTCAGATCATCATTGTCTCATGAGTCTGCATATAATCAATGTTCAAATTTAAGTTGTCTACCAAAATTGTTTGATGTGCAGGAAACATGCTTTATGGGAGTTGAGGAATCAATCCACAACGGACAAATTGTGCGGATCAAAAAGAATAAATGAATACTCGATAGTGGATATTCTAGACACGTGACTGGCAATCCAGATATGCTGAATGATATATTATACAAAGACAAAGGACTGGTTAACTTTGGAGACAATTTAAAAGGATATGTGATTGGCATCGGCAAAGTCGGTAACTCTGAAACTCATATTATTACTAATTTTTTGCTAGTTAAGAAACTGAAACATAATCTGCTGAGTATAAGTCAACTCTGCGATAAAGGATATAAAATTAAATTGAAAAATATAATTATCACATTGAAGATAATAATTCAACCATAATACTTGAGGGAATTAGGAAAAAGAATATTTATATTCTTAGTATGAAAGTTTCAAGTGATTATCAGTGTCTGTTGGCAAATACAAGTGACCTTTGGATTTGGCATAAGAGATTTAGGAATTTGAATTTCAAACTCTTATCTAGACTGTCAAAACATGATCTACTTAGAGGTCTCCCTAAAACGAATTTTAAAGTAGATGGTCTATGTGATGCATGTCAATTAGGAAAACTTAGAAAAAGTTCTTTTAAATTAAAAGATATGATTTCAACTTCAAAACCTCTTGAATTACTTCATCTTGATTTATTTGGTCCATCTCAAATTCTGTCAATAAATCATAATAAATATGTTTTTGTAATTGTAGATGATGATTCTAGATTTACATGGACGATATTTTTGAAACATAAAAGTGATACTTTTGAATGTTTTAAGAACTTTACAAAAAGGATTCAAAATCAACTTTCTCTAAAAATTATAACCATTCATAGTGATCATGGTGATGAATTTGAAAATGAAAAGTTTGAGAAATTATGCAATAAAAAGGGAATAACTCACAATTTTTCTTTTCCAAGAACTCCACAACAAAACGGAGTAGTATAACGTAAAAATAGGACGATTCAAGAGTGTGCGAGAACTATGCTTTCAGATAGTAAATTACCAAAGTATTTTTGGACAGAAGCAGTTGCTACCGCCTGTTATATTTTAAATAGAATTTTAATTAGACCTTTAACTGATAAGACATCTTATGAACTTCTTCATAGAAAGAAACCTAAAGTATCTTATTTTAGAATTTTTGGTAGTAAATGTTTTATTTTAAATACTAAAGATAACTTAGATGAATTTGATCCTAAATTTGACAAAGGTATCTTTATCGGATATTCTAATAGAAGAAAAGCGTACATAGTATTTAATTTAAGAACTAACACCATCGAAGAACAATGCATGTTTCGTTCGATGAAAATCTCAAATTTTTTGAAGATACAAATAATGAAGAGGATTTAATCACTCAAAATCAAGAGTCAACTGAAACTTATAATGAAATTAATCATCCTAGTAAAAGGATTAAACATTTAAAAGATCACCCTATTGAAAATATACTAGGAGATATGCAATCTGTTGTTAAAACTACAAATCAATTAAGTCAAATGAGTAATGTAGCTTTTATATCAACTATTGAACCCAAGAATCAAAAATAAGCATCAACTGATGATTCATGGATTTTGGCTATGCAAGAAAAACTAAATCAATTTAGTAGAAATGATGTTTGGGAACCTGTTCCTAGACCTGAAAATAAAACTATAATTGGAACTAAATGGGTTTATAAAAATAAAATGAATGAACAAGGAGAGGTAGTTAGAAATAAAGTTCGATTAGTCGCTCAAGGTTATTGTCAAGAAGAAGGAATAGATTTTGATGAAACCTTTGCTCCCGTAGTAAGATTAGAAGCCATTAGGATTCTACTTGCTTTTGCAAATCATAATAATTTCAAATTATTTCAAATGGATGTTAAAAATGCTTTTTAAATGGATTTGTAAAAGAGGAAGCATATGTTGAACGACCACCACTTTTTGAAAATGAAAAATTACCAAATCATGTTTACAAACTTAAGAAAGTTTTATATGGTCTAAAACAAGCTCCTAGAGCCTGGTATGATAGACTAAGATCTTACTTATTACAATCAAACTTTGAAATTGGTAAAGTAGTTAATACTCTTTTTATTAAAAGAAATAAAAATGATATTCAACTAGTACAAGTCTATGTAAATGATATCATTTTTGGATCAACTAATTTTGAAATGAATAAAAAAATTTCTAAAGCAATGACAAAAGAGTTTGAGATGAGTCATATGGGTGAATTAAACTTCTTTTTAGGATTACAAATAAAACAATTAGATAATGGTATCTTTATTAGTCAAGAAAAATTTGCTAAAGACCTAATTAATAAATTTGGTTTGACTACTGCGAGTGGAAAACCTACTCCCATGGCAACCAATGAGTACCTTAGTAAAGAAGATCTCTCGAAAGATGTAGATCAAAAATTATATAGAGGAATGATTGGATCACTAATCTATATTACTGCTAGTAGACCTGATATCATGCATAGTGTTTGTCTCTGTGCAAGATATCAATCTCAAACTAAAGAGACCCACTTAAAAACCGTAAAACATATCATAAAATATGTTAAACACACCTCTGATTATGGCTTATTTTACCCTAAAAATGATTCTTTTGACTTAATATTTTACTGTGATGCTGATTATGCTGGTTGTAAATCAGACCGAAAAAGTACAAGTAGAACTTGTCACTTTTTGGGGCATTCTCTGATTTCCTGGTTTAGTAAAAAGCAAAACACGGTTTCTTTATTAACAACTGAAGCAGAATATATTTCTGCTGCTTTGGCTTGTTCTCAAGTAACATATATGCAGCAAAATTTTAAAGATTATGGTTTAAATATCTCAAAATCACCAATTTATTGTGATAATATTAGTGCGATAAATTTATCCAAAAATACTACTAAACATGCTCAAACTAAACATATTGATATAAGACATCATTTTCTCAGAGATAATATAAATAAGGAAGTAATTACTCTAGATTATATTAATTCCGAGAATCAAATTGCTGATATATTAACAAAACCCTTAAATGAATCTATATTTACTAAATTAAGAAGAGAATTAGGTATTTTTTCAATAACTGAAATATAAAAAATATAAATAACAAAGTATAATTAAAAATTAGATCAAAATAAATTAAACAGCAAAAATTCAATCACCATGTTGACATCCCCTTGTACCTCATGTCGACATACAACGATTTTAAATTTTTTGAAATTTTTTCCCACTAAAATTAAAATAATTGGTTATATATTCTTCTTATTTTCGAAATTCTATTCATTCTTTCTGTTATTTCTCTGTTCTATCTTCTGAAATTAGATAATCAATGACATCCTCTTCCAAATCAAACAAAAATTCAACCTTTTCTTTCCATTCTCCTACTTCTGGACCGTTTCAACGAACAACGCTCGCTCGTATAACGAAAATGAAGAATTCTCTGAAGGATGCACTTCAGATAATGACTGAAATCCAAGTGATGAAACTTCGAATGGCCAAAGAACAAGAGAGGCAAGGCAAAAATCATTAGGAATTTACAAAATTTTCTAATGGACAATCACGCTAACCCGATCTTAATTGATGAAGACTCTTCAGGAGATCGAGTACAGGAGGCCAGCGAGGAAGAAGAAGTCCCCATGGAAGAAGTGCACGCAGAAAATGACAACAAAGTCGTTTGCGTTGGTGAAGTGTGCTTTAACAAAGATGGAAATCTTGTCGAACAACATGAAAATTTCTGTTTCCACTATCCAAATTGTTCGGTTCATAGATCTCACATTTTCAAAGACACTCATTAGTTTCTTTTCTCTTTTTCCCCGTTGTTGTATGTTCTTCTTACGTTTCCCACGAAAATGTAAATATAACTATATGATTAATAAATAAGTTGTGTTCTTATATGTGTTCTATTAAAAGTATTATTATATACATAGGATAGTTAGTATTTTAGGACTAAGTTTTAAGTTTTAGAGATAAATATTGATTATTTATGATAACACTATCATTATAATCGCATATCATAAAGTATTAGATTAAGAGGGAGTTATATAGTTTGGAGTTACATAGTTTGGAGTTATATAGTTTGGAGTTGGTTTTTGTTGATGACAAATGGGGAGAAGTATAAAAAAGGATAGTTAGGCAAGCATAGATTAAGGGGAGTTATTAGGATAGAAGTAATATTTTATAAAAAAAGGTTGTCATCGTCAAAAAAGGGGAGATTGTTAGTCCGTGAGATGATGGTTTTGATGGCAACAACCTTAGAATAGGATTATAAAATATAAATACTAATACTACAGTTTAGAAATATATGTATATGCAGGATTTAACCATGCAGGTACCAAGAATGAAGACTGTACAGTATAGAGATTTAAGATATCAAGATTGAAGACTCATGAGTATCAAGAATATCAAGATTATCAAGAGTTCAAGGTTCCAAGTAATTTATTTTTTAATTAGGAATTTTGTTAAAACTCTTAGAAAAGCACTGACATCTTAAAATCCAATTTATTCGTGGAATGGAATCCACTTCAAGCCCGTTAAAGGGATGAAACCCTAAGTAGGACGGAACCTACAAAAATCTAGCAGAACATTGTTTTGTATCCGCTAACTTTTTATTCAAATGATTTTACAAAATTATCTTGTTTTTAAAATGATTTCAAAACCTTCCTTTTAAAAGAATCAAAAACATCTATCCTGATTTTAAATACTTTTAGCCTCAAAATAATCTTTATTTTCGAAATCAAATTATCCTTAGTTTTAAAGATATCTTTAATAATAATATATTTAACTTTTAAAATTTTACTTAGATTTAAATATAAATTTATAGTAAAATTTTATATATATTATTCTCTATATTTATTTATGTATTTTAACTATAGTTAAGTATATTTATAAAAGTTTAAAATAGTTTTAATATAAGATAAAAGTTATTTTCAAAGAAAAACAAACCACCAAAATTTCCTTTGGGATGTCGACATACTCAATATACCCATGTCGACGCAGTGTCAGTTAATTTCAAAATTTAAATTTCAAAAGAAGTGTCTATTCGTCATATCTCTTCACGAATGGACATGGCTGTTGTTCTTCTATAAATAGTGGTTGTTTTCAATGAATTTTCATTCATATTTTCTGGTTTTCATTTCTCTTCTTCTTCCACATTTCTTTATACACATTCCTACCATTACTCTGCTGAAATAAACATTGAATCTAACTAGATTATCTCTGGTTTGATTCTCTATCACTATCTCAACAAGATCCTCAGTGCTATTCAGAGTTATAGGCTTCTTTGTAATCAATTAAACGAGAAAAGGTGTGATTGTGGCCTTGGAAATCAATCAAGCGAGGAAAGGTGTGATTGTAGCCTTGGAAATCAATTGGGTGAACTTGTTGCACGGGAAATCAAGTATCTCTACCCAGAGGATTGTAAATCTAGAGGGTGTACCTCGTGGCCTTGAAATCGAGGGTGTAATGGTAAAGATTACTTTTTAAAGGAAATCCATACTTGTGTGCGGGACTGGATGTAGGGTAACTCCGAACCAGTATAACATTCGGTGTATTCTTTCCTTTACTGCTTTTACTTTATTTCTGCATCTGTGTTTGATTCTGTGATCATATTTGTGTCTGAATATTGTATACATTTATGTTCAAATTAACAAAAACTCAAAAAGATTTAATAATTCCTTAAAACACTATTCACCCCCTTCTACTGTTTATCCAAGCCTTAAGATCCGTTATCCGCATTTCTCACATAACTTATAAGAGGTTTGTATGTAGGTTACATCTTGGAAATCTCCCGCATGCTTGTATTTTTGACTATGGTGGAAGCTAGGAGAATCATATTTATCTTGATTGAATTTTTCCTAATGTTGATAGTTTCCAACTCAACATCGGTATGGTTCCTTCCAAGACTTTATTTAGGAGACCTTATCAATCACTCTCTTGTTAGTTTGAATCCAGAAAAGAAATGGATCTTAAATCCTGACTCTACTTATGAATCCTTTAGAAAGATCTTGGAATTTTTTTTTGAAAATCCAATCTTTATTCGTGTTTCTTCCTTGTTCGATGACTGGTATTTCAGTCAATTTGGGTTAACTCTTAGATATATGGGACCCTACCCAACCATTAAGTGTAGTAGCCATGTTGCTTACGGAATTTCCTTGCCATTATAGATCTTTGGAATTCGTGGTGTGCTTCATGTGTTTAGCTTTGGAGATACTTTACAAATTCTGATTCTATTCTTGAGTATAGAATCCTTATTGCACCTGAGATCTTACAAAATCTAACTTATGATCAGTGTTTTATACGTTTTGTAGCCTTAGAGGCTGAAATCCTTTGAAATATAGTTGTTCCACTCGTCAAGTCCTATGATCTGTTAATCAGTAGGACTGTCCTTAAAAGACTAGAGAGATTTATCAAACGAGCGCATCCTATGTTGCTTTCTAATGCTCATTAGTAATGAGATTCATGTTTAATTATCTCTCAATCATAGCTTATTACTTTAGAATCGATGAATCATCCCTAGTTTGTTATTGACTTTTCTCTTAAGGAAATTGCAGGGATGCAACTTTTGTAAGGGGTGTCTGTAACAACCCTATTCGAGATTACTTGGAATTAAATGTAAAATATGATTTAATTAATTATAGCTAATTTTTATTGATAAATTTGGGGTATTAATATTTATAATTGTTCATATTTCCAAATTTAAAAGGGGATGGATTTGAAATAAATAAGGAATTTATAAAAGGATTTCCATGTAATGATGGATGAATTGAGAATTTATAGAAACAACAAATTATGTATTTTCATTATTATAAAAATAATAATAAAAGAGTAATCTTGAGAAAACGAGTGAATAAAATATATGGAAATAAATTTTGTAATCTAAAATATGAATTTTTCCAAGGTTTATTCACTTATTTATTATAAAGGAGATTTATGATAAATAATTTCCATTTCAAGTTATCACAACAAATGCATACGTTGATTCCACTCGAGAAGTAAAAAAATACAATACTCAAATCAACGCATCGATGTTCGCTTAAAGTAATTTACGATGGTCGCTCCTAACCAAGCTCATTCTCTACATAAGTAGACGTTATTACTGTATAATACGCTTTGTTAATGTGGTTCTCCGGGTGGGGTATTAAACCTTGCTACTGGTTCGCCTCTTTCTTAGGCTTCTCCTTCTTAACTAGTTCGCCATTAATTGAGTACGATAGGCATCTTCAACCAAACCTTCAAGCATGACTCCATATGGTATTTATATAAGTCCTAATTCCTTTAGTGGCGAGTTCAATTATTTTTCAAACTCTAGGGCTTTCGTACCCACTATATTGATCAAATCGAATCCAAACTTTTCCAATTCGTTATATTTACTTAGGTACTCTCCAACTGATAACTCTACCTATGTCAAATGGATGAATTTCTCTAACAACAACCATTTCTATGTTCATGGTTAAACCTAACTTCAAATTTCTTTGTAAAATCTTCCTTCATGATATTTCTTCATTGACTTCAGACATTACCATATCCAAGTAGTTAATTGCTTCTCCCTGAAGGTGCAAGGAAGCTTGCTTTCTTCTTGTAATATCATTCAAACCAAACAAACTGAATATTTACTCATAAGTGCAAAGCCATGCTTGTTTCAAAGAATAAGGTTCATTCCTACATATATTTTTCCACCCATAAGGGAAATGTCTCTATGTATGTGACGACTCATAAATTCGTACCGTTTAAATCGACAATAAACCACACATGTCCGACCTAAAAGCACAGACTGATGGAAAGTCAAGAGAAAGAAAAGAAGAGAGAAGAATATAAGATAAGAAAGAGAGAAGAGAGAACAAAATAGAACAATACAGAATCTCACATCGCAGCGGAATAACATATAATGTCATATCAATGATCTTTACAAAACAGAAACAATATATACATACATCAATCAGAGTTCAACAATCAATCACTAGTCATCGGCCTAGACAGTTATAATAACCTATTCTTATAATGCTGTTAATATAAAGAACAACAATGCGCAAAGCGGATAATAAATAGATACATGTATACGGAAATGAAGATCTCCAGATCGCCAGCTGAATCTCCAAAAGCACCAAATATGAACCTGTAAATATACTCGATCTGACCCGAGCATTGAAAGGTAAGAACACCCGGATCAGTATGGTAAACTAGCATGAGAAACACACTCAACTAAATTTATCAATTATCAAACTTTTCCTTTCAAAACAAAAGTATCTCGTAAGACATCCCCATACATAAACACGGACATGTTTTTACCTTACAATAACTAAAACGTTTCATATCAAATTTTCTTATATTATAATAGTGTCTATTATAAAAAATATTAATCATAGCCAGAATGGTTACCTAGCATTTCGGGGCTATTCATTACGCCAATACAAGCAAAACCGCAAGTTTGTAGTGGGGTTTGGATTTCCATACAAATGTCCAAGTGAAGGGACTACCTTCCGGTAGTACATCTCTAGAGGAATGTACCGAGGAACATCACAAAGAAACCTCTACCAACACAAGACCGACCTACCTCTATATCTAGGTAGTATCGAATATATCATCCCCCGGTCGTTACCGACATTTCTGAGGGCCCTCATAGCATATAAACCACATTAATTTACATCCCAACGCCATAGCGTGAAGAAATATATCTAGAAGAGGATGACCATATCCTAATTGGAAATTACCCACTTAGCCTTGTCGCATCTAACCCTGTTTCGGTCACTTTCGGTTGATAAGGCCTGAGGGACGATTACCTTTCACATATCACATATCACTTCACTTTGAATGTCATATGGTCATTTCCGTTGACGACTAATTGCCTTCCATAAAAATACAACCCTTGAGCTCGTATGTCTCAAGGAGGGTGTTAAGCTAAGAGAAGTTGCATTCTCCATCACCACTGATGTACGTTTATAAAAACCATTATACGTAATCTTTAGAAATACAATATCAGACAAAAGTTCATACAAGTTGTCCAGAAACATGACAAACTGAATTTACTTTCCAACCACATCCTGTCGGGAAATCCCAAGGATTAGTAGCGAATGTTCCTTGCATTGGATATTTCATAACAAAGAGACTATTGCTATTATATGTATATTGGGATTTTAACCCCAAACAATCAACAAGCAATCCTCCACAATGAAAATCCTAAATATCAATATCATCACAATCTGCACAATCGAACGCATAAATTTGGTCCGAAGTGGTTTTCGGATAAACCGATCCCGGTCTCTTCATACCAACAACCTAAAACCTTTCTCAACCTCACACAGAAACTAATTCTCATAGACTTATCACGTCTCCAACTTCCAACTTGTTATAGTTTGGCCAAGAAGGAAACTTGATAGATTAGAGTAATAGTTCGCATTAAACGAATTAACATCCTCAACACAAACGATAATCAAGCCTACACAGATGGCTACATACTAAGTGTACGACTAAATAGTTCCCACATCATGTCAAGGAACAAAAATTGCCAAATTTGATAGTCGGTTATTTAACTATCAAAGCAACAAACAAATATCTTGCACCATAAGCAATCACTAGGCCCCTTAATTAATCTTTTGTTAATTAATCCACTTTCCAAATATTCACTACAAATTATCTTTAAAAAGATATAATTCCAAACCCATTTCAATATTTTAATATTGGAAAACATTTCCATATATTTATATAATAATAAGTAATTCACAAATCAATTTATTTTCAACACTTAGAAAATATTACATATACTGAAATCATGATTAAGTATATATTTTATTCTTTAAGGAAAACATTCTCTTAAACATACTTATTTGGATCAAAACGAACGTTGCGTAAAACATCGTTATAATAACCAAAAATCACTAGTATAAGGATTCGATAATTAGATTGATATGTTAATCCCATATACTATACAAAACATCTCGTTTAGAAAATCATTTACTATAATAATAGTGTTATAGTACATGCTTTCCTTACTTCTCGAAACGTATATTTCAACAATGAATGTTGAAATCTATGTATTCGATACTTAACGCATTTTAAAACTTCTTTAAATCTTTTAACTTCATTTTATAATATCACTTCCCAAAAATATCCATTTATATAAAGGAATATTCACTGTCCAAAATGGTGAATATAATTCATTAACCAAATTCAAAACTTCTACACATTTATTTAAAGGATTATCCACTGTTCAAAATCGTTAATATAATTCCTTTAATAAACTTTCATATTTCACTTATCAAATTCAATTGATTTCGGATTTATAAACAATGTTTATAAATTCTATTTATATTTTATAAAAACTTCCGTTTATAAAATTCCTTTGTTAATCAATTCCATTTACCTCATTTACATGCCAAAATGCAATTATAAGTTTATTTACTTGTAAATCTCTTATTTGCCAGTTCATTCCTTTATAACTTCATCAATTCATAAATCTTATTCACTTATAAAATCCAATTATAACTTCATTTTAACACTTATAAAAACTCCTTTATATTCCCATTATTTTTATTTATAAAATATCAATTTTTTCTTAAATCTTATATGTTAACCATTTATAATAAATTCAAAATTCTCATTTAACTTATTTTATAAAGTAGTTAGCTTCATATTTCAATAATCACATTTTTAATTCCATTTAAATAAACTTCTTCTTTAATAATTTACAAATCATTATTAAAACTTATATAACTTCAAAAATCACTTAAGCGGCCTTTTAATTTGAAATCATTGCTTTAATATTTTAAAATTCCAAAATATGGCCCAATGCTACAACAACACCAAATACATCAATCACGGCATCCAAAACATCATATATCACATGATAACAGCATATATATCAATATCTATAAATAAAACCAATACTGGTGAGGAATCTAGTTGAATCCCTCCAACCTGTCACCTACAACAAATATACATTTTAGAAAATATGTACAATGTTCGCTTTGAGGTAGACGTGCATAGAAAAGGTCATCCGCTCATACACTGAAACATATAGGGTCTCATCTGCTCCAATAGGCAGGAATATATCCAAATACCAATCAATATATGTATAATACACCATATATCATCCAAACAATCATCAATCAGCATAAAATAAATTTGTTCTCACTTATATAAAAATATAAACGAGACAGAAAGAGTGAGTTGTACTCACTTTGGTTCCAATAGCAGTTGTAATGTTTTATTCCGAATAAAATTAAACAAGCGTTTAATTTTAAACAAAATTTTCATTAGCTTCAATCAACTCCAAACTAGCTCTAAAATATAGTGCTAGTCAATACGAAGTTAACGCAACTTGTTTCGTCAAAAAGGAACCTCGTATGAAGAAGTTATAGCATTTTAAACATTACATGATTTAAATTATAAATTATTTACAACTTTTTATTTTATTTTTAAACCTCAATCATCCTGGCCGTTGATCTCTTCTCAAAAAATCTAGGCCGCACGTGTTTGTTCTTCTTTCGAGGTTCTATAAGTACACGAGAAACCAATAGCCGCCATCTTCCCATTGAATTATACTCCTCCTCCGTTGATCGTGAAGCCTATCCGATACCACCGTTCAAATACCCTAGTCAAGCTCTACCACTGACCTTGATCCCTTGAAGCTCGGCCTCCCTTTTACCTTGAAAAACGTGCATGAACTAAGGATGAAAGCGACCCCTTTTTGCCTCCAATCGACGACGATAATAAAAACCGACCGTTGCATGTGAAGATCTCAGATGCTCTACAACATTGTAGTTGGACGTTTCTTCTAATTGTTAATGGATTGAGAGATATTAAGCGAAGAAGATTGAAAGATATCGGCTATTGAAATGTTTAAACGGATGCCCGGGTTAGAGATTAGGGTTTGAGTGAAAAAGAAAATATTGAGGTCCTTATATAGAAAATTTTGTGACGCTATTTATCCGAAAAATTTTCAAACTCCAAACGAAGCATGCCGCCTGACGTTTATAATGTTTTACCCCTATTCCAATCACAATGGAATATATATCTAAGCTAATTCGATCGTATTTGGAAGATAGGTTTTCAAATCGAGTTACTTAAATTAAAATTTACTTAAACAAATTTCTATGCCTTTCAGCTTGCCACAACTAAACTGTAAATCCGATTGACACGAAAATTGAAATCCTATAATAATATAAAATTACAGATCCAATGAAACTGGTTCGAAATCTGAGACTGTCAAAAATGACTATTTTTATACGTTAATTAAATATTATAATATTTAATTTCTATTAATTTACTTTTAATTCAATTTTAAAAGTTCTCTAACATCATTCTAATTTAAATAGGATTTAATTCAACTTTATAAATCATTTTTATTCACATTAAATTCAAATTTCAATTATTTCAGCAATTTCAAATATTAAATTAACAATTTAATTATCCATTTAAATCAAGATATTTGAAATATAAGTTATTCAACTTATAAAAATTACCTGTCAATATTTAAAATGAATTAAATATCTCAATTTCAAATGACTGAAATTCTGGTCGTTACATTCTCCCCTACTTAAAAGAATTTCATTCCGGAATTACCAAGTAAGAAAAAAAATCACAAAATCCATTAACTTTTCAAAAACAGTTAGTTCAAATTAGATTTCAAATTCATTTAAACCTTTTAGCTTTTCCAAAATCCATAGTTAAACTTCTTATAAAAACTTTTCTAAGTACTTAAATCCATTCTGTTATTTTTTTCAAAACTAAGTAATATCGTTTAACTTTTAACTCAATATCAAAATTTTAGTTATAAATTTTTTTCCAATTTCTCAAAAAAATTCTAACGCCTTAAACTTTCAAAAAATTTCCACCATAGTCTCCTTTGCGCGGTTCGATCCAAAAAAAAAACAATATATATCATAAATATACATCTCATCTTCGAGGATGAGGCATCCCATAGGGGAAAAAATCATAAAAGTACAATATGCAATCCGAGATATGTACCTTATATATTATTAGCGAGCATATACGACTAATATACGCAAAAGCGAGCTCCGAATGCGAAGCATACACCATCCGCACCTACTAAACACTCAACAAACAAATAAGAAATATGTATACATGAAAAGTAATACCAATACAACAACTATATATGCCAATATAGCAAATGCAACCAATAAGCAGCAAATCCAACCATCAAACAACTATCATCCAGCTAACATCCAACAAGCCAATATCTACCCAATCAATCCATAACCAAATCAATATACATTCATTTCTTATTAATATTCATTGAACTGATTTTTCAATTTAATCACATTTGTTTCATTAACGTTGGATTTCTCTAACATTCATTTATTCGTATTCAACTAGTTTACATTTTCTAATTTACATTCAAGTTAGTTCACTTCCAAATCAAATCAAATTCAATTCTATTTAGATTCACTTACTTCCATTTTGAATTCAATTACTTAGCTTTTAATTTTATTAATTCAATTTCATTAACACTTAATAAATTTCTATACAATCAACTAACAACCATCTAACAACCAATGCATATCCATCATAACCAGATTTATTTAAATTTCACTCAAAACATTTATATTTACTTCATTTACATTCAATTTGGTTTAATACTTTTATTTCAATTGGTTGATATTCAATTGACTTTCATTCAATTATTCAATTCCCAATTTCATTAGCTTTTAATGAATTAATACTTACACATATATTCCATATCAATTCATATATTTAATTCAATTGCTAATTCATTTAACAACTAAAGTTGAATTTCAGTACATAACTCAAATTCATAGTCATTAATTACTTCATCTCATTAATTCACTTTATTAATTCATTTTGATATCAAATTTGACTCCATTCGACATTACTTAAGTTATTTTCGATTTCATTCACGCTTACATGTACTTTCACTATACAACTTAAGTTCACTTCTAATTTAATTCAAATTCTATTTTATTTAACTCATTTCATTGGCTCATTTCTTTTTCTTTACTTGAGTTAAATTTCATTTTCAAAGATCGTTTCCTTGTAACTTAAATTTCAACTTATAAATCTAATTAAGATTTTTTTTTGGGTTAACAAAATTGTTTAACCAATTTTATATTTGGTTTTACTTACGTTTTCTCATTTTATAAGTTATATAACTTATTTATTTTAACTTCCAAATTCATATTATATGATCACTTACCACTTAAGTTTAATTTCCATTTCAATAACTTATCTAATCTAGTTCAAATCCAATTAAATTTATTTAACTTTCCTTTAGTTAAATTTCAAATCATATATCTAATTATGCTACTCAAATTTATTATTTCATATTATAAGTCCAAACTCATTATACTTATATTCATCAATTTCAACTTGGATTTTAAATTCAAATTTGTTTATCACAACAAAACTTAAATTTCAATTTATTATGGTAGCAAATCCATCACATAGAAACTCTAAAATGATACTAATGATGCTGCAGCCATCACCCTTATTATTTCTCAGCAACAGTAGTGAACTCAGTGCTTTATATTCTTTTAAAAATCCTTTTTATATATTTAATAAATCACGTTTATAAATTCTTTACTTATATAATTTCACTATTTCACTTTATTTATATAAGATTCATTCTAAATTCCTTTATCTTATTTAGATTTATAATAATATAACCTCTTTTATCTTCGAAAAATAACTTCCAAAATCAATGGGATCCAAATTCTTAAATTCTTAGTTTAAATCCATTTTTATTTATAACTCATTTTGTTTCATTTCTTATGTATAGGATTATTTCACAATTGTATATCATATTAATTATAATTTCATATTTATAATTCATTTGCTTGTATAATTTATTCTTTTACAATTGTTATTTTAATTTAGATTATTCAAATAGCTTTTATTAACTTATATATATATATATATATTTACATTTCAAACAACCAAACAATCAATTTATTTACTATAATAATTCCTGAAAAATTGTTTTCTTTATATATATAAAATATAATCGAGGAAAAATTATTTCATTTACCCAATTTAAAAACAATACTATGTTGACTTGCCTCGTTTAAGTGTCTAGAAATCCCTACCGATGACATGGCATCTCACATACCAACCATAATTCACAAACATCTCAACGGATAAGTAAACACAATATAAAACATTTTATAATCACTGATAGATACGTGCTCATATATGTAATACACACAAACTTAATCTAGGGTGCTACTGTCCCTATCTATACTGAGTACACATCAAAGCCTAGGAATATACAAAATCTATGCGCTGATACCAAATGTGACGACCCACAAATCCGTATCATTTGAATCTATAATAAACCACACATGTCCGACCCTAAAAGCACAGACTGATGGAAAGTCAAGAGAAAGAAAAGAAGAGAGAAGAATATAAGAGAAGAAAGAGAGGAGCGAGAACAAAACAGAACAATACAGAATCTCACATCGCAGCGGAATAACATATAATGTCATATCAATGATCTTTACAAAACAGAAATAGTATATACATACATCAATCAGAGTTCAACAATCAATCACTAGTCATCAGCCTAGACAGTTATAATAAGCTGTCCTTATAATGCTGGTAATATAAACAACAACAATGCGCAAAGCGAATAATAAACAGATACGTGTATACGCAAATGAAGATCCCTAGCTCGCCTGCCGAAGCTCCAAAAGCACCAAATATGAACCTGTAAATATACTCGATTTGACCCGAGTATTGAAAGGGAAGAACACTCAGATCAGTCTGGTAAATCAACGTGAGAAACACACTCAACTGTATTTATAAATTATCAGACTTTTCCTTTCAAAACAAAAGTATCTCGTAAGACACACCCACACATAAACACGGACATGTTTTTACCTTACGATAACTAAAACATTTCATATCAATTTTTCTTATATTATAATGTGTCTATTGTACAAATAATATTAATTATAGCCGAAATGGTTACCCATATAGCATTTCGGGGCTATTTATTACGCCAATACAAACAAAAACACAAGTTCGTAGTGGGGTTTGGATTTCCATACAAATGATCAGGTGAAGCGACTACCTTCCAGTAGTACATCTCTAGAGGAATGTACCAACAAATATCACAAAGAAACCTCTACCAACACAAGACCGGCCTACCTCTATAACTAGGTAGTACCGAATATATCATCCTCCGATCATTATTGACCTTTCTGGGGACCCTCATAGTGTGCAAACCACATTAATTTACATCCCGACCATTATAGCAGGAAGAAATATATCTGGAAGAGGATGATCATATCCTAATTGGGAATGACCCACTTAGCCTTGCCGCATCTAACCATGTTTCGGTCATTTCTGGTTGATGAAGCCTGAGGTAATGATTACCTTTACATATCACATCACTTTGAATGCCACACAGCCATTTCCGTTGACTACTAATTGCCTTCCACAAAAATACAACTCTCGAACTCGTATGTCTCGAGGAGGGTGTTAAGCTAAGAGAAGTTCCATTCTCCGCCATCACTGATGTACGTTTGTAAAACCAATGTGCGTAATCTTTAGAAATGTAATGTCGGACAAACGTCCATACAAGTTGTTCAGGAATAGGGCAAATCGAAGGGACTTTCCTACCACATCCTGTTGGGAAATCCCTAGGATTAGTAGCGAATAGTCCTTGCATTGGATATTTCATAACGAAGAGACTACTGCTACTATATTTATATTGGGATTTTAACCCCAAACAACCAACAAGCAGTCCTCCACTATGAAAATCCTAAATATCAAAATCATCACAATCTGCACAATCAAACGCATAAATGTTGGCCCGAAGTGGTTTTCGGGTAACCGTTCCCGGTCATACCAACAACGCAAAAGCGTTTCTCAACCTCACACAGAAACTAAGTCTTATAGACTTATCATGTCTCCAACTTTCAACTTGCTATCCATCGAACAAGAAGGAAGCTCGATAGATTGGAGTAACACTCCGCACTACACGAATCAACATCCTTAACACAAACAATAATCAAGCCTACACATATAGCTACGTAATAAGTTTATGACTAAATAGTTCCCACATAAAGTCGAGGAACTAAAATAGCCAAATTTGATAGTCAGTTATTTAACTATCAAAGCAACAAACAAATATCTAGCACCATATGCAATCACTAGGCCCATTAATTAATCTTTTATTAATTAAATCACTTTCCAAATATTCGCTTTAAATTATCTTTAAAAAGATATAATTCCAAACCCATTTCAATATTTTAATAATTGGAAAACATTTCCATATACTTATATAATAATAATTAATTCACAAATCAATATATTTTCAACACTTAGAAAATATTACATATACTTAAATCATGATTAAGTATATATTTTATTCTTTAAGGAAAACAACCTCTTAAAACTACGTATTTGGATCAAAACGAATGTTGCGTTAAACATCGTTACGACAATCAAAAATCACTAGTGTAGGGATTCAATAATTAGATAGATATATAAATCCCATATACTATAAAAAAAACATCTTATTTCGTACTATAACAATGGTGTTATAGTCCGTGCTTTACTTACTTCTCAAAACGTCTATTTCAACAATGAATGTTGAAATCTATGTATTTGATACTTAACACATTTTAAAACATCTTTAAATCTTTTAACTTCATTTTATAATATCACTTTCCAAAAATATCCATTTTATATAAAGGATTATTCACTGTCCAAAATCGTGAATATAATTCAATAACCAAATTCAAAACTTCTACACATTTAATTAAAGGATTATCCACTATCCAAAATCGTGAATATAATTCCTTTAATAAATTTTCCTATTTCACTTATCAAATTTAATTGATTTCGGATTTATAAACAATGTTTATAAATTCTATTTATATTTTATAAAAACTTCCATTTATAAAATTCCTTTGTTAACCAATTTCATTTATCTCATTTACATTCCAAAATCCAATTATAAGTTTATTTACCTATAAATCTCTTATTTTCCAATTCATTCCTTTATAACTTCATCAATTCATAAATCTTATTCACTTATAAAATCCAATTATAACTTCATTTTAACACTTATAAAAACTCCTTTATATTCCCATTATTTTTATACATAAAATATTAACTTTTTTAAAATCTTATATGTAAACCATTTATAATAAATTAAAACTTCTCATTTAAGTTATTTTATAAAGTAGTTAGCTTTATATTTCAAAAATAATATTTTAATTCCATTTAAATAAACTTCTTCTTTTAATAATTTACAAATCATTATTAAAACTTATATAACTTCAAAAATCACTTAAACAGCCTTTAAATTTGAAATCATCACTTTAATATTTTAAAATTCCAAAATATGGCCCAATGCTGCAGCAGCACCAAATACATCAATCACGACATCCAAAACATCATATATCACATGATAACAACATATATATACATATCTGTAAACAAAACCAATACAGGTGAGGAATCCAGTTGGACCCCTCCAACCAGTCACCTGCAATAAATATACATACCAAAAAATATGTACAATGTCCGCTTCGAGGCAGACACGTGTACAAAAAGTCATCCGCTCATATACGGAAACGTATAGGGTCTCATCAGCTCCAATAGGTAGGAATATATCCAAATACCAATCAATATATATACACATACATATATATATATATATATAATATACCATATGTCATCCAAACAATCATTAATCATCATAAAATAAATTTGTTGTCACTTATATAAAATATAAGCGAGACAGAAAGACTGAGTTGTACTCACTTTGGTTCCAATAGCAGTTGTAGTGTTTTATTTTGAATATAAAGTTAAACAAGCGTTTAATTTTGCCCAAAAATTTTCACTAGCTTCAATCAACTCCAAACCAGCTCTAAAATGTAATGCTGGTCAATATGAACCCAACGCAACTTATTTTGTCAAAAACGGATCTCGTATGAAGAAGTTATAGCATTTTAAACATTACACAATTTAAATTATAAATTATTTACAACTTTTTATTTATTTTTAAACCTCAATCATCCTGGTTGTTCGATCTCTTCTCAACAAATCTGAGCTGCGTGTGTTTGTTCTTCTTTCCAGGTTCTATACATATGCGAGGACCCAATAGCCGCCATCTTCCCATCGAATTATACTCCTCCTTCGTTGATCGCGAAGACGATCCAGTACCACCTTTCGAATGTCCTAGCCGTTCTCTACCATCGACCTTGACCCCTTGAAGCTCAGCCTCCCTTTTACCTTGAAAAACATGCATGAACTAAGTATAAACGCGGCCAATTTTTGCCTCCAATCGACGACGATAACGAAAAATGACCGTTGGATGTGAAGATCTCACAATGCTCTACAACATTGTAGTGGATGTTTCTTCTAATTATTAATGGATTGAGAGAGATTAAGGAAAGACGATTGGAAGATATCGGCCGTTGAAATGTTTAAAGGGCGGTTATGGTAGAGTGAAAAAGAATATATTAAGGTCCTTATATAGAAAATTTCGCAACACTATTCATCCAAAAAAATTTAGAGCTCCAAACGAAGCGTGCCTCCTAGCGTTTATAATATTTTATCCCTATTTCGAACACAATAGAATATATATCGAAAGCCAATCCGATCATATTTTGAAGATAGGTTTTCGAATCGACTTATTTAAATTAAAATTTTGCTTAAACAAATTTCTACGCGTTTCAGCTTGCCATAACTAAACTGTAAATCCGATTGACACAAAATTTGAAATCCTACAATAATATAACATCACGGTTCTAATGAAACTGGTTTCATCAAAATCCGAGATTGTGTCAAAAAATGACTATTTTTATATGTTAATTAAATATTAAAATATTTGATTTCTATAAATTTACTTTTAATTCAATTTTAAAAGTCTCTAATATCATTCTAATTTAAATAGGATTTAATTCAACTTTATAAATCATTTTCATTCACATTACATTCAAATTTCAATTATTTCAGCAATTTCAAATATTAAATTAACAATTTAATTATCCAATTAAATCAAGATATTTGAAATATAAGTTATTCAACTTATAAAATTTACCTATCAATATTTAAAATGAATTAAATATCCCAGTTTCAAATGACCGAAATTCTGGGTCGTTACAGTGTAGCTTTAGGAAATCTATTGTGCATGGTGGTTGGATGGGAACCACCGCTTGAGTAGCAAGTATGGTTTCTATGGGTTTGACATTGCCTCATTAATAGTAGTCTGACCAGTTGTCTAAAAATACAGTCTGAACAATGTAGAGATGTTCACTCCGGAAATGCCTACAACATTAACTCTGGTACTAGTTCCGACCTTGGTCTCTACCTTACCATTGTTAGCCTTTGTTCTAGTTTCGACTGATTTATCGTTCTCTACTATTTGCAAAAAAAGTTCATTAGCAACTCCTCATCAAACATTAACTCAATTGGAACAGGAAATGATGTAGATGTACTCAATTTTCATATAATATACATAAGTTTATAATAATTCAAAAATACTCTCTCGATACATCCTAATCCTTAATTTAAAGATAAGCTTTTTTCTATTACAAAATGTAACAACATGACTTTTTTGCCCTTCGATTTAACGCCCGAACCGACATTCAAATCTCCAAATATGAAAATAAAAGATCGTTAAGCTTTGATAATAAGAAACAAACTGATATTTCTAACTATATCTTTCTAAACTCATAGCAGAAGAAAAATATATAACATATTACTAGCTTATACTTAAACCAATCTTTATAACATATTTAAGTTCATAGATCCATACAGTATAAAATTATCAATCCAAACTACATCCGACACAATATATAAAATTTACATTTTTTTTTGGCTATTTGATTTACTTATAGTTCTAGATTTAATGTTTAATTAGTTAAATTATGTATGTTAAATTCATATCCTTTATTTTATTTTCATGTTATCCAAAATTGTAAATCAATATCAAGTTGAACCTTTTTGTCAAATTAATTTTATTTTTCAATTAATATATTCATTGTCTTATTATTTTTTCAATTATATCTAAAATTTTTACATGTATGTAGCTAAAGTTCAAATAGAAATAGATATATTATTGAGCAAAATATTAGTCGTGATAATAATTTATTAATAATCTTGTTTTCATGTTGGATATATGTCTCCAGATCTGCAATTTTTAAATGCAGTGTACTTTTTATGATTAAGCATAAAATTATTTACATGTAGATATTGAAAATATAATTGATTAATGCTTGTAAAAGAGGAAATCTAAATATCACCCATTAAAGCCACGCTCATTTCACAGGATAAGGTTCATCCCTACATATATTTTTCCACCCAAAAGGAAAATGTCTCTATACAATTTTAGGAAATATATTGTGCATGGTTTTTGGATGGGAACCACCGCTTGGGTTGTAGGTACGGTTTCTATGAGTTTGACATTGCCTAATCAGTAGTAGTCTAACTAGTTATCTAAAGATATAGTCCGAACAACGTAGAGATGTTCACTCCGGAAATGCCTATAACATTAACCCCGGTACTAGTTCCGACCTTGATCTCTATCTTACCATTGTTAGCCTTTGTTCTAGCTTCGACCGATTTACTCATTCTCTACTATTTGCAAATGAAGTTCATTAGCAACTCCTCATTATACATTAACTCAACTGGAACAGGAAATGATGTATATGTACTCAATTTTTATATAATATACATAAGTTTATAAAAATTCAAAAATGCACTCCTGATACATTCTAATCCTTAATTTAAGGATAAGCTTTGCTCTATTACCAAATGTAACAACATGTCTTTTTTGCCTTTGGATTTAACGCTCGAACCCGATGTTCAAATCTCCAATCTGAAAATGAAAGATCGTTAAGTTATTACAATAAGAAACAAACTGATATTTCTAACTATATCTCTCTAAACTCATAGAAGAAGGAAAATATATAATATATTACCAGCTTATACTCAAACCAATCTTTATAGCATATTTAAGTTCATAGATCCATACAATATACAATTGTCAATCCAAACTACATACGACACAACATATAAAATTTACAATTTTTTTGGCTATTTGATTTACTTATAGTTCTGGATTTAATGTTTAATTAGTTAAATTACGTATGTTTAAATTCATATCCTTTATCTTATTTTCATGTTATCCAAAATTGTACATCAATATCAATTTGAACCTTCTTAGTCAAATTAATTTTATTTTCAATTAATATATTCATTGTCTTATTATTTTGTCAATTATATCTATTTGAAATTTAAATCTTAAATTTCAATTTTTTACTTGTGTATATCCAAAGTTTAAATAGAACTAGATATATTATTGAGAAAAATATTAATTGTGATAATAATTTATTAATAATCTTATTTTCATGTTGGATGTATGTGTTACTCCAAAAATTCACCTTCCGCTGAAGTCAGGAGATCTCAAATAAAGTGCAGAAGGAAAAGAATACGGATCTGACCTTCCGGAGAGGTCGAAGGGATGCACTCAACAATAAGAAGCAGCTCAAGACCTTTCGCAGAAGACAAAGAGTATTATTCCAAAACATCCAAGAAGCTCTTGCCCTTCTAAGGAGGTAAAGAAATCAAGACAAGGACAAGAAACCCATAACAACCTTTTCGAAAGCATAATAAGCCTTTCGGGCCAGTCGGAATACCTACTGAACACCTTTCGATGGTGTCAAAGGGTCTATGATGATGGCAACATTCGTAAATCAGCAAAGAACATAAGGCAATTCTCCAACAACATTCAAGGAAAGCTCGGCTCTCAGCAACATCCAAGTAAAAAGCAACCTTCCGATAAAGTCGAAGGGTTCACAATAGCCAGAAACCCTCCGGCACTGCCAAAGGTTTCATCTACCGTACATGTGACAGAGTCTCCAACAAGGGCAATAGTTTTATAAAAGAAAATGGAAGAAAGGATCCTTCGGCAGTTCCCAAAGATACGCAATAGCATGCAAAAAGAAAACCTTTCGACGAAATCGGAAGGTTAGCAACTGTAAAAAAGAACGGAACCTTTCAGCCCAACCGAAGGCACAGGATGAAAGCATGGGCACCGACATCTATAAATAAGACCTAAGGGGTCCTGCTTCGAGGCGGATTTTCTTTCATTCAAAAACTTGTAACTTCTTAATCATAACTTTGTAACCCTAATTAGGGATCAAATGGGGGGAATTTAATGAAGTGAAGTCCTTTCTTGAGTTGTGAGGGAAGTCTTTAACTTTGAGATTTACTTTGATCACTTAAATCTTTATTGGCTTAACTTCAATTTTCAGTATTAACTCCATTGAAATTTTCTTTCCGATAAATTCAGAAGCTTCATTAGTTAAGCAACAACTTTGGGCTTCAAAAGTCATCAATTTTTCTGCCCTAACCTTTCGATAAGGTTGACAACTGGCCTGGATTAACATGAGTTGTAACCTTTCGAAATAATTGGCATTACAACCTGAACCCTTCAACTAAATTAGTGGATGCTTATACTTTAGTAACAACAGAACCTTCCACAGTCATTAACTGAGCAATGTAACCCATCGGGATAGTCCAAGTTCAGGGATATAAAGCTTGATCCAATGGTTAAAATCTTAATACCTTTCAACAAAGCTAAAACCAACTTCCTAAAAGTGACTAAATCTTATGGCAAGGTCAAAGGTTCTTATATACCACCCAGGAAGTAGTTATTTGACCTATTTCTAAGGAGATTAATCACTCAAACCTTTTGGAAGTATTAGAGCATGGCTTTAAAGGGAAACATTTAGTTAATAACCATTCATGTCATAAAGAAAAGCTCCACAAAACTCCTAATAAGCTTTACCTTTGGTACTAAGTCTTCTACTTGAAAGATTAAACCTTTCGACTACGTCGAGAGATCTAATCAAAAGTCAGCGATCATTGAAACAAAGTGCAGAGACTATTATTAGGGATATCTTACCCTTCTATTCAAATTACCTTCCCTTTCTTGTTGAATCACTACTCACTACTTGGGGTGTTGACCAAAAATTTGGTTAACATTTTGGTGCTAGAAGGAGAGCTTGAACCTCCTAATTAATTGATTTCCTAACACTACAATTTTCTTATTCTCATCGAACCAGTTCCGCATCAAATTCACTTATTATTGATTAGATCATGGCTAAAGGATTCAAGAGGTCTAAGCAAGGGTCTTCTACACCACACTTGGTAAGACATTCCTATGTAAGAATCAAAGACACTAATCACGATGAGGAACAAAGGTTAAAGCTTGAAGCCTTGAAGATTATAAAAAAAAGAAGGCGGAATCTTATGAACCTGAAAAATGGAGCTTGAACCCCTTTCATGTGGGACCGACCTCGGTTTTTGCGCTTGGAAAAAGAATAAATGGACGTGACAACATTTTTAATCGAATGAGAAGAACAATCCAGTCATATTCCTAAGGAACTATTTGTGAAAAAGAGATGATAAAGGATTATGATAATTTCACGTGCAAATGGAGTAAGGTCATAAGTGAGGCCCGCCACCCAAGGGAAAACTATGAGCATCTGGGAAAATCCACGACTAAAGAAATAAGATGGATAAAAGAACTGCCCGGTGGAAATATAAGAATCACCAAGGAGTTTCCAACCGAAATTTTGAGACTGAAAGGAAAGCCTTTGAAAGAGAACTAATGGGCAATGAAAATGAAACCTATCCCTCAAGCAGAAGTGTTTGAACCAGGCTATAAAAGAGTTAGACGCCAGTCAAAGACGGCTAAAAAATCAATACTTCTTGGATAATACAATCTTACAACATCAATCACGGACATTTATATTAGAACCAAAGAGGAACTGAACTATTGGCCCTCTCAAAAGAAAAGGCCAGGGTTTGAGAGAAGGTATAATGGAGCATATTGCAACTTCCATCTCATGAACGGACATGATACTAACTAGTGTAAAGTACTTGGAAAAATGGTCCTACACTTTCTAAAATAAGGAAAGCTGAAACAATTTGTAAAGGATTAATCAAGCCATGAAATAAAGGCTCTATTCTTAAAATAAGAAAAGTCTACATGATCGGGAGAAGAATTCTCCTTAAACTTGGACTGTCCTAAAAAGTTAGGCTACCAATAATGGTAGAAAGCCCTTGGTTGCGCCAAGATGGCCAGGTCAAAGCACCTCCTGGAGGGAGGGCGTAAGCCTTTATCCATGCCAAAACTAAAAATGGCCAGGTTAAAGCAGCACAAGCCTTTATCCGCACTTTGCTATGGCCAGGATAGGGAACCTCCTGGAGGGAGGATGGTTAATCCCTTGGTCCCGCCATGCTATGGCCTAGCCAGGGCACCAAACAAGCCCTTAACCACGTCACGCTATGGCCATGTTAAGATGCCTCCTGGAGGGAGGTCGGGTAAGTCCTCAGGCCCTGCTTTAGAATAAGCTAGTCGAGCGCACCGAAAACCCGGATGAAATGTCCGGCGGACTAAGAAAAGTCCATTCCTGAAATAGGTACCGCCAGAAATTGACATCGCTTAAAATAGCACCACAAAAAGGTTGGTAGTGTCAAAGATGACAAACAACCTGAAATAGGCTCTACTTGAAGAAGCACAAAATCGGACAAAAGAGTACCTGCCTGAAATAGGCTAAAACAAATGACAAATGGACAGAGAAAAATTCGAGCTCGAGAAAGAAAAAGCATGCAAGACATTCTCAAAGCCCGAAGATAACACATTCAATAGGTAGAATAGGAAAGAATTCTTGAACTTCTGCCAGACGGGTAGTCTGGTCTTCTATTCCTTATTACCAAAGATGGTATTCTGATCTTCTATTATTAATTACCACGAATGGTATTCTTGTCTTATATTACTTATTACCAGAATTGGTGTTCTGGTCTTCTATTACTTATTACTAGAAATGGTATTCTGGTCTTCTATTATTAATTGCCAGGAATGATATTTTGGTCGTCTATTACTGATTACTAGACATGGTATTCTGGTCTTCTATTGCTTATTATTAGAAGTGGTATTCTGGCCTTCTATTATCAACGGTACCTTGGACTTCAGTTACCAGAAATGAAATTCTAAAAGTGGCATTCTAATCTTCTATCACTTATTATCGAGAATGGTAGTTCGGTCTTTTATTACTCATTGTCGGGCTACGTTCATGATCCTTCATTGTTAACTGCTAAATATGGTATTCTAAACTTTTATTACAAAAATTCCAAGCCGGGTTTCTCGGTCTTCTGGTACTAAATACCAGGGTGAATTCTTGGTCTTCTACTAATTATCAAGTGCCGCATCAGATTAAAGATCTCCGTATCTTATCAGTAAATATGAATTTCTATCCTTGTGACGACCATCATTAGAAATGATACGGAAGGGTCTATTGCTTATTATCAAGGAAAGGCATTTCAACATTCTAACTCTCCATCGTCTATTATCGGAGTATACCAAAAAGAGACTGCCAAATTATTTCAATATTTTCTAATACCCGAATCTGGGTCCGGTGATATCTTGTGAAACTTCATCATTAATGATGCTAAGACTACTGGTTATTGAAAGTCCCAATCTGGGCACAATCTTTGGGTTTTTATTTATCTCAAGTAATTTGACCTGAATCAAAGAACATTATTGGAAGAAGATTATTGCCAAAAGAGTCTCCTAATGGGAAATTCCGACGTTTCCATTCTCAGATTCCCTTAATAATGAGGAATGAATCCAAAAAAAACTAGTATATCGAGATCTCAGTCAATAATGTCCCATCAGGGTATTCATTGGGTAAATGTTAGATTTCGATAATTATATGTAGCCTAACATTAACTATTTTTAGGAATGCCAAACAAGTGAAAGGAACTAAATCTATGATCATCCCTCATTATGGATAAAGATAAGACTTTGATATTTTTAATGGATCGCTTTTCATACAATTGCCATAATGGTTTTCTAATCTGGGCAGTTGAGGCTGTCTATATTAGATTGTCAATTTCAAGCTAATAAATAAAGAGTACTATGTGCTACATGTTTTGCAGGAAAGACAGAGTGACAAAGAATCTTGATTCACTTAATCATAAGAGCAGTGGTGGATTGAAATGGAAAGCTTGGAGATACATCAGTCTTCAAGAGGCATATCCGAATCAAAGATAAACAAGGTGTAAACAAAGATAACGAAACAGGTAGCATTTACAATATTATAAGTATTGCATTATGCTAGATAGCATTACCAAGGTATGGAAAACACATCCTATGTATAAATTGAGATGCTCATGACCTTATCAATCATACTAGCAAAGCTCATGGATATTATAGTATTGAAACTTGAAACTGATTTACCAAATATGGATTCTGAAGATTTGCATGGAATCCGACTATCTTTAGATTTTATTTCCAAGCTGTCTATCTTCTCATGAAGCTTAGTCATTTCAAGTCGAGATTTACAAAACTATCTCCACCAATGAAATGATTTAAAACTTAAGTATCCCAGCCTCCCTCTTTCTTGGGGATTTAATTTCAAAATCTCAATTTCCATAAAGAATCTTTGGATAGTGCGACATTCGAGCTTAGAAATTAAAGAAGTCTTTGTAAAAACTAATTTTGTTTGAGCTCCATTCTTAACTTATCCAAGATCATTGCGAACTCCGAAGAAGGAACTTCGGGAGGAAAAACTAGTCTTGTTCAAGTCTTCCATATCAACAAGCAAAGCAAAAATCAAATCTCTTTATTACAACAATAAGAACACATAGAGTATGTTTATTGTTGAAATTTGTTGTTAATAATAAGATATAATAACCACGTCTAGAATGGTAATTAGTGTGTATTTGCTAATTTCATCTCTCAGTGAAAAGGATATTAAAGCGTAACTATCAATCAATATCGTATAAAATATCCTAATTTTCTGTAAAAGAAATTTTCCTTCTACCTTCGAAGGAAGCTGGGTGAGGAGAGAGAATGTTCTGCATGCAAAAACCATTTACCCTAAGGTAAACGATATTAGGCCATTTTCGAAGGAGATCTTCCTCTACATAACATGTTGACTAGGTTGGCTTATTAGGGAGACATGATTTAAGGAACAATTAGTTTGGAATAACATAGTACAGACAAGTGAAACATAAAATACATACTAAGAAAAGTATGTTCATAGAATAATTGCTTGTCACCTATTTGTAATCACTCCCCTAATTTACACGAAATGAACTTAGAAGGAAATTCGAAAATAAACTTATATTTATAGCATCTAAACCACCTAAGGAATTTTTTTTTCAAACGATCTAATTCAAAGCAAATTGCAGCACACATCAGGATTTAGGCCCAGACCTAACCTACATAAAAACAGAAACACTCAAATAAACCCCTACTAAAATTTACACAAATAATAAGAATTTGATGGCAGAGTGCCAAAAACGCACTTTACACAGAATTAGCCAAATGTCTCTTTCTACGCCCAGTGAAAGATTAGGAATTCGCCGCTCTTTTTCAAAAAAAAAAAGCATCGTACCTAGCCGATCATTTGTTGAATTCCGCTGGATAATTCCTAACCAACATTTTTTTCATATCAAAATGGAGAGCTAATTATGCAAACAGACCATCAATGATGATTTCTAGAAAATAAGAGAATGTCTCATTTTTTGCACCAGAATCACTGTCACGATCCATTCGTCTTTCTCCCTCTCTCTTCTAAATTTTATTATATAGGCATTTATTTCTAAAAAAAAACAAACAAAACAACAGAGAAGCCTCAACGGCCGTCTGCAATCACCACCCAATCCTTCCCGATTTCATCGACGCTGAAGCACCACACTGTTGCTACTGCTTTGTGTTAGGCTTATTAAATCCACCGCAAGAGGCGGAAGAAGTCAACAACATCCAATCTAGCAACACAAACCACCTGCAACCTAATGTCTTTAATCCACGTATAAAAGCAAAACACTCATTACTTTTTGATCCGGCCATGAACACATTCTGGATGGATTTAGCCATCTAGGATGCTTCTAGGGAAAACCTTGCGCTGATAACCTACTCGCCTTATCAGCCAATCTGGGTAGAACCCATCGTAATTAACTCCGTTGATTTTGCTCCTGACCTTCTGCCTTTTTCGAATGATCTGTAGGAAGGGGAAGACCATCTTACAGCTTTTAGTTGCTTTCGGTGTCTAATGCTAGGAGGTTAGTTTCATTTTGAACATGTATGTATTGACATATCACTTTGGAAAATGTAACACAAAGCAATATATATGTGAATATTTTGATATTTTAGTTGAATTTCTGAAGATATGTTTTACAACTGAAAATGTGTTTATTTATTTGTTACCTTGTTATATGATGTTTTGATATACAGAAAGAATCGAAAGGTTTAGGACTCTTAGACTTCGACAAAAGCTTATTGTCGGAAGGACTAATCATTAAGCTATTTAGGCCTTTTGACAATAGAAAAAATTGAGGTTGGAATACCTTTCGGTCCTATCGGAAGGTTAAAAAAGGGCAAATTCATTGTTGTGACCCTAATTCCCTTCGGAGGGCAAAAAGGATACTCAAGGTTACCAAAATGATACTTAAATGGATCTCAGGTTATACTATTAACTTGATACTGAATGCAGTCTTAAATCTTACTTGGAAAAATGAATGAGTAGGAAAGATGGCCTAAAAGGTTTTAAATCAGATTTAAAAAATGACATCTTTGTTTTAAGGGAGGTCAAATTGTTTAAAATAACTCTTTTGCTTGTACTTGGTAATTACATTTGCAGGAAAATAAAGCTGGAAACTCTATAGTTCTTAGAGAGGGTGACTTGGAAAGTCAAGAGCATCCCTTCGCATGGGGGAGCGCAAATTTTACTCCAAAAATTCACCTTTCGCTGAAGTCAGGAGATCTCAAAATAAAGGGAAGAAGGAAAAGAATATGGATCAGACTTTCCAAAGAGGTTGAAGGGATGCAGTCAGCAATATGAAGCGACTTAAGACCTTTCGCAGAAGACAGAGGGTATTATTCCACAGCATCCAAGAAGCTTTTGCCCTACGAAGGAGGCAAAGAAATCAAGACAAGGACAAGCAACCTTATAACAACCTTTCCAAAAGCATAATAATCCTTTCGGGATGGTCGTAACACCTATAAACACCTTTAGATGGCATCGAAGGGTCTATGATGAAGGCAACATTTGTAAATCAGCAAAGAACATAAGGCAATTCTCCAACAACGTTTAAGGAAAGCTCGGCTCTCAGCAACATCCATGAAAAAAGTAGCCTTACGATAAAGTCGAAGGGTTCACAATAGCCGAAAAACCTCCGACACCGTCGAAGGGTTCACCTACCGTACATGTGACAGAGTCTCCAATAAGGGCAATAGTTTTCTAGAAGAAAATGGAAGAAAGGATCCTTCGCAGTTCCCAAAGATCCGCAATAACATGCAAAAGGAAAACCTTTCGACGAAGTCGGAAGGTTAGCAACTGTGAAAAAGAACGAAACCTTTCGGCCCAGCCGAAGTCACAAACGGAAGCATGACCACCGGCATCTATAAATAAGACCCAAGTGATCCTATTTCAAGGTGGATTTTCTTTCATTCAAAAACTTATATCTTCTTAATCATAACTTTGTAATCCTAAATGAGGATCAAATTGGGGGAATTTAATAAAGTGAAGTCCTTTCTTGAGTTGTGAGGGAAATCTTTAACTTTGAGAATTACTATGTTGATTACTTAAATCTTTGTTGGCTTAACTTCAATATTTAGGATCAACTCCATCGAAAGGTTCTTGCCAATAAAGTCAGAAGCTTGATTAGTTAAGCAACAACTTCAAGCTTTGAAAGTCATCAATTTTCTTGCCCCAACCTTTCGATAAGGTCGACAACTAGCCTGGATTAACATGAGTGGTAATTTTCTTGAATAGTTGGCATTAACCTTAAACCTTCAACTAAATTATTGGATGCTTAAACTTTAGTAACAATAAAATCTTCCGCAGTCATTAACTGAGCAATCCAACCCTTCGGGATAGTCTAAGTTTAGGGATATAAAGCTTGATCCATTGGTTAAAATCCTTATACCTTTCGACAAAGCTAAAACCAACTTCCTAAAAGTGACCAAACCTTACGGAAAGGTCAAAGGTTCTTATACACCAACCAAAAAGTAATTATCTAACCTATTGCTAAGAAGATTAATCACTCAAACCTTTCGGAAGTATTAGAGCTTGGCTTTAAAGGGATACGTTTAGTTAATAAACATTCGTGTCATAAAGAAAAGCTCCATGAAACTCCTAATAAGCTTTGCCTTTGGTACTAAGTCTTCTACTTGAAAGATTAAGTCTTTCGACTACGTCGAGAGATCTAAATCAAAAGTCAGTGATTATTGAAACAAAGTGCAGAGAGTATTATTAGGGATATCTTACCCTTCTATTCAAATTACCTTCCCTTTCTTGTTGAAGCACTACTTGGGGTGTTGACCAAAAATTTGGTTAACAATATGTTTTCAAATCTGCAATTTTAAATGCCAATATATTTTGTTGTGATTAAGCATAAAATTATTCACATATAGATATTAAACATATTATTGATTAATGCTTGTAAAAGAGGAAATCTAAATATCACCCATTCAGTTTCCTTTTAATCCTAATTTATTAGATCAAGATATAATGAGAAATTTTATTTCCATTTTTCCTTTTTCATTAAGTATTTTCCTATTTATAAATATCTAATTCTACATAAACATATTTTTTGACAAATACACTCAAATACACACACGTACGCACGCACACACGAAATTCTATTTGGACGTAAACTATAGATGGAAAATGATGGAAAATGGGATACATGAGATCTTGACCATTAGATTCTCCCTTGATTTCCACCTCCCATATAAAAACAAAATGATCCAATGGTCTATACTTATTGTGCCAAATTTTGTAGTTAGTTTTATGCCCCAATAGTCGCTCCCTACACACACACTAAGGCATTTATATTCTCAATTTTCATATGAAATTATCACATGCATATGTAAGTATAATGTGTATGTTTGACATTTAAATTCCCGATATTTATATGAAATCATCATATGCAAATATAAGTATAATGTATATGTATATAATGTACATATATGTCTATATTATATATATAGCCCGATATCCATATGTATATCTATATATATGGTTATATACATGTCTATATTTCATTATACTATGTTGTTATATTATTAAATGTATATATGGTATGCCCAAACAAACATTTATTTGAATTAATTAATATTACTAATTGATACATGTAATAAAATATCAAATATAATATGATTTTATTTAATTACTAGATTGGATCTAGTGTAAACCGTCATATTTTGTCGGCCGACAACGATCCAAATAGGGAATTGTTTTGAAATATACTATTTTCACCTGTTTCCTACTGCCCATGTTCCTTCATATACAACCAAGATCAACGACTAAGATAGCTCATAGATGCATTAACGACTCAGATAACCTAAATTATATACAATAAATGTGGATCAAGACATCCATAAGCTATATATAGAATGCCATGTCAGCAATCTGCATCAATTAACAAGTAAAGCAGATATCAACATGTGTGTAAATCTTAGCCCCTTATATGGGACAAGTCGACAATCCAAGGGAAAAACTCCCCACCAGTAATCAAGCTACAAAATGCCTTTAAAAAAATGCAAACCCCAATACTTTAAGGATCTTTTTGGCACCTGCAAAATTGAAATACTAAGAAAAGTTTACTTTCCTATATTGAAGCTCTTAGTGAAAACTCATTAATGGTGGACTTGACCAACTCAGCATTGTAACAGCCTTTCGGCTATAGGATTAAACTATAAATAAGGAAAGAACAAAATGAATGCAAGGATTTAGCCTGAAACACTACAAATCTTGATATCTTAACTTTACTTTCAGCTCTATCTATAGTATGTACTTTCAATTTATTTAGCACCTATTCCTTTCTCTGTTATCCTAAAAGACTTGACTAAACACCCAACATTCACCTTAAACTTTCGGTAACCAGCCTACTAAAGTACAACAAAATAATCTAATTGAACTTTGCTCTTTGATCTTTAAGGTGTTTGTGTTTGACGAAAAATCCCAACAATCTGTTTCCTCTTACAAAGACTAAATCAGTGTACAAACAATCAAATATATAATTGTTCACCTAAAATCAAATTGATTACTTAACATAATCAATTCACCTTCTAATCGAATTTACATCAGTTTTAACCAAATTAGACCACATCAAAACTCTAAAATCAATCAAATAATAACAAAATTGCTTCATATGAAAAATAATAGGAAAATAAATTAGATTATCTATGAGAAGGATAGAGCGAGAAATTAGTTGGTAATTTTTCAGCATCATCGATTTGAATCGAATTCTTTTTCTTACCTTTTTATATATATATATATATATGTGTGTATTTTTCTCCTTTATTCTCCTTATACTTCTCTCTAATTACCAAATAAGGCGAGAGACAATAAAAAAGAGGTATTTATAGCCTACTGATTCCAATTTAAATTTAATTTTTCTTTCAAAAAAAATTTCAAAATTCCTTTTAGAACCGCTAACCGACTTCTCAAGGAACAAGGACCTACTACAACTGTGCTATAGTAATTTGAATCCACTTTGTCTAAAAATCCATAAAACCGACAATTATGGAGATCGTAACTTTGATTATGAAACCGTTTTTGTTGTTCTTCCGTTGATACTTCAATTTTAAAAAGAATGGTAGCATGCCTATGTTTTTGAACTATTTTCATGCACTTCATTTTTGTCAAATTGATTAATTTTTCTTCTGTTGAAATTTGGATCGGTACATTTTCTCCCCATTAGACAATTCTATATTCATAATTCCCATTTCTTAGATCTTTGCATGTCCCACTATGAACGTTAGCATATATATATATATATATATATATATATATAATAACAATAAGGACGACGACAACATGTGCATTAAAAACGCAGGTAAGAAATGCATGTGCCATAATGATCTGTTCCATACATCGGAAAAAATACACGTGTCATGTAAAGAATATTGATCAAAGATAAAATGATTTCTCTTTATTAATGAGAATGAAAACGAAAAGAAATAATCCATCTTTTCTCTGTACAAGATATTCTATTTATAAGAATAATAGTTGAAATATTGGGCTTCAAGATAGCAGCCCAGGCCCGCATTTATAAGCTTAAGATATTCATGGCCACTGGATTGAGAACTGACGGTTGAGATCTTCACTTTTGTAATAGAAGATAATATGAGCTTTTGTCTGCTACTTTCTATTCATTTCCAATACTCCCCCACAAACCCTATTACGACTAGGGTTTGCTGCTATTTATTTCAAATTCTTCTTCTATATCAATTGCTTGCGAATCTGATGAAATTTAGTTGGGAAAAACATGAAATAAGTGAAGATCAATGAGTACAACGAGCAAAAACCAAAGCTTTGGTTGATTGTCGTTCGAAAATGACAATCAATCAGAGAATCCAGAGCCGCTTTCTTCAATAGTTCAATAATTCTAATTCGTGATTTTGAGATCATCTAGAAAGTCGCCAACATGGCTGTTCATATGCTTTCGACTGTATGAACCGTCATCCAGGCTTTTGATTTTAGCTTTCATCGAGACAAATTTATTTGTCTCAGATGCAAATTTAAGGCTTTTAGACATGGATCTAAGCTCCTTTGAAGTGAATCCGGAGTTTATAAGAGGATCATAAAGTTTGTATCTTCTGCTTTCTTACTATACTTGTTTCCAGAATCTTCAACTTTCAAATCTTCCTTTAATCGAAGAAATTTTTTCTTTGACAAGGATTTTGTGAGTATATCTTCCCTTTGGTAAGTTGCAGGTACGTGATTAACATTGAGATTGCCTTTAATAACTTGTTCTCTGACAAAGTATAAATCTAATTCCATATGTTTTGTTCTTGAATGCAATAGTGGATTTGCAGTGAGCGCTATTGTGCTCATGTTATCACACCAGCCCGTAGATTTATTGTGAGTTTTGATCTTTAATTCATGTAGCAATGATTCTATCTACATGATTTCAGCTGTAGCACTTGCTACACTTCTGTATTCAGCTTTAGTGATGGATCTAGATATAGTTGTTTGTTTTTTGAACATCATGATATTGGATTATCATCTAAATATATGCAATAGGCTGTAGTAGACTTTTTGTCATCAATATCTGTTGCCCAGTCTGCATCTGCATATGTTGTGATATTAATTGCATTGCTTGATTGTAAAGTCAAACCATGATCCAGAGTGCCATTTAGATATCTCAAAATTCTTTTAACAGCTTTCCAATGCTCATCTAAAGGATTTTGCATGAATTGACTGGCCTTGTTGACACTATAGGAAATTTCTGGCCTAGTGATGGTAGCATATTGCAGAGCTCCTACTATACTTCTGTACTACTTAACATTTGATATAGGTTCACCTTTATTATTTGATAAATGTAAACTGCTCATCATAAGAGTTGGTAGGGCTTTGGCATTTTCCATATTGGCTTTCATAAGAATTTCAGTGATATATTTCCTTTGGCTCGGTTGAATTTTTGTAGCTGAAATTTTGTTGACTTCTATTCTCAAGAAATAATTAACATTGCCAAGATCTTTAATGGAGAACTCATTATTCAGCTGATTTGTAATACAATTGATTTATTGTTCACTGTTTCCTGTAATTAAAAAATCATCAACATTTATTAGAATATAAGTAACTTCATTGTTATAAAATTTAGTAAATAAGGAGTTGTCTGATCTTGTGGGATTATATCCATGTCTAGCCAAGGTTGACTTTAACTTGTCAAACCAAACCCTTGGTGGTTGCTTCATACCATATATGACTTTGTTTAGTTTGCACACAAGTTTTTCTGTTCCTTCCTTTTTGAATCTAATTGGTTGCTCTATGTATACTTCATCCTACAATTCACCATTCAAAAAAGCATTATTTACATCAAGTTGTTTTATGGTCCAATTTCTATGTAAGGCAATTGTAAATATGATCCTGATTGATGTAGGTTTCATAACAGTTGAGAATGTTTCATTAAAATGAAAATCATTCTGTTGTGAATACCCTTTTGCCACCAATCTTGTCTTGTACTTAGAAATTGAACCATCAAAATTTTTCTTTAATCTACATATCCATTTGCATCCAATAATATTTTTGTCACTTGGTAATGGAATGAGATCCCAAGTTCTGTTTCTTCGTAATGCTTCAAACTCTTCATTCATGGCAATTTTCCATTTTTCACATTGAATTTCTTGATGATAAGTGCATTAGCTCTTCATTTTCAATTGTTGCATTGTATACTCTTGGCTTGAATATTCCCTTCTTTGCTCTTGTGATCATGTAATGACCAATATTTTCTGGAATTATTTGTTGAACAACTTCTGTAGCACTTTGTTGATCAGTATTGTGTCTTGGAGGACCTTGTTGATCAATAGGTGATTCTAAATTGCCTATTGGTTGACAATGATCAGAATGTCTTCTAGTGTGACTGCTACTCTGACGTAGGTCGTAGGTCTTCAGAACTGTTTCTATGATTACCATCTGCTCTTGAGTTGGATAAGTGTTGTTGATGACATGACACATTTTGTTTACTTTCAGTTGCAACTTGCTCCATCAAGTCAGGTAATGAAGATATAATTTTTTTTATGTTGTATATTTTATGAGAAGTTTTCATATGTTTTGACTAAATGGAAAATTTGTTCATTAAATACAACATATCTAGACACAAACACCTTTCCATTGCTATCTATACACTTGTAACCCTTCGTATTAGTAGCATAACCTAAGAAAGTACATAAGGAGGACCTGAAATTCAGCTTATATGAATTATATGGTCTTAAATAAGGAAAAAATAGACATCCAAACACTTTAAGATAATGATAATTTGGTTTAACACCAGAAAGCACTTCTACAGGACTTTTATATTGCAGATTTTTTGTTGGCAGTCTATTTATTAGATATACGCTAGTTGCAAATGCATCAGGCCAGAATTTTTATGGTAAAGAAGCCTGAGCAAGAAGTGTTAAACTAGTTTCAACAATATGTCTATGTTTTCTTTCTATTAAGCCATTTGTTTAGAAGTATAAGAACAAGTAATTCTACGATTGACTACTTTTTTCTGAAAATATTTCTTTAAAGGATAAAATTCAGTTCCACCATCAGTTTGAAAATTCTTAACCCGACAGTTAGTTTGATTCTCAACTAAATTGATGACTTGAACTATAACATCGCAAATTTCAGATTTAGATTTTAAGAAGTATATCCATACATGTTTAGAGAATGCATCTATAAAAGAAATGTAATATTTAAATCCATAATCTGTGGTTATAGGTGTAGGGCCCCATAAGTCAGTGACAATCAACTCTAATGGTTTAGTGTAAACAGTCTCAGAATCAGAAAAAACAAGTTTGTGACTCTTACCCATTTGACAGTGTGTACATACATAAGGCATAGAAATGTTAGGAAAAGAAATATTATTATTCTTCAACGCTTTCTTTACAATATTTGCATTGACATGCCCTAGTCTGCAATGCCATATATCAAAAGTTTTACAATTACTTACTTGAGTTATTTCAGAACTGTTACACCATTTATCTATACATGCTTGACTTTCAGAATTGTCAACACTAAATTTGTATAGTCCTCTACACTCTTTACCTTGCAAAAGAATTCCATTAGACTTAATGTCTTTGATTAGACAGTAAGTAGGAAAGAATTCAAAATATACTCGATTATCTTTAGCAAACTGAGACGCACTAAGCAAGTTTTTTGTAACTAAAGGCACTCTCAAGAGATTGTTGAGATATAATTTTCTTACACCTTTAATACATGCACTGCTAGTGTGAGTAATGCTTATGGGCTTACCATTTCCCATGTGAATACATTGATTATCTCTGAATCTTGATTTCCAAAATTCAGATTCCTAAGATTGTTTGTTACATGATTAGTTGCCCCAGAATCAGGAAACCAGCTTTGATCTTGTGAATCATCTGTGTTGACAGTATTTTCTTTCCGACTAGTTGAATCATGTTGAATGTTGATCATATTTGCACTTTGATAATTCTTTTGATTGATGTTTCCCTGCTGAGATGGTACATAGTTTGCATCAAATCTAAAATAGTATTTATTAGCACTATGCCCAAACTTTTCACATATTTGGCATCTCAGTCTATTATTGTTGTTGTTGTGAAATCTTCCACCTCTGCCTCTTGATCTGTTGGATGAACCACCTCTGTTAGATGACCCACCTCTTTGGTTTTTGCTGTTGTATGTTTTTTCTTGATTTTTTGAAACATGGTTAACAGAAAACTCTTGAACAGATTTCTTATGCTCTATTCTTCCTTCATGAGACAGTAGAATAGAACTGACATACTCAGTAGATGGTGTTTTTTCTTGAGATGAAATTATTGTCACAACTGCTTCATACTCATCATCTAGACCACTTAAGATAGATAATACCTGTTCTGCATCAGACGTTTTATGACCTGCTACAGCTATTTGATTATATAAATTCTTGATCTTAGTCAGATACTCTCTCATATTTAACCCATCTTTTCTCCAGTTCTGCAGTTGTCTTTTATAATAGAGAACTCTTGCTGCAGACTGAGTGTTGAATGTATGTTCTATTGAATGCCATATTTCATGAGATGTTTTATAACCTATAAGTTGAGGTAGAATGGTAGGACCAATAGAAGATAACAGCCAAGAACTAATAAGACTATCTTGCTTTTGATAGTTAAAGTAATCGTTGTTAATTATAAGCTTTCCCTCACTATTTGTTACATATTTTGCTGGAGTAATAAGTGTTCCAAACACATACTCTTCAACATCATATCCCCTTATGGCTGTTTCAATTTGAAATTTTCACAACATATAATTTGATACATCAAGAATAGTTGATACTAACTGACTTTTTGGTTTGATTATTGATTTTAGCAGATCTTGTGAATCAGAATGATGAGAAGTGGCGATTCTTGTAGTATTGAGAGAATCTTGAACATCATTAACATTGTCTCCTGCCATGTTGATGATTTTAAACACATAAAAAGATGATCAGATGAAGAATTTTGATATTACGAGATCAAAAAATGGTGCAGCCTCTGATGATGAGATAGTCTCTGAAGATGACCTCTAGGCGAGGCAGTGCTGCTAACAAACTGAAAAGTGATTACTTACAGTTCTTGATCACAGCTTACAGTTCTTGATCAAGAACTATAAAGCAAACAGTGGGTAGGGATAAAAATGATGGTTAAGGAAATGAAAAAATAGCTTCCTCGATGATGACACTGATCTGAGAGGAGCACTGGTGCAGCCACCGTTAGGTGATGAGATATTTTCTGGCAATGGTTAGACAATGCACCTTTAATTGATAACAACCGTTAGGTTGATTTCTTGCTCTGATATCACGTAAAGAATATTGATCAAAGATAAAATGATTTCTCTTTATTAATGAGAATGAAAATGAAATGAAACAATCAATCTTTTCTCTGTACAAGATATACTATTTATAAGAACTAGTGCGAACCCGTGCTTCGCATACGGACCACACTCAACCTCTTATCATCATAACATGTTTAGATGATTTATATGGCTCATTGATTAAGAAATAGTGATATTTTTTTATCAATTTTCAAGTAATTTTGCATTTTGTCTAAAACTTGTGTATAAATCTTTGAAAACAGTAATGCAGATAGTACTTGTGCTTGATAAACAATTGCAAAATATCGAGCAAAAATGATTTCAAAGATAAAATTTCCACACAATACACATATAAATTATATGCATATAAATTTATTGTGTGCATCAGCTGTATTATATGTAACTTCATTTGGTGAGATACATTTATCAATCATTTCCTTTAATACTTAATGTCGTTGATTTCATTTGCTGCTTCAGTAATAACTATCTATAAGAGTAGTGCATGTAACAACATTTGTTTACACTTGACCATTAATCTAAAAATGCCAAAAGCAACGTTGACATGATTCATGAAAACGCAAGTGTTGATGATGATCTCATAACTGACTATGTCTACGAACACATTATGCAGCATCATATTATTGTAGAATGATATGATTAGAGATAAAGAGATTTATTTCTATTTTGAACGATTCTTGTGAAAAATATACTAAATCTAAAGCATACATATTTTATGTCTGAAGTGTTGGAACTAACAACCATTTTTCAACAATATTTATTTTAATGTGAAGAATATCATTGTATTTCTTTTACAGTCAAACCAAGTTCAATATAATAAGAAGCATACAATTGTATTTAATGTTTTTGAACTTTCTGATTCCATTTCTAATTCCATTTAACATTGTTGTTGTATTTTGGTAATGTTCGATTTCACCAGACTTGACTGCAATTTGTGAAAGTAGAATCAGAGGATGAAAATTTTCAAAACAATTAATGACATAGATTAGTTAAAAGAAATAAAGTCAAACAGATTTAAAAACTTTAATAATATGAATAATCCGAAAAACTATGATTTTAAAAAATTTATTTTTAGCTATCAACAATGGATATCATTGGAAAACATATTAAATTTCAGATTTAATAGTGAAATCGATTCTTAAATCCAATTAATGTAGAAAAAGTTAGCACATTTCAAAGTTTGGAATAGAAACAAATTAAAAACGTGACTGTTCGTTTTCCAAAATATGAAGGAGACCTGTGTGCTCTTGAAATCCAACCGACTAATAATATTATAGTATAGATAATAGTTGAAATATTGGGCTTCAAGATAGCAGCCCAGACCCGCATCTATAAGCTTAAGATATTCCTGGCTACGGGATTGACAACTGACGGTTGAGATCTTCACTTGGGTAATAGAATATAATATAAGCTTTGTATCGGCTGGTTTCTATTCATTTCCAATATGTCATAATGATATGTTCCTCACTTATCTGTTATCTGTTCCATATCACATAATGATTTCAGTCATTTATTCTACATCTTTTCATGCACTGATACAATGAACTCCACAAACTTCAATAGATACGCGTAAAACTATAGACTGTGTTCGCATTTTAATAAACATACATAATTGCTTAATTAAATTAATTTAACTTTGGTTTTATCCACCGTCACTCTCTCTTAATCTTCTTTCTTTTTTGGTTCGTGATTTTTCTTGTTTTCTCCTGGCTTTTATGCACCTTCTGTCTTTTCTTCCAGATTAGAACTGAAGCTCCAAGATATGATCTCATGCGTCTCGGCCGCCAAACCAGTAGAAGCTGAAAAACCAACAGCTACTCTTGAAGGTAAAACATCTCTTAGATCAACATTATATGAAAGGCTTGAATTTCCTTTGTAGACAGGATATTCATCATATGTCAGGAAAACCGACAATTTTTGGTTGGTTGAACTGTAGGTAACCCATGCATTTGCAGTGCGACCATCTTTGAGGCTACTATCGAATGTAACGTTGGCAACTGAAACGACCGAGTTGACGTCAATTCCTACGTGATTATCTGATGGATCCCACACATTCTTAAAGGTGTCAAACTCAACAGCAACAACACCATTTTCGGAACTGCTAAAATTAGCTTCAGGTCCGTACAAAGCCAGAAAGCCTCCTCCTGATCCTGCAGGAACCGTCGGAGTATATTTGGCAAGGAAAAACGTCAAGCCATCGCCAGGAACATAACTATCTTCCCTTTGCATGACAAACGAGAAATGCGCAGTGAAGTCTGTAACTTCTCTAGATTTTTCGTCCCACAAAATAACTTCTTTTTTGTATACAGCCCTGCCTATGCTGTCTGCTTTCGCTGTGCCTTTACTGTTTTCTGTAAGTTTGATTCTACCACCATTAATAGTTGCATCGCCTTGTTGTTCGATTAAAGATGCTGAATTTTTATTGAAACGTGAAATGTTGAAAAAGAGCGAGTTAACATTAGGAAGGAAAAATGAAAACATAAATAAAAGAGATAAACTGAAATTCTTTAAAGACATTTTGTATGTTTCGTAATAAATTTCCTAAGATTGACGTATTTATATGAAAATGGTAATGAATTTTCAAGACTTCGTGAATGAATTATTGAAGGTAAGGTTCATGCTTGGTCCAACATAGGTTGTAGTTGAACTGTCAATTGGTTTGATTGATTTGTTTGTCCGGATGAGTCACTTTTTACCTTTGGTGCAGGGAAAAAAGCAATAATAGATGCAATAATGGATGTGCTTGTCTCTGCATTCAATAGATTTCGTCATTTGCACTGAAAGGTGAGGTAATGAATATGACATCATCGTCAGTGTGTAATTAATTAACTGTGACGCAACTGCATATAACGCAATTGCTAAACACAGTAGTGGCTAATATTTATGTGAAATGATTCGACTGACTAATATTTGTATGTTCATAATTCAACCATGTGACAATTGAGATAATTCAAGTGTTTCCTTGTCATATATGTGTGCTTGGCTGCTAGTCCATGGAAATTTCAACTAGTGTCTATTCACGTTAACTATACCACACAAATCTTAGCTTTATACTGGTGGATTTTGCAGTGAAAGAGACTCTTCATCAAAGGGATGATAAACTTAACCCTACCTACTCCGTTTAATCTGCAATCAGTCCAGATGTGTTTTACGGATAAAAAACCACTTATTTCATAGGTTTTATTTGGTCATTACTATTCATGGGAATTGTTCCCTTCAAAATACTCTAAATAGCGGATGCAATCAAAGTTTTATATCGGTTTCATCTTGACTAGTGAGAAATCAAGCAATTTCAGAGGTCGCTGTAGCATTGTTGTATTAGTATACAGGATCAAATATATATTTTTAGTGGAAACAAATTAGGATATATGCTTTTAGATTTTTTTTTTTTTTTTTTTTTTTATTATAGAATACACGAATTCAATATCCAATTAAAATGAATATCACATACCAATAAAAAAAATGAAATTGCATCAACAACAAGATTTTGACCTTTTCCATTGAAAGTAATAAGAAGAATTTAGTTTATATAAATGATTTTTGCAAGAGCATTTTTGACATCGCAAAAATCTTCAAAGTATTTGCATTACACAAGCACCATAGTAACTTGATATGTGCAATGCACGTGTATATAAAATTGAATGTTAATACTATAAGTATATCTTTTATGAAAAACAATTCAGTATATAAACAATTTGATTCTTTTTTTAATTTACAAAATATGAATTTGACTCAAATAAGAATTATGAATATTATAACTTACAAAAGAAAATAGCACCAAAATAGGATCTTGCCCCTTTTCTTTGAAATTAGTAAGAAAATTTTAGTTTTTATAATTGGGTTTTGTAAGGGAATTTAGACCTATGTTATGAAAAATGCATTTAAGAGTTGCTTAAGCTTCGCTTAAGTGTTAAATGCATGTACAACGTTTGATTTTTTGAAAAAGCAACCGAGTTAAGCGACGAGCATTTAAGAACGTTTATTTAAAGTTTATTTGCACTTTGCTTAAATTTTAGTGATGATTAAGCAATATTAAACAAAAGGTATGTTATATTTAAAATGAAAAGAAACGAGGCTATAGCAGAAAAACTACAGTCCCTAATATATTTTTTTTTCATTTTCTATCATATGGGCCGACAGACGGTGAGTTGTTTTTTTCTTAAGAAAAAATTATATTTACTTAAAATTTTTGCACATTTCATCCTAAACTCGTGTATACCTACTTTTAATGTATATCAAAATTCAAATGAAGCTTTTGCAACCTATGAATTTATAAGTTGATTTCAATATTAAATTTCTAATTATTTGTGATCAATTAGTGCATACATAGATGATACACTTGACATAATCTCTTTATATAAATTTATATTGATACAAATAATGTATGCTAAAAAATCAAGCAGCGTTTTGATGATGCTTAAGCGGCACTTAAGTGCATTAAGCTGTGTGATGCTTTTGTCGCCTCGCTTAGCGCTTAATATAACATAGTTTTAGATATTGCCAAAAAAAATCATAACTGAAGTGATGAATTTAAGTTATAATATACCACTTCGACATGTGCAGTGCACGTATATATGACAAAGAATATTGATACCATAAAATATTATTAAAAAATCTTATTGAAAAGCAATATTTTTTTTAAAGTTACATTTTAGTAAATATGGTTTAGTGAGAAATGAGGTGATTAATTACTAGATAGAAAGTGATAAAAAAACCGAGTTAACATAGAAGTTAAGGATCCATATTCCTACTTTTTGCATCATCGTTAAGCTCAATTTTAATTTTGGTGTCCACGGACATATCGTCACTGTCATCTATGCAAAATATTATTATATTCTAGTATATCTTATCCATCGAAAATTAATAATTTTTTGAAGTAAATGATTATATAAATTATTCTATGTTTTTAATATAATTTAATTAAGTGTGGTAAAAGAATCATAATAAGGTATATTATTATTACTTGCAAAGATGATGTACATGATGTGTAGATTAAGCTTAATTTTTCATTTTATAAAATCCCGATGATCGTGGATGTTAAAAAACAAACCGGCCACAAATTGAAAATACAAAAAAGCTAAGATGCGGATCGTCCTATATATGTGTATGTGTAGGTATAATTGTGGTCGACCCTCTGAAGTTTCCAAAATCCTAGGATAGCGCCTCGACCCAGTGCAGATGCTATCATAAGGAGGTTATCACGTGAAAGCATAGAGTAAATGACACAATAAGACTGATTTCTCATTATACTCTCTTATGTCAACGCATATACGTAATATCATATACCTTAATCTCTGCCAAACATGTATCTCGTCTCGGCAAAAAGAATATACACGAGTGTCCTAGGGTGAATAATATAGAGATAGGATTACATAAAATAAAACATCAACAACATCATTAGTGTGGTCAAAAAGTCAAACACACAATATACATGTTATATATATATATATATATATATATATCACATCTTTTCCCTTCAAAAAAAATATCACATCTTTATGTACAAAAGATGCCAATATCCGGTCACTGAGACCATCAGAAAGATATGTTAGTACCTTAGGTATTGGTTATGATGACAACAACCATATGAGATCATATAAAATTTAGATACTAATGTTTTATCAAGTTATATAGTATATAGTGCAGGATATTAGACAGATGCTGATTAAGAAGACCGTACAGTATCAAGAGCATACTCAAGAGACCAATAAAAAGGTTGATATAGAGATTCGAGTGTTAAAGATTAAAGACTCATGAGTTTGAAGATTCAAGATAAGGTATAGAGTCATAGATTATTTTGATAAAGCCATGATAGCACTTCTCAACCTCTCTTCATTTTTTTAAAAAGGATAAATCTATTCTTTGATTTTAATGATTTTCAAGTATCTTTCAAAAATGATTTTTAAGAATCCCTGTTTTTCAAAATGGTTTTTCAAACATCTTTTGAAAATAGCTTTCAAATGAATCCTAACCTTTTAATTATTTATTTACAAAAATTTTATATTAAGTTTTTAAGTTTTTAAGTTTTATATTTTAATATATACTTTTAATTTATTGTATTTATATACACTACAAGAAAAGTGGATTTTTATAGCACCAACATATAACGCTTTTTTTCGTAGTGTTATTGTATTTTCTAACTTTTTTGATTTAGAGAATAGAGTGGTGTGTAATGCATTCTAATCTGCCTTTTATTTTTCATGGCCGCCAATTCCCCAAATTATTTCCCCCTCTTCTTATCTCAAGCCGGCATAGTGCAAATTAAAAAACCCTGCAATATCAATTCAACGCTGAAGGAAAAAAGGAAAAAAGGATTGAACACTCGATCATGATTGGGAAGGTGACTGGACCATGGTGGTAGGTGGATGTCGGCTTTTACCAGCCCTTATCACATAAGGTGATCCTTATCTCATTTTTATATACCGTCTCAATTATATCCAAACCTGATTCCATACTTATTTCCGAATTCACAAATTTATTGAATGGAAGAAAAAAAATCGCATTCTCATGCGATTGGGAGGTGCTGGGAAGAAAGGCATGGGGCTATCATAGCGATATAAGCAAAGAGGCGCTGGCGTATATTGGATGCCAACAATGTTTGCTTGCACGCATCAGGTGGAGGACGATGCTATGGAAGGAGCTGGCATACGTTCTTGAAATGGGGGGTCGCTAGGAGGTTTCTCGATGACAGTGGAGGTTGTTGAGAACATGAAAATCAAATTCAGGTGAGTATAATACCTTTTATTAATCTAACAATGAAGTATATACATATTTCTATCAACAATGAGTCTATGTACCTATTTTGATTTACAGTAGATTAATTTCTGTTTTGATTTCTAATTGAAATATATGTGAATTAATTGCCTCGTTTTTGTGGTTATGAATTGTTGAGGATTGATTTGCTGTGGATTATATAAATTTGATTTTCATTAATTTGAAGGGCTAATGAATTGAATTATACCATGAATTGAATTAATGATTTGCGTTTAACTGTTTATATTAACTATATCAAAGAAATAAATTTTCTTATTTGATTTAAATTTAATTCATTTTTAACAAAAATGGCTTGGTTGCCTAATGTAATGAATTAATTTTAGTAAATAAAGAATTATTTTGATAATTTGATAAGAATTGTGATGAAATAGTGAGTATTACACACTATTTTGTATTTACATTGAGTATAATCTGGTTTTGGGACTTAACGTATGATGGTTCAGGTTTGCACTTGCTGTTATAATGTTTATATGCCTGCATACATAAGTATTCATACCATATAGTAGTGTTCTGATACAAATATACTTTTGCTTGCAAGATATGCTTTTAGATGAAGACTATATTACTTTCTTATATCATTTAGACAATATTTAAATAATGAAAATATCATAGCTATATTTTACACAAGATTCTATCACTAGGAAAAATACTTGGTTTTCCATCATGTTAACTATTGTTTAACTAGAATAGATACTAAACTTCTAGCCAAGGAAGGTGGCTATGTAATTTTTATATTACAAACATGGCTACGATTTTTCTTATGAAATTTAGTTGATATGTTGTCATTTATATTACCTTATTAGATGAACAAAGGATTGCACAAACCATTTTCAGTATGTTAACTTCATTAAATTTCATTGTTCTTGGATTGAAACCTCCAGTTCAAGTAATATGACGTTTATAAGTATTTATATGAACTCATAACTTTACCTCTCTTATATAAGGACTATTTACATATCAAATATATGTTATATCTAAGGTAGAAAATTTTGACAAACTAAATTATAGGCTAACTTATTGAGTATATTGATACATCTAAAGGTAAAGAAAAAAATTACTTGCGAAGAGCGGATTAACCAATGAACGCTACAACTACAATGTCGGTGATTTAAATCTGTCATTTATTTATGAGCATTTATTCAAGGGCAAGTTATTCTTATAGACTTGAGAATGTCTATTTGTTATCCTCTCTCCATCGTAAAGTTAGATAATAGAAGTAGAAAATTTTACATCCAAAAAATACTAATTTGTAAATCATTTATCTTATTTGGCCATAAAAAGATAATCTTTTTTAATGTATTTGAGACATTGTGTTAAGGGAACATCAAACTCAGCTCCACTAAACATGGACAAGTTTTTGAAGATTGTTTAAATGTATTATGACGCTATACTTGACTTTTTTTTAGTTAAAAGGGTTGTTATAGGAAAAAAAATAGTATGGGATGTGATGAGATAATAAAATATTAGAACTAAACTTTGAATGCGTAATCATTATTAATAAAAAGAAATCCAAAATAAACAATTTGACATGATAACCCACTAAATGAACAAACCTTGATGTGCTTGTCATCTTCCTTTGTTTTTTGTAAAGTATTGTAGATTCCATCCGTGACAACAATGTTGTTAGATAAAGCCCAAATAACTCATGCTGAACAGAGAAAAGATAGAATGGGTTGAACTATTGATTAGAGTTGATATCCAATTACTAGGCGAGTTTAAAAGGTTACTAGCTTTGATCATGTAATATACATCACCTGTGGCATTTATAGCTTATCACTTCATGTTTACTACCAGGAGTGAAAAATCTCTGCTTACTAAGTATTCAACAATATTTTCTTTCATGCCATAACATTTGATGATCAGTTACATTATTTTTCTTCCATATTTATTTATCTTATTTATTTTGCATTGAATTTGGGCATCAACATTTTCATTCACCATTTCTCACAAAAATTTACATTTATCCACCACTACAAGGAGAACAGTGATTTTCGACGGTTGAAAGCCATCGGCGGCCGTCGAAAGCCGTCGGCGGCCGTCGGAATATACGGCGTCGGGGAGCAGTATTTTCGACGGCTTCCGACACAGGGTGTCGTACGCATTTCCGACGGCTTCCGACGGCTTCCGACGGTGTCGGGATCCGTCGGAAGCCGTCGAAAAAAATGTCCTACAGGCCGTCGGAAGCCGTCGGAAATTGTTTACCTGTAAGCTGTCGGAAGCCATCGGAAATCTGCTGTTTTTTTTTAATTTCTGCTGCAAATATAGTATTCCATCCACATTTCTCTTCCAAACGCTATTACACCAATACTGCACAATCCAGTATACAATATTCCAACCAAATATCAAAATCCAAACTACACAAAATTTATCAAACACACAAATAAATCAAATTACATCAAAATAAAATACATAATATACATAACCATTCCAACATTTACAATAACCCTAACAATAAGTGTTCTACCATGTTATAAATACACAAAATCATCAACATCCACATCCACATCATCATACAACCACACAACCAAGTGTATCAAACATAATTATACAAAAATCAACAATTACCTCCACTGTCTACCAAATCATACAAAACTAAAAAAACATACCTAAACAAGCAAGCAAGAAATGAATCAATGTCCTCAAGATCCAGAGCCAACCGAGGAAGGGAAGCGGCCACTAAACTACAGCATGTACTCTAGCAACTGTGTGGTCTGCATGGCCTGTTGGCGGTTCTGCTCCTCCAGCTGGGACACTCTAGTCCGCAATTCTTATATATCTGCTAGATCGCTCTGAACTCTATTCCGCTGTCCCCGTCTCTGACTGTTGGCCTGCAATAATGGAAAAATGAATAAAATTCTAGTTTATTGTTTTAAAAAAGTCAAAATATCATATTTGAAGTATTTGAAGACAAAATTATATATTCCAACATAGAATTATGACTTAAATATCAAATTAGTAGTAAAATAAATTATTTACCACTTGATTGCCAAATCCGTATCGTCTTCCATGCTCTGTTGGATCCATAACGGACTCAAAAATAACGTCCTCCTCATCAGTCATCAGTTGATCTCGACCCGTATCCGCAAGGAGTTTCTGCCGCTGCTCCATAAACTTCTCTTGCATTAACAAATTAATAACATCATATCTTATTTCATTATAGTCTAACAAGCAGAACAATTACTAATACTGCATAAAATGAAATATGCTTACATGGCTTTTGCTGGATTTACCGTCCTGCCATGTATACGAAACAGCCCCGTCCGGATTTACATGCTCAACAACATGCGTACGAATGAATACGTCCATATAGCACACAAGACCATGTGCCTCAGCTTTCTGAAGTTGACTTTTACATACAATTATTATACATTTAAAATTATATAGCATAAACTATTTACAATTATTATTCAGTAAGTTTACCAAATCCTGCCGATACTGCTAAAACGACTTCGACCCTCCGCAATGAGTGACGAGATTCTTATTTCTGTTTGCAGAGTTTCTATCCGACTCTGCCTGTACATTCAAAATTTGATACACTATTTTTCGATCACGTCAAATTAATAATTCAAAAAAATTTAGTATACTTGCCTTCGCCTCGTCCGTTTTCCAGTATCCCAACCATGCTTGCCATACACTCTCCCCCATCCACCGTGGTTTCTTACCAGATTTCTTAATTTCAGATATCGTGTCCCTATAGTTCTTACGCATCATCTTCATCCAGTATCCTCGTGCCAGCAGCATATCGTCTGTCTGGATGTCTATCTCAGCCTGTGTTTCACGATAAAAGTAAAAAAAATTACACTTTAAATGATAAATAGTAGAAAAACGACAAAAAAGAATTAAAAATGGAAAACGGAAAAATATACATACTAGGACATCCTGCCATATACACTCTATGATATGAGGAGGGATGTTATCCCACTTCGGCCAGTAAGCACTCAGCCTACTGCGATAAGAAGCTCTAAGGACATCCAACACAACTTTCGAGGGAAGTAGGTCGAACCCTCTGTTTTTAAATACGATACAGATTAGTACGTACGTATATCGTAAAAAAAAAAGATGCTGAATGAAATTTAATTCTTACCCCTCTACTCTAGGGACTAACGAAACTACTGGACGTTGTGGCTCTTGCGAAGGGCCACTGCCATCGCCTTCTGATGATCGAAAAGAGCTCCTACCTCTCTATGACATTATGATAAACCTATGACATTTATACACATCATTATATAAGAGAATAATAACATGATAATGAAATATATTTCATATGCAAATGACATCAACGGTATAAATTGCTTAATTAATGACTGAAATGGAAATAGAAATGGAAGTGTGTTATACCCGATTCATAGTGGGTGTATTGTTCCGACGATAAGCAGATTTCATTGCATTTTTAATAAAAATTGCTAAATAAATGACAAATGGAAATGACATAAAACATGTAAACAATGGTAAACAGATTTGGTTTCATAGTCACATCAATTTCATATACATCAAGAAATCAACATAGTTACATCAATTGCAAAAAAATAGGTTCAGATTTATATCAGTCATCATCGTCTTCTGATTCAGATTTGGTCTCGTTCTCTATGATATTTTCCTATGCACTGTCAAACGCTTCTACCAAAACATTTGATTCATCGATCAAAGGACCAAAATCTGTATGATCGTCTGTAATTATTATTTCGTTATTTTGCTCAAGATCTGCCTGATAAGCTTATTCGTCCGGAATATTCTTCCAATCGAATGTGAATCTGGCCTTTGTTTTAAAAACTGCAGACCAATCTGCTTTATCTCTTTTTAGAGACGGATAAGGAGCATAATAAACTTGCAATGCTTTTTTGGCTAGTACAAAAGGATCATACTTGTGATAGTGCGATGTATGCTTTATTTCGATAAGATTATAATCCTTGTGCACATTAATTCCAGAACCTGGGACATTGCTAAACCAATTGCATCTAAATAGAAAAACCTCTTCCGTGGGTCGTGAGAAGTGTGTCAGTTGAAAAATTTGTGTTAGAATGCCATAAAAATCATTTAAGTGATTTTCTGGATCGTCATTACCTTTAACAAATACACCAGTATTATTTGTTAATTTTTCAGCACCGTATTCTTTGGTGTTAAATTTATATCCATTGACGAAATATACTAGATATGTCTTGACCACTCTTTTTGGTCCCATCGCAAGATGTTTCAACCCTTCGTCAACAACATAATTTCTCGGCTCATAAACGTAATTTGAAAACCAACCGGAAAATTCTTTACTGAGATCTCCGTTCGGATATTCACGTTCATAAACACTGTTTATATAAACAAATTATTACATTAGGTCATACACGCTCATGCATTATAGAAAACAATAAAACAAAAATTATTCTTTCAGATTGCCTAACAAACGGTGCAACCTCGGCACAATTTAGAAGAATATAAGTGTGTGCTACATGAAGATCTCTATCGTCTAGCCATATTTCTACACATTTTCCAGAAGGCCGACCATGTTGTCTAAAAATAGATAACATTGCTTGAGAGGACTCTTATTCGTCGCCTTCGTCATTACAAGGAATACTTTCTAATGAAATATTCACATGGTCACTGAAATAGTGAGAGAGAAAGAACGAAGCTTCTTCTTCGATGTAAAATTTACATATCGAACCTTCAATTCGTGCTTTTTGCCTCACTTTTTTCTTCATATGATTCAAATATCTATGCAAAATTAATTTATATTAACTTCACATCGTATGTTTCTACTCCTTCATTCCAGTATTTTTAACTCATCAATCAACGGTTGTAAATATACATCGATTCCTTGTCTCGGATCATCGGGGCCAGGAACGACAACAGTAAGAAACATATATTGCGTTTTCATACACGTCCATGCAGGTAAATTATACGGTGTGATGATAATGGGCCAGGATGAATATTTAGAACCAAATTGAGAAAATGGAGAAAAACCGTCCGTACATAATCCTAATCTAACATTTTGACTCTCCGCTGCAAAATTTGGATACGTTTTATCGAAATGCTTCCATGCTTCTCCATCGGCCGGATGTGTCAATGTACCCTCTTCCTCCGTTCTCACACTATGCCATCTCATATTAGATGCAGTTACAGAAGATGCATATAATCTTTGAAATCTTGGAGTTATGTGTAAGTAATGCATATGCTTGTACGGAACTTCCTTCCCCTTCTTGTTTCTTGGTTTATATCTCTCCTGGTTACAAATTTTATAATTTCTAAGGTTTGCGTCTTTTTTCCAAAACAACATGCAGCCTTTTAAACATGTATCTATTTTCTGATAAGGTAAACCAAAAACCGACATAAGTTTTTTAACTTCATAGTGATTTTCACACATTAGATTATCGGGCGGCTTATGTCTTTTTTCAGCATGTACAACAGCCATAAACCCAGCTTCAGTGATGTTGTATTTTGACTTCATCGCAATGTATTCTGCGATTACTGACAGCTGAGTGCCGCTTTTACAACCATCCCAAATAGGTTTCTTAGCAGCGTCTAGTAAATCACAATTTTTTTTGCTTCAATATTTGGTTCTTCAATATTTCCATCATCGTCGTCAACTTCAAACATAGGAAACATTGATCGTAGTGCATCTTTGACCATATTTTCTATACGGGTCGTCATAACTATTTCGTTAACGGCACTTTCAGACTCTACAGAAGTATTTGCTACAACTTCTCCATGCCGATCCCAAACATAATACTCAGGCACGAAATCGTTTTGGCACAAATGAACTTTCACAATATCTGGTAACAAATACTTCAGATGTCTACACCTACTACACGGACAACGAATTTCTGGATCGTTTCCGTTATTACTTAAAGAGAATTCAATAAACACGTTTATACCATTATAAAAATATTCTTTTATTGAGCCCCTCAGTCCTTTTCTTTGGTATATCCATCTCCTCCGATTAATAAAATAATCAATCATTTTTCCTATTTGACAAAATGAGAAGTTCAAAATTTAATATTTATTTTCAAGAATACAAATTCGAAAAAGATTATTTTCATGGTCGTATAATATTTGAATTTAAAGAACAACTTCACAAATTTAAAAATATTTTCAAATATGGTACATTTTATTTTTTAACGTATCGATATAAAAAATTGTATAATTTTTTTTCCAAGGTCAGGCATCCTACTTCCGATTACAAACACAGTAAGCATTTACTTTCGTATATTACTTCGTCTCAAACGATTCAACAAAATTTCGGCAGCATTTCCCTTTTGTTTCCTACATTGTACACAAATGCGTGTACGTAGGAAACAAAAAAAAAGTTAGGCCGAAATTTTATGAACCGTTTGAGACGAAGTAGTATACAAAATGTAAATGGTTACTGTGTTCATAACTTGTCCAACACAGGGACAAATCCAACAAATATTGTACCAGATGAATATAAATGGTCGTTTTTCGAAAAAACGACTATTTATACAACGATCATGTACAACACTCGTCAGACGGGGCCAAAAACTCTTTAAGGGACATTTGTCAATTACATGTGTGCATTTTACAAAAAAATACAGTTGTACTAACAGTTCACATTTACAAAAATATATTTTAACTTAACACATTTATTCGATGTATTACATCAACTTAAGGCTCGTTCGATGTTTTTTCTGTTGCATAAGTCAATACGTGCACAATATAATATTCCTAGCTCGTACATTAATTTTATCTTATTACAACTAACACAATACAATGATAGCAGCGCTACACACATATACAATCGTAGAATCAAGGCATATACAACAATTTACATATACACGAACAACCACAAATTATACATGTTTTTCGCAATTTCACGATAAAATATAAAATAGGAATACCATGGAATGCTAGAAACTATTATAACACTATTGGAAACAAACTTAATCAATATTAGCCCTAATTTATCAACTTATGCAAATCTAGAATTAGGGTAAAAACTGAATTTTTGACGAAAATAAGAGATTATACCTGTGCTAGAGAGCAATAGACGTTGATTGCGCAGCCGGGAAGGATCTGAAAGCTCGAAATTGATGATTGGAAGGTTGGGGAAAGATTTGGGGATTTTTAGGCTAAGATTTTCGTATGCAGAATGAGGAAGAAGAAGGCTCGACCGGTTGCTGTAAATCGTGATTTTCCGACGGCTTCCGACGGCCGCCGACGGCCCCCGACGGCCGCCGACGGCCCGTCGGAAGCCGTCGGAAATAAGCCGTCGGGAGCCGTCGCCCCAGCCTGTCGGTTTTTGACCATTTTCTAGTAATGCACGCTTATTATTAATTGAGAAAACACAAAAATTCAACGTGTTTGGCAAAGCTTTCTTCTTAAAATTTCATTAGTAGTCCTTATAATCATTCGATAGGAGTTTTTTCAATTTATTCATTATTTGTACACAAGTTGTTTAGACATAAAAGGCGTGATAAATGATAAAGAGTTTTCAATCTGTTAATTTTCTAAGAAAAAGAAAGCAGCCACGTTGCTTATGAGCAAAGAAATCCAAATACAAGTGATCAAATGCAGATAGACATGCATGTATGCTCGCTTATATAAAATAACATAATGAATCCAAAAGCAGATTGGTAATAATTATTTTAGCTTAATTTTCATGATTTTCATTGAAACAGTAAACTAATAAGATACTTTACAATTTTGTAATTCAGTTTACATAATCCAAAATGCAACTTCCTTTCATATTTAACTCTTTATCAGAGATTAAACTGCCAAAAGGGATGAAAAACTATTCACCTCAAGTTACTACTTCTAAATACTAACAGTAATGCTTGCTTGGTGGCTTTATAGCCGACTCCTTCCTAGGCCGATTTCTCACTATATATATGAACTATCTTAAGTCATCAAATTTGATTATATTTTGACATTAAAGGAAAGTATTTCTTTAATAATAAATAAGTTTTATAAACTGAACTAGGTTTTATAAAAATTAACTAAATTTATATAATATAAATTAACTAAGATTGTAAACATTAATTTCGTTTGTTAAGTTACATAAAAATTAAATAAGCTCATAAAAGTTAACTAAATTTATAATAATGATAATAATAAGTAAATAAATAATAATAAATTAAATAAAAGCTTTATAAAATTAACTAAGTTTATAATAATAATATATATCAACAACAACAACAACAACAATAATAAATTAACCAAGTTAACTAAGTTTTATAAAAATTAACTAAATTTATACAATAATAATTGTAAATTAACTAAGATTGTGAAAATTAATTTATATTTATATAATAATAAAAAAATTAATTATGTATTTAACCAACCCGATACTTGGTATTCACTTGAGGTATACATCTAATTAGCGGAAAAAAATACACACCCTATTACTGGAAAATACAAACAGTCATATGTTCATATTTAGAGCAACTTAACAGTCCACTTTTTAAATGAGCAAATGCAGTTGGCACAAATACCAATTGTTTGTATAAGTTTTCCTCTAGCATGTTTCTTCAAATATTCCATGTTCTCATATTCAGAATGAAGAATGTGAAATACACACTAAAAATATAGTTTGAAAGGAATCTTTAAGCAATTTAATAGGTATGTTTTTCAGCTATTTATTTGAATTAATTAATATTTAAGGTTATGTATTCATCCACGATGTTCTTTTACGTAATTTAGCCGACGCAGATATGCATGATGTATCTATCACTCTGCCAACATGTTAAGACGCCAAAGTGCACTTTATTTGTTATTGTACCTCGGGTCCATTTTCAAGGAAAGAAAGGTATGTTCCTTTTAATTATCTTTGTCAAAAGTGACTTAGGTAACAGTAATAACTTATATATTTGTTATAACACCGGTATTAGTAAATTATTTTTCAACAATTTTTAATTGAAATATAAACATGTCCTGTTTGGTACTATTATACATTACTGGAGTAATTTTGCTTCTTCCCTTTAAAGCATCTTTTATAGTGCATCTTTTTGTACAATTCTTTTCTATTTCCACATATGAGACTAAGTACAAACTTAAAGATGAACTAATTGGTTGTGTGATGCTGATATTCAATGCGTTTTATGATTGAAACATGTAAAGTGAACGTACAAGATTATGAAGATTCGCTTTTTGTTGTTTTCAGTAGTTCTACCTAGTTTTCTTTTCCATTTGTAATTTGTAAACCACCTAATAAGTTTTCAAAGTTTTTTTAGGATATTAAAAGTAGACATTGTTTGTAGTTCTTTTTATTGTATATTGATCTTTAGTTAGACCAAATATAGTTGTATTAACCGAGGAAATGATCTTTATGGTATTTTATTCTACCTTCAAATTAAATATTTATATTATTTGTTTTCTACAATCGAGTAGCCAATTTAACCTTTTTTTTTAACTTAGCCCATGAGCCTTAATCGCTTGGTTTCTATAAACGTAGAAATAAAATGGCGATTTGTATGGATGATAAAAAAAATCAAATAACGACATGGTTAAACTTACTTATTCATATCTAGCAAAAGAAAATTGATGTATTCGGTGTACAATTAGATATTTCATATAAGCTGCACAAAAATTAGTTGGTTTGGATTAAATCGTTTGAATTGAAGATAGTTCATTTTGCACTGGACCCCATACATGGTTGGATTATTAGTGTGTTTTGAATTGGATTAAACATGATTGAGTCGGACTATAGTATTTTGTATAAAAAATGATAATTTTTCAAAAATTTAAAATAATAATATTCAATCTATAATTTTTGCACTTAGTATCAAATTACATCACAGATTTTATTACATACTTTATTGGCTCATACTACATTACTTAAATTTCATTACAAATTAACTGGTGTGTTTATCTTGAACCATGAATCCAATAGTAAATAATGTTAAATGCTGATAAGCGTCAAATTTCTATTTAAATAAGGTTGACAAGGATTTAATAAGGGTTGAGTTGGATAGAAAAAAAATCAGACTACACAGTACCATATTCGATCAAACTGGGTTGGGATGAATTGGACATGTATGTGTTGGGTTTGTTTTAATATGGCATGTGTACATGGTAGACAAAGTAACCCTTTCTGTGACTTCTAAGAATCGGTTTTATTTACAATTTGCTTACACATCATGACACGGTTATCACAAATAATATAAAAATATTGGACAAACAAAGTTGGAGGTTTCGCATGTAGGTGATGTGCACGTAAATGTGCACATTTTTGCCATCATATTTAATCTATTTAAATTAAATAAATGATCTTATTGGGTATTTTAACTTGTTTTTACCAAAATCCATATTAATTTCAAATTGTCACATATCCATCTTCATATAGGGGCAAAAAGTCATTTGTGTGCATATTTTTTTTTGAGAAAAACTAATTGATGATTTTTACATATTTGTGTAGGAATTTGATCTCAATTAGGAATGGGTTCATAAAGGCACATGCATGCACAAAATGAATACAAAGGAATGAAGATGGAAATAATTCAAAGTGAAGAACATGGAGGACCCCACTTACCCACCTACCTTAATGTACACATTAGAGGCTAATACTCATGCTTATGGAATCAATGGCTTCATGTACACTTAAATAATGATTCGTAAAAGCTAATGATTACTTGGCCTCCACACTACCTCAAGGGCATTTGGGGAATTCTCTAAAAATATGAATTAGGGTTTAACACATGTATATATACCCCTTATGTTTCATGTAACCCTCTTCGTACTTAGTCTCTTTTAGTTTTAGTTTAGGCTATAAAATAAATCAAACTCTCTTCTTTCTTTTCATGGCTAGTTAGCCATTTATTTCTTCTTTTCATGTAACTTTGTTATGCAATTTAATACATGTTTTTTTCTTTTCTTGTTTATTTCCTTTCATGTTGTATTGTAGATTTACATTTATGCAAAGTAGATTAGTTTTAATTCTTGTTAATTAGCTTCTCTTTTCTATTAGCTTTCATTTTCCTTTTTTTGATTTCATGTTGCTATCTACATTTGTTAATCAAATGACAAATATGAGAGGCTAAATCCCTTAAATTTAGTGATAATGAAGCTCTTTAATTATGTGGCTTCAACTATTTGTTAATTCATGCTCTTTTTTGTGCCTTTGAATTTGATAGCCTATATTGTTGACACTAAATAGGCTATGCTTAAGCAATCACTGTAACGACCCGGAATTTTCGAACTCGAAAATTTCATATAGTTAAGAAAAAGAAGAAGGAGATAGAAGAAGAAGAAAACAGAAAACACCAAATACAGATCCTCACATTTGCAGCGGATCAAAATATAATATTAAATAGAATAGCAGTTATACAAAGGAAAAAAACTGTATCGGTTATTTACATTTAAGTACATCAGAGTTACATTCATTTATACAACCACTGGATAGTTATAACAACTTGTCCCAGATAAGCTACAATAAATCACAACGGAATACATTCCATACGTTCCTGCCATCAAGCTCGCCTCCTGAGCTATAGAACGTTCTTACCTGAAAATCTGTAATACTCGGTCTGACCCGAGCATTACATTAATGTAACACCCGGTCAGGCTGGAAACCAGTGTGAGTAAACCCGTCTAACATGAATTACAAAAGCATACAACTTATATATAAGTCGGGGTAACTTGTATCAATTATAAATTCACAAATTGTTATAAACATCACTTATTTCACTCACCAATTTATAAGCGGCAAAACTTAGATTAAATGGTCTAATTTACTTAAATCATTCCATTCCTGCTTATTGATTTTACATATCAATCTATAAGAATCGAAGTGGTTTCGGGTATTTACTAATACCCGACTCCGGTCTCTTCGAATTCAATACACCTTAACCCAAATTCTCAAGTGAAATTCAATTCAACTATAATACAAGATGTCACTTTTACATGGCAATTCATCATCGATAAATAACCATAATATCACTGTACACCTAAACATATCATACCACGCAAACATTTCGTATCAGGTATATCAGCCAATTCAAGGCATTCAACATCATTAAATCATTCGTATGCAAGATTCATCATTTTCAAAAATTAATTTTAATTTATCCCAAATTAAATCAATTCTAATCCTTAATTGCCTAGGTTACCCAACATTAATTGATTACCAACCAATTAATTAATCGTTTTTTTAATTATCATCTTAATTATTCATCATTGATTAATTATTTTTAATTAATTAAGCCGTAATTCATAACATAAATTTGTTTATCCTTCACCCTTCACATTAATTACTCTTTCTCTTCTTCAATTAATCATAATTAGTAATAACCCATTAATTACTTCACTATGTGATTACACTTTATTAGTTACATTAAGTTATTATATTTAACCAATCATCAAATGATTAATTTAATCTAGTTAATTAACTTAAATTAATCTCATTAATTTAATTAATTATATTAAGTAAATAACCCTTTATTCTTAGTTGTAAATTTAATCACTCTAAATATACCTTAATTTATTAAAATGAACCTAAGGATTAACAATAAATTTATTTTTCAAAAGCTTGGCTAATTTATAATAAGATAACTTATTTAAATTTGCCTAAATTAAATAGACTTAAAGCATAACAAACTTTAAATATTATAAAATCCCTTTGTCCATGTAGAACTTTAAATAAGCATTTACATTAAAGAACATCGGTTTTAAAAGTTTACTTTAAATCAGTCATGCTTGATTTTATGCTACCATTGGTTATGGATTTATATTTTTAAACAATCTTCTTTTAAAAAAACAAACCAAATTCTGTTAAAATGAGCAACTCAACAGGCCAAACCAAAATCCCAAGAGTAACCGAAACTAAAGCAGCCGTGCGGTTTAAATTAACTCATCACACCGCAATGGGCCGAGCCCAAACTAATTAATAATAACCCAAAACGAACCCCAACCAAAATTAACTTCTTCTTCTCCAACACTGCTTCCAGGAAATCACCAAAAACTTCAAGCGAAAGCACGAGCCGGAGAGATCATCTCCGACCAGCACGACGTCTCCCAACAAACATCGATACGAGCGAACCTAACAAACTAAGATCAAATGCAAACCTTCCCTGCCAAACCACCCTGATCTAACAACTTCTCGTGCACGCTGTATACGTGCACGTCACCACACACTGCTCTGATCGCCAAATCAACCTCAGACAAGTCGGCGATAGCCTCGCCGAGGTCCTCGACTACCCAGATACCTGAATCCACCATCAACACGAAATCGAGCATAATGACACAACCCACAACCAAATCTACCCATCGAAAACTCCTCCGCACCACCGCTTCAGGTAGCTAGAGGCCACTATATCCCGCCCATACCTTCGCCGTAGACACACACACTTAACTCACCCACTCCGGCCAAGTCCGGTCTTCCCTCGCCGTCGCGATGATCACGATTCCAACATTGAACTCAACAGGCCCTTAAACCCTAGTTTAACCTTGACCGACCATCACCTTTATCTAGCATCACTTCGAGCATTTTTCCATCATCCCCAACCTTCAGACTCACTTTACCCAAGAACTCGCGTCCCCAAAATTCCTCGATCATTAGAAACCGCTCGAGAACCCATTTTCGACCAATACGCCATATCACAAAATTTTCAAACCTAAAATTCATGATATTCCTCTTAAAAATCAAGTTTTTAGGTGACGATTCAAGTTGTAAACTTGAATCAACAAATTAAAAAGTTTGGGTTTTTACACATTAAAAGGAAATCTACTGTATTTCTTGTTTTCAGAAAATTCCCAAATCTATTAAGCACGAAACTATTTTTACATTTTAATTTATGTATAAACAAACATTTTTAGTTTGAAATTCAAGGCCTAACAGTAATTGGTTAAGGTGATTTTGAATTTTAAAAATTTAATCTAAACCCTGTATTTGAAAACAGAGTTGAATAAGCTCATAACAGACATACCCACCTTAATTTATATACATATAAGAACCTGTATACACAAGCAGGATTTATAACATTCTCTTAAGATTTTCACATGCAAACAACAGAACAGATTAAAATTTCATTTCCAGAAGAAGATTTACTCACCGATAATGTTGAACAGAGAATATTGGCTTTTGAAATTTCTACTTGCTTCCTGCTTATTTTGATCTTCCTCCTAGCACAATTTCTACTGTTTAAGTTCTGTTTCTATAGCAATACTTTTTTTTATTGATCTTCAGCCGAGAGCAACAAGGTAGTGGGGTATATATAATTGGAATGGAGGTGTACATTACAAGCCTGCATATGTACAGGCTAGTTTTTATTTCATTTTCATTCTTCTTTTAAACTTTATTTTTGTTTAATTTTCCTATGGTCAGCAATTTGACCTGATATGATCTTGTACAAAGATTTGATGTATTGTAAAAGCATGATTTGATTTTCCCTTCTAGCTCAAGCTTGGCCTGATGTATGCTTGAAATGATATATTATATGCTACAATTTAATGCTTGTCTCATTATATGTTTACAAGAATTTTGTATGAATTATATATGTATAGTCATGTAAGTTATTGTTATTATAACATTTATATATTTATAAGTTTATATACTTATACTTATATATTTACGGACATCATAAATTTTGTATCTATTTGTATTTTCATTTGTATATTTATCGATTTTCATCTTAATTTAGATAGTAGAACTTATATATATATATATATATATATATATATATCCTTTATTTTTCTTTCAATAAGTTTTATCATATTCAGAGATTTATGAGCCAATGTTTATTTTAGTTCTTAAGCCATTTACGTATCCATTATTTTAATTATTAGAAATTTATTTATTGGACTAATCTAAAACTAATATTCCAATAACTGCATCGGTTAATCACTCGATATTAGATGGCCCAAAAATCTGGGTCATCACATTCCTCCCCTCTTTGAATCTTTTCGTCCTCGAAAAGGAACGAAACGAATTATTAAAATTCTTAAAATTAGTTAAATTTTCTTTGATCATTTTTAAACTACTTTAAAAATCTATATAATATTACTAAAATAGTTTTTATAAAAATACTTTTATAACTCGAGTTTTCAACCAGTCCATCCTTGTTCTTACTGCAATTTGGTCATACGTTGATCATGCGTAGGACTGAAAATCCATAAGCACTTGGCAGACCCGTTTTCAACATCCAGAGAAAATACTTTGAAAAATAGTTTTATTGAAAATAGAGAAAACAGTTTTTGAAAATAGAGGAAATATCCTTAGTGAGAATGCTCTGGAAATCATCACCCCCATCCTTGGTCGCAGTTACATCCTGGGTTACGTTGTCATCGCAACAAAAGTCCATGTAACTCTAGGCACTCCGCGCCCCTCGATTACGCCATGGAACCCACAACAGATCGTAGTTACATTCCAGGGTTACGTTGCCATCACAGCAAAAGTCCATGTTACTGTAGGCATCAATGCCCTCGATTTTGGCTGCCAAAATGAAACTTCTCTACTCCCACATAGGTCGTAGTCTATCGACATAAAATCAAACGTAGACCGTTGGCTCTCAGCGACACACACGACTTTTGCTATGTTACCATAGGTCATAGTCTACCGATATAAAATCAAACGTAGACTGTTGGCTCTTAGCGGCACACACGACTTTCGCTATGTTACCAAAAGTCGCAGTCTACGGATATTAAATCAAACGTAGACTGTTGGCTCTCAGCGGCACACACGACTTTCGCTATGGTCTGCAGTAGATCGCAGTGACATCGAGTTACACTGTCGTCACAGCATAACCCAAGTGCCTCTATAGGCATCAGCGCCCTCGATTTTCGCTACACACTACTCATAATCCTCAGGAACTAGTTTTGTACGGACTCCTCACAGGATCAACTTTAGAACCCCCTAGGGTTCAAGGCAGTACCACCATGTGGCACTCCTGAGAAGTTCATTTCAAGGGAGAGCCTTTTTCCCCAGAGCCATTTTCAAAACACTTTATGCTATACACATATAGTATCTTCCAAATCATATACCTAGTATGAATCTCATATAAATCTCCTTTTCTCGAAATCGATATCCCAAAATCGATAATTCTCAAACTAGGCTTTCCAAATTCCAATATTGATTTTACCCAAAAATCAAAAGCCTTTACAAATCCAAAGGTTCCCAATACCTTTTTCCAAAATCCTCATAAGATCCTTTATATATATATATATATATATATATATATATATAATTTTTTTTTAAAAAACTTTGGATCATTTCAAACTTGTATAAAACCCTTTTATAATTCAAATACTTTCAAATTCCTTTTCTTCCGATAATAGATTTAACAAGGTAAGATTTATCTTATATAACAAAGATATATAACTCTGTTTATTCAAAATTAGATATTCAAATTTGATTACTTTATAAAGTCACTTACTATTTTTACTCACTTCCATAAAGTAAATTTTTATCATTGAAATATCCAATTTCCACTTTACTTCAAAATATGTTTCACAAAATATACCTTTCATTTCAAAAACCATTTCACATTTCTTATCCACAAATTTCCAATATCAATTCCATTCAAATCCGTATGATGTACACCTATCATCCGTACGCTATACCAATCTGATCGCTCACTCGATCATATAATTTCACTTCCGAACTAGTATCGTCCACCCGACTTACTAGTGTGGACTCAGACTGGTTTCTTGATCAGAAACCGTCATTCTCCTTGCATAGCCATAACTATGATAGAGAATATCCAGAACCAATCAACAATCCATATCCAGGTTCGCCGTCGAAAATTGAGTGAAAAATCCCAAATCGGATCGATAAACTATCTCGAAATTCTGTGCTCGAATCTGGATCAAATCACTATGCGAATAGAATAATATACGTACATCCTACATATTTAACTTCATAGGTTATTATCCAAATTAATTTCCTTTCTATTCATCCTCACTTTGATTTTATTCACTTATTCACATTTTCCTTAATCCTCATTTGTATTATCACTTCAATTCTTATCTCAGTTGGGTATTTAATCAATAACAGTTTGAACTCCGACCAGTTTAAATATAGAAAATAACTTGAAAATTTTAAAAATAAATAAGTAGTTGAAAAATAATTATCAGTTTGCAAAATATCTGTAAAATAGTTAAGAAATTGTAAAATAGTTGGAAAATAGTTGTAAATAATTGCAAAATAGTTGTAAAATAATAATTAATTTGTAAAATAGTTGAAAAACAGCAATTGGTTTATAAAATAGTTGTAAAATAGTTAAATAGTTCCAAAAGTAGTTGCAAAACAAGTATAAGATAGTTTGGGTTTTAAAAAGAAAGTTGCATAGTAAATAGGTACGAAAATAGATTTAAAACTGTTTATATTAAAATATTTTATTTGGAAAAATAGTTCAGAGCCAAACTGTTCAATTCCCAATCTCCATTTCCAATCAATTCAATTAGATTTCCACTCTCATTTAAATTGACTCAACTCCAATTTAAACTTCCATTTCCATTGAAATTGATTTAACCCCAATTCAAGTTGAATTAACCTCAATTTCTATCCACAATCAAATCAAATTCCATTTGAATTTGAAACTATTCAACTTTAATCACAATTTCAATTAATTCAAGTAAATTTCAAATTGAACCAATTTCAATTCATATCAATTTAAATTTTGAATTAATCCCAATTCCCATTTGAATTTGAACTAGTTCAAATAAAATTTCAACTTTAAACCATGTCGAATTATATAAATTCGAGCTAAATTTCCAAATGTTGATTTAACCCCTTAAATCAAATTAACCTTTTTTTTAAATCAACGATCCAAATCTTTAAACAATTTAATTCTGAGTCCAATTTTCAAAATTCCATTGTAAATTATCTTTACCTAACCTTTTTCAAAGTTCAAATAAGAGTTTAAAAACAATTTTATCTTAAAAATTTAATTTATTACTCGATTTTATCTTCCAGTTTTGAAACCAGTTCTTAAACAAATTTTAATTTATAAATTCAATTATTCTTTTATAAAATTATTAACCATATTCTCTTTCTACCGTAGAAATCCTTATTTCAAATTTAAGTTTAATTTTCCTTTTATCTCAATAATGGATATATTACCACACTTCATTTCTCATTCATTTGAACAATCCAATTCACAATTTAAAGATTTTTAATAACAATACGATGATATCATCCGATTTATTTTAAAACATCCATCCATTTTCAATTTCCAGATCTCAAACCCATTTTGAGATCACACAAACTCCCCATTCAAATTAACCATTTAACTTTCCAAGTTAAATCCCAATTTCATTTTGAAATTTCCAATTCAGATTGTTTGTTAAATTATTTAACTTTTCCAAAGTTAAATTCAATTTACTTAATCCAGCCAACCTTACCCAATTTGAATTCCCATTTCAAATTTTAAAATTCACATTAATAATCTTATGAGTTCAAAACTTATCACCTTGGGTATCACATCTCATTTAAAACTCAACATTTAGAGTTTATTCAAACTATTTTTGATATTATGTATATCCACCTATTCATATTAATTTCTTTTACATACCAAGTTATACTTTAAATTTTGAACCACCTTTTTTTTAATTCAAAACAAATTTCTCTTAACATTTTGAAACTATTCAAATAATTCTAGACTTAGGTTATAAATTCCACAATTTAAAACCTACTTCTATTTAGAAGTTATACCCATCTTAAAAGTTTACTTCATTTGGCCTACTTATTAACAAATATATCATTATTAAACACAATAACTATTTATGATGGTATTTAAGATTATCATATCTAGATACCAATTTTATTTTTATCTTATTTTTACTTCTATAAATTCAGAATTTTAGTTCCAGCTTGGATCTATTTCAAACTTATCTTCATTTAATTTCAATTTGGTTGTATTGCCATTACCACTTAATTCTCATTGTTTCTATTTAGTTCCAACGATTTAACAACCAATTTACTTAATATTTATTTGAATGAAATATTGCTTTATAAATATTAAAATATATTCTTAAATAAAATCGTTTAAAATCTTTGTATAAGAAAATAACAAGTACGCCCTCATATAAATATACACTCAACTCATTCTAGGGTACCATTGACCCTATTCTTAATGAGTAATCCCACCAGAGCCAAGGTTCTCGCTTAACCTTCATCTCTGATACTAACTGTAACGACCCGGAATTTCCGAACCCGAAAATTCCAGAGAGTTAAGAAAAAGAATAAGGAGATAGAAGAAGAAGAAGAAGAAAACAGAAAACACCAAACACAGATCCTCACATTCGTAGCGGATCAAAATATAATATTAAATAGAATAGGAGTTATACAAAGGAAAAAAACTGTATCAGTTAAATACATTTAAGTACATCGGAGTTACATTCATTTATACAACCACTGGATAGTTATAACAACTTGTCTCAGATAAGCTACAATAAATCACAGCTGAATACACTCCATACGTTCCAGCCATCAAGCACGCCTCTTGAGCTCCAGAACGTCCTTACTTGAAAATCTGTAATACTCGGTCTGACCCGAGCATTACATCAAAGTAACACCCAGGTCAGGCTGGAAACCAGCGTGAGTAAACCCGTCTAACATGAATTACAAAAGCATACAACTTATATATAACCCGGGGTAACTTGTATCAATTATAAATTCACAAATTGTTATAGACATCACTTATTTCACTCACCAATTTCTAAGTGGCAAAACTTAGATTAAATGGTCTAATTTACTTAAATTATTCCATTCCTGCTTATTGATTTCACATATCAATCTATAAGAATCGAAGTGGTTTCAGGTATTTACTAATACCCAACTCCGGCCTCTTCGAATTCAGTACACCTTAACCCAAATTCTCAAGTGAAATTCAATTCAACTATAATACAAGATGTCACTTTTACATGGCAATTCATCATCGATAAATAACCATATTATCACTGTACACCTAAACATATCATACCACGCAACCTTTCATATCAGGTATATCATCCAATTCAAGGCATTCAACATCATTAAATCATTCAAATGCAAGATTCATAATTTTCAAAAATTAATTGTAATTTATACCAAATTAAATCAATTCTAATCCTTAATTGCCTAAGTTACCCAACATTAATTGATTACCAACCAATTAATTAATCGTCTTTTTTAATTATTATCTTAATTAATCATCATTGATTAATTATTCTTTAATTAAATTAAGCCTTAATTCATAACATAAATTTATTTATCCTTCACCCTTCACATTAATTACTCTTGCTCTTCTTCAATTAATCATAATTAGTAATAACCCATTAATTACTTCACTAAGTAATTACACTTTATTAGTTACATTAAGTAATTGTACTTAACCAATCATCAAATGATTAATTTAATCTAGTTAATTAACTTAAATTAATCTCATTAATTTAATTAATTATATTAAGTAAATAACCCTTTATTCTTAGATGTAAATTTAATCACTCTATATATACCTTAATTTATTCAAATGAACCCAAGGATTAACAATAAATTTATTTTTCAAAAGCTTGGCTAATTTATAATAAGATAACTTATTTAAATTTTCCTAAATTAAATAGACTTAAAGCATAACAAATTTTTAATATTTTAAAATCCCTTTGTCCATGTAAAACTTTAAATAAGCACTTACATTAAAGAACATCTGTTTTAAAAGTTTTCTTTAAATCGATCAAGCTTGATTTTATGCTCCCGTTGGTTATGGATTTATATTTTTAAACAATATTCTTTTAAAAAAACAAACCAAATTCTGTTAAAATGAGCAACTCAACAGGCCAAACCAAAAGCCCAAGAGTAACCGAAACTAAAGCAACCGTGCTGTTTAAATTAACTCATCACACCACAATGGGCCAAGCCCAAACTAGTTAATAATAACCGAAAAAGAACCCCAACCAAAATAAACTTCTTCTTCTCCAACACCGCTTCCAGGAAATCGCCAAAAACTTCGAGCAAAAGCACGAGCCTGAGAGATCATCTCCGACCAGCACGATGTCTCCCCACAAACATCGATACGAGCGAACCTAACAAACTCAGATCGAATGAAAACCTTCCCTGCCGAACCACCCTTATCCAACAACTTCTCGTGCACTCTATACACGTGTACGTCACCACACACTGCTCTGATCGCCAAATAAACCTTAAACAGGTCGGTGATAGCTTCGTCGAGGTCCTCGACTACCCAGATACCTGAATCCACCATCAATACGAAATCGAGCATAACGACACAACCCACAACCAAACCTACCCATCGAAAACTCCTCCGCACCACCGCTTCAGGTAGCCAGAGGCCACTATATCCCGCCCATGCCTACGCCGTATACACACACACCTAACTCACCCACTCCGGCCAAGTCCGATCTTCCCTCGCCGTCGCGATAATCACGATTCCAACATCGAACACAACAGGCCCTTAAACCCTAGTTTAACCTCGACCGGCCATCACCTTCATCTGGTATCACTCCGAGCATTTTTGCCATCATCCCCAACCTCCAAACTCACTTTACCCAAGAACTCGTGTCCCCAAAATTCCTCGATCATCAGAAATCGCTCGAGAACCCATTTCCGACCAATATGCCATATCACAAGATTTTCAAACCTAAAATTCATGATATTTGTGACGACCCAAAAAATTTGAACATTTGAAATGGAAATTCAATTGATTTTAAATATTTGAAAGTTAATTTAACTTGAATTTCAGATATAAGAATGAATTTGGCAATTAATGTTAATGGATTTAATTATTAAAAATTGGATAAGAATTTGAATCTTGATTTTTAAGCTGATTAAAAATATTTCAAAGGCTTAGAAAATTTATATTGATAATACTGAAGATAATGTAAGCCTCGGAACTGAATTTGGAAATAATTTGTTCAGTTTTGAAAATTTATCATTTAAATCGATATTTAGAAATAGCCTTTTGGGACACGGTCTTGGAATTCGACGAAACCAGTTCCATTGGATCCGTAATATTGAATTTTTACCAGATTTCAAGTTTTGTTGCTTTCAGAGTTATCGTATGATCGTACGAGATATAAACGCCTAGACAATAGTTAATCGATTCAAATTACATATAGTTTGAACTGGTCAAATTTCGTCTCATATCAGTTTTTTTCCAAAGCACTGGCCACCTGTTCAGCACACAAGAAAATCACGTCAATACTTTCAAAACACTGTAGCTAGGCAAAGCTTCTTATGCAAGGTATCTTCCTCCTTTTATTTTATATATCGAGCTTCTTCTTTCAAAACTAAAGAAAAATATCAAAGTTCAGAGAAAAAAAAGGCCAAACATTTGAAGTCTTCCCTCTTTCAAAAAAAAAACGATCGACGTTCGAATCAGCTAGAAATCGAGCCTTTCCTTCTCTTGGTCGAAGCCGCATCTCCAACTCTAATCGAACGGATTCGATCTCGATTTCTAAATGAAATCACACGATAGCTATTCGTGCCTAGTCAAGCTCGTGTGCGGCTGTTGAGGGGAGGAGAACATCGACGAGGCATGCCAGTTCGCGCGTGCGAGAGGAGAGTCGGTAGAATGTGAAGGGATCTTTATCGATCGCGACTTTAGAGCTAGCGCGAGCTCGCAGGGAGGCGTCGGTGTTGTGGGAAGAGAGGATTCGTTCTGCTATGTCGAACGAGGTCGGTGGCATGCTGCGACGATGGAAGAGACTCGAAGCAAGATTTGCGACTGCGACTTTGAAGAAGGAGAAGGGTTGTTGGATCGAGCGGGCTCGCGTGGTGATAGTCAGTGAAATTTCTAGTAAACGATGGAGATGACAGCAAGCGGTCGAGTTCGTGGAGGGGTTTTAATTAGGACGATGATCTGAGTAAACAATTTTACCTTTGGTTTTAATTTATTTTGAATTTCAGGCAGAGGATTTCTTTTACAATTATGCAAGTGATGAGGTTTCTGTTAGATTAAAAATTTAATAAGTATATGTATATAATTTTAGAAATTTACAATAACCAAAAGATTTGTTTATATGGATAAAATTTAGGATAAATTACATAAAGATTCGACTTTTAAAATCTATATGGACTGTTTTATAAATATTATATATATATATATATATGTAGTTTCCAAATGAAAATACTTATATCCATTCTAAACTTACTAGTTTATTTTTAATTAAAGTATTACAGTGATTAACTTGTTTAAACAGATTAATTAATATATATTAGTTCACAAAGATAATTTATTTTAGGTAATTGGTTGAGATTAAAAAATATCATTTAAAACCAAGATTTTAATTTTTATTAAATTTATCAAATAGGAATTTAATTGTTCGATTGATTTCGAATATTAATAAAAATCATCAATTGTTTATACAAGGTCTAAAATGGAGAAACCAAGACCGAATTGGAAAATTGTTGCATGTGTAAGCAAAAGGTGAGATCTTCTTACTCAAATTATAATAATTGAAAATTTCAGTTATTGATTAATTGTTGAATTGTGATAGTTAAATTTAACTGTTGATTGTGTGCTTGGTTGAATAATTTATTATCGGTTATATTAATTTAGACCCTATGCGCCGCATAATAGCGGATGATATTATATTTAAACCCATATACCGCGATATTCCACCTCGAAGTGGAATTGGTTTTACATATGTATTTGGAGTTGTTGATTTCCCGCATTATATAGCGGATGAGACCCTATTGCGCCGCATAATAGCGGATGATATTTTATAAATCTCATATACCGCGATATTCCACCTCGAAGTGGAATCGATAATTAATTGTTGTGCTAAAGTCTGTGGATGCAGGGAAAACAGGTTGGAGGGATCCAACTGGATTCCTCAAATAATTGAATTTGTTTCAATATTGTATGTTGATTTTTTTTTATAACCTGTGTGTGACTATTTGTGATTGAAATTGTTGAAGGCTAAAATTTAGCCGAATATATTTTTGGTATCGTAGGATACTAGAAATAGATAAAATTTGATTTTTGAAATTTAGTAGAAAATTTACAGTAAATTAATTTTAGAAAATTTAAATAGATTTAAAAGAAGGAATTTGTTTCCGAAGATAATAAATTTGGTGTTGAAATAAATTTAGAAATCAATTTCAGAAATTGATTTGGTATTTGAAAATAAATCTGGAAATCAATTTAGAATTTAATTCGGTGTTGATAAATGAATATTTCGAAATCGATTTGGAAATCGTATATCAGTGGATATTTAGGAATTTGAATTCACGATGGAAATTTTATAAGGAAAGGGAAATTTGTTTTAAAAATAAACATATGTTTATTTTTAAAGGTGTGAAAAGAAATTTACGGATTTGGAACGTAAATTTAAAATAAATCTAGAAAGATTTATAAATTGATTTGAACGAACCATTTTAGAATGGAAAGTGCATTTTCCCTGGAAAGCCGAGTATGTTTGCAAAATAGCTTTTGAAATATAAATTAAAAGTTCTAGAGTTGATTTTAAAAGAATATTTTGGAGAAATTATTTTCTTAAGTTATTTTGAAAATCTTTAGGTAAAGATTTATTTAATTAAAAAAAAGGGACTATTTTTACAGATTAAATTGATATTCGTTTTAGAAAATGGTTATTTTAATATTTATACTTATCTACTAATTTTATTTTAAAATTTGTTTAGACTTAAAGTTTTATATTAAATATTGGTATAATGTTTTCATAACTAATATTCAAATAAGTGTTTAGAAATAGTTTTTATTTTAAATATTTCCTAGTATATATGTCTGGATAGGTAATTTAAATTATTTCAAAGTATTTTAACTCGGCAGACCTTCAGTGGAAACAAATAATGTCGGGAATCTTATTCCACGAGTGAAAAATGATTCGAAATTTGTTTTCAAAGGAATTGAAAGGTGAAAAGTAATTTGAAATTTGTTTTCAAATGGTTGAAGTGTTAAAATTGTATCTTGCAAAGATATTTTGAAAATAATAATTGGGGAAAAATTATTTGGAATCTAGTGATTGTTGGTGAATATTGATTGATAGTTAAATAACCGACTATCAATATTTGCCTTTAAACGACATCTGAATTTCGATGCGACCGGAGGTCGGATTCCAAGTGGATATTCGAAAACCACATCGAACCTTTGTGATTTGTGATAGATCTTTTATTCAAAAGATCAAAGTGGAAAATTGTTGTGATTTGTTTTGAAATCTGAATGTAACTCTTATTTTGAAAAAATAAGCACTCATTATTCGGATTAGCCGGGAAAGGACCTTGTGTCATAAAACCCATTTCGAATAATGATACGACGAAATGGGATTGCATTTGAAGATGGTATTGAAGATCGGTTATTTTCGAAAGCGAAAGGATTACCTGTCGATTGTCTCTGCACCGGGTTGCTCCGGTATAGAGATTTTATCACCCTTTGTGATGGGGATTTCGGACGTGATTAATGAATATTCGGATTTGCAAGGGCTTCTTTGGAAGTGCCTTTGGTTCTGTTCGAACCTGGAACAGACTTATATGGCTGTATGTCTGACACTACACTTTGAGATATAAAGCAGATTTCTTTCAAATACATATCTGTTGGTGGCGGAGAATTTATTCTCTTAGCTTAACATCCTTCTTTGAGACGTACGAGCTCAGAGGTTATGTAGTTGAAGGTTATCAGTGATATACTCCCAATTTGTTAGTGTGACATGCTAAGTGCTGCTGTGTGTTGATGATCATTTGTTATCAAAGCAGGGCTTTCGTGTAAAGCGTAGCTTTGTGGACGAGACCTAATCGGACCTCACACCCCGGAAATGGTCAAAACAAGAAAGATGCGACAAGGTTATGAGGGTCGCGCCCTTTAGGGTATGTCATTTCTTTCTGGAAAAGGGTAGTATCATGGTATGGAGCCCAGATATTTTACCCTTGTTGTTGCCGCAAATTCATTATACTTTGTGGTTGTTACTTTGTGGTTGAGGATCCTCGGATAAAGGTCCCAAAGGACCGAGGGATGGCATACTCGAGTAGTAGTTACCTAGTTATAGAGGTAACCCGGCCTTGTGTTGGCAGAGATCCGGTTAGGTTCTCGGGGCGTCCATCCAGAGGCATACCCATTGGCAGTAGGAAGTTCCTTAGCCTGACCATTTGTTGGAAATCCAAAGAAATAATACGCGCCCTATACGGTTTTAGTTGTATAACCTGCCATGGAATGTGGTGGTAACCTGCTATTGAACAAGATAGCTATAGTAGGCATACAATAATGGTTGTATGCTGGCTAAGATTAATATTATACTTTCGAGATGTTTTCCACGTTATGCACTAATAATAATATCGAAAGGATTTTGCGTATTAAGCATGTTTGACTATCATAAGGAGAAATCTCCTCCAAATCTGCGTTTGCATTGTGTGTGCGGCGGGAGGCCTTATGGTAGTTTCATTTTCCAAAAGCATAGCGGATTTCTTTTTATTTTCTTTGTGAAAATAACTGTTTTCAAGATCTCACACCAGTCACACGACTGACTTGGAGTTTATTGTTCCCTTTTTAAACTCTGGATGCCCACCAATTTCCACACGGGCAGTCTAGAGTTAGGTTCTCAGTTATTTTTGGAGCGAAGTCAGAAAAGAGATGCTATGGAGATCAGGAGCAAGCTGGATGGCGTAGCGTCTCACTAGTATATGTTATATATTTTTCCGCTGTATGTTGTTGTAACACTCTGATAATGTAATGTGATGTAATGTAATAACTGATATAGTGAATCTGTTTAAAGATATTTATTTATCTATTATATTCGTTCCGCTGCGATATGTGAGATTCTGTTATTGTTTCTATTCTTATTCTTCTACCTCTTTCTTATTTAACCCTAATGGTTCGGTTTTCCAGCATTCGATTGTTCGGCAGTGGATACAGTGGACGAATCGATGTCGACTTTCGGGCGTCGAAAAATCAGGACTTTACATGTGGTATCAGAGCATTTGGCTAAGCGATAAACTTGGCTCTGTTGGGTGTTACTCATTAGAGATAGAGTCAGCAATACTCTAGAATGAGTGTGAGTGTAATAATAGATATGAGCGCGTATTTGTTAGTGAATATAAAATTGTTTTATATTGTGTTGATTGGGTTGTTGAATGGTATATGGATTCTGGTCAATACGAGTAATTAACGTTATTGATGGGGATCTCTAAACACTTTACAGAACAATTCAACACGATATTGTTTTAAAATAGGATGAATGAAATAAGTTTACCCAAAATTATTTTTGTATATAAAAGGAAATAATTTTTCGTAAATTATAATATATGGTTGCTTGGTTACTAGGAAGCGATAACATTAAATTATTATCATCGTTGTATGAGGAATTGAAATTGAAACCAAAAGATAAGAAATCAAAAAAAATCCAAATGGGATTTGTAAATGTAAATTGTAAATGTGATTTATAATTTGAAATGGAATTCCAGAGAAGTATTTCGAAATGTTTTGAAAAGAATTTAAAATTTTTGGAGATTGGGAAAGTTTAAATCCTTTTTGATTTTGAAGATAATTTCCAAAGGTTTTGGAGAAGTGTTTTTAAAGGGATAAAAGCTCTAAACTCTTTTAGGTCGCTGGAAAATAACTTTGGTGATGACTGCAACATCATCGATGTTCATTTTCGGGTTTCCAAATCAGTAATTGCTGCCAAATTGTTTTAAATGGAAGTTGCCTGAAAAATTTGAGTTTGGATTTTTGAAATTCAAAGGATAATTTGAATTGCTTTCAAAAAAAATGATGATTTTTGAAAGGTTGAAAAGACTTTGGAATGTTATATAAAATATTTATGGAATATCATTAAGTTGATAACTTGTAAAGTTTGAAGCTGTTAAAATAAAACATAACTTAAAAGAGAAGTTAGAAAAAAAAGGTGAATGGGGAAACAAAATAAGTTGGAAGGAAAATTTAATTCAAGTGGAATCAAAAATGAAAATTGAATAAAAGAATTGAGATTGAAAATTTGAGTCAAATAAAATGATGATATGGATTCAAAATGAAATTGAAATGCAAGAAAGTGAAATTGAATGTTGAAATTCACTTCAAATTTGTAAATAAATAGAATTGGAATTGAATTGGATTTGTGAAAAACAAAGTGAAGTATTAAACTAAAATTAGTAAGTGAAACTAATTAAAGAATGACCAAATGGATAAGGTTTAAAAATGAATTGAATCCAATATTTTTAAATGAAAGTAAATTGAATTCATATAGAATTGGAAATCCAGTTTAATATAAGTAAATATAAACCAAAGTGATGAATTAAAAATAAATATAAGAAGTATAGAGAATATTTGCATTGAACTTAAGAAATGAAGTGTGAAATTCTTAAATAAATTTTGTATTGGGAATATGCCAGGTTAATAATTAAGTGAAGGTTAAATTGTAAATCGTGAAATGGTAATTGTGAATAAGAGAACGAACAAAAGAATAAAACTGGAACTGAAACTGAATATTGAAAACCAATTTGAATTATGTGAAATAAAACGAAGTTGTAAAATTAGTTCGAAGTGAACTAAAGATAATAAATGTGAAATAAAGAAATGGTTTGAGATAAAATGAATTGGAATTTGTAATGGATTAGTAAATGAAACTAATTTAAAATAGTGCAGTTGTGAATGAAATATAATTGATAAAATTCAATATTCAGAAGATAAATTGAATCCAAATAGAATTGAAATTGTGAATTGAATTCAACTGAAATTGGAAATGTAAGATTGAATGAAAATGGATATATAACTTCAATAGTAAAGTAAAAATGGTATAAGAAGTATATATGTTGAAAATTTTGTAAAGGAATGTGCAAAATGAAATTTGAATGTTGTAATTGGATATTATGGCTAGCAGGATATACATGTGTATTAAAGGAAATGTAATTGGGATTTTGATTTTCGAACATAAAATTGAATTGCTCGACAAAAAGGTATGTATTTACATTTTAGTATGAAATTTGGTGATTTTCTTGTCCAGCCGCTTGGCTTTTCGTTTTCTTTTTGAAATCTGGGGGCCTGTGGTGCCAATTTGTAGTCGTACCGAGCTAGCCGCGCAAAGGAGACGCTGGCGAAATTTTCCAAAAATTTAGAGATTTAGAAAAATTTTGAGAAATTTTTTTGATAATTTAAAATTTAAATTTGAATTGTTAAGAAAACAATGTTGTTTGGAACTTATAATTGAAGTTGGAAAGTTAGTGGAATTAATGATGGGTCTTTAATAAAAAGATTTGATTGGGTAAGATGATAAAACTATTTGGATTGGGAAAATAGTTAACGGATTGAGGATCATTCTTCTTAACTAGTAATTTCGGGGCAAAATTCTTTTAAAGGTGGAAGGATGTGATGACCCGGAAAATTTGAACATTTGAAATAGAATATTTAATTGATTTTAAATATTTGGAAGTTAATTTAACTTGAATTTCAGATATAAGAATGAATTTGGCAATTAAAGTTATTGGATTTAATTATTAAAAATTGGACAAAAATTTGAATCTTGATTTTTAAGCTGATTAAAAATATTTCAAAGGCTTAGAAAATTTATATTGATAATACTGAAGATAATGGAAGCCTCAGAATTGAATTTGGAAATAATTTGTTCAGTTTTGAAAATTTATCGTTCAAATCGATATTTAAAAATAGCCTTCCGGGGCACAATGAAACCAGTTCCATTGGATCCGTAATATTGAATTTTTACCGGATTTCAAGTTTCGTAGCTTTCGGAGTTCTCGTATGATCGTACGAGATATAAACGTCTAGACAATAGTTAATCGATTTAAATTACGTATAGTTTGAACTGGTCAAATTTCTTCTCATATCAGTTTTTTTTTCCAAAGCACTGGCCACCTGTTCAGCACACAAGAAAATCACGTCAATACTTCCAAAACACTGTAGCTAGGCAAAGCTTCTTATGCAAGGTATCTTCCTCCTTTTATTTTATATACCTAGCTTCTTCTTTCAAAACTAAAGAAAAAAATAAAAGTTCAGAGAAAAAAATGGCCGAACATTTGAAGTCTTCCCTCTTTCAAAAAAAACGATCAACGTTCGAATCAGCTAGAAATCGAGCCTTTCCTTCTCTCGGTCAAAGCCGCATCTCCAACTCTAATTGAAGGGATTCGATCTCGATTTCTAAATGAAATCACACGAAAGCTATTCGTGCCTAGTCAAGCTCGTGTGCGGCTGTTGAGGGGGGGAGAACATCGACGAGGCATGCCAGTTCGCGCGTGCGAGAGGAGAGTCAGTAGGATGTGAAGGGATCTTTATCGATCGCGACTTTGGAGCTAGCGCGAGCACGCAGGGAGGCATCGGTGTTGTAGGAAGAGAGGATACGTTCTGCTCAGGCGAACTAGGTCAGTGGCATGCTACGACGATGGGAGAGACTCGAAGCAAGATTTGCGACCGGGACTTTGAAGAAGGAGAAGGGTTGTTGGATCGAGCGGGCTCGCGTGGTGATAGTCAGCGAAATTTCTAGTCGACGGTGGAGATGACAGCAAGCAGTCGAGTTCGTGGAGGGGAAGCACGTTCGCAAATGTCAAATTTTGATTTTTAATTGGGACGATGATCTGGGTAAACAATTTTACCTTTGGTTTTAATTTATTTTGAATTTCGGGCAGAGGGTTTTGTTTTTACAATGATGCAAGTGATGAGGTTTCTGTTAGATTAAAAATTTAATAAGTATATGTATATAATTTTAGAATTTTACAGTAAAAAATGATTTGTTTATATGTATAAAATTTAATGATGGATAAATTACATAAAGATTCGACTTTTAAAATCTATATGGACTGTTTTATAAATATTATATATATGTAGTTTCTAAATGAAAATACTTATATCCATTCTAAACTTACTAGTTTATTTTTAATTAAAGTATTATAGTGATTAACTTGATTAAACAAATTAACTAATTTATATTAGTTCCCAAAGATAATTTATTTTAGGTAATTGGTTGAGATTAAAAAAAATTCATTTAAAACCTAGATTTTAATTTAAATTAAATTTATCAAATAGGAATTTAATTGTTCGGTTGATTTCAAATATTAATAAAAATCATCAATTGTTTATACAAGGTCTAAAATGGAGAAACCAAGTCCGAATTGGAAAATGGTTGCATGTGTAAGCAAAAGGTGAGATCTTCTCACTCAAATTATAATAATTGAAAATTTCAGTTATTGATTGATTGTTGAATTGTGATAGTTAAATTTAACTGCTGATTGTGTGCTTGGTTGAGTTATATTAGTTTAGAACCTATACGCCGCACAATAGCGGATGATATTATATTTAAACCCATATAGCGCGATATTCCACCTCGAAGTGGAATTGGTATTATATATGTATTTGGAGTTGTTGATTTCCCGCATTATATAGCGGATGAGACACTATTGAGCTGCATAATAGCGGATGATATTTTATAAATCTCATATACCGCGATATTCCACCTCGAAGTGGAATCGGTAATTAATTGTTGTGCTAACATCTGTGGATGCAGGGAAAACAGGTTGGAGGGATCCAACTGGATTCCTCAAATAATTGAATTTGTTTCAATATTGTATGTTGATTTTTTTATAACCTGTGCGTGACTATTTGTGATTGAAATTGTTGAAGTCTAAAATTTAACCGGATATATTTTTGGTATCGTAGGATACCTGAAATAGATAAAATTTGATTTTTGAAATTTAGTAGAAAATTTATAGTAATCTAATTTTAGAAAAATTGAATAGATTTAAAAGAAGGAATTTGTTTCCAAAGATAATAAATTTAGTGTTGAAATAAATTTAGAAATCAATTTCGGAAATTGATTTGGTATTTGAAAATAAATCTGGAAATCAATTTAGAATTTAATTCGGAGCTGATAAATGAATATTTAGAAATCGATTTGGAAATCGTATATCAGTGGATATTTAGGAATTTGAATTCACAATGGAAATTTTATAAGGAAAGGGAAATTTGTTTTAAAAATAAACATTTGTTTATTTTTAAAGGTATGAAAAGAAATTTACGGATTTGGAACGTAAATTTAAAATAAATCCAGAAAGATTTATAAATTGATTTGAATGGACCATTTTAGAATGGAAAGTGTATTTTCCCTGGAAAGCCGAGTATGTTTGTAAAATAGCTTTTGAAATATAAATTAAAAGTTCTAGAGTTGATTTTAAAAGAATATTTTGAAGAAATTAATTTCTTAAGTTATTTTGAAAATCTTTAAGTAAAGATTTATTTAATTAAAAAAAGGGGGACTATTTTTAAAGATTAAATTGATATTCGTTTTAGAAAATGGTTATTTAAATATTTATACTTATCTACTAATTTTATTTTAAAATTTGTTTCGACTTGAAGTTTTATATTAAATATTAGTATAATGTTTTCATAACTAATATTCAAATAAGTGTTTAGAAATAGTTTTTATTTTAAATATTTCCAAGTATATATGTCTAGATAAGTAATTTAAATTATTTTAAAGTATTTTAACTCGGCAGACCTTCAGTGGAAACAAATAATATCGGGAATCTTATTCCACGAGTGAAAAATGATTTGAAATTTGTTTTCAAACGAATTGAAAGGTGAAAAGTAATTTGAAATTTGTTTTCAAATGGTTGAAGTGTTAAGATTGCATCTTGCATAGGTATTTTGAAAATAATAATTAGGGAAAAATTATTTGGAATCCAGTGATTGTTGTGAAGGTTGATTGATAGTGAAATAACCGACTATCAATATTTGCCTTTAAACGATATTTGAATTTCGATGCGACCGGGGGTCAAAGTGGATATCCGAAAACCACATCGAACCTTTGTGATTTGTGATGGATCTTTTAGTCAAAAGATCAAAGTGGAAAATTGTTGTGATTGTTTTGAAATCTGAATGTAACACTTATTTTTAAAAAATAAGCGCTCGTTATTCGGATTAGCCGGGAAAGGACCTTGTGTCATAAAACCTATTTCGAATAATGATACGACGAAATGGGATTGCATTTGAAGATGGTGCTGAAGACCGGTTATTTTCTAAAGCGAAAGGATTACTTGTCGATTGTCTCTGCACCGGGTTGCTCTGGTATAGAGATTTTATCACCTTTTGTGATGGGGATTTCGGATGTGATTAGTGAATATCTGGATTTGCAAGGGCTTCTTTGGAAGTGCCTTCGGTTCTGTTCGAACCCGGAACAGACTTGTATGGTTATATGTCTGACACTACACTTTGAGATATAAAGCATATTTCTTTCAAATACCTATCTGTTGGTGGCGGAGAATTTATTCTCTTAGCTTAACACCCTTCTCTGAGACGTACGAGCTCAGAGGTTATGTAGTTGAAGGTTATCAGTCATATACTTCCAATTTGGTAGTTGACATGCTAAGTGATGTTGTGTGTTGATGACCATTTGTGATCAAAGCAGGGCTTTCGTGTAAAGCGTAGCTTTGTGGACGAGACCTCATCGGACCTCACACCCTGGAAATGGTCAAAATAGGAAAGATGCAACAAGGTTATGAGGGTCGCGCCCTTTAGGGTATGTCATTTCCTTTTGGAAAAGGGTAGTGTCATGGTATTGAGCCCAGATATTTTACCTATGTCGTTGCCGCAAATTTATTATACTTTGCGGTTGTTGCTTTATGGTTGAGGATCCTCAGATAAAGGTCCCAAAGGACAAGGGGATGGCATACTGAGTAGTGGTTACCTAGTTACAGAGGTAACCCGGCCTTGTGTTGGCAGAGATCCGGTTAGGTTCTACCATCCAGAGGCGTACCCATTGGCAGTAGGAAGTTCCTTAGCCTGACCATTTGTTGAAAATCCAAAGAAACAATACGCGCCCTGTACGGTTTTAGTTGTATAACCTGCCATGGAATATGGCGGTAACCTGCTATTGAACATGGTAGCTATAGCAGGCATACAATAATGGTTGTATCTGGCTAAGATTAATATTATACTTTCAAGATGTTTTCCACACTATGCACTAGTAATAATAATATCGAAAGGATTTTGCGTATTAAGCATGTTTGACTATCATAAGGAGAAATCTCCTCCAATTCTGTGTTTGCATTGAGTGTGTGGCGGGAGGCCTTATAGTAGTTTCATTTTCCAAAAGCATAGCGGATTTATTTTTATTTTCTTTGTGAAAATAACTGTTCTCAAGATCTCATACTAGTCCCACGACTGACCTAGAGTTTATTGTTCCCTTTCTAAATCCTGGGTGCCCACCAATTTCCACACGGGCAGCCTAGAGTCAGGTTCTCAGTTATTTTTGGAGCGAAGTCAGAAAAGAGATGCGGTGGAGATCAGGAGCAAGCTGGATGGCGTAGCGTATCACTAGTATATGTTATATTTTTTTCCGCTGTATGTTGTTGTAACACTCTGATAATGTAATGTGATGTAATGTAATAACTGATATAGTGATTCTGTTTAAAGATATTTATTTATCTATTATATTTGTTCCACTGTGATATGTGAGATTCTGTTATTGTTTCTATTCTTCTTCTACCTCTTTCTTCTTTAACCCTAATGGTTTGGTTTTTCGGCATTCGATTGTTCGAAAGTGGATGCAGTTGACGTATTAATGTCGACTTTCAGGCGTCGAAAAATCGGGTCTTTACATTTCCTTTTAAAAATCAAGTTTTTGGGTGACGATTCAAGTTGTAAACTCCATTCAACAAATTAAAAGGTTTGGGTTTTTACACATTAAAAGGAAATCTACTGTATTTCTTGTTTTCAGAAAATTCCCAAATCTATTAAGCACGAAACTATTTTTACATCTTAATTTATGTATAAACAAACATTTTTAGTTTGAAATCCAAGGCCTAACAGTAATGGGTTAAGGTGATTTTGAATTTTAAAAATTTAATCTAAACCCTGTATTTGAAAAAAGAGTTAAATAAGCTCATAACAGACATGCCCACCTTAATTTATATATATACAAGAACCTATATACACAAGCAGGATTTATAACATTCTCTTAAGATTTTCACATGCAAACAACAGAACAGATTAAAATTTCATTTCCAGAAGAAGATTTACTCACCACTAATGAACAGAGAATATTGGCTTTTGAAATTGCTACTTGCTTCCTGCTTATTTTGATCTTCCTCCTAGCACAAGTTCTACTGTTTTAGTTCTGTTTCTATAGCAATACTTTTTTTATCGATCTTCAGCCGAGAGCAACAAGGCAGTGGGGTATATATAATTGGAATGGAGGTGTACTTTACAAGCCTGCATATGTACAGGCTGGTTTTTATTTCATTTTTTTTTCTTTTAAACTTTATTTTGTTTAATTTTCCTATGGTCAGCAATTTGACCTGATATGATCTTGTACAAAGATTTGATGTATTGTAAAAGCATGATTTGATTTTCCCTTCTAGTTCAAGCTTGGCCTGATGTATGCTTGAAATGATATATTGTATGCTACAATTTAATGCTTGTCTCATTATATGTTTACAAGAATTTTGTATGAATTATATATGTATAGTCATGTAAGTTATCGTTATTATAATATTTATATATTTATAAGTTTATATACTTATACTTATATATTTACGAACATCATAAATTTTGTATCTATTTGTATTTTCATTTGTATATTTATGGATTTTCATCTTAATTTAGATAGTAGAAATTATATATATATATATATATATATATATCCTTTATTTTTCTTTCTATAAGTTTTATCATATTCAGAGATTTATGAGCCAATGTTTATTTTAGTTCTTAAGCCATTTACATATCCATTATTTTAATTATTAGAAATTTATTTATTGGACTAATTTAAAACTAATATTTCAATAACTGCATCGGTTAATCACTCGATATTAGATGGCCCAATAATATGGGTCGTCACAATCACTAACACTAATGACCTCTTCATCAAAATATTAGCACTAATTGTCTGTTCATCAAAATATGATTATGGCAAAAGAAAGTGATTTGAAATTAAAATTTGATGGTCTATATTTCTAATTAATAGTCAGTGGACCATACTTAAAATAGATTTCATTTTCATTGTCAAGTTTCATGAAAGTTAGTAAGTGGTTTAAAGGGTGTGTTATAGTTTGATGGCTTACGTTGGCTAATCAATATCACAAATATGTCATACTTATGATAAACACATCAATTAAAACACTAATGATCATAAAAGAGGGATCATGATTTCATATGTGTTAAACTACATGATCTAGAGAGTGTATTTATTTCCTAAATTGTCACTTAACTCTTATATTTGCTTCTCTTTTCTTTTAGTTAGTTAGTTAACTCTCTAATTCTCTAACTTAACTTTTATTCGACTTTGCTTTAATTTGATTGAATATAAATTTAAAATCTACAATTCCCTACGGACCGACCCGTACTCACCAAGTACTACGATAGTACGCCATGCGCTTGCGGTTATTTTAATTTGAAATTTATCGATCATTTTCTAACTCGATAGAAAACTAGCCGATTAACAAGTTTTTGGCTCTGTTGCCGGGGATTTGTTTTGCTTTTAATTTTCTATTCTTCGATTTATTTTTCGTTTGATTTTATTGTGTGTGTTAAAAAAACAATTGTGTGTTTGTTTGTGCGATTTTTGTGTGCATTTTGTTGTGTGTTTGTTTTTTGTTTCCCTTTCCATTTGCATATTTAAAATACACACACACACACAAACAATTTCAAAACAAAAACAAAAATACTTGATTTTATTTCCTATTTGCATTTCATTTTACAATTTTCATCTACATTGCATTCAAAACCAAAAAAAGAGAAAAAAAAATGTTTTGCCTTTACTGTTACATTGCTTTCAAACTGTGCATATCTTCAGTTTTCTCAGTGCACTGTTGCTTCACTTCTTTGTCTTCTGTTTGCTATTCATTGTTCTTTGATTTCTGTTTGCATTTTCTGCCTTGCACTGTCACTTCCCTACCTATACTTCACCATAAAACCACATATCCTCTTGCTACTCTATCCACTGCCAACACTTCTTGCCCACTAGTGCTTGCTGCCTCACTAGCAAACTCGCTACCTCATACACACAACTACCTCTCCAATTCCATCTCGTCTTGCTTGAAACAAATCTGACCACAATCAGCAACTCCTCACAAACATCCAACACCTTCTTGCTTGCCTACACATCAAGTCACCTCTGCCTTGCAACCTTACCCTAGCATCACCATCAGCCTCTTCAACAACCAAACTTATGCACCTCTCCACTGTCATCTCCACAGACATTACTGCCAACCAACTATACACTATACATCAACCACCAAACACAGAGCTGGCGCAAACCTGAATTCATCCAACTAACAACACTTCACCACAGTCTTGTCATTCTTTGTTCAAACTGTAAATATCCCAACAGCCACACTAGAAGAAAAAAAATATCTCTTCAATACATACATACCTCTGCTCCATCGTCCACCGTTGACTGCATTCACCATTCCATTCACTGTCATACCCAAACAGACACCCCATAACACAAAAACTCCTACCAACAGTTCATCCACATACCAACATATCATTTTCTCGACTTTCCCCTGACCATTACACTACTTCATCATTGCTCTATGCATATCTCAACCTGCCACAACACTCCTTTACATTTCGCATACTGGTGCATTTCCCCTGACACTATCAACTTAGCTGACCACTCAACATCACCTCCACGCAGCCCACCAAACTCCAGCAATCCACCAACCACCCATACTTCCCTGACTAAAACTGCAACCACCATTGACAGTCAACTAGTCTCCACCATACGACCACTTTAAATTACATTACTTCAACCTGAAAGCGCCTTAACTCAAGTTGTTGCGGAAAATAAAAGAGAAATATGCAGGAAACAGAAAGAAGAAAGGAGAGCAGGGATAAAGAGGAAGAAATTATGTTAATAATTGCCTGCTTGCTTCGTACAAGATGCCTCTCTATATAGAAAGACTGTTACAATTGATTGGTCCAGATTTTGCCAGATGTCATTACAATTGTGGAGCAGTTAAAAAGTGTAACTAATTATAAAATTCATACAATAAAAGATAATAAAAGATAACAGTGGAAGCTTCTAATTTTGTCTTGCATGTCTCCACTTATTTGCATGGCTGATATAGTATTTTCTGCTTACGTTCTATACTCTGCAGGCAGCACGATGTTACGTTTGGGTCTGGTAGTCGCAGCTACATCCCTATCATCACCCTCCTCTTGTAGACTAACCTTGTCCTCAAGGTTGTTTATAGTTGTGATTTCTATGGGTGGAGGGGTAGGCGGAGTATCCTGTGGCTTTGGGCAGTACCTGAGCATGGAAATATGGAAGACCGGGTGGATGTGAGCTTCTTGAGGTAGTTGGAGGCGGTATGCGACAGGGCTGATTCGTTCAATAATCTGAAATGGACCGAAATATTTTTTTGAAAGTTTGTTTTGTGGTGAGCGGAGTGAATATTGGCGATACGGTTGAAACTTGACGAAGACCCATGATCCTATGTCAAACTGTTTATCTTGGCTGTGTTTATCAGCTTGGTGCTTCATGCGGACTTGTGCTCGTTCGAGATTAGTCTTGATGTTATGAAAAATTCGGTCTTGGTTAGACGCCCATTCCTCGACATCATGAAGTTTTGTGGAACCCAATATGTAGTCAGATATGATCGGGGGTGCACGGCCGTAAACAGCTTGAAATGGTGACATTCCTATAGAAGAATGTTTACAAGTGTTATACCACCACTCTGCCCATGGTAAGTATGATGTCCATTTTTTTGGAAAATCTCCGGCAATTGCTCGAAGATACTTTTCCAAACATCGATTGACCACTTCCATTTGGCCATCAGTTTGGAGATGGTAGGCGCTACTCATGCGTAGTTCAGTTCCGTGCAAGCGGAAAAGCTCCTTTCAAAAGTGGCTCATAAATAGTTTACCCCGATCGGACACAATGGAGCGGGGAAAACCATGTAGCTTGACATATTCATGTAGAAAATGGGTGGCCAATTGCGTAGCGGACACCGATGTGGGTAATGCACAAAAATGTGCATATTTAGATAGACGGTCAACTATTACCCAAATGCAAGTTTTGCCCGCAGACGGTGGAAGATGGGTAATGAAATCCATCGAAATGTCTTCCCAAATTTGAGCTGGTATTGGTAGTGGTTGAAGAAGCCCTTTAGGTAGCGTATTTTTGGGTTTAGCTTGTAAACAGGTTGAACATTGTGTCACAAAGTTTCGAACTAAATTGAAGAGTTTATGCCAAAAGAAATTGCTGGAGATGCGGGCTGCTGTTCCTTTGATGACAGAATGCCCACCCGATTTGGAACAGTGATAAGCAATTATAATTTTGTGCTGTAATTCTATGTCGTTTGGAACATATAGTTGCTTGCCTCGAAAGAGTAATCCATCTCTATAAGTGTATGTTGCAGCTAATGATGGATCGGTATGTATGCGATGAATCAACTTCTGGGCTTCCTTATCTTTGTTGAGAGCTTGTGGAATCTCTGTTGTCAAATGGAATTGAGGAGTGGAGCAGCCCAAGAACAGTGCCTCGGAAGTCCAGCAGGACAAACTATCTGCCACCTGATTTTGGGATCCGGGTTTGTATTGAATAGAAAAATCAAACCCAAGTAGCTTGGTTAGCCATTTTTGTTGTTCTGGTGTCTGAATGGTCTGTGTGAGCAGCTGACGCAAGCTTTGGTGATCGGTAATAATCAGAAATTGACGCCCCAATAAATAATGTCGCCATTTGTGAACTGCGAACGTGATGGCATGCATTTCACGCACATACGTTGAAGCTTTACGGAGGGACGGTGGGAGTTTCTGGCTAAGGAAGGCTATTGGGTGATTGTGATGCGATAATATGGCCCTAATGGCAACTCCTGAGGTGTCTGCGTGGATCTGGAAGGACAAGTTGAAGTCTGGGAGGGATAATATTAGGGCATGGGTGATTGCATGTTGCAGGGAGGTAAAGGCGGATTGGGCTTTTTCAGTCCAGTGGAAATGTGTTTCTTCCTTTTTAAGTAAATCTGAAAGCGGGCTTGCAATGTGTGCGTAGTGTTTTATGAAGCGACGATAATAGCTTGTAAGGCCAAGAAAGCCTCGGACTGCTGTTATGGAAGATGGTGTAGGCCATTTCAGAATTGCTTCATTTTTTTGTGGGTCGACACGGACCCCATCTGAAGAAATAATGTGGCCCAAATAGTTTAGCTCCGTGAGACCAAATACACATTTAGAAATATTGGCAAAAAACCGATGAGAAGCCAATATAGTCAAAGTAGTTTTCAAGTGTTAGCAATGTAAGGCCCAGGATTTACTATAAATCAATATGTCATCAAAGAAAACCAAAATGAACTTATGGAGGTGTGGTCGAAATATGTTATTCATAGTGGCTTGGAAGGTCGAAGGTGCATTGGTGAGACCGAATGGCATGACCAAAAATTCATAATGTCCTTCGTGTGTTTGAAATGCAGTTTTATGTACATCGGGTGGATGCACACGAATTTGAAAATATCCTCTTCGTAAATCGAGTTTGGAGAAATAGTGTGACCCATGAAGTTCATCTAAGAGTTCGTCAACCGTAGGTATAGGAAACCGATCCTTTATGGTAATAGCATTTAGTGCTCTATAGTCGACACAGAATCTCCACAACCCGTCTTTTTTTTGACAAGGAGGACCGGGGAAGAGAAAGGGCTCGTAGAAGGCCGTATGATATGGGATTGAAGCATATCACGTACTTGAGTTTCAATTTCGTTCTTTTGAAAATAGGGATACCGATATGGTTTGACATTAATGGGTTGGGCATTGTGTTGTAAGTTAATGTGGTGATTGAGTTCACGGTGAGGGGGAAGGCTTGTTGGTTTATCAAATAGGTGGGCAAACTTGGTTAATATGGCTTGAATTTTTAGGTGGGTGGTATCGAATAGGTTTTTTGGGTCTTGTGTAGTGGTGAGGTCTGGTTGGAGGAGGAGGTAAAAATTAATAGAGGAAGTAGTTTGTAATCGTTTCAGCTGGTGGAGTGATATTGGAGTTGGGGTTTTTTGTGGGTTGAGGCCTCTAAGTACAATTGGTTTCTGGTTGTGGATAAAAGAAATTGTGTGTTGAGAATAATCTATAGTGGTTGGGCCCAGGGTCTGTAGCCATTGTACCCCTAAAACTGCATCCGAACCGCAAAGTTCAAAAGATAAAAATCAATAACAAAATTGTTACCATCAATCTGGACGAGAATATCTTTGCAAATTCCTTCGCAACGTAGCCGCTCGCCACTTTCGACTACAACTGAGAAGAGAGATCGATGGTTCCAGTGGAGTCCCAGGAATCGTGCAGCTCGTGGGTGGAGAAAGTTATGCGAACTTCCTGAATCTACCAAAATTGAAATGGGGTTGTTATTAATCGTTGCTGGCAGGCGAATTGAAGTTGGATTAGTTGACCCAAAGAGGGCATGAAAGGAGATTTCTGGGGCAGCCGAGTGGTTTGCGTCTGGTATGTCAAGAAGTGATGGATCTGGGTCATCCTCGTCTTCAGGTATGAGAAGTAGCAACTGTCGTGCTTTGGACCTACGTCCCTGTTGATATTTTTCGTCGCAATAATAACATAATCCTTGTGCTAGGCGCTGCTGCATTTCAGCTGGAGTCAGGCGCTTTATCGGGTAATTTCTGGGTGCAGTTTGGGTCAGAGGTTGTATTGGTGGTAAGGTTGGGAGTGGTGGAGCAGGGTTGCGGTTGAAGGTTGTTCGGTTATGGGTAGATTGGGATAGGGCTAGTTTATTTTCAATTATTTTGGCAAGGTCTAATGCGTCGGAAATTATGGTGGGTCGAAGGAGGAGGAGTTCGTTGCGAATTGGTGGTTTGAGGCCTGATATGAAACAGTTGAGGATCGCAGCTTGGGGAAGGTTGGTGATTCTATTGCAGGTCATTTCGAATATTGATTGGTACTCATCGATGGATGAGGTTTGTCTAAGTTTGAATAGTGTCGTTTGAGGGTTGATGAGGGAAGGTGGTCCGAAGCGTTGCTCCATGGCTTTGGCTAATGCAAGCCATGACGATAGTTGGTGGTTTCGATGTAACCATTGAAACCACGTGAGAGCTTGTCCCGTCATATAGAAGCTCGCAAGATCAACGCGTTGGTCTTCGGGTGTGGAATGGTATGCGAAGAAGCGTTCGGCTTGAAAATCCAATCGAATGGATTGGATCAATCAAACGTAGTAAGATCGCATTTAGGGGGTCTAGTGGAAGTGTGTTTGTGTGTTGGTAGTAATGGTGCTTGCGGGTTTTGGTTGTTGGCAGTTTGGGCTGATAATGATGCTTGTGGTGTAGGTGGGGCGGTGGATTAGAGTTTGGTATTGATATTGTCTAGGGCTTGATTGATTTTTAGTAGTGCTGCTTGGATGTCATTGATTTGTGATTGTTGGTTTTGTAGTAAGGCGGTGTGGGAGAGTTGAGTGGCTTGGATCGTGTCGATGGTTTGTTGATGCTGGGTAGATTGTTCACGGAGTTGGGTGATTGCTTCATCTACTTGGCGAGTCATGGTGGTAGGGAGGAGGTGAGGGTCAGTGGAAGCACCAAATGAAAGCGCCTTAACTCAAGTTGTTGTTGATTCATGGGTTTTGATTCATGACACAAGCTTCAGAGATCATAAGACGAACTACAAAGAGAATACTATACAAAGGCGACAAAAAGAGAATAAAAGTAAATTGTGCACTACAAAGGAGACAAGACTACAATCCAGAGATTAGTATTAATATTTTATTATATTGAGTCTTAGAATATTTTTAAAATCACTCCTCAAGAATCATCATTCACATTCAAATAAACTTGCTTGCATATTTTAATCAAAATCAAGTTTACAAAAAATGCATGGAGCAGGAATCGAACCCGGGTCACTAGTTTGGAAGGCAAGTACTCTAACCAATGAGCTACTACTGTTTTTGTTTAACAACAGGTCGGCCGACCGACCAGTATCTTCGGTCGACCGACCCTATAGTCAGTGCACAGACACTCTCTGTTTTATACACGATTTCAAACTCAGCTGACCGGCCCAGGTTTTACGGTCGACCGACCTGACAATAACGGCTACTTTCTGAAGAGATGCGATCATTTCATGAAGAGTAATGTCCTCTATTTCAAGAGATACGGACACAACTTTTGATTGAAACTCTTCATGAAAGATTGTAACTCTTCTACAACTATATAAACATCTTCAAATCACTTCTACAACCACCGATTCTTGTTTATAATTCTGAAATCTATTCTTTATTTATTTCTGCAAATAAAAGCATTCATTCTTATTTAATATCACTAGAATCCTTGATTTAATTCATAAACTTAGATTCTACGTGATTATCTTCCTTCTAAATCTTCACACACATATATACTCTTGAGGATTTGATTATAGGAAAATTGTACTATCAAAAGACAATCCGTGTTATTCAGAACACACTCGTCAACAAAGTATTTGTATTATGTTGAAGTCCTCTTCGGCTGTTGAGGCGGAAAAATTCCTGTTCGGCTGCTCAGGTGTGATATACCTATTCCTTCGGGTTAAGTGAGGGGTTTAGTTTAAATCCAGAGGATAGTCTGGGACTGGACGTAGAACGGAAAGTTCGAACCAGTATAAAAATTCCTGGTGTGCTTACTTTAATTTTTATTTTACTGCTATTATCGGTTTCCGCGTTTATATACCATATTACACGATCCTTAGTACTACACGTACACTTTCATTTGGTATCAGAGCAGGTCATCCTATAACCGTCACAAAGTTATTTGATATTTATTTCTAGTAATATGGCAACGACACAGACTAACGATTTTGGCACTAACACTAATACTAATTTCACAGAGGGTCAATTAACTTCACGACCTCCATTTTTTAATGGTATAAATTATAATTATTGGTCAACTAGAATGAGAATCTATATACAATCTAGTGGATTTGATATGTGGAATATTATACAAAGAGAGTACATAACTCCTACTGGAGAATGCTCAACTTGGAGTAACACACAAAAACTAGATGCTACATCAAATGCAAAGGCTATGAATATTTTATTTTGTGCATTAGATAGAAATGAATTCAATAGAGTTAGCATGTGCACTTCAGGTTATGAAATTTGGAGAACACTTAAGATAACACATGAAGGTACAAACAAAGTTAAATTAAGCAAAATCTCTATGTTGAAAAATCAATTTGAAAATTTCAAAATGAGGCCAAATGAATCTATAAATGACATGTACTCTAGATTTCAGGATATTTATCATGCTTTATTATCACTAGAACAAAAGTTTACTGATTTTGATGTTGCTACAAAAATCTTGAACTCTTTAACGGACGAATGGGAAAGAAAAGTCTTAGCCATTGAAGAAGCAAGTGATTTGTCAACATTAAAACCAGAAGAATTGATAGGTAATCTAATGTCCTACGAAGTAAATTTGCGGGCAAAAAGAAATGGAGCACAAGAAAAGAAAAATGTGGCTTTTCAAGCAGAAAAAGACGATTCCGACTCAGATAATGAAGATATGGCAATGATCGCTAAAAATTTCAAACAGTTTTTGAAATTCAATAGAAACAAATTCAAGGGAAACAAAAATAACTCCAACAACAATTCTAATAGCAGCAAACCATCATCTTCAGCAATGGAATGTTATGAATGTCACAAGAAAGGTCACATGAAGAAAGATTGTCCAGAACATAAAAAGAGCAATTTTGAGAAGGACAAAACAAAACGAAGAGCTTTTTCTGTCACTTGGGATGACACTGACTCATCATCATCTTCAGAGAGTGAGAGTGATAATAAACAAGCAAATGTGTGCTTCATGGCTTCGTCAGACGATGTAAGTGATTTTACCTTTGAAGATTTAATTGAAATAAATTCTGAATTAGTAAATGTAGAAAAGCAACTTAAAAAAAATAAGGAGTTGCGAAGAAAGTTAGATAGAACAGTCTTAGAAGTAGATATGTTGAAAGATGAGAAGAAAATATTAGAAGAAGAACTTGAAAATTCTCAACAGTCAAATTCTAATTTATCATCTCAAAATTCATCAATATCTGAAGAACTAGAAATTCAAAAGTATAAAAATGATGATTTACTTTTCAAAAATAATAGTTTAAACTCTAAGATTAAGGATTTAGAGTTAGAAAAATCTAGTCTTAAAATAAAATTTGATGATATATCTAAAAATGTATCTAATTTTAATAAAGGGAGAGAAAATTTATCCAGGATTATTGAAAATTCTCAACCTGCTTCAAATAAGAAGGGATTAGGTTATGTTAAGAATTCAAAAACTCACAATGATAAAAGTGGTTTAGGATATAATAAAACGATCGTAGAAATAGCACTAGATATGCTTTCATGTATAGTAAAAATGATAGTGCTAGTACTAAATTTCGAGTAAAGCCTAAATCCAATTTTTATAGAAATTCAAATACTACTATGACCTATAATGTTGATAATTTCTTTAGAAGTACAAAATCATTAACAGGAAATATGAATAAAAATTATCTAAGTATATGGGTTCCTGTTAATTGGAAAAATAGAGAAAAATACATTGATGATTATTTTGATATGGTAGTTAATAATGAAAATTATATTTATAAAGGTTCAACCACACCCAAATGGGTATGGTTTCCTAAAATTTAGGAAATTATAAGAAGCCTGGGTATCGCATGCTTTAAATGTTAATTTTTCTGATACCTTACATTATAAGTAGTAGTTATTTTGTTTTATATTGTTCTATGTTAACACTTATGTGAAATATAATTTATATCATCAGTTAAACTCTCCTTTTTGTCGATGACAAAGGGGGAGAAATATATAAAAGCTAACAAGTTTTTGCAGAAAAGTCGTCATATATTCAGGGGGAGAATTACAATATATACTACTTCGTCACATAAGTATTGTCATCAATCAAAAAGGGGGAGAATGTTGATTCATGGGTTTTGATTCATGACACAAGCTTCAGAGATCATAAGACGAACTACAAAGAGAATACTATACAAAGGCGACAAAAAGAGAATAAAAGTAAATTGTGCACTACAAAGGAGACAAGACTACAATCCAGAGATTAATATTAATATTTTATTATATTGAGTCTTAGAATATTGTTAAAATCATTCCTTAAGAATCATAGCGGGAATCGAACCCAGGTCACTAGTTTGGAAGGCAAGTACTCTAACCAAATGAGCTACTACTGTTTTTGTTTAACAACAGGTCGGCCGACCGACCAGTATCTTCGGTCGACCGACCCTGTAGTCAGTGCACAGATACTCTCTGTTTTATACACGATTTCAAACTCAGCTGACCGGCCCAGGTTTTACGGTCGACCGACCTGACAATAACGGCTACTTTCTGAAGAGATGCGATCATTTCATGAAGAGTAATGTCCTCTATTTCAAGAGATACGGACACAACTTTTGATTGAAACTCTTCATGAAAGATTGTAACTCTTCTACAACTATATAAACATCTTCAAATCACTTCTACAACCACCGATTCTTGTTTATAATTCTGAAATCTATTCTCTATTTATTTCTGCAAATAAAAGCATTCATTCTTATTTAATATCACTAGAATCCTTGATTTAATTCATAAACTTAGATTCTACGTGATTATCTTCCTTCTAAATCTTCACACACATATATACTCTTGAGGATTTGATTATAGGAAAATTGTACTATCAAAAGACAATCCGTGTTATTCAGAACACACTCGTCAACAAAGTATTTGCATTAAGTTGAACTCCTCTTCGGCTGTTGAGGCGGAAAAATTCCTGTTCGGCTGCTCAGGTGCGATATACCTATTCCTCCGGGTTAAGTGAGGGGTTTAGTTTAAATCCAGAGGATAGTCTGGGACTGGACGTAGAACGGGAAGTTCGAACCAGTATAAAAATTCCTGGTGTGCTTACTTTAATTTTTATTTTACTGCTATTATCGGTTTCCGCATTTATATACCATATTACACGATCCTTAGTACTACACGTACACTTTCAGTTGTTGCTGAAAATAAAAGAGAAATATGCAGGAAACAGAAAGAAGAAAGGAGAGCAGGGGTAAAGAGGAAGAAATTTTGCTAATGATTGCCTGCTTGCTTCGTACATGATGCCTCTCTATGTAGAAAGACTGTTACAATTGATTGGTCCAGATTTTGCCAGATGTCATTACAATTGTGGAGCAGTTAAAAAGTGTAACTAATTATAAAATTCATACAATAAAAGATAACAGCGGAAGCTTCTAATTTTGTCTTGAATGTCTCTAGTTATTTGCATAGCTGATATAGTATTTTCTGCTTACGTTCTATACTTTGCAGGCAGCACGATGTTACGTTTGGGTCTGGTAGTCGCAGCTACATCCCTATCACAACCATCCACAAAAAAAAGAAAAAAAAACACTATACATTGTCTAAAATCGAACTCTTTACTGACCATCTCTGATGAACCACTGTTGCAATCAGCCACCCTCAACCCATCGCAATCACTAAGTCCACCTCCTCATACGATTCTCGAACCAAACTCGATTACAAACCACAATTCACCGCCTTCACTCAGACAATTGTTCACTGCCTCCACCTCTACAATCGCCAATTCCTCCAAATCCACCGTTGCAAAATTGCAGTCGAGCTCTAACTTCCCCAACTTCGATCATCACCGAACAATCCAAACCAGAAACGACAATCGAAATCACCTGCGGTTTGATTCTTCGAATTGGATTTTAATTTGTTAGTTTAATTTTGATTTAAAAATTTACGAGGAAAAGGAAATGAATAGCGTTTGGGATGAGTAGAGTAATTTTTTTTGGGTTTGATAAACATTGTTTAGCAAGTATAAGTTTGTTTGTTGGGCCAGATACAATCCAGTTTTGTAAAGTCTAGAGGGGTTTTTGTTTAACTCTACTTTAGTTTATTTTAATAAAGTTTGCTTCTTATTGGGCCCAAGTGAATTTTACTTTGTTTTCTCTTTGATTGTAAAGTTTAGTTTGTTCAAGTACTTTGGAAAAAAAGTGGGTTTGCTTAATTTGTTTTTCTTTCTTTGATTATAGTTTTGTTTCATCCTTCTTATTTGCAAAAATAAAAATAAAAATTGTATATATCTTGTTTTTAATTTCAGGTTGCCAAAGCAGAAAATCAAAAAGGAAAAGAATTGCTTGCTGCGAAGTGCTTGCCAAAAAAAATTGCTTGCTTATTAAAAAAAATTCATCCTTATTTGCTTTGTATTGTTGATTATTTGCATTTGCTTAAAAAATCAAAAACAAAAACAAAAATCCATTCGTAGTTGCATTGTTAATACACGTTTAATTTCTGCTTTGCATTTCATTGTAGAATTTTGTTTAGTAATAAAGGTTAGACATCGATAACACTTAATTGTATATTGACAAACTGTCTTCTTTGAACAATTTACTTTCTTGGTGTCTAGGCTACGGATGAGCAATAACCATTTATAAATATTACGGTGATTCGTAAATATTATAGTGGTTGTTTCTCTAAAGGCACTTAAACCTTCGACCGTATTGCTACGGTGATTCGTGGTGCACCGATAATTCCTATCTGTTACTTGACTGAGAATCATCTTGTTTATCTAAGACAATATATGATTATACAATTTTGGGTTAACTTAGGATAAATCATTTGTAATTAACCACTGCATTCATCCAGTTGCATTAGTGCATGCAGATTTTAAAAAAAACAAAAAAATTCAAAATCAAAAACTAAAAAAAATTGTAAATATTTCTTAACTTAGATTTTTTCCTTTTCCTTTGAAAATTTTCAAACCAAAATTCCCCAAAAAAAAAAATACTTAGTTTTTTAAGAAAATCAAAATTCTAAAAAAATAATAAACCTTTTCAAAAACAAAGAAAAAAATTTGAAAAACCAAAAAAAAAAATCAATTTCCCTTTTGAAAAATAAATTTTGTTTGTAGATTTTTTTCCTTTATAAAAAAAAAGAAGACAAAAACATTCGTGAAAATGTCCGAGTTTCCCCACTCACTTGAATTTTACAATCGTTGTGAAAATCAATATAATGCATATGATTTCACTCCAAATTCATATGAATATTTTAACACCGACTATTGTTCAAACGATTCAAATTTTGAACCACGAAATTTTCAAAATAACGAGCAACCCTCAAATCTTGAAAATAGCATTTCGTGTTTACTTGAAATCTCTACACAACAAAATCAAATGATAAATGATTTGTGTAATTCGAATTTCTGAGATAACTCGAGTCAAAGTTTTCAAGGATTTCAAAATTTGAATTCAAATCAAAATTCAAACAATTTCGATGATAACCCATGCCAATTCAATTTTGAACTCCAAAATGAATTTCAAAATCAAAACGAAAATGTGATCCACTTTCCAAATAATTTTGGCAATGGGAATAATCTCGACTACGATGCGATTAAAAGTTTTTGTTCTCAACAAATCCAAATCGAAAATTCTCAAGTTAATAACTACAAATTAGATTTTGTTGAACAAATGAATGAAATTTACGATGATCACACAGATTCATTGTTTGTAACGTATATGAAACAACATGAAAAACAAAATCAAATTCCAACGTGTGACGAGTTAAGTAATAATCCATCTTTTACCAAAATTGACGATTTTAAAATAACAACTTTTGAAATTGAAAATGTGAATCTTAATGAAGTTGTTGAAAATTTGGTAATTGCATTGGATTTCAATTCTTTTGAGGGTGTAGAACCAAAATTAAAATTCGACATTCGTTTTCTCGATTTCAATAATTTAAATACAACAACTTTGAATTTTGAACTTGAGATACACAATATAGTTGTTGATAATCCAACAAAGGAAGACGATTTTTGTGAACATAAATTCTTTGGACTTTTCGAAAACGAGTTGTTAAATTCTAATGGGGAAAATTTAAATCACATTTTGATTTTGAAATCCATAATTCTAAAGAAGTTTTCAATGATAAATTTGAATTTCAATTTGGTGAAAATAAACTTGAACTTCAATCAATCGTTTTATCAACCCCATAAATCATGGAAAAGGAAACAACTCTTAAGATTTTTAATAAAACGGCATTCATTTTCCCAAATCAATATTCAACTTTGAAATCATTTATGGTTTGGTTTTTCGTGCTTAAGCTGTGTCTAGCATACTTGGCGAGACAAATGAATCGGGTTTCGGAAGACCGGTTCATTTACTCTTTAACTTTATACTTTCCATTGTCATGTAAATAATCATCTTTTCATTTTCATTTAAATATAGATTATGTTTTTAGTTTTCTCCTTCCACTTGGGTTGAATGTGGGGACACAGTCAAAATCAAGTGTGGGGGAAGACTCATCTTCATTTTTATTTTATTTTTCATGGTTTATTTTAGCCTTTTTTTTAGAATCTCAAAAAAATCCCAAAAACAAATTTTCTTTTGATTTATTTTTAAAGAAACACTATAAGATAAATATATGGTTTTTTTTTATTAAATTGAAATTTTTGAAAAAAAATTTCTCTTGACAAAAATAAAAATAAAGTTTGATTACAAACAACAATGGTTTAACTAGTATATAGGAAGATTCATATGTGTTAATTATGAAATATATCATAACTGAAAATCTTTCTTTTAAAAAAGTGGTTATTTCAAGTAAATGATATAATATTTTTTGTCTTCTAAGTTAAGTGGTGCTAAGATTATTTTGCAAAAATCTCTCTTTCAAAAAATTGTTTTTTGAAAACAAAACATATATTAGAAAAAACAAAACATTTGTATATATGTAAATATTTTCTATTAACACCTACAGTCGACAGGTGTACACACTTGTGTACAGTCGCCATGTTTTGAACCTTTCTCACGTAAGCCCGAAAGGTGGAGCACGATCGGTATATCCGACCTCAGTTTATCTGGGCTAGGTGTATGTATATAAAAATTATTTTATTAGTAATGCCCATAGTCGATAGGTGTTCACACTCGTGTGTTCACTCGCCACGCTCTGTATTCCCCTCATATAAGTCCGTAAGGCAGTGCATGAGTAATATATCTGTAACAACCCGTATATTTGGACCATTTAAATTGACAATAATCCACACATGTCAACTTAAATAATATAAAACACAAATCATTATGGGATTATAAATACATAAATGTAAATGAGAATCAATACAACAACACAGACACAGAACAGTCACAGAATAATGCAGCGGAAAATACATCGTCATAATAGCAGTTCATGAAGCTACTACATGAAGTACAACAATGCCACAACATAAGGTGACTGAAAGGAAATACATAAATTCCCAATAGGCTAGTACATCAATACTGGAATAGAAATTGACAAATAAAGATAAATGCTAAGTCTTCAGCATCTTCAACCAACCTTGATCAGCAAACTGGATAGCTTCAGACTGACCCGAGCATATACCAAAAGAAACACTCGAGTCAAGACTCAAAATCTTATACAAGATAATCAAGTGCAGGGAATAAAGTCAATAACTTAAAGATGAATAAAATAACATCTCTAAGGATCCGATAAACTATCTATATATAAAATAGAATACAATATATAGATAATGTCTAATCAGTAAAGTACGATATTAAAATAGCGTTAAGGCGTTACCATAATTTTCCTTAACACATTTTATAATGCCATAGTCTATACAGCACCGTAAACCCCACCGTAAACTAGTGGTTATCAGAGGGTACCCCATAGGTATAATATAAAACAAAACGTAGTGGTCGCGAATAGGATAATCAGTATGACAAGGTACATGAGGCGATACCAACTAGGATACTAGTAGTTGCGTGATCCGAAATGATGTTGAGCATAGCCAGCAGCTACCTCAACACCGTGAAACAACACTCCCAAATCAAGGGGTGCACCCAAATCGAATCACAGAAGTAATAGATATGGTATCGAAGAAGCGTGTTCGCTAGAGGTGACGAACCTCAATGGCCCGGCGCGGCTCCTGTTTTAGTCATGTCAGGGGTCATCCAATACCGTTCTCTTTCTTCAGTCAACGCGTTTACCAAAACATCCACTTCATTCTGGATCAACACTCCGCGTATAATAGTTATTAAAGTGATTTTCGGTATCGACAGAGAGTATGTCCATATCCGATCCCGGTCTCTTTAATAACTACGTATTTATTACCCGATGGTCGGTTAAATTAACGTTTAAACAAATCAAAGTCCAAAAGTCAAGGTGCAAATTTGACTTCTAGAATTTGACATTTCACGATTCAATTTATTTCAAATATTTAAACATATTTCCAAATGCAATCTTTAGTTCAAACATTTGAGTTAACAACAAAATTAAGTATTCAAGTTCAATTTAATAAGGTCTAAATGTCGCTTATTAAATTTAGTTCATAATCCATGAATTCAATTTAGTGGTAAATTTAGTGGGAATTATTAAATCAAATTCTATTCATTTCACTTCATGTTTACATCCATTGTTATCGTAAATTCGATTACATCAATTTCATTAACTAAATTCCCTTTTTATCAAATACTTCATTTGATTTATTTACCAATTCAATTAAATTCCTATTTAAAGAAATCCATTTCCATTTATTTGGTTCACTGATCTACTAAGTTATTTCCGAGTTACAAATCAACTCAATCCATATTCCTTTCACAATGTCCTGATTTGATTAATTCATTCAATTTAAAATCATTTAAATTTAAATTATCACTAAGTTCAATCCATAAGCTTTAGTTAGTTTTGTATTCCACTTAAGTCAAATTTTCTTAATCTCAAATTAAATTTATAACCAGTTCCACTTCTATTAAATTAAAACCGAGTTTAAATCTAAATCTAACAAATCTAATAAATTTTTAAATTATTAAATTCTAGAACTTACTTGTTTCTAAATCTCATTTTAATTAAATTCGCTAATTCATTTTGTTCAATTAAATAGGTTTTTTAATCCGTTTCAATTAAATCCATTAATTTATTTCAATTTAATCCATTAATTTATTTCAATTAAATCCATTAAGTTCGTTACTTAATTTCCAGACAAATTGTTAAGTTCATTCCTTAATTTAAAATATATTTCAATTTCAAAAGTGATTTTTTTTGTTGACCAATCGGGTTCTTATTTTTAATTATCTATCCTAGGCCAAGTTATTTAACTGGGTATTTATTATTTCAACCCAATATCATTCAATATAAAACAAATCATAGCAAAGGGAACTTGCAGTGTGATAACTGGGATGGCGTCAAAGTAAACAAACAAGCAATATCAACCATACATAACAATTCAACAATTTATTAAATAATCCTGAAATAATTGTATTAACTCACATTTGTTATTTATGCAAATTAATATAATTATTCCTAGAATCCACACTATCATTTCATACAGATTAAAGATTATTACATTATGGTTTCACTTGGTGTCTATTATCAATTTACTATATCAATTATACATTCAATGGTTCAAAGTGAGGTTAACGCTATTTCTACGCCTCGATTTATTTAACATTTAAAAGGGTCAAATTCAACATATATAATCCATTTTAAATTGTTAACTATCCTATAACAAATTCAATTTCACATTAAATTTTACTTATAGTAACAACCAAATTCAACATCACATAACACATTTAGTGTCACAACTATTTGTCGTAAACTAACAATATTCAACTTAACTTGCATAGCGATTTACAACTTTATTTCAACAATTTTAACAATCAACAATTTAATATCCAAATTAATATTAACAATAATTATCACTTGATTATCATAGCATAATAGATTGAGTCGTGAATGAAATATTCACCTTGCGTGGTTAGAGAAGATGACGAAGCACGAAGACGAATAGATAAGAGACACTAACAAGCACGATGCAAAACGACACAAACTGAAATCAAACAAATAATTAATCAACAATTTGTTTATTGCAATATATATCAATTGAATATATATATATATATATAAACCATACCAACAGCGAAGCAAGTCAGACTCGACAAGCGGGATGGAAATCTAAGTCTCCGAAGCAGTAGCTGGAACAAAACACAGTAAAACACTGTATGTGAGCAACCAGAATTTTTAAAGTTATATACTACTATATACTAAGACGTCTAATATATATATACAAAGCTATACAGAATCAAAACTTCATAACTGAAAACATAGATATACAACTGATTGTATGTATACAAAGTTCATAAGCCACTGATTTGTGTAAAACCATATATACAACCGTATGTGCATGAACCTATAAAACTATAACTATATATAAAATCTTTATATAAACTTTATATTGTATATAACAAAATTAAACAAAACAGAGATATAGAAATTTTATGTTAAACTTTATAAACAACATATAAAACTAAACTAACATTAAAACCGAAGCTATATAAACTATATACGTGATCTGTTTGTATTCTGTAACTTTGTAAATCTAAACTTTGTAAACTAATGTATATTGTATGTTAAAACGAAACTTTCTTCTTCCCCCTTTTTTAATACTATATATATCTCTATATATACGAATAGAAAAAAGGGGGGGTAATCGGCACTGAGGCCAAGGTGGTATCGGGGAGGGCAGCAGACTCAGGTGAGCGTGGACGTGCGGGAGAGCGGCAGTGGAGCGTGGACGCGGAGGCGGCTGTGGGGCGACGTGGGTAGTGGGCAGTGGATGGATGTGGGAGGCGACTGTGTCCGAGCGAAGTGGGTAGTCGGCAGTGGATGGAGCAGAGTGGGTGAACGTGTGGGAGAGCGGTCGCTGGCTAGTGGATGACGAGGCGGAGAGGGTGGACGCGACCAGTGGGTCTTGGCAATAGGTGCGGACGCGGCGAACTGGGTGGGCAGGCGATATGGCGGAGGCGGAACAGTGGGGCCGAGGCGGCGTGGCAAGTGGGCGAAGGCGGCGGCCAGTGGGCGAAGGCGGGGGCGACGTGGCAGGGGCGGGAGGAGCAGGGTTGACGCGGGTTGGTCGTTGGCGATGTGGGAAAGTGGGGACGGAGTAGGTAGATTTCGTGAGTTTCATTTATCTGTAGGGAAGAAAAATAATAATAAAAGAAATCATGCAGAGGAATAAGAAAGGAAGAGTAGAGAGTAATACGTACCAGAGTTGAGTGTGAAGTGAAATCAATTAATGCAGAGGGAATTAATGAAGGCAGATGAATTAATGAAGGCAGAGGGCAGGTATATATAGAGGTCAAGGCAATGATGTCTTCGGTAAACGTGATGGCTATTGGGTTTCTGAATGGTTAAAGGCCTTTAGAATTCTGAGCGGGAGACAGTTGGGTACCGGTTCGTGCTGTGTAACGGACCAGTTGGTACTCTGTTAACCAATTATAATTTGCAATGCCAAACCCCGATTGACACAAATAAATATACCATTTTGATCAGCGCGACGATGCGGACACAACGGTACGAAGATATTTATGGTTTGACATTGTTTGCGAAGTGGTTAATCTTATTGAACCATTTGCTCGAGCGAACAATTTAACTAGCAATTAAAAGCGAAATTTGACGAAACGAAATGCGCCGTCATGATCAGAATATTTTTTTATGCAACATTGTGAAAAATATTTGAGTTCGGACGATAGAAAATTTACACATAAAATTTGAACTAATATGTAAATGCGACGACCGAAATTTACTTCAATATTTTTCAACGAAATTTGGCGTACGCCTATGGCTATCTAGACGCATTCCAAATGTGAAGTTTGAATAGCAACGGAATTTGTTTGTGAAAATTCGAATTTCTACACTAATATACGATTTTAAAAATTTTAATCTGGGTCTGAATTTCAGGGTCGTTACATTCTCCCCCACTCAAAACTTTTCGTCCTCAAAAAGGAACGATGTAATGAGTAGAAGATTAGATTGAAGAGATATGATGGATATAGAATAGATTATGGAACAGAATATAAAACATAGAATGGAGTTTACCTTCAACAAACAATTCTGTATTAGAATCCTGAATATTCTCCTCAGTTTCCCAAGTACAATCACGATCATCGGGACTCCATTGGACTTTGACTAAGCTGACGGATTTTCTCCTAAGCTGCTTCGTATCCCTATCAACAATACGAGTGGTCTCCTCTCTATAGTCAAATCCAGCTCAATATCAACCTCATCTAACTGAGCAATAGGAATGGTCATGGATGGATCATGTACAACCTTCCAAAGATGTGAAACATGGAATACGTTGTGCACACCCTCAAATTTCTCCGGCAATGCAACTCTGTAGGCTAGTGTACCAATCCTCTCAGTGATAGTGAATGGTCCAACAAATCTAGGAGCGAGCTTTCCTCTATGACCAAATCGAATAACATTCTTCAAAGGTGATACCTTAAGAAATACCTCATCCCCAACCTGGAATTTTAGATCTCTTCTACGCCTATCTGCATAGCTCTTCTGCCTATCATGTGCGGTTTTCATCTTCCTTCTGATCTCATTAACCTTCTCGGATGCTTCCACAATCATATCTGGGCCAAGAACCAATCGATCACCAGGCTCAATCCAACAAGCTGGTGATTTGCATGGCTGTCCATATAAAGCTTCGAACGGTGCCATATCGATACTTGCCTGATTATAAAGATAGTTAAATTTCAATTCAATTTTTACTTATTCAAATTGAATTTTTTTTTATGATTACCTGATAACTGTTATTATAAGTGAATTCAACCAAATGGAGATGGTCTTTCCAAGATCCACCGAAATCAATAACGCAAGCTCGGAGCAGATCCTCCAAAATCTGATTTACCCTCTCAGTTTGGCCATCTGTCTGAGGATGATAAGCTGTGCTCAGATTCAGTTTTGTGCCCAAGATGTCCTAAAATGCCTTCCAGAATTTACTAGTGAACAAAGGATCTCTATCGCATACAATACTAGATGGAACCCCATGAAGTCTAACAATCTCTCTCATATAAATCTCGGCCAAACTCGAAGCAGTACGAGTGGTCTTAACAGGAATAAAATGAGCAGATTTGGTCAACCTATCAACAATAACCCATATACTCTCGTTACCTTTTCTGGTCCTCGGTAATCCGTCAATGAAGTCCATAGAAATCTGATCCCATTTCCAACATGGAATCTCTAGGGGTTGAAGTAATCCTGCCGTCTTCCGATGATCGGCCTTGACTTGCTGGCAAGTGGTGCATCTACTGACATATATAGAGATATCTCTCTTCATCCCACTCCACCAATATAAACGCTTCATATTTCGATACATCTTGGTGACACCAGGATGAAATGAAAGTGATGACTGATGGTTCTCTCTAAGCACTTCTTGTCTCAATCCATCAACATTAGGAACACAAATACGGTTGTTAATCTTCAGAACTCCATTACTATCTATCTGTGCTCCCACTTTACTGTCAGCATTCCCAACACTACCTAGAACTAACTCCTTCATGTGATAGAGCAGGGTGTCCTCATATTGCTTAGCTTTGATGTGATCCATAAGAGATGGGGAGATAACAAGCTGAAATAGCATGCCTTCTACAAGATTACAACATGACAATGCTTTGCTACGGCTCAAAGCATCAACTACAACATTTTCTTTTCCAGGAGTATAATTGATGTCGAGATCATATGCAGCTAAGAATTCGAGCCATCAGACTTGTCTCTGGTTCAAATCCTTCTGAGAGAAGATATACCTCAAGGACTTATGGTCTGTGAATAATTTAAATTTTGTTCCCAAAAGATGATGCCTCCATAGTTTCAAAGCAAACACAACAGCAAGAAGCTCTAGATCATGAGTTGCATAGTTTACTTCATGGGTCTTCAACTGACGACCAGCATAAGCAACAACCTTACCATTTTGCATCAAGACAGCGCCTAAACCTTCTCGACAAGCGTCGGTATAGACAGTTAATCCTTCACTCCCGTCAATTACCGCAAGAACTGGGGCTGAAGTTAACTTACGCTTCAACTCATTAAAAGATGATTCGCACTTCTCACTCCACATAAACTTGACATCCTTTCGAGTTAAAGCAGTAAGTGAGGCAGAAATCCGGGCAAAGTTCTCAATAAATCTGCGATAATAACCGGCCAAGCCCAAGAAGCTACGAATCTCTGTAGGAGTTTTGGGTGTCTCCCAATCCTGAAGATAAATTTCAAATTAGAAAGGAATAAGATGGATCGAATAGAAATAACGAATATGATAGAACTTACATTGATTACAGCGATCTTAGCTGGATCGACCGAAATCCCATTTTCAGAAACAATATGGCCAAGGAATCGTACTTCGTCTCGCCAGAAGTGGCATTTTGAGAACATGGCTTTAAGCTGATGATTTCGGAGTGTTTCCAGAACATAAGCAAGATGTGTCTCATGCTATTTCTCATCTTTGGAGAAGACGAGAATATCATCAATGAAGACAGAACAAACTTGTTAAGGACATCACGGAAGACTCGATTCATCAAGTCGACGAAATAAGCAAGGGCGTTGGTCAACCCGAACGGCATAACCAACCATTCATAGAATCCGCTCTCAGTATGGAAAGCTGTCTTATGGATACTATCTTCTGCTACTCTGAGTTGGTGGAACCCAGTGGCTAGATCAAGTTGTGAGAAGACTTTAGCTCCATGGAGCTGATCGAATAAATCATTTATGCGAGGCATCGGATAGCGATTTTTGAGAGTGCGTTTGTTTAATTCCCTGTAATCAACACACATGCGAAGAGATCCATCTGATTTGGTGACAAATACGACTGCGGTGCCCCATTCAGAACAACTTCTCCTGATCAAACTCCTAGCAAATAGATCATCAATTTGAGTTTTAAGTTCAGCTTTCTCTTTAGGAGCCATCCTTCTGTGAGGGAGAACTACGGGAGTAGCTCCACGGATAAGGTCAATGCGGAAATCGATCTCCCGTTTCGACGGAAGAGAGTTGACCTCTCCTAATACATCAGGAAACTTCTGAACAATAGGAGTGGTACTAAGATCATCCGGGTGAGCATCGAGAGAGAATATGAAGCTTCCGGCATATTTCTGAGGTGATTTGCATTCAATGATAAGTGGTAGGTCCTTGTCATTTATTAGAGAAACATAACGAGCTTTGCAAGAAATAACAGCCTCGAATTTTCTTAACCAATCAGCACCCAACAAAATGTCAAATGCTACGAAGCCAAGCACATAAAAATCCCAAGTGAATCGATATCTTCCATACAAAAGCACAACCTCTTCACAAATTCTACTGAGGTTGGCAAGTCCTCCAATAGGGTTGGAGACACATAAGGAAGTAGTAGCAAGAGTAGGTTCTAATTTGAGCTTATTACAAAGATCAATAGATATGAAGCTATGAGAAGCACCAGTATCGAATAATACCCTAACAGGTAAATCATGTAATGAAAAAGTACTTCATAAGGTACCTTGGCCATCCTGAGCAAGTGGTGGAGGAGTGGTGATAGCAAATACTCCAGATGGTGTGCCTCTCTTCCTCAATGGGCAGTCTTTCTTGAAGTGACCAGGCTGTAGGCAGGCATGGCATAAATCACTCCTCATCTGAGAAGGTGGCGGAATAGCAGCTCCAGTAGATGGACAGCTATTATCATAATGGCCTTTCTTATCGCATTTGAAGCAAGTGATATTAGCAAGGTCGATTGGTCTTTTATGGGCATATCCCAATCCTGTAGTCTTTTGCCAAGCTTTCTTTTGTTGATCAAAGATCATCTTCCTCTTTCCGAGCTGGCTAGAAGAGGACTGAGTAGGAGTGGCCTTAGCAGTGGGTCCCCTTGGCTTTGCCTCATATCTAAGAGCGTAATCAACAAGCTCCGTGAAGGTACAGTGAGTGTGGCCAGTAAGCAAGTCATAATACTCTCGTCTAGCTCCCAAAATGAACTTCTCATTCTTTAGAAGGGGTGTATCAATCAACCCTGGGCCAAACTTGGAGAGTTCGTTGAATTTCCTCTCGTACTCGGAAAAAGTCATACTACCTTGCTTAAGATCCATAAAAGCTCTATAAAGTTGGGTTCTCCCCACAGCGGGCATCCATTGTGCCGAGAAAGTATCCCTAATCAAAAGATAGACTAGATGAATAACATTTCAAAGATTGAAAGAAGAATTTAGACTACAAAATCCAAGCAAATTTATACCTAAACTGGGCCCAAGTGATGGTGTTCTCCTCGATACGAGAAGTAACGGATTCCCACCAATCTTGTGCGGCATCCTGAAGTTGCCAAGAAGCAAGCTGACGCTTTTGAGCATCAGTGATTTCCAATCTAGAAAATATCTTCTCTAAGCCTTTGAGCCATTGCTGGGCTTTGATAATGCCCTCCGATCCGGAAAACTTAATACCCCGAAGCTGGGTATACTCTTTACTAAGAGTGGTGAATTTGACTGGAGCTGGGGCGGCAGGTGCAGCCTGGGAAGGACCATGGTCTCTTCCTCCCCTATTGTTTCTTCCGGTACTCATCCTGAAATATCGAAAGAGATTTAGAACCAATGACAGAAATATCATTAAACTTAAAGAAAAATCTAATTTTACGAATCAAAAGAAGTTTGAATTAAAAGGATCTGGGTATTGAATCGATTCTCCTCATTCTAGGGTATTGCTACCCTATCTCTAATGAGTTTATATAACCCCAACTAAGGTTTTTAGGGAAACCAAAGCATTGATACCAACTGTAACAACCTGTATATTTGGACCATTTAAATTGACAATAATCCACACATGTCAACTTAAATAATACAAAACACGAATCATTATGGGATTATAAATACATAAATGTAAATGAGAATCAATACAACAACACAGACACAGAACAGCCACAGAATAATGCAGCGGAAAATACATCGTCATAATAGCAGTTCATGAAGCTACTACATGAAGTACAACAATGTCACAACATAAGGTGACTGAAAGGAAATACATAAATGCCCAACAGGCTAGTACATCAATACTGGAATAGAAATAGACAGATAAAGATAAATGCTAAGTCTTCAGCATCTTCAACCAACCTTGATCAACAAACTGGATAGCTTCAGACTGACCCGAGCATATACAAAAAGAAACACTCGAGCCAGGACTCAAAATCTTATACAGGATAATCAAGTGCAGGGAATAAAGTCCATAACTCAAAGATGAATAAAATAACACCTCTAAGGATCCGATAAACTATCTATATATAAAATAGAATACGATATGTAGATAATGTCTAATCGGTAAAGTACGATATTAAAATAGCGTTAAGGCGTTACCATAATTCCCCTTAACACATTTTATAATGCCATAGTGTATACAGCACCGTAAACCCCACTGTAAACTAGTGGTTATCAGAGGGTACCCCATAGGTATAACACAAAACAAAACGTAGTGGTCACGAATAGGATAATCAGTATGACAAGGTACATGAGGCGATACCAACTAGGATACTAATAGTTGCGTGATCCGGACTGATGTTGAGCATAGCCAGCAGCTACCTCAACACCGCGAAACAACACTCCCAAATCAAGGGGTGCACCCAAATCGAATCACAAAAGTAATAGATATGGTATCGAAGAAGCGTGTCCGCTAGAGGTGGCGAACATCAATGGCCCGGCGCGGCTCCTGTTTTAGTCATGTCAGGGGTCATCCAATATGGTTCTCTTTCTTCAGTCAACGCGTTTACCAAAACATCCACTTCATTCTGGATCAACACTCTGCGTATAATAGTTATTAAAGTGGTTTTCGGTATCGACAGAGAGTATGTCCATATCCGATCCCGGTCTCTTTAATAACTACGTATTTATTACCCGATGGTCGGTTAAATTGAAGTTTAAACAAATCAAAGTCCAAAAGTCAAGGTGCAAATTTGACTTCCAGAATTTGACATTTCACGATTCAATTTATTTCCGATATTTAAACATATTTCCAAATGCAATCTTTAGTTCAAACATTTGAGTTAACAACAAAATTAAGTATTCAAGTTCAATTTAATAAGGTCTAAATGTCGCTTATTAAATTTAGTTCATAATCCATGAATTCAATTTAGTGGTAAATTTAGTGGGAATTATTAAATCAAATTCTATTCATTTCACTTCATGTTTACATCCATTGTTATCGTAAATTCGATTACATCAATTTCATTAACTAAATTCCCTTTTTATCAGATACTTCATTTGATTTATTTACCAATTCAATTAAATTCCTATATAAAGAAATCCATTTCCATTTATTTGGTTCACTGATCTACTAAGTTATTTCCGAGTTACAAATCAACTCAATCCATATTCCTTTCACAATGTCCTGATTTGATTAATTCATTCAATTTAAAATCATTTAAATTTAAATTATCACTAAGTTCAATCCATAAGCTTTAGTTAGTTTTGTATTCCACTTAAGTCAAATTTTCTTAATCTCAAATTAAATTTATAACTAGTTCCACTTCTATTAAATTAAAACCGAGTTTAAATCTAAATCTAACAAATCTAATAAATTTTTAAATTATTAAATTCTAGAACTTACTTGTTTCTAAATCTCATTTTAATTAAATTCGCCAATTCATTTTGTTCAATTAAATAGGTTTATTAATCCGTTTCAATTAAATCCATTAATTTATTTCAATTTAATCCATTAATATATTTCAATTAAATCCATTAATATATCCTCTTCTCTTTTTATTTTAGTTATGGAGGTACTTACCCAATTAATTGGTGTGGAATGCCATAAAAAAAATATTGATTATCACCCAAAGTGTCAAAAATTTCAAATATCTACTTTAATGTTTGCTGATGATCTCCTTCTTTTCACTAAACCAAACATTAAATCTGTAACAAATGTTTTTACTACCTTACATATTTTTAATCAAATGACAGGCCTAAAAATAAATAAAAGTAAGTCTCAAATAAGTATTGCAGGGGTTTCAAATGTCATTTTCCAGAATATACTTCATGTTTCTGGGCTGCAAGCTATTGATCAAAATGCAATGCACCTTGGTGCTCCTATGTGTAAGGCAAGAATTTCCAATGCTCAATGTCTTCCTTTATATGAAAAAATAACTAATAAGCTTAATAATTATAATGGTACTAAAATCTCGCAAGCTGGTAGACTTGTCATCATCCAGAGTGTTGCCTCAGCTATGTGTGCTTATTATTTTAAACTTTTCATAATTCCTTATAAACTTATTAATATGCTGAATAGAGCCTTTAATCATTTCCTATGGCATGGAAATATTTTTTCCACTAAACTCATTCCTATTGCCTACAAGAAAATAATTGTTCCTTTAAACAAGGGTGGCCTGGGTATTATTAATCTAAAACTTTGGAACATTGCAACTACTTCTCAGCTTGTTAACAAATTGCTCAGTAGTAGTATGGGGATGTGGGAAAAATGGAATAGGCAATACAATCTTAAGGGTGGAAATTATTGGACTATGGAAGCTAAAAATTCTGATAGCTTTTTATGGAAAAAACTTTTGGCTAATAGAAGTTATTATTTGCCTATGGTGCAGTGCAATACTGTGAACTCTTTTTGGTACTCCCCTTGGTGTGCTCCAGGAATGATTCTATCTCAACATATAGACTATATCCTTTTACTTAACTCTGGAATACCCATCAATGCTAATGCTAATGATTTTTTTATAGATGGTGTGCTGCAATTACCTCATGTTAGTTCGCCTGAGCTAAATAACCTATGGTCCTCTATTACTGATGCTTATAAGCATGTGGATCAAGGTGGGATCAGCTGGAATGGTATTCATCACAGCATATCCATTGTTTACAGAACTATAATCCAAATGCATTATGATTCCTCTTTTCCTTGGCACGCTCGAATATGGAAGTTTGGATCTAAACAAAAGCACAATCTGCTGCTTTGGAAATGCCTGATGAATGCAATACACACTCAAGACAATCTTGTTAGAAGGCAATTAATCGATCACTCGCTCTGCATTCTTTGCAACAGAGCTGCGGAAAATGTAGGGCATTTATTCTTCAATTGCCACTTTTCTTTTCAGTTATGGAAGGAAGTTCTTCATAGAATTCACGAGAGACCTCCGCATCGAGATTTTAAGCTGGAATGGATTAGGATTTTCAATATAACTAGGTGGAAAACGATATCGACCAAACGAATTCTCACCTACCTCAAGCTTACGATAGCTGTGATATGGGACGAAAGGAACATGAGAAGATTTGCGCGGTCTTCTTCCTCTCTTTCTCAACTTCTTTTGAAAATTCCCCTGTAGCTATCGCGTTTTTTTTTTATTGGTTTATGGGTGGTTATGCTGATCAGTTATTTTCTTCTTAGATTGTATCGTGATTTATCATTTTCATTCTTCATTGTAATTTGACTCTGTTATAATTTAAGTGGACTGTCCACTATAAAAACAGGCTGGCTTTGCTAAAAAAAATTAAGTTCGTTACTTAATTTCCAAACAAATTGTTAAGTTCATTCCTTAATTTAAAATATATTTCAATTTCAAAAGTGATTTTTTTCGTTGACCAATTGGGTTCTTATTTTTAATTATCTATCATAGGCCAAGTTATTTAACTGGATATTTATCATTTCAACCCTATATCATTCAATATAAAACAAAGCATAGCAAAGGGAACTTGCAGTGTGATAACTGGGATGGCGTCAAAGTAAACAAACAAGCAATAGCAACCATACATAACAATTCAACAATTTCTTAAATAATCCAGAAATAATTGTATTAACTCACATTTGTTATTTATGCAAATTAATATAATTATTCCTAGAATCCACACTATCATTTCATGCAGATTAAAGATTATTACATTATGGTTTCACTTGGTGTCTATTATCAATTTACTATATCAATTATACATTCAATGGTTCAAAGTGAGGTTTACGCTATTTCCACGCGTCGATTTATTTAACATTTAAAGGGGTCAAATTCAACATATATAATCCATTTTAAATTGTTAACTATCCTATAACAATTTCAATTTCATATTAGATTTTACTTATATTAACAACCAAATTCAACATCACATAACACATTTAGTGTCACAACTATTTGTCGTAAACTAACAATATTCAACTTAACTTGCATAGCGATTTACAGCTTTATTTCAACAATTTTAACAATCAACAATTTAATATCCAAATTAATATTAACAACAATTATCACTTGATTATCATAGCATAATAGATTGAGTCGTGAATGAAATATTCACCTTGCATGGTTAGAGAAGATGACGAAGCACGAAGATGAATAGATAAGAGACACTAACAAGCACGATGCAAAACGACACAAACTGCAATCAAACAAATAATTAATCAACAATTTGTTTATTGCAATATATATCAATTGAATATATATATATATATATATATATAAAAACCATACCAACAGCGAAGCAAGTCAGACTCGACAAGCGGGATGGAAATCTAAGTCTTCGAAGCAGTAGCTGGAACAAAACACAGTAAAACGCTGTATGTGAGCAACCAGAATTTTTAAAGTTATATACTGCTATATACTAAGACGTCTAATATATATATACAAAGCTATACAAAATCATAACTTCATAACTGAAAACATAGATATACAACTGATTATATGTATACAAAGTTCATAAGCCACTGATTTGTGTAAAACCATATATACAACCGTATGTGCATGAACCTATAAAACTATAACTATATATAAAATCTTTATATAAACTTTATATTGTATATAACAAAACAAAACAAAACAGAGATATAGAAATTTTATGTTAAACTTTATAAGCAACATATAAAACTAAACTAACATCAAAACCGAAGCTATATAAACTATATGTGTGATCTGTTTGTATTCTGTAACTTTGTAAATCTAAACTTTGTAAACTAATGTAAATTGGATATTAAAACGAAACTTTCTTCTTCCCCTTTTTCTATACTATATATATCTCTATATATACGAACAGAGAAAAAGGGGGGTAATCGGCACTGAGGCCAAGGTGGCATCGGGGAGGGCAGCGAACTCGGGTGAGCGTGGACGTGTGGGAGAGCGGCTGTGGGGCGTGGACGCGGAGGCGGCTGTGGGACGACGTGGGTAGTGGGAAGTGGATGGATGTGGGAGGCGACTGTGTCCGGGCGAAGTGGGTAGTGGGCAGTGGATGAATGTGGGAGGCGACTGTGTCCGGGCGAAGTGGGTAGTGGGCAGTGGATGGAGCGGAGTTGGTGGACGTGTGGGAGAGCGGTCGCTGGCTAGTGGATGACGAGGCGGAGAGGGTGGACGCCGCCAGTGGGTCTCGGCAATAGGTGCGGACGCGGCGAACTGGGTGGGCAGGCGATATGGCGGAGGCGGAACAGTGGGGCGGAGGCGGCGTGGCCAGTGGGCGAAGGCGGCGGCCAGTGGGCGAAGGCGACGTGGCAAGGGCGGGTGGAGCAGGGTTGACGCGGGTTGGTCGTAGGCGATGTGGGAAAGTGGGGACGGAGTAGGTAGATTTCGTGAGTTTCATTTATCTGTAGGGAAGAAAAATAATAATAAAGGAAATCATGCAGAGGAAGAAGAAAGGAAGTGCAGAGAGAAATACGTACCAGAGTTGAGTGTGAAGTGAAATCAATTAATGCAGAGGGAATTAATGAAGGCAGATGAATTAATGAAGGCAGAGGGCAGGTATATACAGAGAAGTTTAGAGTCCCAAGGTCAAGGCAATGATGTCTTCGGTAAACGTGATGGCTATTGGGTTTCTGAATGGTTAAAGGCCTTTAGAATTCTGAGCCGGAGACAGTTGGGCACCGATTCGTGCTGCGTAACGGACGTACTCCGTTAACCAATTATAATTTGCAACGTCGAACCCCGATTGACACAAATAAATATACCGTTTTGATCAGCGCGACGAGGCGGACACAACGGTATGAAGATATTGTGGTTTGACATTGTTTGCGAAGTGGTTAATCTTATTGAACCATTTGCTCGGGCGAACAATTTAACTAGCAATTAAAAGCGAAATTTGACGAAACGAAATGCGCCGTCATGATCAGAATATTTTTCTTATGCAACATTGTGAAAAATATTTGAGTTCGGACGATAGAAAATTTACACATAAAATTTAAACTAATATGTAAATGCGACGACCGAAATTTACTTCAATATTTTTCAACGAAATTTGGCGTACGCCCATGTCTATCTAGACGCGTTCCAAATGTGAAGTTTGAATAGCAACGGAATTTGTTTGTGAAAATTCGAATTTCTACACTAATATACGATTTTAAAAATTGTAAACTGGGTCTGAATTTCAAGGTCGTTACAATATCTGGCCTCAGTTTACTTGAGTTAGGCATATAAATATTGTAAATATCAATAAAATTTTCAAAAATACAAGAGAGAGTAAACAATTGAAATCCTAGCACTATTTTTAACTTATTTGATTTGACTTATTATTGAAATTAAATGAATATACTACTATGATAAACTTTGACAGTCAATTAAGGATCCATTTTATAGTTACACTTCGTTATCAACCGAAACAACAAGTTAAACTATAGTCTATTTGTTATGATAACTTAATTTTTGTTGTAAATTTTGACGAGTAAATGACTTAAATTTTCAACATAATAACCGAAACCTATGTTTAACTTATTTATGTCTATTTAAAAGTAAACCTTTCATTTGTAAATATTTTCAAAAACTCGCATTCATCTCTTTGCAAATAAATCTTGCATTTTGTAAATATTTTCATCATGCATTTGGATTTTGTGGGTAGTATCCGCTGAAAACCCTCACGAGACAACACTCGTCCTACTGAGGCCACTCAGAGATTTAACGGCTTGTTGCATACGCTCAATGCAATCGTGCTTCATACGAAAACGGATTTATTTTAGTTTTTCTTTATTCGAGGACGAATAAAAAGATAGTGTGAGTGTATTTAATGTGCACGTAAATGTGCATATTTTTACCACCATATTTAATCTATTTAAATTAAATAAATGATCATATTGGGTATTTTAACTTGTTTTAACCAAAATCCATATTAATTTCAAATTGTCACATATCCATCTTTATATAGGGGCAAAACGGTCATTTGTGTGCATATATTTCTTTAAGAAAAATTAATTGGTAATTTATACATATTTGTGTGGGAATTGATCTCAAATAGGAGTGGGTTCATGAAGACACATGTATGCACAAAATAAATACAAAGGAATGAAGATGGAAATAATTCAAAGTGAAGAACGTGGAGGAACCCACTTATCCACCCACCTTAATGTACAAATTAGAAGCTAGTGCATATGCTTATGGAATTAATGGCTTCATGTACACTTAAATGATGATTAGTAGAAACTAATGATTACTTGGCCTCCACATACCTCAATGACATTTTGAGCATTCCAAAAAAATATGAATTAGGGTTTAACACATGTATATATACCTCATATGTTTCATGTAACCCTCATCTTACTTAGTCTCTCTTTTGGGCTCTCGTCTCACTTTGTCTCTCTTAGTTTTAGTTTAGGCTCAAAAATAAATCAAGCTCTCTTCTTTCTTTTCATGGCTACTTAGTCATTTATTTCTTCTTTTCATGTAACTTTGTTATGGAATTTAATACGTGTTCTTTTCCTTTTTCTGTTTATTTCCTTTCATGTTGTAGTGTAGATTTACATTCATGCAAAGTAGATTAGTTTTAATTCTTCTTAATTAGCTTCTCTTTTCCATTAGCTTTCATTTTCCTTTCTTTTTTGTTTTCATGTTGCTAGCTACATTTGTTAATCAAATGACAAATATGAGAGGCTAAACCTCTTCAATTTATGGGTAATGAAGCTCTCTAATTATGTAGCTTCAACTATTTGTTAATTCATGCTCTCCTTTTGTGCTTAATGATGATGATAGAAATGATTTACTAGTTGTTTTTTTTTTTTGAATTTGATAGCCTATATTGTTGACACCAAATAGTCTATGCTTTAACAATCACTAACAATAATTGCCTCTTCATCAAAATATGATTATGAAAAAGAAAGTGATTTGAAATTAAAATTTGATGGTCTATATTTCTAATCAATAGTTAGTAGACCATACTTAAAATGGATTTCGATTTCATTTTCATTTTCATTGTCAAGTTTCATAAAAGTTAGTAAGCGGTTTAAGTGGTGTGTTATAGTTTGATGGCTTATGTTGCCTAATCAATAACATAAATATGTCATACTTATGATAAACACATCAATTAAAGCACTAATGACCATAAAAGGGAGATTATGATTTCATATGCGTTGAGCTACATGATTTAAAGAGTGGATTTATTCGCTAAATTGTCACTTGACTCTTATATTTGCTTCTCTTTTCTTTTTGTTAGTTAATTCTCTAATTCTCTAGCTTAACTTTCACTCGATTTTGGTTTAATTTGATTGAATTGAATTTTAAAATCTACAATCCCCTGTAGATCGACCTGTACTCACCACATAATACGATAGTACGCCGTACGCTTGAGGTTATTTTAATTTGAAATTTATCGACTATTTTCCAACTCGATAGAAAACTAGCCGATTAACAAGTTTTTGGCGCCGTTGCCGAGGAGTTGTTTTGGTTTTAATTTTTTATTCTTCGAATTGTTTTTCATTTCATTTTATTTTGTGTGTGTTAAAAAAAAAACAATTGTCTGTTTGTTTGTGCGATTTTTGTGTGCATTTTGTTGTATGTTTGTTTTTTTGTTTTCTTTTTGCACACACACACAAACAATTTCAAAACAAAAACAAAAATACTTGATTTCGTTTTCTATTTGCATTTCATTTACCAATTTTTATTTACATTGCATTCAAAACCAAAAAAAAGTTGTTTTGCCTTTACTGTTACATTGCTTTCAAACTGTGCATATCTTCAGTTTTCTCAGTGCACCGTTGCTTCACTTCTGTCTTCTGTTTGCTATTCATTGTTCTCAGATTTCTGTTTGCATTTTCTGCCTTGCACTGTCACTTCCCTACCTATACTTCACCATAAAACCACATATCCTCCTGCTACTCTATCCACTGCCAACACTTCTTACCCACCAGTGCTTGTTGCCTCACTAACAAACTCATTACCTCATACACATAACTACCTCTCCAACTCCATCTCCTCTTGCCTGAAACAAACCTGACCACAAACAGCAACTCCTCACAAACATCCAACACCTTCTTGCTTGCCTACACATCAAGTTCACTAACACCTCTGCCTTGCAACCTTACCACAGCATCACCATCAGCCTCTTCAACCACCAAACTTGTGCACCTCTCCACTGTCATCTCCACAGTTATTACTGCCAACCAAAAGTATACACTATACACAACCACCAAAAACAGAGCTGCCGCAAACCTGAATTCATCAAACTAACAGCACTTCACCCTAGTCTTGTCATTCTATGTTCAAACTGTAAATATCCCAACAGCCACACCAGAAGAAAAAAAATCTCTTCAATACATACATACCTCTGCTCCATCGTCCATTATGGACTGGCATTCACCATTCCATTCACCGTCATACCCAAACAGACATGCTACATCACCAAAACTCCTACCAACAGTTCGTCCACATACCAACATATCATTTTCTCGACATCCCCCTGACCATTACACTACTTCATCATTGCTTTGTGCATATCTCAACCTGCCACAACACTCCTTTACATTTTGCATACCGGTGCATTTCCCCGACACTATCAACTCACTTGACCACTCAACATCACCTCCACGCAGCCCACCAAACTCTAGCAATCTACCAACCACCCATACTTCCCTGACTAAAACTACAATCACCATCAACAGTCAACCGGTCTCCACCATCCGACCACTATAAATTACAATACTTCAACCATCCACCAAAAAAAAGAAAATAAACACTGTACAATATCTAAAATCGAACTCCTTACTGACCTCTCTGACGAAACACTATTGCAATCGGCCACCCTCAGCCCATCACAATCACTAAGTCCACCTCCTCCTACGATTCTCGAACCAAACTCGATTACAAACCACAATTCACAGCCTTTACTCAGACAATTATTCACTGCCTCTACCCTGCAATCGCCAACTCCTCCAAATCCACCGCCGCAAAATTGCAGTCGAGCTCCAACTTCCCCAACTTCGAACATCACCGAACAAACCAGACCAGAAACGACAATCGAAATCACCCACGGTTTAATTCTTCGAATTCGATTTTAATTTGGAAGTTTAATTTTGATTTAAAAATTTACGAGGAAGAGGAAATGAATAGCGTTTGGGATGAGTAGAGTAATTTGCTTATGGGTTTGATAAACACTGTTTAGCAAGTACTAGTTTGTTTGTTGGGTCAGATGCAATTCAGTTTTGTAAAGTCTAGAGCGGGTTTTGTTTAACTCTACCTTAGTTTGTTTTATTTAAGTTTGCTTCTTATTGGGACCAAGTGAATTTTACTTTTTTTCTCTTTGATTCTAAAGTTTAGTTTGTTCAAGTGCTTTGGAAAAAAAAGTGGGTTTGCTTAATATGTTTTTCTTTCTTTGATTATAGTTTCGTTTCATCCTTCTTATTTGCAAAAAATAAAATAAAAATTTTATATATCTTTTTTTTAATTTCAGATTGCCAAAGTAGAAAATCAAAAAGGAAAAGAATTGCTTGTTGCAAAGTGCTTGCCAAAAAAAAAAAATTACTTGCTTATTAAAAAAATTCATCCTTATTTGCTTTGCGTTGTTGATTACTTGCGTTTGTTTTAAAAAAATAAAAAAAATCAATTCGTAGTTACATTGTTAATACACGTTTAATTTCTGCTTTGCATTTCATTTTAGAATTTTTTTTAGTAATAAAGGTTAGGCATCGATAATATTTAATTGCATATTGACAAATTGTCTTCATTAAACAATTTACTTTCTTGGTGTCTAGGCTACGGCGGAGCAATAACCATTGATAAATATTATGGTGATTCGTAAATATTATAGTGGTTATTTCTCTGAAGGTACTTAAACCTTCGGCTGCATTGCTACGGTGATTCGTGGTGCACCGATAAATCTTGTCCATTACCCGGCTAAGAACCATCTTGTTTATCTAAGAAAATGTGTGATTATACAATTTTGGGTTAATTTAGGATAAATCATTTGTAATTAACCACGACATTCATGTAGTTGCATTAGTGCACGCATATTTTGAAAAAAAAACAAATTTAAAATCCAAAACTAAAAAAATTGTATATATTTCTTAATTTAGTTTTTTTCCTTTTCCTTTGAAAATTTTCAAATCAAAATTCTAAAAATCCAAAAAAAAAATTACTTAGTTTTTTAGAAAATTAAAAAAATAATAATAAACCTTTTCAAAAACAAAGAAAGAAATCTGGAAAAAAAAAAAAATCAATTTCCCTTTTAAAATTTAAATTTTATATGTAAATTTTTTCCTTTATAAAAAAAAGTAGACAAAAACAATCTTGAAAATGTCCGAGTTTCTTCACTCACTTGAATTTCACAATAGTTGTGGAAATCAATATAATGCATATATTTCACTCCAAATTCGTATGGATATTTTAACACCAACTATTGTTTAAACGATTCAAATTTCGAACCACAAAATTTTCAAAATAACGAGCAACCCTTAAATCTTGAAAATAGCATTTCGTCTTTACTTGAAATCTCTACATAACAAAATCAAATGATAAATAAATTGTGTAATTCGTATTTCTGCGATAACTCAAGTCAAAGTTTTCAAGGATTTCAAAATTTCAATTCAATTCAAAATTCAAATGATTTCGATTATAACGCATGTCAATTCAATTTTGAACTCCAAAACGAATTTCAAAATCAAAACGAAAATGTGATCGACTTTTCAAATAATTTTGGCAATGGGAATAATCTTGACTACAATGCAATTGAAATTTTTTGTTCTCAACAAATCCAAATCGAAAATTCTCAAGTTAATAACTACAAATTGGATTTTGTTGAACAAATGAACGAAATTTACAATGATCACATGGATTCGTTGTTTGAAACATATATGAAACAACGTGAAAACAAAATCAAATTCCAACGCGTAACGAGTTAAGTAATAATTCATCTTTTACCAAAATTGACGATTTTAAAATAACAACTTTTGAAATTGAAAATGAGAATTTTAATGAAGTTATTGAAAATTCTGTAATTGCATTGGATTTTAATTCTTTTGAGGGTGTGGTACCAAAATTAAAATTCAACCTTCCTTTTCTGGATTTTCAAAATTTTAAATACAACGACTTTGGATTTTGAACTTGAGATATGCAATATAGTTGTTGATCAACAAAGGAAGACGAGTTTTGTGAACGTAAATTCTTTGGACTTTTCGAAAACGAGTTGTTAAACTCTAAGGGGGAAGATTTAAATCACCATTTTGATTTTGAAATCCATAATTCTAAAGAAGTTTTCAATGATAAATTTGAATTTCAATTTGGTGAAAATAAACTTGAACTTCAATCAATCGTTTTATCAACCCAAAAAATCATCGAAAAAGAAACAACTCGTAAGATTTTTAATAAAACAACATTCGTTTTCCCAAATCAACATTCAACTTTGAAATCCTTTATAGTTTGGTTTCTCGTGCTTAAGCTATGTCTCGCGTACTTGGCGAGACAAATGAATCGGTTTTTGGAAGACCGGTTCATTAACATTTTAACGGTATGCTTTCCAATGTCATGTAAATAATCATCTTTTCATTTTCATTTAAATAAAGGTTATGTTTTTATTTTCTCCTTCCACTTGGGTTGACTATGGGGACACAGTCAAAATCAAGTGTGGGGGGAGACTCATCTTCATTTTTATTTTATTTTTCATGGCTTATTTTTGCCTTTTCTTTTAGAATCTCAAAAGAAAAATCCCAATTTTTTTTCTTTTGATTTACTTTTAAAGAAACACTATAAGATAAATATATTGTTTTGGTTTATTAAATTGAAATTTTTGAAAATTTATTTGTCTTAACAAAATAAAAATAAAGTTTGATTGCAAATAACAATGGTTTAACTAGTATATAGGAAGATTCATATGTGTTAATTATGAAATAAATCCTAACCGAAAATCTTTGTTTTAAAAAAGTGGTTGATCTAAAGTAAAGATAACTTTTTTTTGTCTTCTAAGTTAAGTCGTGCTAAGATTATTTTGCAAAAATCTCTCTTTCAGAAAAAAAATTGAAAAAAAAACATATATAAAAAAAATGAAACATTTGTATATATGTAAATATTCTCTATTAACACCTACGGTCGACAGGTGTACACATTTGTGTGTACACTCGCAATGATCTGTACCTTTCTCACGTAAGTCCGAAAGGCAATGTACGATCGGTATATCTAGCCTCAGTTTATCTGAACTAGGTGTATAATGCCCACAGTCGATAGGTGTTCACACTCGTGTGTTCACTCACCACGCTCTGTATTCCCCTCACATAAATCTGCAAGGCAATGCATGGGTAATATATCTGGCCTCAGTTTACCCGAGTTAGGCATATAAATATTGTAAATATCAATAAAATTTTCAAAAATACAAGAGAGAGTAAGCAATTGAAAGCCTATCACTATTTTTAACTTATTTGATTTGACTTGTTATTGAAATGAAATGAATATACCACTTTGATAAACTTTGACAATCAACTAAGGATCCATTTTATAATTACACTTTGTTATCAACCGAAACAATAGGTTAAACTATAGTCTATTTGTTATGATAACTTAATTTTTGTTGGAAATTTTGACTAGTAAATGACTTAAATTTTCAAGATGATGACTGAAACCTATATTTAACTTATTTATGTCTATTTAAAAGTAAACCATTCATTTTGTAAATATTTCCAAAAACTCGCAATCATCTCTTTGCAAATAAATTTTGCATTTTATAAATATTTTCATCCTGCATTTGGATTTCATGGTAAGTATCTGCTGAAAACCCTCACGAGACAACACTCGTCTTACTGGGGTCACCCAGAGGTTTAATGTCTTGCTGCATACGCTCAATGCAATCGTGCTCCCTACGAAAACAGATGTATCTTAGTTTTTCTTTATTCGAGGACGAATAAAAAGATAAGTGTGAAATTATTTGATGTGCATGTAAATGTGCATATTTTTACCACTATATTTAATCTATTTAAATTAAATAAATGATCATATCGGGTATTTTAACTTATTTTAACCAAAATCCATATTAATTTCAGTTTGTCACTTATCTTTCTTCATATAAGGGCAAAACGGTCATTTGTGTGCATATATTTCATTGAGAAAAAATAATTGGTAATTTATACATATTTGTGTAGGAATTTGATCTCAAATAGGAGTGGGTTCATGAAGACACATGCATGCACAAAATGAATACAATGGAATGAAGATGGAAATAATTCAAAGTGAAGAACATGGAGGACCCCACTAATCCACCTACCTTAATATACAAATTAGAGGCTAGTGCACATGATTATGAAATTAATGGCTTCATGTACACTTAAATGATGATTTGAAGTAGCTAATGATTACTTGGCCTCTACACTACCTCAAGGGCAATTTGGGCATTCCCTAAAAATATGAATTAGAGTTTAACACATGTATATATACCCCTTGTGTTTCATGTAACCCTCTTCTTACCTAGTCTCTCTTTTAGGCTCTCTTCTCACTTAGTCTCTCTTAGTTTTAGTTTAGGCTCAAAAATAAATCAAGCTCTCTTCTTTCTTTTCATGGCTACTTAGCCATTTATTTCTTCTTTTCATGTAACTTTGTTATGCAATTTAATACATGTTCTTTTCCTTTTATTGTTTATTACCTTTCATGTTGTAGTGTAGATTTACATTCATGCAAAGTAGATTAGTTTAAATTCTTGTTAATTAGCTTCTCTTTTCCATTAGCTTTCATTTTCCTTTCTTTTTGCTTTCATGTTGCTAGCTACATTTGTTAATCAACTGACAAATATGAAAGGCTAAACCCCATCAATTTAGGGGTAATGAAGCTCTCTAATTATGTAGCTTCAACTATTTGTTAATTCATGCTCTCCTTTTGTGCTTAATGATGATGATAGAAATGGTTTACTAGTTGTTTTTTGCTTTGAATATGATAGCCTATATTGTTGACACTAAATAGGCTATGCTTAAACAATCACTATCACTAATTGTCTCTTCATCAAAATATGATTATGGCAAAAGAAAGTGATTTGAAATTAAAATTTATTGGCCTATTTTTCTAATCAATAGTTAGTAGACTATACTTAAAATAGATTCTATTTTCATTGTCAAGTTTCATGAAAGTTAGTAAGTGGTTTAAGGGGTGTGCTATAGTTTGATGACTTATGTTGGCTAATCAATAGCATAAATATGCAATACTTATAATAAGCACATCAATTAAAGCACTAATGACCATAAAAGAGAGATCATGATTTCATATGTGCTGAACTACATGATCTAGAGAGCGGATTTATTTCCTAAATTTTCACTTAACTCTTATATTTGCTTCTCTTTTCTTTTTGTTAGTTAGTTAATTCTCTAATTCTCTAGCTTAACTTTCATTCGACCTTGGTTTAATTTGATTTAATAGAATTTCAAAATCTACAATTACCTGTTGTAGGATCGATTTCACCCTAGAGGGGAGGGTGAATAGGGTGATACTATTAATTATAAAAATTTATTGCGGAAGCTTAAAAAATTATTTCACCACAGATCACAGAATAATAGCAGCACAGATAATAGCAGAATAATAAATGTAGAAATAGAATGACACAGAATTTACCCAGCTTCGACAAAACCCTGCCTATGTGCTGCCCCCAATGTTTCTATTAGAAATTAAGTAGTCACACGCTTACACACGTAAACTCGCGGCACCCGCTACTGACTAACCTAACTCTATGCTCAAAACCCTGCCACAACTCAGCCATAGTTTGTCCCCTAGTCACACGACTAGAAATTTCAACGGTTTAAAAAGAAATTACAAATTAAAAACAATTTAAAAACTAAGCCCTAAATATATTTAAGAGCCTTATTATAATTTTTAAACCCAAAAGTTAAACTAAAGGCCGACCCAAATATCTTTTCTCTTTATTTTCCTTCGGCTCGATCCTTTGTGACAATGGCGGCTCTTTATTATTCGTTCCTCTTCCTGATTAAAATTAGGGCTTTTCGTGAAATTTGAAGAAGCATCTTTGAATGCTCGATTGAATAATTGATTCGGCGTTCCTTTTCTATCAATCGATGGTTTCCCTTTTTGCTTTGACTGCTTCGAATTTTTGATCGAGTTCGAGATGGCTTCGGTATGTAATTTATTCCTTTTTGCTTTTCTGTTATGCTTGATTGAACTCCGATGTTCATTATGCCAGTGATGATTGGGTTTATATAAGAGTTCGATCTCCTTGAATTGCGTTCGTCTGATTGTTTCAAAAATTGTGCTTCAACCATTTGATTGTTGTTGAACGTTGATGATTTCTCTGACTTAATCAAATTCGTATAATTGATGCTTGCTTCTCACGGTATTGATTTTTAACTCGATCAATTTTCTTGGCCACCACGATTTTGACTTGTTCATAATATTCTTGTTATCCATGGCTTGATGATTTTTTGAACTGTTTGATCTCCTTGGTCATTACGGTTTTGATTTTCTTTTGACTTCGGTCTTGATTTTGTGTATGCGAATCGACGTCTTCGGCCATTTTGATTTCTTAAAAAAAATCGGTGATTAATGTTCGAACTGTACCATACTGTTCCATGACGATGAATTATGGTACTTTGTTCATTTCCAGCTTCATAAAAATTTGGCATGTCTGCATTCATATATGCATTCATCTTTGCACTGTGTATTTGATGTTGGCTTGCATTTGATTTTATGATGGCATTCATGTGTTGTCTGGTCTTTATATCTGTGCAATCTTCTCTGGTGCACTCGCTCATTTGAGTTTATACTGCTTCATCATTTCACTATTTATTTGTTCACTTGATAGCCTCTGTGGTCTGGTTCATATTGCATTGCACTGGATTGTGCCATTATCTTTTGGAGCTCGAGTTTGCTTCAACATATTGTTGTGTTTATTATTTGGTTTTGCACTTGGGCTTGTTTGTTCATTGACACTGTACTGGTGCAATTTTGATGTTCATCTTTGTTGTATATATGCTTGCTGCCTGGTCATCATTTTATGTTGTCACTGCCCTTGTGCATTGTTGTTTGCTGTCATGTTGAATTGTGAACTTTTGTGTTGGTTCCATTGTTGTTGTGTCATTTACTTGGTGCGTTTGTTTGCACTGTGCATTCATGTGTATTGGTCTTGAGCATTGCCGAGTTTATTTCTTTATACTGTTGCATTCCTTTGTGCTCGACCTGTTGCTTGCATGACTGCACAGTTCACTGTATATATATGTTGTAGCTGCTGAGCTTTGTCGTATGGCCAGTGGTGCACTTGGTTATTCGACCCTGCTCTACTAGTTGCTGTGCATTGCATAGTAGTTACATCTGTTGCATCCATTTGTTTTGTTTGTATATATCACTTGCTTGACTCTTGCATATGCTCTCTGATACATGTTTGTGATATTCGAGTCAGTTAGCATTCTTGACATGTTGTATTGTGTTTTGCTGTCACTTGAGACTATATAGTCAATGTTGCATTTGGGTTGAGTCATGATAGCAGTGACTTGACCTTTGCATTTTGTTTGTTTTTCGAAATTACACCTGAGTTGATTCCAGCTTGAAGCTCGGATTTGACCTTGTGCTGAAAGTTGTGACATTATTTTATTGCACTTGAGTTGAATCCGGTATTTTGGGTTTGACCTGTGCTTACCAGTCCCTGTAAATTTATCAAGTGTATATATCGGTATGCACGGCCTTGTGGCATATACAGTAAAACACTGTGTATGTCATAAGCTGTTCGTGTATGATGAACTGAAAATTAAATGATGACGAACAACCCAAATAACTGAGGCAAATATTATTTTCAAAATCCACATTTTGTTTTATACTGCAAAAATATTTCCTTTTCAATTTTACTGCGTCAATATTTATTTTTGCAGATTGCTCAGATGCTGGATTCAATCTGGAATGAAGTTGAAGATAAATTATGAGTGAATAAGCGATATGTAGTGAGGGCTTTTGTAAATGTGAAATTGTGATGTAATCAAAGTTGTGTATGTATAGTGAGAGCTCGAATTTGTACTATTCAAAATTGTAATAAATATTTGTTTGAATAAAACAATTCCGTTTGAATTCAAATTCTGTGTTATTTATTTTTATTCAGCAAATATTTATTTAGCCTATGAAAAATAAAATAGTACATTAATAAATACATTTACACGAATATATATATGTTTATTATCATCAAACAAAAATCATATAATCGCATATTCAACACCTATGGATCGACCCATACTTGCCATGTACTACGATAGTTCACTGTGCGCTTGCAGTTATTTTAATTTGAAATTTATCGACTATTTTCTAACTCAATAGAAAACTAGCTGATTAACAGTAGGCTTACGTCCAAATGAAGTTGACTTTGGCTTTATAATGCACGTCAACATATAATTAACAATCTAGCGATTGGATGATATTATGTATACAAACATGGCAGAAAACAAATACACCCCAACATAACTATGCAATTGCACTTAGACTCCTGTTTCGAGGGCTTTGTTCTCTTAGGCGGTTTGGTCGTAATATTTTCCTTGTAAATATGCAGTAAAATAATGCTGTGGTTGGAGCAATAACTGGAGCATCTCTTGCATTGACAGTAGAAGATACAACACACGAGCTTCCTGGTATTTCCACCTTTTGCTTTTACATTTCTATATCTTTGTTTTGTAATTAAACATGCACATAATATACAATGGAAAATTATGTGGTTAAAACTATGAGATATTATATGTGTATGAATATTTGATTATGTTTTAATACATTATGTTACATTACTATGTTTATTATTTTTATGATTACTATATTATTATATGTACAAAGAAATATAAAATATAGCACTTAAAAAGTGATATAGTTATATAATATAAGCGCCATGAAAAGGTACTATAATGTAAGCACTTACCGTGGAAAGACAGTGGAATAAAAGTACTAATGTGTCTTATGCATTTTATAGCGGCATATACATGTTGTAGTAATATGTAAATAATGGACAGATATTGCTATAGAAAAAGAATATTATAGCGGCATATATGCGTTATGGAAGCTTACTATTTATAGCGGCATTTTTGTGTTATAAATACACCATTGGTTTTTTATAACATATCGATATATAGCGTTTATCGAACCACTGTGTTTTTCTTTTATAGAGGTCATATGCCGCTATGGATGACTCTTTTTCTTGTAGTGATATAGATTTTGGTTATATGTTTTCTAAATGTTTATGGTATTTAAAAGTATATTTTGACATTCATTAATACTTTTATATATACCTTCACTTATACTTTATATATTATTTTATTTTTCAAAAGAAATTCATATTTAAATCATTTATATGTTAAAATATTTCAAAATAATTTTATAAGGTTTTCTTAAGTTTTATTATGATTAAAATGTGTATAAACTATGCTTAAATAATTTTACAAAGTATCAAAATATTTTGCAAAGCTTATATTTTCAAAATAATTTTTATAAAGTAATTCTTTAAATACAAAGGGATATGTCGACATATCTTCCTTATATATGTCGACATATAGTCCAAGATTTTCAAAATTCAAATTTTGAATGGAAGCGTCTTTTCGTCATATCTTTTCACGAATGGACGTGAATTTTGTTTCTTTATAAATAGGGGTTCTCTCAATGAATTTTAAAATTCTTTCTTGTATTTTCTCTCCACTTTCACTCTCTTGATTTCTAAAAGAAATTCTACTCAAGATCTTCTCAAATTCAATCAGAATCAAATTCAGTCTCTATTGATTTGATTCTCTAGTGTATACTCTTTGATCTCTCTCATCTCTCTCACTCAAATCATGATCGAAGTGATATTCTAGAGGCTATAGGATTATTTGTATTCAAGATCAAGAAATTGATTTTGTAAACTCTATCCAATCATACTCAAATACACTTAGGTGTGCTTGGTGTCCCTGAAATCCAATTGGTGTGCCCGTGACCCGTTTGAATCAAGTTGGTGTGCTTGGTGTCCCATTTTAATCCAAGTGGGTGTGCTGGTGTCCCATCCGAATCCGTTGAGTGTACTCAAAGCTTGGAAAATATAGGGTGTGTGTGTGTGTGTCTTTAGCCTTGAAATCAAGATTGCATAGACTTTGATATTTGAAAAGAAATATGTACAAAAAATTGTACAAGACTAGATATATGGTAACTCCAAACCAATATGAAAATCCTGGTGTGATCTCTCTAACTATTTACTTTTACTGCATTTATATATATTTGTGTTTGCATCTGTGATTTTCAATTTTCAGTTTTCAATTTGCAAACTATAATTTTAAAAGAATTAAAAAAGATTCATAAAAGTTATTAAACACTATTCAACCCCCTCTACTGTTAAATTAGCCTTAAGATCCTTAATTCCACAAACTAACATTTGATATCCGAGCATTGGTTTTCAAAGTATTCATAATTTTGATTTTTGAAAAGTTTAATGGCTAACAATACTTTTAGTTCACTTATTAGTAATATCTTTGTCGAAGAACGATCAACTGCTAGACCCCTACTTTTTAATGGCAATAACTACAGCTATTGGTCATGTGGAATGAAAATCTATTTATATTCAAATGGTCTAGATATTTGGAATGTCACATAGAGTGAGTACACTAAGCCCCAGACTAACTTTTTACAATGGACTATTGACCCAAAGGCACTTGCATAAAGTAACTCTAAAGCCATGAATATTTTGTTTTGTTCATTAGATAAGAATGAATTCAATGAAGTGGCTATTTGTAAGTCTGCATATGAAATATAGGGAATACTGCAAGTTACACATAAGGGCACTAGTAAAGTGGTCCAAAATTTCTATGTTAACTAATCAATGTTAATTATTTAAAATGAGTCCCAATGAATCCATTTTTGATATGTATAATTGATTTCAAGATATAGTACATTCACTTATTGCATTGGGTAAAAGTTTTTATGAAGAGGATCAAGTTAGAAAAATCCTCAATTCACTTACTTCTGAATAGGACCAAAAGACTCTTGCAATTGAAGAGGCTAATGACATTAGCACTTTGAAAATTGAAGAGTTAATTGGCAATTTAATGTTATATGAAGCACAAATGCAGGATGTGAGAGAAAGCAAGGCAATAGAAAAGAAATCCATCTCTTTCAATGCAACAACAAAAGATCTGGATTCAGACAACTACGATGATGAGGAATTTGCTTTCATGACTAGAAAATTTCTAAAATATAGAAAAATGAGTAATCTCAGGAGAAATGATAACAAAAATGCAGAAAATGGAAATGATATTAGATGTTTTAACTACAATGAATTTGGCATATGCAGAGAGACTGTCACAACCGAAGAAATCAAAATTCTCATAAAAAACTGATTTGTCCAGAAAATAGAGAAAGGCATATACTGCAACAATAGATGATTCAGATACTTCCTCAAGTGATAATAAACCAAATATAGAAGATGCCAATATGTGTTTCAAAGCAATAATCAATTAAGTTTAGAAAATTTCGAAGAAATGGAGCAAAAATAGATATATGTTTAAAATTTAATTTTTTATATTAGATTTTTGGTTGCTTTTGATAAGATTGGATTAATTACAATATTGGATGAATATATATATATAAAGAAAATTTTATAAAATTATTTTGATAAAAATATAATATTGAATAAAAATAATATAATATATTTATTTAAATTAATTTTTGAAAATTATTTACTAAGTATATAGTTTAGTAATAATTATAGGATATATATATATAAGTAAATAAGAATAATTCATTCATCTCAAAATTTTAGAAATTAGTGACTATATGTCGACATACCAACTTCTCATATGTGGACATATATCAAGAAACCAGAATTTTCAATTTTCAATTCAAATTCCAAATTTGAAATTCTCTCTATCTTTTCACCAACTCTATTGTCCTAAAAAGGTATCCTTGACCAGAGAACATGTCTATTGATACTCTATAATTATTCTATCTCCATCCATTCATTGCCCTCTTATTTTCAAAATCCAAAAATCCATTATCTCTCTTATCTCTTCAAAAAATTCATTAATAGCTTCCTCAAGAAACACTCCAAAAACCATAAGGCATTCTAAGAAAACTATAGGCTATCTTTTCCTTGAAAAAGAGGCCATTGTATCCTATCTGAATATGTTTCTTTTGGACAAGTCTCTCTTGAAAGATTTGCCAAATTCGATGTTTTCCATCTTATGATCTTTGTGATCAAAATGGAATTCTTAGTTTAATTGATGCTTTCCAAAATGATTTTGCGTGTTTTCCAAACTTAGTGAAAATGTTTTATGCTAATTTGAAAGGAAAGTTTTATGAAGGAAATGAAGGCAAAGTATGGAGTAGTGTCAAAGACAATCAAATTGTTTTCAATTATGAACTTTTAGGTCACATTTTCGAATACAAATCTAGTAGAATGGACTTCTCATCTTTTAAAATTAAAATCAAAATCGTGAAGTTATTCATGATATTTTTGAAAGTGGTGATGATTTTGAGTTTAAAACAAGAATTTAAGTCCTAAATCAAGAATTATGAGTCTCATTTTGCGACAAATCATAACTCCAAGGATGAGAAATTATAACGACCCGATTCAAAAGGTTTTCAAAGCACTTTTTACGATTTATGGTCAATATAACGTAAATTGGGCATAAGTCATTTTGGTTGAATTCTTTTCTAAGAATATCTCTAGGCATGAGAACACACTTTTTATGGTGTGTATCTCACTAGAATATTCACATATTTTGGTGTTGACCAAAGAGGAGAGGATACCATTACTAGAAAATTTTCGACATGGCTAACATTTCTCTCATGCACATTTCACCTATCTTTGAGCCTGATGAAACTCTTACAGAGAAAGAAGTAAGATCGGCTTGGGAGGAGGAGCCTGAAATTAGAGAAGAGGAGGAAGTTGAAGGAGGAGAAATGGAAGTGGAGGAGGGGGAAGACACTTCTTTGGAGAGTTTCAAAAAGCCATCTCATCCATCTACCAAGGAAATTCTCAAGAATCAAGAAAAGCTTCTTAATAACCAAAAGAAGCTTAAGAAATCATTGACTTCTCTTTCCAACAAAGTAGACAAGTACATTGGAAAGATTATTCGCAAGATTAGTGAAAAATGCTCATCTTCATCTACTTCTTCCTAGTTGTATTTTCTATGATTTTCTAGCTTTTAGTTTGAATTGTTCTCCTTTTAGTCCATGTATCTTTTATGTTTATCTTTAAATTTCATGTACTCGTCTATAGTTATCAATGAAATCATGTTCCTTGATATTATACAGTGTAAATAGTCTATAAAAATTCATAAAAGTGCAATAGTTTGGGTTAATTACAAAATATAGCAAATAAGTTGATTTTGCAAAATATGGTATATATGTCGACTTATAACAAGTAGGAACTTAATTATTTTAAATTTCAAAATAAGATAACTACCATCTATTCAACTATTCCAAACGACTTTTCACCCATATATAAACCTATTCAGTCCAGAAAAACACTATTTCCACTCTCTTTCTTCTCCCTTTTCACTTATAGACTTAACTTGTCAGACATGACTTCTCCGCACCAAGTATTGTGAGAGAATCTTGAACAAAACCTTCAATCGTTGAAGAATATCCTTACTTTTATCCTTAGAAATTAAAGAAACTTAGAATTGAGTCAAATGCAGATGATAAAAGAACAAAAAAAGCATTTTGACGCTATTCGATGGATGATTTCTTAACTTATCAAAGTTGAGCCACCAGTAATCCGGATAGTGCAATCAGTAACGACAATGAGGATTGTGATGCCATCAAAGCAGATTCAATTTTCGGTTTCGATAGCTAGGTAGAAGTTCCTAGGGAAGTTTAAGTTGATTGGTTAGTTATATATATATATATATAAGATTTGATTTAAGTTTGTATATTAAAAGATTACACTAGAATAAGAAGTATGGGTCTGTATGAACCTTTTTAGGATTTGAATTGATTTGTTTTACTTAAGAATTTATTGACTTTAATTAGTTTGAATATTTATATGTATTAGATGGGATTGATTAATAAAATTGGTTTTTCTTATTCATAAACATATCACTCTTATATATCACGTAGTACTTAGTTAGGGGGTTTTGGTTATATTTTTCACCGATGACAAATGAGGAGAAATACATAAAAAAAATCTAGGAATAGATTAAGGGGGAGTTTTTATAACCCAGGGAGAGTTATATCATATTTTATACACATGGTTGGCATCATCAAAAATGGAGAGATTATTAGTGCCTTAGGTATTGGTTTTGATCACCAGAACCATATGAGATCATATAAAATATAGATATTAATGTTTTATCAAGTTATATATAATATATAGTGTAGGATATTAGATAGGTGTTGATTAAGAAGACTGTACAGTATCAAAAGCAAAGTCAAGAGACCGATAAAGAGGCCGATATAGAGATTCAAGGGTTATAGATTGAAGACTCATGAGTTTGAAGATTCAAGATTTCAAGATAAGATGTAGAGTTATAGATTATTTTGTTGAAGCCCCGGTAGCACTTCTTTGATCTCTCTTTATTTTTTCAAAAAGGTTATTTAAAATCTATTCTTTGATTTTAATGATTTTCAAATATAGTTTTCAAAAATTATATTTAAGAATCACTGTTTTTCAAAATGATTTTTCAAACATCTTTTCAAAATAACTTTCAAATGATTCCTAACCTTTTAATTATTTATTTACAAAATTATTATATTGAGTTTTAAAAATTTTAGTATATACTTTTAATTTATTATATTTAGATACAGATTTTAGTTTTATGTTTTCTAAATGTTTATGGTATTTAAAAGTATATTTTGACATTCATTAATACTTTGATATACATACACACACACACACACACACATATATATTCACTAATACTTTGTATATTATTTTATTTTTCAAAATAAATTCATATTTAAATCCTTTATATGTTAAAATATTTTTATAAAATTTTCTTAAGTTTCATTTTGATTAAAATATGTATAAACTATGCATAAATAATTTTACAAAGTATCAAAATATTTGCAAATCTTAATATTTTCAAAAGAAATTTTACAAAGAAATTCTTCAAATTCAAAGGGAAATGTCGACATATCGGCCTTATGTATGTCGACATATAGTCCAAGATTTTCAAAATTCAAATTTTGAATTGAAGTGTCTTTTCGTCGTATCTCTTCATGAATGGACATGGTTTTTGTTTCTCTATAATTATGGGTTCTCTCAATTAATTTTAAACAACTATTTTCTTATATTTTCTCTCCTCTTTCACTCTCTTGATTTCTAAAAGAAATTATACTCAAGATCTTCTCATATTCAATCAGAATCAAACTCAAACTCTATTGATTTAATTCTCTATAGAATACTCTCTGATCTCGCTCGTCTCTCTCACTCAAATCATGATCAAAGTGTTATTTAACAGTCTATAGAGTTATTTTTATTAAAGAAATTGATTTTTTAAACTCTATCAAATCATGCTCAAGTACTCTTAGGTGTGCTTGGTGTCCCTGAAATCCAGGTGGATGTGCTTGTATTCCGTTTGAATCAAGTGGGTGTGCTTGGTGTCTAGTTTGAATCCAAGTGAGTGTGCTGGTGTCCCTTTCGAATCCATTGAGTATACCTATAGCTTGAAAAATCTATAGGGTGTGTCTTGTAGCTTTGAAATCGAGATGGTATAAACTTTGATATTTGAAAAGAAATCTGCATAAAAATTATACCAGACTGAATATAGGGTAACTCCGAACTAGGATAAAAATCCTGGTGCAATATCTCTAACTCTTTACTTTTTACTTTTACTGCATATATATCCATCAGTGTTTGCATCTGTAATTGTTAGTTGCATTGTTTAAACTATAATGTTAAACGAATTCAAAACGATTCATAAAAGTTACTAAACACCATTCATCCCCATATAGTGTTAAATTAGCCTTAAAATCCTTAGTTTCGTAAACTAATAAGATATACACACAACTATGCACATGGTCACCATCCCTCTTAAATACTAAAGTACTATCCAGAGGTCTCGAATTATCTTGTCCAAGATCACTTAATCTTCTATGACTAGTATAGAAAAATATGAGAAATGGAATACTATACCTAGACCATACGCAGTCCTCTCCAAAAAGCATAAGATAGAAATGATACAATCAAATTACATCCTGAAACATAATCTTAGTCTAAACCAAGGTTGTAAAACATATAACAACGTGGGTTAGGCTAGATACTAGTTCTGAGTAAACTCATTCATCAAACAATAATAGGAAACAAAACAAAATCATCGTATTAACAAATTAGTTACCCAACCCCAATGTAGATATCATGTATTAATCATATTACAAATGTTCAGTTTCTATTTAATCTGACCGCAATAGCAAATCTACTCAATTGTGATTCTCCCTGATTATAAGCTATTAATACCACATCATATAATCATATAATAGTGATATATTTGATCAATTACCCAAATTGAATCGACACCCAATGATACCTAGTACCACATACGAATCAAATATACCAAAAACCGAATCAACACCCAGTGGTACCAAGTATCACCCATGAATCAGCATTATGGGTGCAACCATCAATATACATTACTATACATGACCCTCCTAGTCTATCCAAGGTGACACGATTACCCTTTTATCCGTCACTATATATAAGTCATGTAGCCATAACAGTAAAGCTCGTATGGTAGACCGTTGTGTTTGTGATATTAGGGGGAAAGAATGCCACACTTAGGGTTCTACCCTAATTCTGCCCAACTAGGATGGATCCTAGCTCTATCTGGTATATCATTCATTAATCAATCCATAATATTTAACATGTTTCACAATTTTATATACAACAGTAATCCCACCTAACTATCGTTAACTCGATTCAACTAAGGGGTTTAATATATTCAAATTCTAATATGACACTATTCACACCTAACCATCGTGAACCCAATACCACTAAAGTGTTTACCACATTATATATCATTTCACCATTTCATATATGATAGTGATTCTCATCTGATTATCGTGTATCTAGTGTCGCTAAGTTTTACATGTTTAAATCACAATATTCTTACTTTATTCAAATAACATACATCATCAAATATTTATAACAATATATGTAAATAGTTAAACATTTCATTGCATATTTAAATATGCGGTGTTGGTAGAGCCTACCCATGAAAAAATAAAATAACTCACTGCGGTGGTGGCAGAGCCTACCCTTACAAAATAATAATAACAGAATGCGATGGTGGTAGAGCCTACCTTCATAAAAATAAAATAACAAAATGCACCGATGGTAGAGCCTGTGCAGTTTAAGCGCTTAATAGTTCTATAGCGGTAGAGGTGCCAAAAGTTACAGTAGGGATAAAGCGAGGATATAGCAGAAAATATCGAAGGTGTAAAAATCTTCATCAAATATAAAATCAAATATTTAAAGTTAGTTTATTCTCATTCACACATCATTTGTGTAAGAAAAAGAAATACTATTTAGTCTTATATAACAAAACCAAAGAATATCATGATTTGTGCAGATTATACTTGGTGACTAAAGTAGATTTCTAACTTATGTTGATCACTTATGCCTTAAAATTAGGTCTTAACCTAACTTTCTTGATTTGGTTTAAACGAGAACTAGTCAAATCAACCTTTGTATATAAATGTTGCTAAAGTGGATATTAAAAAGACTTAATTTAGTGGGCATAGCGAAAAACAGTGAGGCTTGAAGTAGATCTACTGTTTAATAGCGCTAAATTGAAATAGCGTAGTAGTCGAAGAGCGGTATAGGCTATAATGGGGAATTTTTGAGGCTTTAATTGCATAGGGTAGAGTCGGCCCTTGCAAATATAAAATAACAAAGTGTAGTGGTAGCACAGGGTAGGACTCGAAATATTAAAACAAGGATGAAACGACTTGAAAACTTGAAGGTAGACTTAAAATTATTAGAGAATCGAGCTCAAGAAATTTGGATGAAAAATACATTAAGGAGAGATGTCAATACCAACCTCTCATGTTAACTCCATAGATGTTGCGACTTCTTAAGACACCTCCATATGGAACTAGAAGAGTGTTGTAAAAAGTACAAGTCATTTCGGGCTAGAAAAAATAGTCATCACCGACCTCTTAGGTAAAAATGCTGATACCGGGCTGTTTTAGAGAGGAGTAGATGACGACTTGTTTTGGACGAACAACGATCAATGGAAATAACATAGGACACCTTAAAATGAAGTAAGAAGAAGGATGCAAGAACGTTCAAAGTGATTCAAACTACGATGAGAATTCAACCTCGACTTGAGAGGTCGGTACCGAACTTTGTGGTCAGCTCAGGAGATCTTACAACTTTCCACACTACTTCAAGCCGATATTTCGATTTTGACCCAGGTGGATTTCTGCCCTAACACGACCGTTTCCCCTATAAATATAAGGCTTAGAATAACCAAAATGGGATCTAAATTCTCTGACCGCGGAGACTACCTTTTCTTCACTTCTAATTTCTCCTCCATTAGAGTCACCTAGGAAACAACTATTTGCTATTCTAGGACTTAGATTAGCAGATTCTTAGTACTAGTGACTCACAAACAACCTAGAAATTCCATTGTAAATCTAAGATCCATAGATTGCGGTTAGATCCATAAAAACTAGTTGCAATCTAGAGAGAGAACAACTAATAAAAAGATTGAAGAGGATGTAGGCTGGAGATTACGTCGAACCATTATAAAAAACTTCTGTGTGTTCTTCTCTATTTTCTTCCTTTTCTTTTACTTTAATCTAAACTAGTACTTTCATCTTGATTTTGGATATTGATCCAATTTTTGGGTTTACATGACGCATTTCTCTTGATTTCTACACAATTCTACGTTTTATGCTTTAATTTCAATTAAGTAGAACTTTTTATACTTTAATTTACATAGAAATAGAAATATGGTTTTTAAAAGAAGAAAGTAAATAGTAGACGTGGGACAAGTTCACTCATCGAGTGACGCTTCCACTTGATCTCTGGGTGGAGTGTTTCAGTAGAGGTAGGGAAGATGATGAGGGGGATTAATGGAAGAAATAAAAGAGGGGGTAAGGTGTTTATATATATGGAATAATCGTACTATTTTATTTTAGTGGAAATTGGTGTGAAGGGCCTAATTATACGGCTCAAATTTTTTCTAGGACACGGGTTTGAAATTATTATTTTTCAGGACAAATATCTAGGCGGCGTGCATCTTCATCTTCTCAAACGACGTTCGTATCTTCTGAAATCTAGTGCTCATGGAAATTAGGCAAAATTAGGTCGTCATTTCTTGTGCAATCAAAGCGGTCATTGATTTTTTTTGAAAATATTAGGCGTTAGTTTCTTCTAAAATCAAATTCGACTTTAATTGTAGGAAATCGTGAGGCGTTTTTCTTCATTTGGATAGGCTAATCGATTTTCTCTATTGGACTGCTTGTTCTTTGGTGAGTCTCGATTTTATTTGGTGTTTCTCATTGTCAATTTGATGTTTTATGATGTTCATGATGTTATTGTATATTTCTTATCAGGGGAGGCGGTTTTGATCTATTGGAGGAAGATTTTGTTTGATGTAGTTGGAATAATGGCCTTTGCATGGTATTCTTTTATTCTAATAACACAAGCACTATGTATTTAGCCTGGTTGCATCATTCGCTTTATATTATGATTTTAGTATTTAGATTATCACTTCAGATTTGGTTTGAGCATTCAAAGTAGTTATTTTTGTCAGTCAATTCTGTTTGTACTCACTTTGGATATGAAATTGGATCTGAAATAATATTAGTTGACGTTGTTTGTTCTTTAGTTCTTGGTGATTTGTGATCTGTAAAAGATAAATTGTTTTATCTTTTTTCTAAAAGTGGGATAGAAAATGATTTGTTATGTAGTATTTTATGCTATTAGTTTTTAATTAAGATCAGTTTCACATATTTATTCTTTTGTTTACATTTTTTTTGCAGGTGTGATTCATCTGTTATAGTTGTGTTTGATTTCAATAATATTTGTTTTAGTGCTCGTTTTGGATTGGATTCTTCTATTTCTTCTGTTAGGAATAGGATTTGGGAGGAGTGGAATAATTTTAGTCCATTATGCTTTGATAATTTTTATATTCGAGAATCAAAGACTACCTTTGTTGAAACGGATAGTGATCTTCAAGCTGTATTGTGTTTGTCTTGGTTTAAAAAGGAAGAATTTTTGGTATTTTTTGTATGGTTGAAGAATGATTCGATGGATAATTTTGTTGGTGAAAGTAGCAAGTCTGGTTCAGTAGTTGGTGGTGAGTCAAGTAATAATATGTTAGGTTATGATGATGATTTAGATTCTGGTTTTACTCAATAAAAGGATTTACAAGAGTTGTTGAAGAAAAATTCAAATATGGAATTTTTTACTGGGGTTGGTCAACGGTTTGATTCTGCTATTGGATTCCATAGAATAGTTGGTGCTTATTGTTTGAAGAATGGGTTTAAAGTACAATATGTTAAGAATTGTAAAGAATGATTGACAGTTCGATGTGCTATAGCTAGTTGTCCTTTTAGGATTCATGCTTCTTGCAAACTGAAGCAATTGGACCAACTGTTTGTTAAAAACATTCACCTGATTCATACTTATGGTGGTGGATTTCATTCGCTTGGTAGTCCAACTATTAATAGTGATCTTGTGAAAAGTTTAATCGTCAATCAAATTCATGATGAGCCAAAAAGAAAAACCAAGGATATCATTAAAAATTTTAGAAGAGATTATGATGTGCAGCTGAGCTATTACTTTGCTTATAAGCGTAAGAAATTGGCTATGAATGATATTTACGGTGATGAAAAGAAATCTTACAATGAAATAGTTTGGTATTTGAAGGCATTGGAAAGAAATAACCCGATAGTTATTCAAGTATGGATGTGAATTTTGACACTAATCAATTTGAGAGAGTTTTTGTATGTTATGAGGCATGTATATTTGGATTCAGCTATTGTCATCCTATGGTGTTTTTAGATGCTACCTTTTTGAAAGGGCGAAGTGGTATTTTGATAGCTGCCACTGCAAAAAATGGGAATCAAGGTACTGATTTTGATCTTTTTTTTTTCTTTTTTTTCCGTTGTATTTACTTTGTGCTGTTTGCATTAGTTCCTTGTTGTAAATTTTATGTAACATAGTACTGTTTCTTTAAGTGATTGTTCTAGTGAATTTTGTTGCGTACATACTTATACTGGATTCACTAGAATTTTTAACATAGTACTGCTTATACTGGATTCACCAGAATTTTTTATATTTCAATTGATAAATGCATATATGTTTTTATCTCTAACATCTTCAATCTAGTTGCACTAGACACAAAGTAGGTACAATTGTTCAATGTACATCCATGTTCCTTCTTATTGTAAATTTGATCCAAAACAAACACTGTGAAAGATTTAATGTTCGTTAATTTGATGTACAAAATGTTACTGTATACAGGAGTTAAAAAAGGTAAATGCATTTATCTTTTAATATAAAGAATTAAATAACATATTAAGCCGTACTTATATATCATAGATACTACTACATGTTAAACATATTTATCATTTTTCTCTTTATTTGAAGTTCTTACAGAAGGTATACAAATGATTTAAACAGCATATAGAAAAGATAAAAGCATATATGTTCTAGAAGTTCGAATATAATTCTTTGTATTTTATGCATGAATTATGTATCATATCTTTGCAATTCCTAGCCTTTCTGCATAGACTACGCATTCAAGTAGCAAATTTAAAAAAAAAAGGATGAATTGCCTCTAGGAAATTTATTTTTCCTTTTTTATTTGGGCCGAGGGCATAGTGTTCGTGCGATTGTCTACTATTAGATAATACTGTTTCAAATATAGTGCATTTTGTTGTTTCAAATGTAATACATAAACAGTGAATTTTTTTTTGTTTTTTTTCCAGGTTTTTTCCCATTAACAATGGCTCTTGTTCCCAAAGAAAATGAAGAGTGTTGGAGTTGGTTTTTAAAACACCTAAAGAATGCTCTCTGTTATGATAGAATATTAACTTTTTTAAGTGATAAACACTGGGGTTTATTGTTAAGTATTCCAAAAAAAATTCCAAATAGCATCATTCTTATTGTTTGCATCATATGCAAAATAATATTGCTAGCATTGTGAAAAGTGTAAGGGGTGTTTGGGTAGCTTATTTACTTGAGCGTTGTGCTATAGATTCTAATCATCATGAGTTTGAAAAAGCCATGTCCAAGTACAAAGAAATTGGAGGTGCCAAAGCTGTAGAGTACTTGAATGATAAACCATATGATCATTGGGCTGATTTGTTTTTTTGGGGAAGCGATATGGTGAAAATAAGTCCAATGTAGCTGAGAGTTTTAATTCTTGGATTTTGGATGAAATAAGTTTGCTTGTTACTGCTTGTCTTGATGGAATTAGGGTAAAACTTATGATGCAAATGTCTAACCATAGAGAAGAGGCATCAAAGTGGACTAGTGTGCTACGTCCAAAAATGGAAGCTCGTTTGTTGAAATTGAAGGAAGAAGGATTTGGGTGGAGTGTTTCTAAATCATCTAGGTATGTATTTCTATTTTTTACATGATGTTTACAGTTTCTGAAAATTGATAAATGCATTTATCTTTTTTCAACTTGCTATGTAGCCTATGTTATGATTTCATTTTGTTGGTGTCGCTTGCTACATGTTTTCTCTTTGTCTGCATTGAGGCTTATGATAATATGAATAATGTATGGACCAAGTAATATAAAGCAAGTACCATTGTAGTGTTTTATTTTTGAGATTTTGTTATGGCAAAAACTAATGTTGTGCATAGGAGTATGATGCATTAGTCTGTCTGCTTAGGGTTTATTCACATGCATGAGTGTTTTATTTTTGATAGTATTTATGGTATTTGGTCTAACTGAAAGCTGTGACAAGATATTTTCAAGTTTGTAAATTTAAAGATTAACAGTAAATATATAATGGAAATGTTAAGCAATGTTCACATGCAGAAGTCATGAGCAAAATACATTATCTTTTTATCTTCCCTTATAACATAGATTCTGTGATCTCTAAGAATATGAATAGTATGACGTTGTTAATTGTTTTGGTTTATGAGTCATATTTTTCACTATTAGTTAAATGCACATGAATTGGGTCTTATTTATTAGATAGATTAGAGAGAATATATATAGTGCTAATAATCCTTTTTTGGAAATGCAATTTGCTTATATATTTTAACTGTTTTTAATTTTACATTTTGTAGGTATATTTTTGAAGTTCATTCTCCAACATCTCAAAAGGTTAATCTTAAAAATCGCATTTGCAGTTGCAATCAATGGAAAGTGACAGGTTTTCCTTGTGCGCATGCTTTGAAGTGTATTTCTTTAACCAGAAATTCTTTTTATGAATATATTGAGAATTACTTTACTGTTGAGTATTATCGAGCTTCGTATTCACGTATGGTCAATCCTATTCCAACTTTTGATAAGGAAGCAATTGAAGCTGAAGAATCATCTATTGTTCTTCCTCCTAAGCCTATTCGTGGAGCTGGTAGGCCTAGGATGAATAGGATTGAATGGGCTGATTTTCATGCTAAGCAAAACAGATGTGGAAAGTGTAAAAAACTAGGGCATAATAGAAGGGGGTGTTCTTTGAATAATTGAGTTGATTGTTTTAATCCAATGCATTTGATTGGTTGTTCTATGAATACTTTGAGTTGAATAATTGAGTTGATTTTTTTAGTCCAATGTATTTGATTGGTTGTTCTATGAATACTTGGTTGTTCTATGAATACTTTGAGTTGAATATTTGGATAATTGCATATGTTGAATTGGTTATGATCTGATTTTGATTGCTTTTGTTTGCATGCAATTGTTTATGTTTAACTGTTATTTGGAATACAATGTTGTAAGTTCTATTAAAAAGGATAAATTGATATATCTTTTTAATTCTTATGTATACTCTTTTTTTTGTTATTATATGTTACTGTAGCTATTATGTCTATTCTTAAGATATAGTCTTTTCTATTCATCTACTCCATCCCTGACGCTGATCACTAGAACAAAATCAAAATGGTATCAAATAGGAGCAGTTTTAATAACATAATCCAAATCTGCAATGAGATCTTCTATATCCTCAATGCCAACAGATATTCGAACCAAATCATCTGTTAATTCACGAGTTTCATACACAGCACTAGGAATACAAATCAAACAGAACAACTAGAGATAAGTATGACTAGCATATTGTTACCCGAAACATACTATCAATAAAAGTGATGTTCTTATGTATAGCCTTTTTAACAGAGCATACGCAGAATTGTCAATAAAAGTGATACGACATACTGTCAATAAAACATAAATGCTTTTATCTTTTTAACAGAGCATTACAAATTCATTATCAATTACCAGAATTTCATTATCAAATTTAAAATCAGTTGTGTAAGCACTTGCTAGTTAACAATACATAAAAGCAACATAGATTGAAGTGATTATGTAGTTAATATTTCATTTGACAGATGCATTGGTTCTAGACAATCTTGCCTTCTTGGTTCACAATATCATAACAGTTTGACAATACATCCCATGGTACTGGGCGCACTAGAGATCGATAGCCTCTACAATTTGGGTCGTAGCATTTCTGATAGTAGCCAACACTTTGGAAATCAGCAATGTACCTAACATGATTACTTTTATGTTCTCTTCGAATTCATTCACAATATCAACTTCTAGACATGCTATAAATTATGCAGCCATGTGCAGAAAATCAGTACCACCTTCTGATTTTACCCGAAACATTTCCATAAGAGGCAAAAGATGAAATTTTATCATCCAAAGCTGGACAGGGAGATTTTCCTGACCAATAGGACTTAGGTATATTGCTACTATAAACATGTAATGACTTATCTTCCTTGGTGTAGGTGCTTTTATCATTGATCTCAGATTCAAAATAAAGAATTTTGCAGCAGTCCAGATCCATTTTGCACTCTAATAGCTTATCAAAATCAGCATCTATTTTGCAAATAAGTGATTTGATAAACACTTGTTCCTCATTCGGATTCTTACATGTAAAGCGTCCGCTTGGCAGGAGTAAAGCATTCTTCCCTGCTTTTGATGAGAAAGGAAGACGAAAACAACAATTACGAGTATAAACTCCAGTATCAACGAAAAGATGCTCCATATTATCTGATGAGCTTGAATCTTTCTTGATGTACAGTTTTTCAAACTGTGGATCACTTACTCTTAAATTTATTATACATGAGCATACCTCAGAGATGAATGCTCCAACATGCGAGTTGTCTTTGAAGGCAATATTTGGGATACGAATGATCACTTGTCGAGAGAACTTTTCTTCAGTAGATGAATCAAGCTCTATAACCCAATCTTGATTTCCCTAGATTTTGTATTTGTCATTTAGCGCTTTTAAGGTGATAGATATCAGAATATCTACCATTTCATCGGCATTTTCTCCAGTGTTAATCTTTTTATTGAACTCCAGATCATAATACAAGCGGCAAGGTTGTCCGACTTGAATAACCTCGTAATAGTGGCGTAACTTAGGATTCATGGTTTTGTAACTTCTCTAGAACTCTTCATATGTAGAAACAAGGAACCTTCTTTGTGTAGTCAAATGATCTGGGTAGCAAAAAAGGTAAGTGTTTGCATGTGTTTGGACAAATCTTAAAGCATCTTATTGTGTAGGAAAAGTAGCCTATACTGCATCCTTTTGCTGTGTAGATCAACGAAATTAGAAAACATAATAGTAAATATAAAATTATAAATTATCGATAAAAGATAAAAGGATTTATCTTTCTTAAAAGAGCAGTAGAATCATATTTTGGATTACAAATTCATGATCCATATTTATCTGAATAACATCATCAAATCTACAAAGCCATTAGAAATTCATTATAAAATTCATCATCAAATTTTCAATATCAGTTACTACAAATTCATCATGTAATTCATCAATAAATTTAAATATACTCCCTAAAATCTATGATCAATTTAGTATCAGCCATTACAAATTCATTATCTAATTTTTAACATCAGCCATTACAAATTAATAATCTCATTCATCAGTCATTACATATTTATAGGATGAAGAAGAGCTGCAAAACTTGTCAAGCCAGCAGTATGGTTCGTCAGAGAGTATTTGTGCAGCTATCTGTGCTCTGAATGCATTAACTTGTTCAAGACTATTTTTTGATGTAGTCTGCATTCCTTGTGCTATTTTTTGCATGAACATCATCACAAAAATTCCACAGTCGTACCTGTATTTCTGAAGTTTAGTACTTGAATATAATGATAAAACAGATTATCTTTTCTTTATTTTGATAATGAATTGTAATAAGTATTATGTTTATCTAAGTAATTGTATGTGAGTAAATAATAATATCTAATTGGTAATATGTATTGTAACGACCCGGAAATTCCGATCCCGAAATTTCCAGATAGTTAGTGAAAAGAAGAAAGAGAAAGGAGAAAGAGAAAGAAGAAGAACATAAAAGAAACACACAATCTCACATTCGCAGCGGATAAATATAATATCAATAATAGTTATACAAAAGAAACTGTACTTGTCAAATTACACTTTAATATATATCAGAGTTACAATAAATTTACAATCTCATACAGATGGATCAATCTATTTTAGATACTATAATATCATAGCAGAGACTCTCCATACGTTCCTGCCATCCAGCTTGCCTCCTGAGCTCCAGAACGTCCTTACCTGAAAATCTGTAATACTCGGTCTGACCCGAGCATTACATCAAAGTAACACCCGGGTCAGGCTGGAAACCAGCGTGAGTAAACCCATCTAACATGGAATACAAAATCATACAACTTATATGAACCCGGGGTAACTTATCAATTGATAACTTCACAGGTTGTTATAGACATTACTTATTCCATACATCAGATTCTAAGCACCAATTCTTACATTAAAGGGTCCGATTTACTTAAATCATTCCATTTCATCCTATTGATTTCACACAGCAATTTATAAAGAATCGAAGTGGTTTCGGGTATTAACTAATACCCGCCTCCGGTCTCTTCGAATCCAATGTCATCCTAACTTAAATTATTCAAGTGAAATACCATTCAACTTTAAATACCGGGTGTCATAGTAATTCATCATCAATAAATAACAATATCATCATAGTCTAAATCAAACATGTCATGTCACATAGCATCATGAACTAACTATTTAGAGATAACAATTAATCAAAGGGATTCCAATATCATTCTATTATCCCTTAATAAATTTCTCAAATTAATTTACCCTTAACCAAATACAATAATTAACCTTTAATTACTTTGTTAATTAAATTATTAACCATAATTATTAAACACTCTTGATTAATAACATCCAGTAATTAACTACCCTTAATTACTTCATTGAATAAATTAATCCTTAATTTATTCTCTAATTAATCCCTTGATTTATCCCATTCAGTAATTCAACTATCCTTAATTACTTTATTTTAAAAATTAATTACCCTCAAGTAATTAGACTTATCCCAATATCAGCTGGTTACCTTTAGTTAATTAAACTTAATTAATTAACTAAAACTGTAACGACCCTAAATTTTAATTTAATTTAATTTGATAATTTAAATAAATTTTTGAATTAAAATTGTAAAATTGATTTAAATTGAAGCGAGTTTCCCCGAATTCGACTAGAAAATATATATAGTCATATGGATTTGACAATTTGTATATATGTGAATATATATTTAAATTGGATTTAAAATAAAATTTTAAATAAATGATTTTAAAAATAAATATAGAGATATATATGTGTATACATTAGATATGAATTGTAAATGAATGGTTTAATAATAATTGATAATAATAAGTATTACAATTGATGGTTAATAATAATTTGAATTTATAAATTTAATATAAAACAATAAATATTAAAGTAAAATAAACAATTTAAGTTAAAATAAAATAGGAATAAAAATACAACACGATAAATATTAAGTTAGAAATTAAATTAGAAATTTATTTACAATACAAAGTACAAGAACAAAAGAAATAAAATAATTACCTTAAAATTTTGGTTATGTAAACTATAAAAATATAAAAGTTAAATAAATAAACAAAACAAAGTAAAATAACAATTAATATTTGGTTATCAATGCACATTTATAAAAATACAAGCAAGAAGATATTCAAATGAAGTATGGCATAAACAAATAAATAAAGGAAAAAAAAAGTAAGCAAATCAATAAAACAAAGTATAAGCTAAATTAACAAAACAAAGATATACATAGTCGAATGAAAATGATAAAAACAAATTAACAAAACAAATACAAATACAAGCTAGGCAATAAAAATAGAAGTTCACCTATTTTGTAAAGTAAAACAATTTATACTTAAGCTATGAATAAAATAAGAACATTGATATATAAAACAAAAACATAAGTATAAAACAAAACTAAAGAGAATAAATATGCAAAGTACTAAGTAACAAAGCAAGAAATAAACAAATCAAAGAAATACAAAGCATATGGATTTACTGTAAACAAAATGGGAGACACTTGCATTTAATATCCTTGCTTTAGTACACCATAGCATACCTAAACCCCATCAAAATATAAACCATCAGCCGAAGTCAACAAAGTAGGCAAGTATAGCCTGTTGCTATAAAGCTTAGAATGCAAGGCAAGAGATAACAAATGAAACAAGTACCAAAGCATTTAAGGCTGGCACAAAGAAGATATCCTACAACATACCTCTAATACACTTCAACCATGCCTATTTTATTAAAATAACATTACCTGTACAAAATGAAGTATCAACCAGTGAGCCTTCTTTTCTATATCCATCATCCTCACTCAGTTTCGTCCACTCCAAACTAAATTTAACTGAAGCAAGTATTTTCTTCAAAACTAAAAAAAAAAAAATCAAAACTACAGCTTATAAACACAGAGTTGTTCTCTGTTTCACAATATTCCAGGTGAGTAACTTTTATCTTCAAGCTTGATCTACCTTTATGTGTGAAAGCATGAAAAATCCTTGGAAATATGATGAGTAGTTTGTCTTCTTGTTTGTTTAGGGATGAAGGCATGTATATAGGTATAATAATATTGTATGCATGCCTGTTAACAACATATATCAGCTCTGTTTCTAATTACAGAGTTTAAAAACAAACCAAAATCTCAAAACTCCTTATCTAATGACTATTAGATTTTGAATTTTAAACAAGATGAGTTGGTGAAATTATAATTTAAGTTTTAAAAACATGTTGAAGTATTCAAAGTTTGAAATTCCTCTGGAACAAGAAACACAGTAGCAATTCTTAATAACATGTTATTACCAAATGATGTAATTGGCTAATTTGAGTATATATCTTGAATTGTCTTAGAAAAACATGATTTTGAAAAAGAAAACCATAAATTTTAATGTTGTATTGGGTGAGAAACCTTCAGTAGCTCGGAAATTGGTTTGGAGGCAATTTCTGGTGATCATTGGGGGATGAGGCCTCGGGGTTCTCTGGGATGGGAGAGGAGCCTACGGCGGTCGTAGGAAAAATGGCCGGAGATGGTATCATCCACGGCGGCGACTACGGCGATCATTTTTATTTTTAAACCCTAGTTTTTAGGGTGCGTGAATATGAGATCGCCGCGCCTCCTCTCGTGCATCGAGCTGCACGACCTTCCAAGGGGAGTTAGGTGAGGGTGTGTCGAGTTCGTGGCCGGTGGTGGAGGTTTTCTGGTGGTCGGTGGAGGGAGCAGCTGCCGTTGACAGGTTTGGGGGTGGGAAGGCATTCGTGTTCCAGGTTTTCGAGTATATACTCGAATTTGTTTTCGCATAAGTAATGGGGACTGTTGCGAGCTAGAGTTGATACGTGGATGAATTTCGACTTGCTCGAGGTGGTGGTGGTGTCTGGAGCTCACCGCCGGCGACGTGCACGTGCACGTGGCACATTCGTATCAGTGAGTTTGGGAGGTCTGAAGTAATGGGGATGAAGCAGGGAAAAGACTCGAGATTTGTCTCAAGCAACTCGGGTATTCACTCGAAGTAATTGGAAATTTGACTCGAAGCAAAATGATAAAGGACCGGGTCAAATTTCTAACACTTAAAAAAAAAAAAATTGAAATTTAGAAGGCTCAGGTAAGTTTGGGGAAAAACTCGAAGTTGTCTTCGGGTAGAACGAAGTTTGACTCGAAGCAGGGCCCGGGTGGTATAAAAACAGCTTTCAAAATTTTAAGACAAAATTCAAGTTTTGAACAATTTTAACTTATTCTTTTAAATAATTGTTTTATTTAAGTATGGGATCGGTTTAAGGTTTAAAAGTAAATTATTTCAATTAAATTAAGTTTTAATTAAAGATTTAAATAAAAAGGGTTAATTTATTAAAGATTTAATTTATGTAATTGAATAAATTAATGTGATAAATTAAAAGATTCTTTAATAATTAAAGGTTAATAAAGTACTGATAAATTTTTTTTTTATTAATTTGTTGAGAGCTAATTTATTAATGATGGATAATTAAAGGATAATTTTTTTTATTAATGTGACGACCCGCCTTTCTCAACTCCAGAAAGACGTTTCATCATTAAGAAAGAAAGGGATAGAAATAGAAAAGAATAGAAAGAAAGAACAACAACATCAGAATCTCACAGCGGAATGGAACAAAATATAATACATCACATATCTATTACATAGTTATACATACATCAGAGTCATACAATATCACATAACAGGACTGTTATATACATACATGTCCATACATACATCCAAAATACAGCATCACTAACTACACAGCGGAATTACATATATAGATACATACGTCTGTCTTCTCTTCAAAATAGCTCCTCCAGAAAAGCAACACTTCTACATACCTATCACTTGGCTACTCATAAAAATTTGAGTACCCAAGAGTTTATGAAAACACAAAATATAAACTCCGGGTCAGACATGGGTCTGGTATGAGTAAACAGGTTAAAATTGCTTAACTTTGAAAATCATTTGAAAATAAAGGTATCACGTAAGACTCCCCACAAATAAATACGGGTAAGTTTTTACCTTACGCTAACCAAACATTTGATAGGAAATTCTGTGATATTATAATAGTGTCTAGGGTTTTCAAGTAAAATACAGAAATAGCTGAAATGCTTACATCTCACATTTCAACATAGTTGGGCACAATCAAATCGTACGGCGCTTATTGGAAATTGGATCCCATACAATGGCAGGGCTACTGGGGTACCGCCCGTCACAGTACGGGGCCTAGATCACCGTACCGAGGATTACTCCCTTCATCCCCTACAACACAAGGCCGGAACCATTCCTTACTGAACAGTCCCGAACAAGATAACCCCGCAGTTGTGGCCAACAACTGCCCACTAAGCCGAAATAAAAAGGGACATCTAGACAGGGGAAAATCTTGTCCTGCTTGGGCATGACCCACCTAACCTTGCTGCATCTCCCCTGTTTTAGCCATTCCCGGTTGATGAGGCTTGAGGCTACGATTACCTTTATTGAACATATCTTAGAATGCTCATCGTCCGCCTGACGATGTGTTGAAAGCATTCAATCCATACAAGTTCGTTCCGGGTTCGAACGAAACCGAAGGCATTATCTCGTTACACTCATTTTGGAATCACCCTCAGAGTTAACGACGATAACCCTTGCATTCTGAAACACCATCTCGACCTTCATTTGATAAGTCACGACCTATCGTTTAATTTGGATCGATGTGGTTTTCGGGGAATCAAATTTGATTCTTCCGATCCCGGTCTCATCGGATCCAAACGCCATTTTAAGGGCCAAGTTGTCTAGTTAACTTAACAGTTCAATTAAATATCAGTATTCACAGAACAGATATAACAGATAAACCATATATAGTTATTACAGACATATCCAGAATATATCATAACATATCACAGAATAATCTTTAACATATATCAAAGTTAATCAAGCAGAATCATCAATGCATACCAAACAAATCTGGATTTACTTTACTTAATTATTTGCTTAAGAATAAACTATTTTATTCTGTTTAATTAATTACTGATTAATTAGCTTATTAATAATCAATTAATTAATTAATAAATCATTAATTAGTAACCATCTCATCTTTAATTAATTATTTAAACTAATTAACTTTTTTTTTTCATTAACTATTACTCAGTTACTCAATCAATCAGTTTATTCTTAATTATCAATTAATAATAACTTACTTATTAAAATGAATTAATTATTTAATTATCAAAATTTACTTAAATCATCGATTTAATAACATAAGTTCCGATTAAACACGTAAGTTAATTTTCATTAATTAACTTCCAATAATAAGTTAACGTTATTAAGATTTCAAATTTCTTTAACATATAATTTATTTTAAATTAACAAAGTTACAGTTACCAATTTAGGCATTGTCAAACTATAAATTAATTAATATCAATCTAACTAATTAATCACTAACCTTGTTATAAAAGGCCAAACTAAAACTTATGCTGTAACGTGAATTCAGGGACAATTCCCCTTTTCACTCGTGACTGTCACGAGTTCCTTCCCTCCTTTTCCCGTGTCTTTCTCGTGTGTCCCTCTCTCTCTCACTCTCCCTTCTTCTTCCAGTTTATACTCTCATTCATTTTTTTTAATCTAATTAAACATTTGTTAAGAGCCAACTGCAGAAACACCCACACGCGAGCAAACCCGAAGACACGATCGATACAACCTTCGAATTTCCCGAGTTTACGCACGCGACAAATCACAATACATGTCAGGCACCTCTTCGCCACCGTGCACGTGCACGGTGGTGCGCCTCCCTTGTGGCGGCTTACTTCCATCCCCGCAAATCACAAAACACCAATTGACTCGACATTAAAACCCAGATTTCATTTTCACGCTGAAGATAAAAATATGGCCTTCAGTTCGAACAAGCAACCAAAAACCCCCACGCTCAAATCAATCATGCGGCCGCCTCACACCACCGTAAATGATGAAATTCCATTAGTACGTCACTCACACCCCTCTCCATCTCCTCCTGAAGTCGCGTGTCACTCGGTTGACTCAAGATGCCGCAATCGCTAATTTACAGAGCATAGAAAAATGTGAGCTAAAACCCTATTTGAGATTCAAACTCAAAATACCTACATTCGAAAAATAATTTACTATTTTTCTAGAGTGTATACGACTTAAATCTTGCTTCATTTCAAATCTCAAGAATTAAAGATTACTCCATCTTCCAAAATTTACAAAAATACATTTTTGTTTCATTGCAAAACTGCTCGTATTACTCTTGCATAGAAATCATAATTTTTATGTTAAAAATCATAATTTCTAGTATGAAATCTAAATATGTTATTGAAATTTCGAATTTAAACATTTGAGTTTTTCACTTTGATTTCTTGTTTGCCTGTAGAATGAAAAACAGTATTTACATCATACTGTCTAACTTTCAAAATATTTTACAGTCTTGTTTTCATATAAACAGACTTAAATTCCCACCATACAAAATTTAAATAGTTTTATGAGTAAGATTTGTAAATTTATTTGCTTTATTTTGTAAAAGCTTGAAGCATTGATCAAGTACAGCTGTAGAAGTTTTCAGGTTAAACCAACACACACAGGTCAGATAGTTAAAATATATATAGCACATATCATAAACAAATATATAAACTAAAGTTGAAATTTATTAGTTTACTCACTTGATCTAATTTGAACAGCAGATGTGTTGAAGAAGATACTGTAAATGAAGCTTTCCTGAAACCCTTTTTTTTTTGTTTCTTTTCTCTGTTTTTCTTTCTCTTGTTTGTTTTTTTTTCAGTTTTTGTTCTTTTTAGTTTTAAGTTTTGTTGCGTGTTAATGGATAAATTTGAAAGTTATTGGTGATATGTATATATAGATGCTTGAACAAGATAGATTGCAACTGGACAGGTTGTATCTAGGCAATTTATATTTGTATTGTCATGTTTCCTTCTCATTGGTTAAGTAATATCCTGCAGAAGCAATTTATTACAAGAATTTCGGCTGCAGGCATTTATTCATACAAGATATTGTGTCAATTAATGTTCATGCACTTAATTATGATAACATGTATTTAATGTTTTGTTGACAACTCTTATGTGTTGTACAAAGATATTTATTAATTTGCTTTGTCTTACTTAAGAAGCTTGTTTATGAATCTAAGTGTGTTATATTATTTTATTTTATTTTTATTTTCTGGACAAGACATTTGATTGTTGCACAAAGGAATGTTATAGCTTATGCATAAAGATATATATTTCATAATTCGGCTAAACATATTTTGTATTCCCGGCTACAGTTTATAAATGTTTATGTTTAATATTGCTATGTTTATTGTTAAATATTCAAGATTTCATCAAATTTAAACATTGTCAAGCTTATATTTACTTTAAATTTAGATAAAATATTCATTAAAATATGCTGTAAAAATTCCGGGTCGTTACATTCCTCCCCCCTTAAAAGAATTTCGTCCCCGAAATTTAAACAACAGTTAAATCAAAAGCTTTTATATTAACAATCCAAACATACATATCATTCATACAATAGCAAACAAACAAATAGTCTATACTAACAAACAACACTAGATATCTGAACATAAATCCGGATAAGCATTCTTAACACTATCGAGAGTTTCCCAGGTACAGTCTCTGGGATCCTCACTCCATTGCACCTTGACGAGTTTCACCACTTTGTTCCTGAGTTTCTTCTCGTCTCGATCCACAATCTGAACTGGATTTCTGACCACAGTTAAATTGGGTTCCACTTCCAAATCTTCTTGAATTACCGGTTCTACAACCAGTGAGGGATCATGAACAAATTTTCTCAAATGCGATACATGAAACACATTGTGAATCCCAGACATCCGCTCTGGTAATTCAATCCTGTAGGCTACAGCTCCAATTCTTTCTAATACTCGAAATGGTCCAATGTATCTCGGAGCAAGTTTTCCCGTCTTTCCGAATCTTATAGCACCTTTAATTGGGGAAACTTTAACAAAAACCAAGTCTCCGATCTCAAATTCCAATGGCCTTCGTCTTCTATCCGCATATTTCTTCTGACGATCTTGTGCAGCTTTCATTCTTTTCTTAATAAGTTCAACCTTCGCAGAAGCTTCACGAATAAGATCGGGTCCGAGCACAAGACGATCCTTCGATTCAACCCAACAAGATGGAGATCTACACGGTCTTCCGTATAGAGCTTCATAAGGAGCCATCTTAATACTCGCTTGATAACTGTTATTATAAGAAAATTCCACAAGATGAAGATGGTCTTCCCAAGATCCCCCAAAATCTAAAACACAAGCCCGTAGCATATCCTCAAGAATACGATTCAGCCTCTCTGTCTGTCCATCCGTTTGAGGATGGTAGGCTGTACTCAATCTCAAATCTGTTCCCATTGCTGATTGCAGAGCTTCCCAAAATTTGCTAGTGAAAATGGGATCACGGTCACTTACTATGCTGACTGGAACACCATGCAATCGAACTATCTCCTTCAAGAAAATTTCCGCCAAAGAAACTGCAGTACGGGTTGCCTTTACTGGTATAAAATGGGCACTCTTAGTTAAACGATCAACAATAACCCATATACCATCATTCCCTTTTCTGGTTCTAGGCAAACCATCAATAAAATCCATCGAGATCATTTCCCATTTCCAATTCGGAATTTCCAGAGGTTGCAATAACCCGGCAGATTTCTGCTGATCACCCTTCACTTGCTGACAAATGGCACAACTATTCACAAAAGTAGCTACATCCTTCTTCATATTCGGCCACCAGAAAACTCTCTTCATATCTTTATACATCTTCGAAATTCCCGGGTGAATATTTAATTTAGAACGATGACACTCAGCTAGGACTTCTTGCCTCAGTTCATCAATATTAGGCACACACAAACGACCATTCATCCTTAGAGTACCTTGATCATCCACCTTGAAATCTGAATATCGCCCGTCTTTAGCTCCAAGAATTATTTCCTCAAAAGATTTATCTTCCATTTGCTTACTAATGATCCTTTCTTGGAGAGATGGAACAACTTCCAAAAGAGATAAAACTGCATTTCTACTGAGAGCATCAGCTACGACATTCGCTTTCCCCGGAGTGTACAGAATATCCAGATCATAGGATGCAAGAAATTCAACCCACCGCTGCTGTCTCAGATTAAGGTCTTTTTGAGAGAATAAATATTTCAACGGTTTGTGATCCGTGAACAATTCAAATTTCTCTCCTAACAGATAATGTCTCCAAATCTTCAGAGCAAAAACAATGGCAAGCAATTCAAGATCATGCGTAGCATAGTTCTTCTCATGAGGCTTTAACTGTCGACTAGCATACGCAATAACCCTTCCGTTCTGCATCAGAACTGCTCCCAAACCCACAATACAAGCATCAGTGTAAACCTCGAATTTGCTCTTCCCATCCGGAACAGCAAGTACTGGTGCACTCGTGAGCCTTATCTTCAATTCCTGAAAAGCTTCTTCACATTGAGGCGTCCATTTAAATTTTGCTCCTTTTCTGGTCAGCTTAGTCAAATGCGAAGAAATCTTGGAATAATCTCTAATAAATCTCCTGTAGTAGCCAGCCAATCCTAAAAAACTGCGAACTTCCGTCGGCGTCTCTGGCTGTTTCCATTCCAGAATAGTTTCCACTTTCGCTGGGTCTACAGAAATGCCTTCACCCGAAACAATGTGTCCTAAAAATTTAACTTCCGATTTCCAGAAGTGACACTTTGAAAACTTCGCCTTCAGCATATTCTTCCTCAGAGTCTCCAATACAATTCTCAAATGCTCTCTGTGCTCTTCTTCGGATTTGGAATAGACCAAGATATCATCAATGAATACCAGCACAAACTTATTCAGCACATCTCTAAAGACTCGGTTCATGAGATCAACGAAATAAGCCGGAGCGTTGGTTAATCCGAACGGCATAACCAACCACTCGTAGAAACAATTCGGTCCCCTAAATGCAGTCAAGGGAATACTGTCTTCTGCTACCCTCAACTGATGGAAACCCGAAGCTAGATCCAATTGAGAAAAGATAGAAGCACCATGCAACTGGTCAAAAAGATCATCAATGCGAGGAAGAGGATATTTATTACGGATAGTCACTTTATTCAATTCTCTATAATCCACACAGAACCTCAGTGATCCATCCGATTTAGTCACAAATACTGCTGCCGAACCCCAACAAGAAAAACTAGGTCTAATCAATCCCTTCTCTAAAAGATCCTGCGTCTGCTTAATCAACTCTTCTCTTTCTCTGGGAGCCATTCTCCTACTGGGTTGAATTACTGGCACAGCTCCTGGAATCAAATCAATACGGAACTCTATCTCTCGATGTGGTGGCAAACATTTAACTTCTTCAAAAACATCCGCAAAATCCCGAACCACATCAATAACTTCAACACTCTCTTCAGATGTCTCCATTCCATGCAGAAGACTGCTCAAATGAATTCCAGAATCATCACACGACACTCTGGCAATTCTACCCAGATCAGTTTCCAACGAAACTGTTCTCTCATCACAATTCAAGATGGCTTTATACTCATCCAGCCAATCCATACCCAAAATAAGATCAAATCCCTTAAAATTCAACACATACGGGTCACAAGAAAAGCTGTGGGATAGATAAGAGATCTTCAAGTCCTTACAGATAGTATCCAATTTAGTCACCCCTCCTATAGGATTAGATACCAAGATAGAACTATCTACTGAACTAGGGGTAAGAGAAAACTTTTCAACAGAGTCCAAAGAAATAAAACTCAAGGAAGCACCCGAATCAAATAAAACTCTAATATACTTTCCATTTAAAAGTAAAGTACCTTCTAATACTCCTTTGCCCATCGAAGATGAAGATGGTCCGGCTTCCAAAGCAAAAACTTTATTCTGAGGTGCTCTCTGCAGAAGTGGACAGTTCTTGATCATGTGCCCTGGCTGATGACAATTAAAGCACAATGATTTCTGAACCATAGCTGATCCTGGGCCACTCTGGTGCGGTTGCTGCTGTTGCTGCTGGAATCCCTTCCTAGGACACTTATTCGCCAAATGCCCTTCCTGATGACAAATGTAACACTTTCGGGGTCCGTTGTTATTCCCAGGTTTCTTCTTATTCGGTTTCCTCCATTTAGGATTAAACTTTCGCTTATTCGGATTAGTGAAATTCCCACCTGAAACTGCAGCTGAATCCACCGGCTTCTTACTCATCAAACTTTCATACCTTAACGCCATATCAATCAAATCAACAAAAGATCCCTTCAGAAGCACCGTCAATTTCCCATGGAATTCAGGTCTCAACCCTTGTACAAATTTCTCATTCTTTTTCAGAGGAGTATCGATGAGTCCTTGACCATAACAAGAGAGCTCGTTGAATCTGGTTTCATATTCCGAGATAGACATACTGCCCTGCTTCAAATTCAGAAAATCCTGATACAGTTGGGTTTTCCCTGCCGTCGGCACATACTTCTCTTCGAACAACTCCTTGAATCTGCCCCAAGAAATATCATCCTCAGAAATATTCGCAATAGTTGAATCCCACCATGCCGCTGCACCGCCTTGCAACTGCCACGATGCTATATGCCTCTTACGCTCATCAGACAATCTCATGCTCTTGAAAATGCGCTCGCAAGAGCGTAACCATTCCTGAACTTCAATTATTGACTCCGAACCTTTGAATGGTTGACCTCCAAGATGTTTGAAATCCTTGCATAAGGCTGCAAAACTAACTTGAGATGGTACTGGATTGACAGCTTCACTAACATTCTGACTCCGTCCATTATCTGTTGAAGTACTGGCCCTAACTCTGCCTCTCCTTCCTGAACTCATGTCGGTCACCTGAAAAGGTAACTCAACCAATTTAGATAGATAGATGGATATATATATAATATTATATGAAAATACAAATACGCACTCTCTAGAGAACTATAACACTAGAGCCTAGGTACTCGCTTTACCTAGCGCTCTGATACCAACTGTGACGACCCGCCTTTCTCAACTCCAGAAAGACGTTTCATCATTAAGAAAGAAAGGGATAGAAATAGAAAAGAATAGAAAGAAAGAACAACAACATCAGAATCTCACAGCGGAATGGAACAAAATATAATACATCACATATCTATTACATAGTTATACATACATCAGAGTCATACAATATCACATAACAGGACTGTTATATACATATATGTCCATACATACATCCAAAATACAGCATCACTAACTACACAGCGGAATTACATATATAGATACATACGTCTGTCTTCTCTTCAAAATAGCTCCTCCAGAAAAGCAACACTTCTACATACCTATCACTTGGCTACTCATAAAAATTTGAGTACCCAAGAGTTTATGAAAACACAAAATATAAACTCCGGGTCAGACATGGGTCTGGTATGAGTAAACAGGTTAAAATTGCTTAACTTTGAAAATCATTTGAAAATAAAGGTATCACGTAAGACTCCCCACAAATAAATACGGGTAAGTTTTTACCTTACGCTAACCAAACATTTGATAGGAAATTCTGTGATATTATAATAGTGTCTAGGGTTTTCAAGTAAAATACAGAAATAGCTGAAATGCTTACATCTCACATTTCAACATAGTTGGGCACAATCAAATCGTACGGCGCTTATTGGAAATTGGATCCCATACAATGGCAGGGCTACTGGGGTACCGCCCGTCACAGTACGGGGCCTAGATCACCGTACCGAGGATTACTCCCTTCATCCCCTACAACACAAGGCCGGAACCATTCCTTACTGAACAGTCCCGAACAAGATAACCCCGCAGTTGTGGCCAACAACTGCCCACTAAGCCGAAATAAAAAGGGACATCTAGACAGGGGAAAATCTTGTCCTGCTTGGGCATGACCCACCTAACCTTGCTGCATCTCCCCTGTTTTAGCCATTCCCGGTTGATGAGGCTTGAGGCTACGATTACCTTTATTGAACATATCTTAGAATGCTCATCGTCCGCCTGACGATGTGTTGAAAGCATTCAATCCATACAAGTTCGTTCCAGGTTCGAACGAAACCGAAGGCATTATCTCGATACACTCATTTTGGAATCACCCTCAGAGTTAACGACGATAACCCTTGCATTCTGAAACACCATCTCGACCTTCATTTGATAAGTCACGACCTATCGTTTAATTTGGATCGATGTGGTTTTCGGGGAATCAAATTTGATTCTTCCGATCCCGGTCTCATCGGATCCAAACGCCATTTTAAGGGCCAAGTTGTCTAGTTAACTTAACAGTTCAATTAAATATCAGTATTCACAGAACAGATATAACAAATAAACCATATACAGTTATTACAGACATATCCAGAATATATCATAACATATCACAGAATAATCTTTAACATATATCAAAGTTAATCAAGCAGAATCATCAATGCATACCAAACAAATCTGGATTTACTTTACTTAATTATTTGCTTAAGAATAAACTATTTTATTCTGTTTAATTAATTACTGATTAATTAGCTTATTAATAATCAATTAATTAATTAATAAATCATTAATTAGTAACCATCTCATCTTTAATTAATTATTTAAACTAATTAACTTTTTTTTTTCATTAACTATTACTCAGTTACTCAATCAATCAGTTTATTCTTAATTATCAATTAATAATAACTTACTTATTAAAATGAATTAATTATTTAATTATCAAAATTTACTTAAATCATCGATTTAATAACATAAGTTCCGATTAAACACGTAAGTTAATTTTCATTAATTAACTTCCAATAATAAGTTAACGTTATTAAGATTTCAAATTTCTTTAACATATAATTTATTTTAAATTAACAAAGTTACAGTTACCAATTTAGGCATTGTCAAACTATAAATTAATTAATATCAATCTAACTAATTAATCACTAACCTTGTTATAAAAGGCCAAACTAAAACTTATGCTGTAACGTGAATTCAGGGACAATTCCCCTTTTCACTCGTGACTGTCACGAGTTCCTTCCCTCCTTTTCCCGTGTCTTTCTCGTGTGTCCCTCTCTCTCTCACTCTCCCTTCTTCTTCCAGTTTATACTCTCATTCATTTTTTTTTTTATCTAATTAAACATTTGTTAAGAGCCAACTGCAGAAACACCCACACGCGAGCAAACCCGAAGACACGATCGATACAACCTTCGAATTTCCCGAGTTTACGCACGCGACAAATCACAATACATGTCAGGCACCTCTTCGCCACCGTGCACGTGCACGGTGGTGCGCCTCCCTTGTGGCGGCTTACTTCCATCCCCGCAAATCACAAAACACCAATTGACTCGACATTAAAACCCAGATTTCATTTTCACGCTGAAGATAAAAATATGGCCTTCAGTTCGAACAAGCAACCAAAAACCCCCACGCTCAAATCAATCATGCGGCCGCCTCACACCACCGTAAATGATGAAATTCCATTAGTACGTCGCTCACACCCCTCTCCATCTCCTCCTGAAGTCGCGTGTCACTCGGTTGACTCAAGATGCCGCAATCGCTAATTTACAGAGCATAGAAAAATGTGAGCTAAAACCCTATTTGAGATTCAAACTCAAAATACCTACATTCGAAAAATAATTTACTATTTTTCTAGAGTGTATACGACTTAAATCTTGCTTCATTTCAAATCTCAAGAATTAAAGATTACTCCATCTTCCAAAATTTACAAAAATACATTTTTGTTTCATTGCAAAACTGCTCGTATTACTCTTGCATAGAAATCATAATTTTTATGTTAAAAATCATAATTTCTAGTATGAAATCTAAATATGTTATTGAAATTTCGAATTTAAACATTTGAGTTTTTCACTTTGATTTCTTGTTTGCCTGTAGAATGAAAAACAGTATTTACATCATACTGTCTAACTTTCAAAATATTTTACAGTCTTGTTTTCATATAAACAGACTTAAATTCCCACCATACAAAATTTAAATAGTTTTATGAGTAAGATTTGTAAATTTATTTGCTTTATTTTGTAAAAGCTTGAAGCATTGATCAAGTACAGCTGTAGAAGTTTTCAGGTTAAACCAACATACACAGGTCAGATAGTTAAAATATATATAGCACATATCATAAACAAATATATAAACTAAAGTTGAAATTTATTAGTTTACTCACTTGATCTAATTTGAACAGCAGATGTGTTGAAGAAGATACTGTAAATGAAGCTTTCCTGAAACCCTTTTTTTTTGTTTCTTTTCTCTGTTTTTCTTTCTCTTGTTTGTTTTTTTTCAGTTTTTGTTCTTTTTAGTTTTAAGTTTTGTTGCGTGTTAATGGATAAATTTGAAAGTTATTGGTGATATGTATATATAGATGCTTGAACAAGATAGATTGCAACTGGACAGGTTGTATCTAGGCAATTTATATTTGTATTGTCATGTTTCCTTCTCATTGGTTAAGTAATATCCTGCAGAAGCAATTTATTACAAGAATTTCGGCTGCAGGCATTTATTCATACAAGATATTGTGTCAATTAATGTTCATGCACTTAATTATGATAACATGTATTTAATGTTTTGTTGAAAACTCTTATGTGTTGTACAAAGATATTTATTAATTTGCTTTGTCTTACTTAAGAAGCTTGTTTATGAATCTAAGTGTGTTATATTATTTTATTTTATTTTTATTTTCTGGACAAGACATTTGATTGTTGCACAAAGGAATGTTATAGCTTATGCATAAAGATATATATTTCATAATTCGGCTAAACATATTTTGTATTCCCGGCTACAGTTTATAAATGTTTATGTTTAATATTGCTATGTTTATTGTTAAATATTCAAGATTTCATCAAATTTAAACATTGTCAAGCTTATATTTACTTTAAATTTAGATTAAATATTCATTAAAATATGCTGTAAAAATTCCGGGTCGTTACAATTAAATATTAATAAATGATAAAAATTGATTTAAATCAAGTGATTTATCAATATTTAATACAAAGCATAATGTGATTAATTCAAAATGGTAATTGAAGAAATTTATTAGTTAATAAAGATAATTAACTAAGGATTATTAAGTATTGATTTAAGTGATTAATGTTAATAATTAATTGGATTATTTAATTTAGATCATTAGTTATAAATTGTTTAAATGAAATTACCAAATGAAAGTAATTGAGAATTAATCACTTATTGTAATTAATTTTTGGATATTTTGATTTATTTGGGTTAATTAATTAAGTAATTGGTTTAAAGGTCGATTTAAATTAATATGATTAATTAGGTATAATTTAATTAATTAAAGTGTTTGATAAATTTATTTATATCAAATGATTGGTAATTTATAAATAAGATTGAATAATTTATTCATAAGTAATTAATTTAATTGGAAATGAATTGAATTACTTAGCATTAAATAATTTATTAATCCTGCTTATAAATGATTATTAAATGCTTGACCTTACTTATGAATGATTATTTTGTATGAAATGCCTTGAATTGATTATCCTATCTGATTTGTGATATTTTGTTCTGTAGATTGAGCAGTGTATATTTATTTGCATTTGTATATTATCTGTGAATCTGTGAATGGACGATGAGCGTTATAGTTTATATCGCTTATCAACTATATTTCTGTGTTTTAGTCTGTGATGATTGATGATGTGGCACTTTTATTGTGTTAAACCCCTGGACCACACCATACACACACAATTATGGATTTCATGAGGAAATCGATTAAGTCACAGATTTTAAAATAATTTTAAAATGATTTTTAAAGTTGAATATTTAAATTCAAATGTTTTGGAAATGGAATCGGAATAAATGTGAAAAGCTTTTGGAATGAAATTTCAAGTTAAAATTTATTTTAGTTTACTTGATTAAGTTTTAAAATTTAAATAATTCAATTTGAATTTGAATTCGATATTTGGAATTGAATTCTGTAATTTGAAACTAGGGATTAATGATATTATACTAGTCATTATGAGTTAAATCATTTTTAAAGTATTATTTTTGGGAATTTGAATTTAACCCAGGGATTTCAACTCGTATAAATGAATCAGATTTCCAAAATGAAAACTATTGTTTTCAAATGATAAACACTTTTAGATAAGAACTGAGATTCCAGTTAATTAGGGGAATTTCAAGATTGAATAGAGAAATGATTTTCCTAAGTTATGAATGAATTCTTTTTGAAAGCTATGAATTAAATCTGTTTATTTTTAACAGATTTAAATTGATGATTTGTTTAAATCAAATTGAAATGAAATTGTTTTGAAGGCTATAAGTTAAATCTTTGATTTAAAGATTTAAAGAGTTAATCAAATTGAAATGAAAATTGATTTGGAAAATCTGTGAATGAATCTTTTCTTTAAAAGATTAAAATGTGAAAATTGTTTAAACCGTTAAAGGTTGTGAAAATGAATCCTTTTGTTTAAAAGATTTGAAATGGTGATTTGTTAAGCCATTTGAAGAAAAGTTTTGGGTAATAAGTTGTGACTTAATTGAAATCCCAATATCCATATGTTTTAACTATTGCGCTCACTATTCGGTTTAACCGGGAGAGGACCTTTGAGTCATATATCCCATTCCGAATATGTGATACGTCGTTATGGATAGCATTTGAAGACCGGTGGTGAAGACCGGATATTTTCGAAAACGTAAGGACAACTCGTCGAATGTCTTTGCATCGAATGGTCCCCGGTATAGAGACTCCATATGTGATGGGGAGTCCGAACGTGATTAGTGAATATCCGGATTTCAAGGACTTCTTTGTAAGTGCCTTCGGTTCTGTTCGAGCCCGGAACAGACTTGTATGGATTGTATGTCTGACATTACAAGTTGAGATATAAAGCCGATTTCATTCAAATATATTTCTGTTGGTGGCGGAGAATTTATTCTTTTAGCTTAACACCCTTCTCTGAGACGTACGAGCTCAGAGGTTATGTAGTTGAAGGTTATCAGTGATATATTCCCTATTTGGTAATGTGATATACTGAGTGTTGCTGTGAAATGATCATTGTGTTGATTTTTTGTGATAGGATCATTTGTTTGATCGTCTATCTTGGTGATCATTTCTATGATCATTTGTTGACCCAAAGCACGGCTTTTGTATAAAGTGTGTTTTTGTGGACGTGACTTCGTCGAGCCTCACACCCCGGAATGGTCAAAACAGGAAAGAAGCAGCAAGGTTATGAGGGGTAGCTCCCTTTAGGGTATGTGCATTTCCTTCTGGAAAAGGATGGTATCATGGTATGGAGCCCAGATACTTACTCATGTTGAAAACACTTTATGATTGTGTGAATTGATTGCGAGCGCTCGGTGAAAGGTCCCAAAGGACCGGGGGATGGCATATTCGGTCAGTTGTTACTCAGTTAGAGGTAACCCGGCCTTGTGTTGGTAGAGTTCCGGTTTGGTTCTCGGGGATGTCCATCCAGAGGCATTCTCATGTGGCAATGGGAAGTTCCTTGGCCTGATCATTCGTTGGAAATCCAAAGAAACAATACGAAACCTTGTACGGTATTAGTTGTAGAACCTGCCATCTAATATAGTAGCTATAGCAGGCATAATATAATGGTACCTATGCTGGCTAAGATTTATATTCTACTTTCGAAATATTTTCTTACACTATGCACTAGTAATAATATCAAATGTTCTTTCTAATGCGTATCAAGCATCTTTGACTATCATAAGAAGAAATCTCCTCCAAGTCTGCGTTTGCATTGTGTGTGTGGCAGGAGGTCTTATGGTAGTCTCATTTTTAAAAGCATTGCGAATCGACTTTAAAAATATTTCTTTGAATGTTTTAAAAGATAAACTGTTTTTTTTGTTACTCACACCAGTCCCACGACTGATCCGGGGTTTATTGTTTCTTTCCTAAACTCTGGTTGCTCATTATTTTCTACACGAGCAGTCTAGAGTTGGGTTTTTCAGATAGCTAGGTTTAGTGGATTATCTGGAGTTAGTTCAGTCTTTGGTCCACACCAGTCTTGTTAAGCTTTGGGCTATGTGATGGGGGGTTCTCGCTTCGCGGTTTGGTGGCGAACGGGAGACTCTTACTCCCACACATCCTCTTTTAGGGGGTTGGTTAGGTGTAACCTGAGACAGTCGAGAGGCTGGCCGTAAAAGCAAGTTTGGGATATCAGTGTAAGCCACGGTGGGGCTGGGATGGTTGAAAAGCCTACCGGTTGTGACCGCTACCTCCGCGTCGTTACATTTGGTATCAGAGCTAAGGGTTGAACTTTAGCTCAGGAGTGTAACACATTAAGTAACTCATTAGAGATAGGGTGAAGTAAATCCTAGAATGAGTAATTTTTAAGATATCCGTCTGAATGCCTCAGTAAATTCTCTTACTATCCAGTGATAGTGAGTATGAGTGCAAGAAGAGGACGAGATAGAGGGACAGGGAAATACGACTATAAATGGTCAATACCCTGTGACAGTGGAAACAACTTTCTTATCAATTTCTGATTTAAACTTTAATGAATTTGAAATTTAGAATTAAAATTTTGAATAAATTGGAAATTTTAAATTGAGTTAAAATTGACTAATAGAATATGAAGGATAATTTGAATTATATCGATAAAACGATTTCGTTTAAAACTAAATTTGAAATTCTATTATAATTTCTTGTATCTATTGTTGATATTCTGATTTGGTGAGCCAAATGCAAAACTGATATCCGGTTTGATTCAAAAAGATATTTCTCTATCTTTCATCTATCTTTGTTGTTTTCGTGGCTGCGAATTTCGAGGACGAAATTCTTTTAAGGGGGAAAGTTTGTAACGACCCTAAATTTTAATTTAATTTAATTTGATAATTTAAATAAATTTTTGAATTAAAATTGTAAAATTGATTTAAATGGAAGCGAGTTTCCCCGAATTCGACTAGAAAATATATATAGTCATATGGATTTGACAATTTGTATATATGTGAATATATATTTAAATTGGATTTAAAATAAAATTTTAAATAAATGATTTTAAAAATAAATATAGAGATATATATGTGTATACATTAGATATGAATTGTAAATGAATGGTTTAATAATAATTGATAATAATAAGTATTACAATTGATGGTTAATAATAATTTGAATTTATAAATTTAATATAAAACAATAAATATTAAAGTAAAATAAACAATTTAAGTTAAAATAAAATAGGAATAAAAATACAACACGATAAATATTAAGTTAGAAATTAAATTAGAAATTTATTTACAATACAAAGTACAAGAACAAAAGAAATAAAATAATTACCTTAACATTTTGATTATGTAAACTATAAAAATATAAAAGTTAAATAAATAAACAAAACAAAGTAAAATAACAATTAATATTTGGTTATCAATGCACATTTATAAAAATACAAGCAAGAAGATATTCAAATGAAGTATGGCATAAACAAATAAATAAAGGGAAAAAAAAGTAAGCAAATCAATAAAACAAAGTATAAGCTAAATTAACAAAACAAAGATATACATAGTCGAATGAAAATGATAAAAACAAATTAACAAAACAAATACAAATACAAGCTAGGCAATAAAAATAGAAGTTCACCTATTTTGTAAAGTAAAACAATTTATACTTAAGCTATGAATAAAATAAGAACATTGATATATAAAACAAAAACATAAGTATAAAACAAAACTAAAGAGAATAAATATGCAAAGTACTAAGTAGCAAAGCAAGAAATAAACAAATCAAAGAAATACAAAGCATATGGATTTACTGTAAACAAAATGGGAGACACTTGCATTTAATATCCTTGCTTTAGTACACCATAGCATACCTAAACCCCATCAAAATATAAACCATCAGCCGAAGTCAACAAAGTAGGCAAGTATAGCCTGTTGCTATAAAGCTTAGAATGCAAGGCAAGAGATAACAAATGAAACAAGTACCAAAGCATTTAAGGCTGGCACAAAGAAGATATCCTACAACATACCTCTAATACACTTCAACCATGCCTATTTTATTAAAATAACATTACCTGTACAAAATGAAGTATCAACCAGTGAGCCTTCTTTTCTATATCCATCATCCTCACTCAGTTTCGTCCACTCCAAACTAAATTTAACTGAAGCAAGTATTTTCTTCAAAACTAAAAAAAAAGAAAATCAAAACTACAGCTTATAAACACAGAGTTGTTCTCTGTTTCACAATATTCCAGGTGAGTAACTTTTATCTTCAAGCTTGATCTACCTTTATGTGTGAAAGCATGAAAAATCCTTGGAAATATGATGAGTAGTTTGTCTTCTTGTTTGTTTAGGGATGAAGGCATGTATATAGGTATAATAATATTGTATGCATGCCTGTTAACAACATATATCAGCTCTGTTTCTAATTACAGAGTTTAAAAACAAACCAAAATCTCAAAACTCCTTATCTAATGACTATTAGATTTTGAATTTTAAACAAGATGAGTTGGTGAAATTATAATTTAAGTTTTAAAAACATGTTGAAGTATTCAAAGTTTGAAATTCCTCTGGAACAAGAAACACAGTAGCAATTCTTAATAACATGTTATTACCAAATGATGTAATTGGCTAATTTGAGTATATATCTTGAATTGTCTTAGAAAAACATGATTTTGAAAAAGAAAACCATAAATTTTAATGTTGTATTGGGTGAGAAACCTTCAGTAGATCGGAAATTGGTTTGGAGGCAATTTCTGGTGATCATTGGGGGATGAGGCCTCGGGGTTCTCTGGGATGGGAGAGGAGCCTACGGCGGTCGTAGGAAAAATGGCCGGAGATGGTATCATCCACGGCGGCGACTACGGCGATCATTTTTATTTTTAAACCCTAGTTTTTAGGGTGCGTGAATATGAGATCGCCGCGCCTCCTCTCGTGCATCGAGCTGCACGACCTTCCAAGGGGAGTTAGGTGAGGGTGTGTCTAGTTCGTGGCTGGTGGTGGAGGTTTTCTGGTGGTCGGTGGAGGGAGCAGCTGCCGTTGACAGGTTTGGGGGTGGGAAGGCATTCGTGTTCCAGGTTTTCGAGTATATACTCGAATTTGTTTTCGCATAAGTAATGGGGACTGTTGCGAGCTAGAGTTGATACGTGGATGAATTTCGACTTGCTCGAGGTGGTGGTGGTGTCTGGAGCTCACCGCCGGCGACGTGCACGTGCACGTGGCACATTCGTATCAGTGAATTTGGGAGGTCTGAAGTAATGGGGATGAAGCAGGGAAAAGACTCGAGATTTGTCTCAAGCAACTCGATTATTCACTCGAAGTAATTGGAAATTTGACTCGAAGCAAAATGATAAAGGACCGGGTCAAATTTCTAACACTTGAAAAAAAAAATTTGAAATTTAGAAGGCTCGGGTAAGTTTGGGGAAAAACTCGAAGTTGTCTTCGGGTAGAACGAAGTTTGACTCGAAGCAGGGCCCGGGTGGTATAAAAACAGCTTTCAAAATTTTAAGACAAAATTCAAGTTTTGAACAATTTTAACTTATTCTTTTAAATAATTGTTTTATTTAAGTATGGGATCGGTTTAAGGTTTAAAAGTAAATTATTTCAATTAAATTAAGTTTTAATTAAAGATTTAAATAAAAAGGGTTAATTTATTAAAGATTTAATTTATGTAATTGAATAAATTAATGTGATAAATTAAAAGATTCTTTAATAATTAAAGGTTAATTAAGTACTGATAAAAAAAAATTATTAATTTGTTGAGAGCTAATTTATTAATGATGGATAATTAAAGGATAATTTTTTTTATTAAATATTAATAAATGATAAAAATTGATTTAAATCAAGTGATTTATCAATATTTAATACAAAGCATAATGTGATTAATTCAAAATGGTAATTGAAGAAATTTATTAGTTAATAAAGATAATTAACTAAGGATTATTAAGTATTGATTTAAGTGATTAATGTTAATAATTAATTGGATTATTTAATTTAGATCATTACTTATAAATTGTTTAAATGAAATTACCAAATGAAAGTAATTGAGAATTAATCACTTATTGTAATTAATTTTTGGATATTTTGATTTATTAGGGTTAATTAATTAAGTAATTGGTTTAAAGGTCGATTTAAATTAATATGATTAATTAGGTATAATTTAATTAATTAAAGTGTTTGATAAATTTATTTATATCAAATGATTGGTAATTTATAAATAAGATTGAATAATTTATTCATAAGTAATTAATTTAATTGGAAATGAATTGAATTACTTAGCATTAAATAATTTATTAATCCTGCTTATAAATGATTATTAAATGCTTGACCTTACTTATGAATGATTATTTTGTATGAAATGCCTTGAATTGATTATCCTATCTGATTTGTGATATTTTGTTCTGTAGATTGAGCAGTGTATATTTATTTGCATTTGTATATTATCTGTGAATCTGTGAATGGACGATGAGCGTTATAGTTTATATCGCTTATCAACTATATTTCTGTGTTTTAGTCTGTGATGATTGATGATGTGGCACTTTTATTGTGTTAAACCCCTGGACCACACCATACACACACAATTATGGATTTCACGAGGAAATCGATTAAGTCACAGATTTTAAAATAATTTTAAAATGATTTTTAAAGTTGAATATTTAAATTCAAATGTTTTGGAAATGGAATCGGAATAAATGTGAAAAGCTTTTGGAATGAAATTTCAAGTTAAAATTTATTTTAGTTTACTTGATTAAGTTTTAAAATTTAAATAATTCAATTTGAATTTGAATTCGATATTTGGAATTGAATTCTGTAATTTGAAACTAGGGATTAATGATATTATACTAGTCATTATGAGTTAAATCATTTTTAAAGTATTATTTTTGGGAATTTGAATTTAACCCAGGGATTTCAACTCGTATAAATGAATCAGATTTCCAAAATGAAAACTGTTGTTTTCAAATGATAAACACTTTTAGATAAGAACTGAGATTCCAGTTAATTAGGGGAATTTCAAGATTGAATAGAGAAATGATTTTCCTAAGTTATGAATGAATTCTTTTTGAAAGCTATGAATTAAATCTGTTTATTTTTAACAGATTTAAATTGATGATTTGTTTAAATCAAATTGAAATGAAATTGTTTTGAAGGCTATAAGTTAAATCTTTGATTTAAAGATTTAACGAGTTAATCAAATTGAAATGAAAATTGATTTGGAAAATCTGTGAATGAATCTTTTCTTTAAAAGATTAAAATGTGAAAATTGTTTAAACCGTTAAAGGTTGTGAAAATGAATCCTTTTGTTTAAAAGATTTGAAATGGTGATTTGTTAAGCCATTTGAAGAAAAGTTTTGGGTAATAAGTTGTGACTTAATTGAAATCCCAATATCCATATGTTTTAACTATTGCGCTCACTATTCGGTTTAACCGGGAGAGGACCTTTGAGTCATATATCCCATTCCGAATATGTGATACGTCGTTATGGATATCATTTGAAGACCGGTGGTGAAGACCGGATATTTTCGAAAACGTAAGGACAACTCGTCGAATGTCTTTGCATCGAATGGTCCCCGGTATAGAGACTCCATATGTGATGGGGAGTCCGAACGTGATTAGTGAATATCCAGATTTCAAGGACTTCTTTGTAAGTGCCTTCGGTTCTGTTCGAGTCCGGAACAGACTTGTATGGATTGTATGTCTGACATTACAAGTTGAGATATAAAGCCGATTTCTTTCAAATATATTTCGGTTGGTGGCGGAGAATTTATTCTTTTAGCTTAACACCCTTCTCTGAGACGTACGAGCTCAGAGGTTATGTAGTTGAAGGTTATCAGCGATATATTCCCCATTTGGTAATGTGATATACTGAGTGTTGCTGTGAAATGATCATTGTGTTGATTTTTTGTGATAGGATCATTTGTTTGATCGTCTATCTTGGTGATCATTTCTATGATCATTTGTTGACCCAAAGCACGGCTTTTGTATAAAGTGTGTTTTTGTGGACGTGACTTCGTCGAGCCTCACACCCCGGAATGGTCAAAACAGGAAAGAAGCAGCAAGGTTATGAGGGGTAGCTCCCTTTAGGGTATGTGCATTTCCTTCTGGAAAAGGATGGTATCATGGTATGGAGCCCAGATACTTACTCATGTTGAAAACACTTTATGATTGTGTGAATTGATTGCGAGCGCTCGGTGAAAGGTCCCAAAGGACCGGGGGATGGCATATTCGGTCAGTTGTTACTCAGTTAGGGGTAACCCGGCCTTGTGTTGGTAGAGTTCCGGTTTGGTTCTCGGGGATGTCCATCCAGAGGCATTCTCATGTGGCAACGGGAAGTTCCTTGGCCTGATCATTCGTTGGAAATCCAAAGAAACAATACGAAACCTTGTACGGTATTAGTTGTAGAACCTGCCATCTAATATGGTAGCTATAGTAGGCATAATATAATGGTACCTATGCTGGCTAAGATTTATATTCTACTTTCGAAATATTTTCTTACACTATGCACTAGTAATAATATCAAATGTTCTTTCTAATGCGTATCAAGCATCTTTGACTATCATAAGAAGAAATCTCCTCCAAGTCTGCGTTTGCATTGTGTGTGTGGCAGGAGGTCTTATGGTAGTCTCATTTTTAAAAGCATTGCGAATCGACTTTAAAAATATTTCTTTGAATGTTTTAAAAGATAAACTGTTTTTTTTGTTGCTCACACCAGTCCCACGACTGATCCGGGGTTTATTGTTTCTTTCCTAAACTCTGGTTGCTCATTATTTTCTACACGAGCAGTCTAGAGTTGGGTTTTTCAGATAGCTAGGTTTAGTGGATTATCTGGAGTTAGTTCAGTCTTTGGTTCGCACCAGTCTTGCTTAGCTTGGTGCATTGTTATGGGGAGTTCGAGCTATTACTGGATTAGTTCTTGGAGATGGAGTTGCAGTTCTCGGAGTTCTCTTTTGAAGACTATCTTAGAGTTATATTGTTCAGTTGCTAGATGTTATCATCTATTTTCTTTTCCGCTGCTATTTTATGGTATCATATCTCTGATGTATATTGATATCTATTGGATCATCTGTCGTATCAGATATTGTATCAAAGCTGTATATCAATGTATTATTCTTTTATTCCACTGTTTTATTTACTTAATGTTGTTATAAGCTCCGGCGAATTGGATTTGAACGATCGAATCTATGGCATTCGAATACGATTTGAAGTATGGATGTCGATTTTCGAGCGGGCAAAATCCGCGTCGTTACAAAAACTAATCTCATTATCATAATTAATTACAATATGTAATTAATTCCTTAATTAAATATTCAACAAATTACAATTGATTAGTTTCAATTAATTAATCTAATTAATTATCAAAATTAATCACATTAATTAATTACTTAATAATCCTTAGATAATTATCATTATTAACTAATAACATTTTCTAAAATTACCTTCTTAAGAAAAATTATCTTAGATTAATTATCATTAATCATCTCTAATTATAAATTAATCTAAGACATTGATTAAAATCAAATAATCAAGACATCCCTTGATTAACTTTTTTTTATTATCTTAATTATCTTAGACAACTCATCTACTTATTAATGACTTCATTAACATTCAATTGAATTTAAACATTTCATTTCTAAATTTAAATTCAAATTCCATTTAACATTTAAAATTTCAAATGTTTAACCATTTAAACATTTGTCCAAATTATAATCCTTAAAATAAAAGAGAATAACAATCATTACTTATATAAGATACTTATATAAGAAAAGTTTAAAACAAAATTACTTAATTTATAAAAAAAAATCAAGCTTGAAAAAATAAATTGATTATTTAACTTTTCAAAATTTAGTTAAACACATCATATCTTTTATTCAAATATTAAGAAAAGAATTTTGTCAAGTTTAAACATTTATTTGAAATCAATTTCATTTGTAAATCTATTTTTAAAATATTATGTTCAACATTTAGAATCTACAAAACTGTTTAAGTCTGGGTTTATAGTAGACTTAAAACCATATTTAAACTTTATTTATAAACTTGATTTAAACCTTGTTTAAAATTTAAAATTTCATTTTTAAACTTTAGATTCAAAGTTCACTTGAATCAAATTCATCTTAAACTTGGAATTTAAATCCTTGTTTAAAAATCCTGCCTTAAATTTTAAATTCCATTCAAAATTTGAAAACCCAGAATATTGACAGGTTTAATAACCTGCTACCAAACATATCCCGAGATCGTATTTCTGCTTCGAGTAAAAGCCCGTGTTCCCCGAGCCATCTACCCAGCATCTTCGAGTTATTACAACTTCCCACCCGAGACACTAACACGCATCTTCTTCTTCTTCTTCTTCTTTTTTCTAGTTTAAGTCTTTACTAAGTTAATTAGCATCAGCTACTCACTTCGAACTCAACAAAACCCGAAGCAAACCCTAGTTAAACTCGAGAATGACTCGAGATGCAAGTATCAATAATACTGACATGAAATCCACCGCCGTGCACATGCACGGCGGCACCACTGGCCTCCGGTGATCACCTACAACGTCGGCAAGTCCTAAATCACACGCAGATACGAAAAAATCAAGCACGAAACACCTCAAGAAAATTCGAAACGAAAATCAACAGTTCGACCCAAAGCTGGACTTGACCCAATTGCCTACAATTCTTCGCCGACGGCGATATATCCCACCGGAGCTCATGCCAAACAACCCCAAGCTACTACGCGACCCCCAGCAACTTTCCATACCAATGCGATCGCCTCCGAATCCTCCATCACTTCGCCCTTACCCCAGTTCCAGGTCGATCAAAAACACGCTGTCAAACCCTATTTTGATCAAATTCACACACTACAGCCAATATAAAAATTCCAAAGTATTTTTCCCTCAATCCTCGTTACAAGAACTAGCTTCATCCAGAATTTCACCTCAAATTATGGAGTTCATCATCGGCAAATCACCATTTTGCCAAAATCTTTTATCTCCAAATTCCCAATTAAATAATAGTTTAAAAATTACGAATTTCATATCTAAATTCATGATTTATCATCACGATTACATGCATGTAATTAAATTTTCAATTTGAAGCAGTTGATTTTTAACAAAAATTCTAATTTTTTACTGCTATTCCTTTTTATAATTATTTGTTCCAATTTCAATTATGAAGCTATTTTTAAAATTAACAACAATCAATATCCAACAACTTCCTTTTAACATCAGAACCTAAATTTGATTATACAGATGAGAAATCAAAATTCCCTTTGTAGCTGGATCCTACAGTATGACAGAGATGATATGCATATACATCAACCTGCATACACATAAAACTCTGTATATATCTACATGCAACTTAATATCATCCATATGAACTCAATACTAAGTCACTACCTAATATTTATCACATGCAACCCAGTTTACAAATCAAATTTTGAAGTTTTTCTTATCTCTGTGAACAACAGTGATACCTTTTCATATGATCAGGCATGCACACAAACAAACTTTCTTAAAAACAGGGCTAATCTCATATCTTTGTACTTTAAAGCATTCATTCATCTCAGACTCAAGAAAACTGAAGCTTATCTAAATTAGATTTAAAATTTTTAAAAGTGTTTACTCACCTGAACTATGTACAGAGGAGATCTGGATGTTTTAAGTTTGATTTCTGAAAGCTGGTTTGAATTAAATCTTGATTTGCTCCTGAATTTGTTTAAACTTGTTTGTAGATCTGAGATGCTTTGCTTGAGTTGCTGCAGTTCCTAGGTTTGAAACTAATCTTTGCTCAGGTAAAAATGTTGAAACAGCCTTTGAATCCTCTTTATTTTTAAAAAAACTTGGGCTGCCTTAAATTTCAGAAACTTGAAACAATTTTGATTATAGTTTTGAATTTTCTCTGATTGTTTTTTTTTTCAGGTTGGATTCATTGATGGTAAAAGAAAAATGAAGAAGGAGTAGAAAATGAAACCTGGTCATTTTTTTTCCAAATGGACATTGTTTGACACTTGTTTACATTTGTTAAACACCTATTTTATTTCTTTCACACTTGTCACTAATAGGTAATTTATGCTAACCCCTTTTGTTAAATTTATTTATAAGTTATAATTTAAACCTTATTACTTAATTAATTTCTTATCTTATATCTACATAAGGTTACATTTACACATATTCTTTGTCTTCATATACACCAACTACCTTTATTTCCAAGTACATAAAAAGAAAAATCTTTAATTAAATCTCACCCTACAAATTTATAACCTTATATATATATAATTTCCAAAGATTTATTTAAAATCGATTCTATATATATATTTGTATTTTAGCTTTGAAAAGATAAATTTTGTCATATAAATAATTATTAAGGAAGGTCAAATGAATATTTATCTAAATATTCATTAGTCATTATTTATAATAGTTCAAATTCACCTATATACATACCCAGATATATCTTAATTATCAAAATTTCATTTATAAATCCAAATAAAAAAAATCAATAATTTAATCAATTTACTCAGTTAATTATCAAACTAACGGTTGTTCAAATTCCGGGTTATCACATTCCTTCCCCCTTAGAATCTTTTCGTCCTCGAAAAGAAACGAAGCTAGAATTTATTAAATATTTTTAAACCAGTAAAAAAATATTCTTTAATCATTTTAAAACACCTTTAAATTCTATAATACTGCCAAATAGTTTTATAAAAGTACTTTTTATAACTCGATGTTTTAATAAGTCCATCTTTGTTCTTATAGAAATTTGGTCATACGTTGATCAGGCGTACAACTAAAAATCTATAAGTACTTATCAGACCCGTTTTCAACATGCAGTGAAAATACTTGGAAAATAATTTTTATTGGAAATCTAGAAAACAGTTTTGAAAATAGAGGAAATATCTTTAGTGAGGATGCTTTGGAAATCATCACCCCCATCCATGGTCGCAGTTAACCCGATGATTACGTTGCCGTCCCGACAAAATCCACAGATAACTGTAGGGCTCCGCGCCCCTCGATTACACCATGGAACCCGCTACAGATCGCAGCTACATCTGGGGTTACGTAGCTATCACAGCAAAAACCCATATAACTGTAGGCATCAGCGCCCTCGAATTCCGCCGCCAAAATGAAACTTCTCCACTCCACTTGACCATAGATCGCAGTCTACCGATGTTGCGTTGCCTTCCCGGCAAAATCAAGTATAGACCGTTGACACTCATCCTCCACACGATTTTCGCTATGGTCCCCACAGTAGATCGCAACGACATCGAGTTACACTGTCGTCACAGCATAACCCAAATGCCCCTGTAGGCATCAGCGCCCTCGACTTTCGCTACCCAATAATCCTCAGGAACTAGTTTTATCCGGACTCCTTACAGGATCAACTTTAGAACCCCTCCTTGGGGCTCAAGGCAGCACCACCCGGTGGTACTCCTGAGAAGTCCATTTCAAGGGAGCGCCTTTTTCCCCAGAGCCATCATCAAACATTTTATACTATATATATAGTATCTTTAAATCATACACCTAGTATGATCTCATTCAAAGCTCCTTTATACAAAATCGATTATTCCAAAATCGATAGTTCTCAAACTAGGCTTTCCAAATTCAATATTGATTTTACCCAAAAATCAAAAGCCTTTTCCAAATCCAAAGGTTCCCAAAACCTTTTTTCCAAAATCCTCATTTGATCCTTTATATATATATTCGGATATATAAAATCTTTTAAAACTTTGGATCATTTCAAACTTGTATAAAATTCCCTTTTATACTTCAAAACACCTTCAAAACCCTTTTCTTCTGGCAAAAGATTCAACAAGGGGAGTTTCACTTTATAAAACAAAGATATTTAACTTTGTTTACTCAAAATCAAATATCCAAATTTGATTAAACTCTTTTCAATACCATTTTCATTCAAATCCGTACGATGTACACATATCATCCGTACGCTATACCAATTTGATCGCTCACTCGATCACACAGTTTCACTTCCGAACTAGTATCGTCCACCTGACTTCCTAGTGCGGACACAGATCTGGTTTCTTGATCAGAAACCGTCATTCTCCTTGCATAGCTTAACTATGATAGAGAATATCCAGAACCAATCAACAATCCATATCCAGGTTCGCGGTCGAAAATCAAGTGAAAAATCCCACTCGGATCGATATAACTATCTCGAAATTCTGTGCTCGAATCTGGATCAAATTACTATGCGAATAGAATAACATACGTACACCTTACGTATTTATTTTATTGGTTATTAGCCAATTCAATTCCATTTTTATTCACATTCATTTTGATTTCCATTCACTTACTCACAATCGCTTCAATCCCATTTGGATTATCACCTCTATCCTTATCTCGATTGGGTAATTAATCGATAACAGTTTGAACTATGAACAGTTTATTTAGAAAATAGCTTGAAAAATTAGAAATAGATAAGTAGTTGAAAAATAATTACTAGTTTGTAAAATAGGTGTAAAATAGGTAGAAAATGGTTAAAATAATTATAGAAATTTTAAATCATTACAAAATAATGGTAAGATAGTAATTAGTTTATAAAACAGTTGAAAAATTGTTAAACAGTTTCAAAAATAAATGTAAATCAAATATAAGATAGTTTGGCTTTTAAAAGAAAGGTTGTATATATATAATTAATAGCTTAGAAAATAGGTTTATATTAAAACAATTTATATTAAAAATAGTCCAAAGTCAAAACTGTTCACTTCCCAATCTCCATTCTCATTAACTTAACCTTCCTCTCAAATTTTACTAGTTCAAATAAATTTCAATTGAACTAGTTCCTATTTCAATTCCAATTTGAATTAATCCCAATTTCAAACTCTATTTTCCAAATCAAGTTGAATTAATCTTGATTTCCCCCCAAATTCAATTCAAATCCCATTTGAATTTAAAACTATTCAACTTTAACTACAATTCCAAATTATTCAAATAAATTTGGACTAATTTCAAATTGAACCCACTCAAATTTCAAAACGTTTCCAATTAATCCAATTCAATTTTCCCTTTGAATCTTATGCATCTTCAATCACACTTTCAATTACTTCAAATCAAATTCAATTTGAACTAATTCAAATTTAAACCATCTTGAATTATATAAATTCGAGTTAATACTTCAAATGTTGATTTAATTCCGTTAAATCAATTTACCTTTTTTATCCTAACAATGGATTACCATACTCCATTTCTCATTCATTTAAACAAATCCAATTTCACAAATTAAATATTTCCAATAACTATGGGATGGTATTATTCAAATTATTTTAAAACATCCATCCATTTCTAATTCCAGATCTCAAACCCATTTTGAGATCATACAAACTCCCAATTCAGATTAACCATTTAACTTCCCAAATTAAATTCCAATTCCATCTTGAAATTCCCAAATCATGTTGATCATTCCAACTTATTTAACTTTTTCCCAAGTTAAATTAAATTCACTTAATCCAGGCAACCTTGCCCAATTTGAACTTCCTTTTCAAATTTAAACTTCACATAAATAATCTTCCCACTTATTAAGTTCAAAACTTATCACTTTGGGTATCATATCTCATTCCAAATTTAAAACTCGATATTTAGAGTTTATCTCAAACCATCTTTGATATTATGTATATCCACATATACATATAAATATCTTTTACATACCAAGTTATACTTTAAAAATTTAAACCACCTTTGGTTTTTAATCCAAAACAAATTTCTTTAAAGTTTACAAACAATTTCTTGTTCTAAAATAAGATTACATTCAAAGTAGTTTGAATAATATTATTTCCTTTAACATTTTGAAACCAATTCAAATTTTTAAACTTAGAATTTCAGGACTTCACAATTTGAAACCCACTTTTATCTATTCCTTTCTCATTTACAAATTTTTTCTTTATAAATGGTTACTTCTTTAAAACATTTTATTGTTTACTGAAAAACAATCATCCCATCATTAAACACAATATCCATTCTATTTCTGGTTTGAAACCAATTCTAATTTATCTTATTTTTAAACCCTTCTTTAACTTTAAGATTTTAACTTCATTTTGAATTCATTTCAAACTTATCTTTATTTAATTCAAATTTTCAATTTGGTTGTATTCTATTACCACATAATTCTTACTATTACTTTTAGTTTAATTAATACTACAACCAATTTCCTTAATATAAAAGATAATCTAATTCTTATATAAGATTCATTTAGTTTTGAAATCATTTAAAAACTTTTATATAAGAAAATAACAAGTACGTTCTCTCATATATATATATATATATATATATATATATATACTCGACTCATCCTAGGGTACAACATACCCAATCCTTAACGAGTAATTCCACCAGAGCCAAGGTTCTCGCTTAACCCTGCTCTGATACCAAATGTAACGACCCGGAAATCCCAATCCCGAAATTTCCAGATAGTTAGTGAAAAGAAGAAAGAGAAAGGAGAAAGAGAAAGAAGAAGAACAGAAAAGAAACACACAATCTCACATTCGCAGCGGATAAATATAATATCAATAATAGTTATACAAAAGAAACTGTACTTGTCAAATTACACTTTAATATATATCATAGTTACAATAAATTTACAATCTCAAACAGATGGATCAATCTATTTTAGATACTATAATATCATAGCAGAGACTCTCCATACGTTCCTGCCATCCAGCTTGCCTCCTGAGCTCCAGAACGTCCTTACCTGAAAATCTGTAATACTCGGTCTGACCCGAGCATTACATCAAAGTAACACCTGGGTCAGGCTGGAAACCAGCGTGAGTAAACCCATCTAACATGGAATACAAAAGCATACAACTTATATGAACTCGGGGTAACTTATCAATTGATAACTTCACGGGTTGTTATAGACATTACTTATTCCATACATCAGATTCTAAGTACCAATTCTTACATTAAAGGGTCCGATTTACTTAAATCATTTCATTTCATCCTATTGATTTCACACAGCAATTTATAAAGAATCGAAGTGGTTTCGGGTATTAACTAATACCCGACTCCGGTCTCTTCGAATCCAATGTCATCCTAACTTAAATTATTCAAGTGAAATACCATTCAACTTTAAATACCGGGTGTCATAGTAATTCATCATCAATAAATAACAATATCATCATAGTCTAAATCAAACATGTCATGTCACATAGCATCATGAACTAACTATTTAGAGATAACAATTAATCAAAGGGCTTCCAATATCATTCTATTATCCCTTAATAAATTTCTCAAATTAATTTACCCTTAACCAAATACAGTAATTAACCTTTAATTACTTTGTTAATTAAATTATTAACCATAATTATTAATCACCCTTGATTAATAACATCCAGTAATTAACTACCCTTAATTACCATTGAATAAATTAATCCTTAATTTATTCTCTAATTAATCCCTTGATTTATCCCATTCAGTAATTCAACTATCCTTAATTACTTTATTTCAAAAATTAATTACCCTCAAGTAATTAGACTTATCCCAACATCAGCTGGTTACCTTTAGTTAATTAAACTTAATTAATTAACTAAAACTAATCTCATTATCATAATTAATTACAATAAGTAATTAATTCCTTAATTAAATACTCAACAAATTACAATTGATTAGTTTTAATTAATTAATCTAATTAATTATCAAAATTAATCACATTAATTAATTACTTAATAATCCTTAGATAATTATCATTATTAACTAATAACATTTTCTAAAATTACCTTCTTAAGAAAAATTATCTTAGATTAATTATCATTAATCATCTCTAATTATAAATTAATCTAAGACATTGATTAAAATCAAATAATCAAGACATTCCTTGATTAACTTTTTTTTATTATTATCTTAATTATCTTAGACAACTCATCTACTTATTAATGACTTCATTAACATTCAATTGAATTTAAACATTTCATTTCTAAATTTAAATTCAAATTCCATTTAACATTTAAAATTTCAAATGTTTAACCATTTAAACATTTGTCCAAATTATAATCCTTAAAATAAAAGAGAAGAACAATCATTACTTATATAAGATACTTATATAAGAAAAGTTTAAAACAAAATTACTTAATTTATAAAAAAAAAATCAAGCTTGAAAAAATAAATTGATTATTTAACTTTTCAAAATTTAGTTAAACACATATATCTTTTATTCAAATATTAAGAAAAGAATTTTGTCAAGTTTAAACATTTATTTGAAATCAATTTCATTTCTAAATCTATTTTTAAAATATTATGTTCTACATTTAGAATCTACAAAACTGTTTAAGTCTGGGTTTATAGTAGACTTAAAACCATATTTAAACTTGATTTAAACCTTGTTAAAATTTAAAATTTCATTTTTAAACTTTAGATTCAAAGTTCACTTGAATCAAATTCATCTTAAACTTGGAATTTAAATCCTCGTTTAAAAATCCTGCCTTAAATTTTAAATTCCATTCAAAATTTGAAAACCCAGAATATTGACAGGTTTAATAACCTGCTACCAAACATATCCCGAGATCCTATTTCTTCTTCGAGGAAAAGCCCGTCTTCCCCGAGCCAACTACCCAGCAACTTCGAGTTATTACAACTTCCCACCCGAGACACTAACACGCATCTTCTTCTTCTTCTTTTTTTCTAGTTTAAGTCTTTACTAAGTTAATTAGCATCAGCTACTCACTTCGAACTCAACAAAACCCGAAGCAAACCCTAGTTAAACTCGAGAATGACTCGAGATGCAAGTATTAATAATACTGACATGAAATCCACCGCCGTGCACATGCACGACGGCACCACTGGCCTCCGGTGATCACCTACAACGTCGGCAAGTCCTAAATCACACGCAGATACGAAAAAATCAAGCACGAAACACCTCAAGAAAATTCGAAACGAAAATCAACAGTTCGACCCAAAGCTGGACTTGACCCAATTGCCTACAATTCTTCGCCGACGGCGATATATCCCACCGGAGCTCATGCCAAACGACCCCAAGCTACTACGCGACCCCCCAGCAACTTTCCATACCAGTGCGATCGCCTCCGAATCCTCCATCACTTCGCCCTTACCCCGGTTCCAGGTCGATCAAAAACACGCTGTCAAACCCTATTTTGATCAAATTCACACACTACAGCCAATATAAAAATTCCAAAGTATTTTTCCCTTAATCCTCGTTACAAGAACTAGCTTCATCCAGAATTTCACCTCAAATTATGGAGTTCATCATCGGCAAATCACCATTTTGCCAAAATCTTTTATCTCCAAATAATTATTGCTATTCCTTTTTATAATTATTTGTTCCAATTTCAATTATGAAGCAAATCACCATTTTCCTAGGTTTGAAACTAATCTTTGCTCAGGTAAAAATGTTGAAACAGCCTTTGAATCCTCTTTATTTTAAAAAAAACTTGGGCTGCCTTAAATTTCAGAAACTTGAAAGAATTTTGATTATAGTTTTGAATTTTCTTTGATTGTTTTTTTTTCAAGGTTGGATTCATTGATGTTAAAAGAAAAATGAAGAAGGAGTAGAAAATGAAACCTGGTCATTTTTTTCTTCCAAATGGACATTGTTTGCCACTTGTTTACATTTGTTAAACACCTATTTTATTTATTTCACACTTGTCACTAATAGGTAATTTATGCTAATCCCTTTTTGTTAAATTTATTTATAAGTTATAATTTAAACCTTATTACTTAATAAATTTCTTATCTTATATCTACATAAGATTACATTTACACATATTCTTTGTCTTCATATACACCAACTACCTTTATTTCCAAGTACATAAAAAGAAAAATCTTTAATTAAATCTCAACCTACAAATTTATAACCTTATATATATATAATTTCCAAAGATTTACTTAAAATCGATTCTATATATATATTTCTATTTTAGCTTTGAAAAGATAAATTTTGTCATATAAATATTTATTAAGGAAGGTCAAATGAATATTTATCTAAATATTCATTAGTCATTATTTATAATAGTTCAAATTCACCTATATACATACCCAGATATATCTTAATTATCAAAATTTCATTTATAAATCCAAATAAAAAAATCAATAATTCAATCAATTTACTCAGTTAATTATCAAACTAAATTGATTTTTGTAGGTGGTTATTGTGTATCGTGGTAATTTACTCACCTATATACATACCCAGATGTAGGTGGTTATTGTGTATCGTGAATTTTTGTATAAAATTCTAAGCTATCTTCAGAATTACCCATTGCTTTGTTGAGCACAGTCAACATACTTAAGCACTGAATTTTTGCTGATAATTGTTTTGTGCCCTTCTTCTTGTAGCTCTTTGTTTATGTTGCTTACTGTTGATTTCTGCAACCAGTGAAAAAATATTAGAATAAATATAAGCACATTTATCATTTTTACTTTTTGTGTATTTTTACTTACCACATTAATGGCAAATTTTGTATGTCCACTTCTGTAGGATTTTGATCTCGTTATCAAGTGCAGAGAGTCATAGTGGTTCCAAGTGCATTCTCCAACAACTAGTTCAAGCAGGCTCCAATGTTCACTGCTATGTATTGGGAATAATAATTTGAAACATAATGGATCTAAAAGTTTTCTTTTCATAAAAGGATTGAACATTTGTTTCTTGATATTTTCCAAGCTTCCTTCCGTTGCGCTTTTCTGTAAAAGTTTTGTTCTAGAAAATTTATGTTGTATAAAAAAAATGTTAATTTGAGAACATAGTTCACTTACGGTCATAGTTCTGTTAACATAGATAATGCTTTTGCTTTCTTCTAGTTAATTTGTTTTCCGAAACTAAAACAAATCAATGATCTACATTTGAAAAATAATATGGATAAAGTATATAATTTATAATGAAGGAAAGTTTAGTTTGTTGTACTTACTTGACCACAAATACTTTGTTGATAGAGGAGGTTTTCTATCATGAATTTTGTTATGGTGATGAAGTTTTCATCATCACAACTAAATGCTTCATCGTTGAAAAATTGGTCAGTTGTTAATAAAAGAAAGTAAGTTTAGTACGTGCTATGTTGTTTGCATTTGGTAGTAAAACAAAATAGAAGCCTTTATGGAAGTATGTATGAAAAGTTAAAGATAAATTAATTTATCTTTTTTAGTTTTGTTTAGTTTTTGTTTATTTTTGAGTAAGTGTGTGAGTGTACAGTAGTTGACAGATATACTGATAGTTGAACAAACTAAAATAGAACCAAAACAGAAGTAGTAGTTAATTTAACAGATAGTTGATATATACTTTGTATGAGTCAAAAGTAGTTTAATTACTTACTAGTTTCCTCCCAAAACTTTGAAAAAAAGTTTTACATTTTGTTGCTGTTCTTCAGTAAGATGCTTCATGAGTGGACATTTTTCAACATTCTTTTGCTTCTTCTTTTTTTTTTCTTTAGGACTGACATCTTCAACAATAATTGGTTTTTCTACGGCAATATCTTCACTACCATGTTGGATATTTTCAGTTTTTAAACCGTCTTCAGTTTCTAGAATGAAATCTTGAGTTTGCATCAAATCAAAACATGGAAAGTTGGCAGAACTATTTATGTGCATCATACCAACTATCTTTCTTTTTTTTTATACCTTTTTCTTTGAAATCGTTTTTTTCTCCACATTATGCTCTTTAAAATTTTCCAGCATTTGAAGTTTCATTTCAAGATTGTGGAGTCTTTGCTCAGATAGTTGTCTTAAATGTTGTTCCTCACTTAGTTGTTCTGCCATACTTTTCATCTTAGCAGATAAAAAGTTCACTTTCGTCTCTAACTCTATCATGCTACTAGAGAAGTCCGTAGCATATTTGTCATCTTCCCGCCCAGTATATATATTTTTTAAAAGAAAGCCTTTTTCCTATGTAGTTACATTTGAAAATTTCTTTAAAATCTGCATGGAAGTTATTTGAAATTAAATTTGGACATGTAATATCATTGAATTACTATGAAGTTAGAAATCAGAAATTATTTAATATATACAGGTAAGAAAATTTCATACACTTGATAAATGGATACAACATGTAAGCACATTCATATGGGAAGGAGAGAAGACCAGGATAATCTTTAATGCACACACAATAGTCATTACATATAAATATGGATATGTAATTGACTAACGTACAAACCACATAAATTTACAACACTATGCCTATTAAATAACTAGCATACTTTGTCATTGTCAACTTCAGATAGGTCCAAATCTTTCAGTTTTGATAAATCCCATTTTCTCATTCTTGGGATTTTGGTTTGCGGATTTTCCTTCTCATCAATTATTTGTGTTCGTTCACAAAACCAGTACTGCAAAAAAAAAAAAAAGATAAATACATTTATATTTTTGTAATAAATATAAATTTGTATATATTTATATTTAGTTAAATTTATGAAAGCATACAAGTAAGACCATAGTACTGCCAGGTGTACTTCTAGGGTCAGCATGATACTTTTTAATATTTTTCAAAACATTTTCACATATTGCCGGTGGCTAGGAGATTGAATTTGATTTTTTTAAATTTAGCAGCTTCGGCAAGAAACCCCATTGCATATAGCTTTGATTGTTTGGAAAAAGGAAAGTTATAACTAGCAATAATAATAACAATTTCACTAAATCTTTATTTCCTTTTTCCTCTTCTAACAGTGTATTCAATCCTTTTGTTACTGTTTTTTGGCTGACTATGTCTTCTGCTTGAAAATTGGCACTTAAAAAAAGGAGAAGCTTTTCATGTCTGATGCTTTGTTAGAAGCTGGTATAGGAAATAAGTCTTCTCCAGCTAATGGCATTCCAAATATGAAACTGACTTCTTCAGGACTTATTTGCAGAAATTTGTTTCCAATTCTGAAAGCATTTTCTTTTGCATCAAAAGGAGTAATGATGTTATCTAAATTCGAAGAACTTTTTCTTAAATCTTGTCGTGCTATTGAATCTTTAAGAAAAACATTGAAGAAGTTTTGAATGGTGTTTTTTCTAAAAAAGCTTTTGCTTTAGGTGAAAGAATATTTTTCTCCTTTATAATTGACATCACTTTATAGATTGCATCCAAATTACATCTGTATGTACCAGTGTACTGTTGCCTTTTCTGCTTCTTGGGTATTTTTTTAATTTCATACCGATCAACATCATCTGAATCAGTAGTTTCTTCAACAAGTTGTTTCGAAATTTTTTTTTCTAAATCAGAGTTTTCTAATTGGTCCTTATCTGTGAACTCCTCTTTTTCATCAACATCAGGTAATTCTTGAGTTCGTCCACTATGATTCTACATTTATGAAAATCATAAAATCAATTGGTAGGTAAAAATAACAATTTGATCAAAAAAATATCATACTGAAAAAAATTTGAATAAAAATATAATATGCTTTATCTTTTTGGTTATTTTGTATTTTTTGGGATTAAGATATTTTTTAGTATATAAAATCCCTTTTTTTCAAAAAAAAAAGATAAAGCACTTTTAGCATATAAAGTACCTCTTTTTTCAAAAAAAAAATGAAAATTAAATCCAACAGGTTTTTTGTAAAAAAACAAGTGTTTGAAAATTTTCTTTTGCACCAATTTCAATATGCACAGTTTAAAATTTTCTTATTATAGATGACATGCAAAAATTAAAGTATCTTAAGTAGTTTATCAATGAATAATTGTTCTTTCACAAGGAAAATATCAAACATCTTAACTAAATATTACAGTGTATATTATTGAGAAAGCTTTTTATAATAAAGGCTATGCTAAGTTAGTTAGAAAGTTAAACTAAATAAGACTATAGGTGAAAATTAATAAAACAGAAAAGTGAATATTTAGAACTGAAAATTAACAATCATTATTTGATGAAATGAAAATTTACAATTAGAAGCAAGTGAAGAAAGTTTCAAAGTATAAAAAGATAATATGCTTTATCTTTTTTAGTTGTCTAAGTAATGGTCAATTGGAAATATGAAAACTTAAAGACAACAAAAAACAAAATAGCAAGTATTCACAATTAATAACATGTTTTTAAATAACTAAATATGTTTGTTAATATTCATAGTTTAGAACAGTTATCATTCATAATCAAAAACATTTTTAGGGAGAAGCAATTTTGGTTGTGGTTTCAGTGGGTAGTTATAATGTCTGGTTGTAGATAGTTGAAGTTTTGGTGTAGTATACCAACTTAATCCGTTCTGATAAGGTGTAATTGATGGTAAGAGATGGAAGTGGTATTGAACATGGTTTCTAACATTGTTGAAGTAATTGAGGTGTATTGTTGAGGAGTTGTTGTTTTTATTTTAGGTTGTAGTTTAGATGGGGTATGAGAATGTCATATTTCAGGTAGAAGTTTGAGTTTAAATGTATTGGATGGTGATTGGTACAAAAGTTGTTTGAGCAGTAATAGATTGAACTTTGTGACGAAATTGGATTATGGTGAAGTTGTGGTTGTAGAAGGCAGAGAAGAAACAGATGGTGATAAGTAAGGAGAAATGGGTGACAAAGATAAAAGGTTGTATGGATATTGGAAATAGGAGACAGAAATAGGAATAGCAATGATGAACGTAAAACACTAAATTGAAAATACAATAGCAATAGTAAAAACACAAAAATGATCAATGTAACAGCCGATGAACATTATATAGTGAGTGAATAAAGATATTAATGTGCAGATATCAATGAAAACAGTAAATGAATATTGAAAATTGCAACATGATGACAATAACACATCATGTTATGGAAAATAGTGAATGAATATATGTTTTTGAAAAGTTATATGTTTTATCTTTTTTAGTTGATTTAAGTTTTTTTGAAATTATGCTATTGTATAAATAGTACAAAGAGAATGAATAAAGAGTCTAATATGTAAATAGTAAAGAAATAGTAAATGAATATTATGCTACTAATGTGTAAACAGTAAATGAATATTGAAAATTTGTTCTTTTTATTATTATTACCTCTTAAAATAGAAGATGCAACTTAATAATATCATTAGATATAGTAAATAAAAGTGGTGAATGGAAATTTCAAACTAGATTATAAAAAATGCCAAAATATCTGTACAAGAATTATAAAAAAAGATAATTTGATTTATCTTTTCTAGTTGACGTAACTTTTTTTGAAATTTAACTATTTTTTATTTAAATATGTCATCTAGCTTTCCAATTTAATATGTATATAAAAAATTGAAGAGTACAACTAAATATTATAAGAAACATCAGTAGTAAAACAGTTACCAATGGAGTTAAAGAAAAAGATGGTCTTTGGCTATGTTCACTGCAGAAAGGACTAGAAATCGGTCTTATGTTTACGCACTGAGTACCTCTTTCATTTACGAAAATGCAAGTAGCATTTCGAATGAATAGCTTTGATTTAGAAGACCTTGTGTGCATTCTTACGCTGCATAAAAATTATCATATATAATAAATTGTTAGCAACAGTGAAGAATAATATTTTTGTACTTAATAGTTTATTAACTATATTTATTTTACATAAATCCTTCAGGGAAACTGCAACTGACTTAAATTTAGTATTTTTTATGTTATATATGTAGTACTGATATAAAAATTTATCTAGGATTTATTATGTATTTTAATGTTTTAGATAAAACATAAATGCTTTTATCTTTTTGAACTAGGGTTTAAATTAGTTGTATATTTTTTCTAATTACTTTAAATCATGATAAAAACAAAATTATATCTAATAAGTAATAGTAATTATGAAGCACACGTAGGGTTTAACATGCAGTCTAAATGTTTTACAGTAATAGATTGATTCCTTTATCTTTTTAAACAGCTAAACAATAATTTGTTCAGTTTAACACGAGGTTTTAGTATCATCTGCCATTGAATATTTAGGTATGCTTAATTAAACAAATGTCCATTATGTTAAATTATAACAAGAATTAAAATTCCTGAAATCCATTATAAAAACTATTATCAGCATCGGTAAGAATGAATTTTTAACTACGATTTATCATCTAACTAAAACATTTACCCAAAATAACTAAGGCTTAAGTTGATTTGAACTAATTATAGTAAAAGATAAATATGTTTATCTTTCATAGCTGTTGAACATAGGAACATTACAACATAACTGTATTTACACAATACATACGATTTTTGAAGTACTGAAGTTGAAATTACGTTAAAGCAACTCAAAGATAAACAAACATGTTAAATTCATTACATTCTTGTATTAAATCATTTAGATTAAAAGAAAAACAGATATATCTTTTTAAGCTGTTGAATATGAACAGTTTTAGATCACGTTAAATCATTACAAAAACAACAAACACCTTATATGCGTTATAAAAACTGTTATATATAAACACAATCAATAGAACTTATTTCTTACTCATTTAAACACAAGAAAAAACAACCTATACATAGCAAAGAAAATCAATCGGTGAATGACAACTTCAGCTAACAAAAACAATCGATATATATAGCAAAAAATAATAATAACTTGTTCAATTTAACATCTAGGGTTTAATAGCATCTGCCATTAGGTATGTGTACGACCCAGAATTTTTGTCACTTGAAATTCAGATATTTAACTGATTTTAAATATCAACAAGTAAAAAATTTGTAAGTCGAATAATTTATTTTTCGAATATTTAGATTTAATTGGATAATTAAATCGATAAATTGATATTTGAAATTGCGTAAATAATTGGAAATTGGGTTTAATGTGATTTAAAATGATTTATAAAGTTGTGTTAAATCATATTGGAGTTATAATGATATTATAGAACTTTTAAAATTGAATTAAAAGTTAATTTGTGAAAATTGAATATTTTAATATTTAATCGACTAGTGAAAATAATCATTTTTCAAACAGTCTCGAATTTCGATGAACAAGTTTCATAGGATCCGTAATGTCAAATTATTGTATGGTTTCAAATTTCGTGTCAATAGGATTTACCGTTTGTCCGGGGCAAGCAAAAACGCATAGAAATTGGTTTAATCGATTTAAATTAAATTTGATCGTTTATTGCTGTAACTCGCACATATGATCGAATTAGCCTCCGAAACCTATTCCATTGTATCCGGAACGCGGGTTAAACCCCAGAAACGCCGGTCACCGTGCGAGATTTGGAGTTCGGAAAAGTCGGATGAATAGTGGTTGGTGAAAATTTCTATAAAAGGACCCATCTCCTTCTACCATTTGCAAAACCCTAGTTTATTATCATCAGCCGCCACCCTCTATTTCAATGTCCAGAAAATACTCTTCTTCTTCCCTCGATTTCTCCAAATCCATCATTTAATTCAAGAAACTTTCTACTGCAAAGTTGTAGAGAACTTTGAGATCTTCGATTCGTGCGATGGTGATCGAAAAACATTGAGCGGTTCGTCAGGAATTTCGCCACGAAGGCCGCGACTTCATGCATGCATTTCGAGATTGATGCGCAGCCGAGCTTCGTGCCGTGGTGGCCGTGGGTAGTGTCTGAGTGGGGCTACAAAGTGGCGTCATCTGATCGTGCTCTGGAGGATCGTGGGTGGTCGCGTTGATTAGGGTTAGAAGGCGGCATGGGTTACTTTGCAACCTGTAGCAAATGCGAACGAAGAGGAACAAGGGGGGAGGAGATAGCATGGTGCGGCCCAGATCTGAGGGCTTTGAAATCAATGGCTGCGATTGAATCTGGGTATAAAAAATATAAAAGAAATAGAAATTAATTTATATTATAATGTGTATGAACTTTAAAAATTGATAACTTTTGCACACGAGGTCGAAAAATGATGAAATAAGTTGCGTTGAAACCGTATTGACGAGCACTACGCAATGGAGCTGGTTTGGAGTCGTTTGGAGCTAGTGAAAATTCCGGGTAAAATTAAACGCACGTTTAATTTTATTCGAAACAAAACACTACAACTGTTATCGGAAACTCAAGGTGAGAACTTCTCACTCAATCGAATTGTTTCGATTTAGATTTTAAATAGTTAAATTTAAAATTTCTTGATTGTATGCTTGGATGATAAATTTTTATCTGTTGTATTGAAATAGACCCTATACGCCGCATATTAAGCGGATGTTATTTATTAAAAACATATACCGCGATAATTCAAACTTGTGTGGAATTGGTATTATATATGTATTTGGAGTTGATTTTCCCGCATTATATAGCGGATGAGACCCTATTGCGCCGCATAATAGCGGATAATATTTTATAAATCCCATATACCGCGATATTTCACCTCGAAGTGGAATTGATATTGTACTAACATCTTTGGATGCAGGGAAACAGGTTGGAGGGATCCAACTGGATTCCTCAAATGATTGAATTTATTTCAATGTTGTGTGTTGATCTATTTATTGATCTATTTATAATCTGCGTGATTATCTTTGTGATTGAAATCGTTAAAGGCTAAATTTTAGCCAAATATATTTTTGGTATCGTTAGATGCCGAAAATAAATAAAATTTGATTTTTGAAAATTTAAGTTGAGAATTCATAATAAAATTTAATTTTGCAATTGATTCATTTTAAATAAATAAACGTTGTAATTTTTATGTTATAAAAATTATGATTTTTGTGAAATATAACCGAAATGTGATTTTTGAAATAAGTAGTTGATTAATTTATAAAATGGTTTAAATTGGGATTTTTGAAGTATTATAAATGATTTATATAAAAGATTTATAAAATCGATATTTATAAATTAAATTATTGGAATTATAAAACGAGTTTTTATAAGTGTTAAAATGAAATATAAATGGATTTCATAAGTGAATGAAATCTATAGATTTATAAATTGTGAAGTTATCAAATGAATAGATTTTGTAAAATAAAATATTTATAAGTAATTAACTTATAAATTGGATTTTGGCGTGTAAATGGAATATGGATAGAATTTGTTAATAAAGTGATTTTATAAGTTGAAGTTGTTATAAAATATATATGGAATTTATAAACGTTGCTTTATAAATCCGAAATTGACTTATTTTAATAAGTTTAATTATTATAGCTTATTAAAGGAGATATATCCACGATTTTGGGACAGTGGATAATCCTTTAAATAAAATATGCAGAAATTGAATTTGGTTAACGAAGTATATTCACGATTTTTTACGGTGAATAATATATTAAAGAAATATTTTGGGAAAGTGATATTTTAAATAGAATTAAAACGATTTAAAGATGTTTTAAAATGTGTTAAGTATCGAAACCATAGATTTCAACATTCATTGCTGAAATAGAAGGAACGTAAATTTAATAAATCAGTAAGGATTTATTTGATTGGTTTAAATGAACCATTTTGAAATGAAAGTTGTAAAGGTGAAATTTGATTTGAAATTTGTTTTCAAATGGTTGAAGTGTGGAAATTATATCTTGTAAAGATATTTTTGAAAATAAATAATTTGGGAAATTATTTGAAATCGGGTGATGTTGTGAATATTGATTGATAGTTAAATAACCGACTATCAATATTGACCCTTAAATGGCTATTTGTTGTGAATTGGTTGAAATTGAATGCTACACTTATTTTTAAATTATTGCGCTCGTTATTCGGATTACCCATTCCGAATAGCGATACGACGTAATGTATAGCATTGAAGACCGGTGGTGAAGACCGGGTATTTATGAAAACGATAGGATGACCTATCGATTGTCTCTGCACCGTTAGCTACGGTATGAAGATTTCCTGTGTGATGGGAAATTCGATCGGGATTGTGAATACCCAGATTGCAAGGGCTTCTTTGGAAGTGCCTTCGGTTCTGTTCGAGCCCGGAACAGACTTGTATGGTTACGTGTTTGATATTACATTTTGAGATATAAAGCAGATTTCTTTCAAATACATCTCTGTTGGTGGCGGAGAATTTATTCTCTTAGCTTAACACCCTTCTCTGAAACGTACGATTCAGAGGTTTTGTAGTTGAAGGTTATCAGCGATATATTCCCAATTTGGTAATGTGGCATGCTGAGTGTTGCTGTGTGATGATTATTTATTGATCATTTGTTGATCAAAGCGTGGCTTTGTGAAAAAGCGTAGCTTTGTGGACGAGACTTCGTCAGACTTCACACCCCGGAAATGGTCGAAACAGGAATATGCAGCAAGGTTATGAGGGTCGCGCCCTTTAGGGTATGTCATTCCCTTCTGGAAAAGGGTGGTGTCAGGTATGGAGCCGTGATGATTAACCTATGTGGTTGCTCCAATCTCATTTTCTGTGTGGTTGTTGCTTTGTGATCGAGAGCCCTCGGATAAAGGTCCCAAAGGACCCGGGGGTGGCATATTCATGTAGTAGTTACCTAGTTATAAAGGTAACCCGGCCTTGTGTTGGCAGAGAGCTGGTTAAGTTCTCGGGACGTCCTGCCGGAGGCTATCCCATGTGGCAGTAGGAAGTTGCTTAGCCTGAACATTTGTTGGAAATCCAAAGAAACAATACGAGCCTTGTACGGTTTTAGTTGTATAACCTGCCATGGAATGTGGCGGTAACCTGCTATTGAACATGGTAGCTATAGTAGGCATACGATAATGGTCGTATGTTGGCTATGATTTATATTATACTTTCGAAATGTTTTCATCACTATGCATTAAAAATAATTTCAAAAATGATTTTTTTTGCGTAGTAAGCATCTTTGACTATCATAAGGAGAAATCTCCTCCAATTCTGCGTTTGCATTGTGTGTGCGCGAGGAGGCCTTATGGTAGTTTCATTTTTCAAAAGCATTGCGGATATTTTTCACTTCCCTTGTTGTTGTTGTTTTAAAAGTTAAATAACTGTTTTGAGTTCTCACACCAGTCCCATGACTGACCTGGAGTTTATTGTTCTCTTCCTAAACTCTGGGTGCCCATAATTTTCCACACGGGCAGTCTAGAGTCAGGTTATCAGGATATTTTGGAATTTAGGAGTTGCTGTAGAAATCTGAAGGCAAGCTGGATGGCATGGCGTATTCACTTGTATATAGTATTTCTTTTCCGTTGTTTGTTGTTGTAAACTCCAATAATGTGATGTAATGTAATAAATGATATAGTTCTTTTATTTTAGTGATATTCATTTATCTATTATATGTTGTTCCGCTGCGATTGTGAGATTCTGATATTGTTCTGTTGTTTCCTTCTGTTCCGTTCTATCCTTTTCTCTCTGCTTCTATCTTTTTCTTCTTCTTAAAACCCTAAGGGTTCAGTTTTCCGGCATTCGATTGTTCGACAGTTGATACAGTGGACGTATTAATGTCGATTTTCGAGAGTCGAAGAATCGGGTCTTTACAGTATGCTTAATTAAGAAAATGTCGATTATGTTAAATCATAACAAGAACTAAAATACCTTAAATCCATTACAAAAGCTATCATCAGCATCAGTAAGAATGAATACTTAACTACGATTTATCATCCAACTAAAACATTTACACCAAAATAAAATACAGCTTACTTGTTCCGCATTTAAATTTGAGGTGATTGCAGAGATTGCTCGATGAAAGTATTTTAGTTTAAGCTGAAATCGACGAAGCTGAAATTGATGAAGCTGAAGTAGTTGTAATTTAAATGTGCCTCTGATAAATGATTTGTAATCGTTTTAGCAGAAATATTGGAAAGGGAAATCAATCGTTTGTTTTGTAAAACCAATTTTTGGTTTTGGTTTGCAACTCTGAAAAATGGTAGAAAGCGAAAAAGAAAATGGAATGGAAGAAGGGCATGAAGTAACAGATTGAAGGGCTGACGTAACGTGAATAAAATTTTGTCTTGCAAATTAATTATTTTAAAGATGTGTCCTACAAACTTATTGTTTGATGAAAGAAGGCCGTTACGGTAAAATTCTCCTAATAGATATTTATTGGAAGTTTATATTCAATAATAAATTAAATAACAATTTGACTGGCAATTTATATGCAATAATCGATTAAATAACAATTTAATTCAAATAAATTCAGTTTAACTGAGACAATGATCAAAAATAGGTCTAACGGTCATAAATAAATTTCTAGCCACAACATAAATCAATTTAACATACATAAGAAATTTTAGCCGTTGTTAGTCGGTTAAAACACTTACCTTGTGAATTTAAATTGAATTTAAATCCAATTTAAACCCAAAATTTGAGCAGTCTCAGAATACGTCCAAACATGCGTCAAAATGTCCGTAATTTTGATACGATTCTAGCAGAGAAAACCGCGCGTGAATTCGACCTCGTATGCAAAAGTTATGGTGATTAATAAGATATAGATTTCAAATATACAATAAATAAAAAATAATAATACCAGACAAATGCAAGTTGACTACCACGTCACTGCCTTCATCTTCCACTCACGCACAAGTAGAACACGGTTTCGCTCGAAACCCTCAGTAGCCACGAGCCCAGATCGCGCGCGCGCCACCGCGCCTACACGCCGCCGCGAGCCTCCTCACCAAAAACTAGCCGATCTGCCTTCCCCGAAGCTCCGACCGCTTGTGCGACCACGCGTCCATTCGCGTTCATCGAAGACACAGTAGTCTCCACATCAAACAAACTCTAACTAAATTTTTCAAGTCGATCCAACCGTCAATGCATCAAACAAACTACGCTGATGCAAACCCCTCAGACGACTCTACAATACCCCTCAGATGATTCGCCGATCAGTCACAGTTCATCAAGACGCGATGAATGGCCGAATTTTGTTCTTCCATTTATGGACAAACAGAAATCCAAATCGAAAAACGAACAACAGAATTGACCTACGCTCATTGAGAGCTTCAAACGGTATCAAATTTGATATGGTTTGTGGAGTTTAAAATTTTGATTTGAATTTGATATTGAAATTAGACTGTGAAATTCATGGTTTTGTCTGCCATTGAGAAGGAGGAGCAACAAAAGTTTTGTACATACAGAAATGAGAAATAGAAAGGCTGCTAGGGTTTATAATGACATGTATATAGGCTGAAGAAAATAGAATTTGAATGGGATCAATTGGTTTAGAAATTTGAACGATAATGGCTCGAAAAGCCCGTTCTGACTACGGAACGAAAATGGGTCAACCCATATATCAAAATAGATGTTTTTAAATATTTTAAATATAATGGAATAGGTTCCAAGTCCAAATTCCATCGTATGAAGAAGTTATGCTAAAAATCAAGTTATTTCAAATTGATTTCTAGGCGTTTCGAGTCCGTACGATCAAATGACAAGCCCGATCGCTACGAAACTTGAAATCCTACAATAATTCACTGTTACGGATCCAATGAAACTAGTTTTGTCGAAATCCGAGTCAGTGGCCAAAATGACTATTTTTCAGTTAATTAAATAAATATTAAATTAATTATATCACTTTTTGACTCAAATAAATTAACCAACCAATTTTCTCATTTTTTTTGATTTCATAAACATTTATAATAACTTAAAACAAGTTTCCATGTTGATCCAAAGCTAATTATTTCACTAATTATAAGGTTTACTTTCAATTTCAATAAATAAGAAATTGTAAATTAAAATTTCAATGTTCCATTAAATTGACAATTTCTTATTATCCAATCCGTTATTATCAGATGGGTGAAATTAGCATTGGTCCAATATTCATTACATTAATATTCTCAAATCCCATCTAAATTCCCAATAACGTAATATTTAAATATTTAATTTCCCTTTATTGTAATTAATCCAATTTCGGAAATTTTAAATTCTAGTAAATTAACAAATCTTGATTTCCATTCTCTATATTCAACCAATTATCATTTTATGAATAGAATTAACATTATTTCCGAATATTAACTTAATTTACATCACATAATATTTAATTTAGATTTATTGCGATAAATTCCAATTCAACTTAACGGATTAAATATATAGGTAACTTATAATAATTGTTTACAAACCAATGTTACAGTTACTTACATAACAATGGTTTACTCACTTACCATTTGTTAAATTTTATTTCGTTAAATAAATCCCATATTCACATTTTTTCTCATATATTAAATTTTATAACTAAGTATACGTTACAACCAAATGGTTAATATTAGCTTTTATTATCAGTGTTACCATCCATTTTAGCTATTACTTCATTATCAAATTATCAATTTCTATTTCTTTCAATATTTAATTACCAAAACCCTATCAAGTTAACAAATTTAATTATCAAAATTTACGGGTCATTACAAGCGAGCCATGTACTATATTTTTTTGACTTAAACCTTATGCTTTCTATTTTAACAACGTCATCGAGGATACAATGCCGTTTTAAATTATGAATTTCGACGTTGTTCTAAAATAAAACCTTGAATGGTGGCGATTCATGAACTATATGTTTTTGACTTAAACCATGGGGATACAAAAGTACTTTTGTAGTGGGTTCGACATAGATCATATGGGGAAACAAGTGTATGTCATTTTAAAATGTTATAATTGTTAAAGAGAGATAACCTAATTGGGGACACAGTAGATATAGGTTAAGCATGTGGGTAGCATGGATCAAAATGAAATGTGTGGGTGACATGGGTAAAATAGAGACGTATGGGTAACATGAGTTAAAAGGCTAAGTGATGGGTTCATCGTCATCCAAGGAAAATTATGGGATGTGAGATGGATAGTCTACATCATGCTAGAGATTTATAATCTCTATGAGAATTATGAAGGGTTCATAGTCATCCTAGGAAAATTATGGGATGTGTGATGGATAGTCCACATCATTTCTAAGTTAAATGGAATATGTGTCATAGATAGTCCATAAAATTTTAAATGATTAGACCATATGTAATGGGTAGCCAATATGATAGGGGATGGGTAGTCCAAGTAATAAATATATGTGACATGGATAGTCCACATAATTCTAAATATGTTTAAATGTGAGGTGGGTAGTCCACATAATTACTAGATGAGTGGTCGGATTAAAATAAGATGATACTCGGTTTGAATTGTGTCGTATAGTCATTTGAAATTAAGATGGATAATTTAATGAATTGGTATGGGTAATCCAATATGTATTGAATGATTGTAAATGTTATTTTCTATGTTCTAACCATTGTAGTTATAGGAGCATAGTACATGGTTGTCGTAACGACCAAGAATTTCAGTCATTCGAATTTGGAACATTTAATTTATTTTAAATATTGAAAAGTAAATTTTATAAGTTAAATAACTTATATTTCGAATATAGTGACTTTTTTGATAATTAAATTGTTTGATTTGAATAATTGGAAATGTTTAAATAATTGAATCATGAATTTAACATGAATGAAAATGATTTCTAAAGTTAATTCAAATTCTGTTTGAATAATAATAGAGATAGTAAACTATTAAATTTTGATTTAAAAGTGATTAAACTAATTTTTGAAATTAGTCGCTTAAAATTAACATGTAAAAATAGCTTTTTGGGGACAGATTCGGGTTTTGACGAAACCAGTCATCAGATCTGTAATAGTGAATTATTTTACGTTGTCGAATTTCGTGGTGATTGGATATATCTTTTGGTCATGCGAGTTCGAAATGCATAGAAATTAATTAAAGGAATTTTAATTAAAGTAATTCAATTTTTAAAAGCTAACTTATGTACATGATGGAATTAGCTTCCAGTATATATTTCATTGTGTTTGGAATAGGGGTATAACATATAGTCAGACGACCCAATTCGTTTGGAGTCCAAATTTTGATGTGTGCATAGTGTCGAGTTTATTTTCTATAATTAACCATCAACTCCATCCATTTTCAAAACCTAACCCTAAAAACAATTCCAGCCGCCATTAAAATAAATCCATCCAACGACCATTATTGCACGATGAGCTAGGAGCGAAATTAGTCAAAATGTCCAACATGAAAGTTGGAGAGCTCGACTCCACGAATGAATCTATATAGATGGATCGTCGAATGGTCGAAGAAGGCAACGAAAAATTAGTCGCGCTCTTCTGTAGGTCGAGAGGGGGTTTTCGCGATTTCCAACATGACGTGCATGCGCGGTCAACAGGCAAGGGCGGAGCATGGTTGTGCGTAAGAAGGCGGCACGACGGTGGGTCAGTTCGGTGATAGGTGGCTGGGTCACGATCGGCCAACGGAAAAAAAGGAAACAACACGTGGGCGCGGCACGCACGAGGCCGTAGGAAGGCAGCGGTAGGTCGGCGGTGGGGTGGCACATGGCAAGGCGGCTCGCTATCGTGATGCTGGTTAGCGTTCTGGCTAAGGCGTGCATGATCGAAGAAAAATAAAAAAATAAAAAACGTGGTTTCCTGGGAGGGAAGAAGGTGATTTGGGTAGAAGTTTAAATTTTTCAGTTTTGTTAATTTTGATATTAATGATATCGAATATTTATAAATTCATAACTTTCTCGTATGAGGTCCATTTCGACCGTGACAAGTTGCATTGCTTTGCGTTTGTATCAGCAAGCACTACGCTATGGAGTTGGATTAGACGAATTTGGAGCTAGTTGGAATTTTGGATTAAACTGAATGACCGTTCAATTTTAATTCAAAACGAAGTGCTTTTTCTATTTATACTATTTTTTTGAGTAAAATCGCCTCTCTGGCCAGCTTATATTTTTATATAAGTGGGAATGATTTAATGTATGTTGATTGTTGCTTGTTTGGATGGTATGCTGTTTATTAGTTTGTTTGAAAATATTCCCGCCCCTAGAGCGAATGAGACATTATACGTTCCAATGTATGAGTAGATGACCCTTTGTATACGAATCCTAGCTCGAAGCAGTTGATTTTATATGATTTGATTATATGCTGTATGTGATGCATGGAGACAAGTTGGAGGGATCCAACAGGATTCCTCACACTGTTGATTTTATTTTGATATATGACGTGTTTGGATGCCAAATTTGATGACATGGATTTGTTTTGCTTATTTGGTGCTATGGTGGCAATGAGCCTTATTTTTGGTATTTTGAGATGTTAAAAATAGTGATTTTGATTTAGAATGATTTTCAGAGTGATTTTGGAAGTATATATGTTTTAATAATTTTTAAATTATTAAAAGGAAGGAATTTGTTTTTAAACAAATACAAAGTATGATTTTGGATGTTTTAAAAATATGGTTTTGGTGAAATATTTTTAATATAGATTTTTGAATATTTTATAAAGGATTTTTAAAAGCGATATTTTATAAATAAAGAAATAGATTTAAAATCAAAGTTTGTAAATATGGTGTGTTGATGTCTGGAGATTAAAAAAATCACTAAATCGTCTACAAACATCCGAGCTGAGATTTGAGGTTCCTTGCATGCATGATGAAGATTAAAGCCACGTTGGCTAATTATCCTGTTTATCATTGCAATCCCATCACCAGAATGAAAATATACGCAGATAGTGGATCTCCTTGCCTTATTCCTTGCTTACCGCCAAAAAAACCAGCAGTCATTCCATTGACGATGACAGAGTAGTTCGGAGTAGAGATACATTCGTAAATCCATGTAATAAAATGAGGCGGAAAGTTCATGTATCCCATGATTCTTACTATACTATCCCATTGTAACATGTCGAAAGCCTTCATGATATCGAGTTTCATCATTACTTTCGGAGGAGAATTCTTTCTATTATACCCTTTTAGCACCTCATGAGAAAGAAGGATATGGTCAAGTATGCTCCTTCCAGGCAAGAAAGCAGCTTGATTCTTGGAGATAATGGAAGGAAGCACATCCTTAAGTCTAGAGGCAATGACCTTGGAGATGCATTTATATATGGTGTTGCAACAAGAAATAGGGCGAAAGTCATTCACGTGATGAGCATTATTGAGCTTAGGGATCAAAGCAATATTGGTGTAGTTAAAAGATCTATAGATTTTGGCCTTCTTAAAGAAAAGTGTTATAGCATTACACACATCAGTTGAAACAAACGTCCAACAGGAAGTGTAGAATTTAGCATTTAATCCATCGGGACCACCACACGAGTTAGCATTGAGAGAGAACATTGCTTTTTCTATTTCTTCATGAGTAACTTCTTTGCATAATGAGGCGCAATCTTCAGCTGATAATCTAGGTAGTATGTCAGAAGGGATATCATCAATAGTAGGGGTGAAGTTGTTATCGTTGCCGTACAGGGAAGAGAAATGTTGGACAATAGCCGATTTCACTTCAACATCAGTTGTTTGAAGGACACCGTTCTTATCGTGTATTGATGCTATATTCTCTCTTCGTTGCTTATTCTTGAGACTTGCATGGAAGTAGGCACAGTTCCTATCTCCCTTCTCTCTCCATTTTATTCTAGACTTTTGCCGTAATGTATCACTTTCTTTAGCTAACGCTTCGTAATATTTCCGGGTCAGAGTACTTTCAATTGTAGCGAGATTTTCATCACTAGTATTCGACAACATAGCTATCTGCACCTCTACCATCTCTGCCTCAATCATTGTACTCATTTTTGCACCTTTACCAAATCTTTTAAACGACCACACTTTCAAGACTTCTTTCATTTCTTTGATTTTTTTCTGCAAAATATATAAGTGGTTACCATACTTAGTTTTACTCCAAGTGGATAATGTAATAGTTTTAAAGTCAGGCTCTAGAACCCAAGAATTAAAAATTTTAAATTTGTTTTTCCTCTCTTGTCCGCTTCACGTAGATGAATAATTTGAGGAGCGTGGTCTGATAGGAGAGGAGGTGGAAGGTTACTGTAAAGAAGAGGCCATTTGTCAAGAGATGTTTGGTTCGTCAATGAGTGGTCAATCCTAGAAAAGATCCTATTGCCTTGCCGTCTTTTATTATTCCATGAATACTGCATTCCAACAGATTTAACAGGAACAAGATCAGCTTGATTAATGGTATCTGCATGAGGCTGAATTTCATTAAGACATAGGGGATTACCTCCAACTCTGTCAGAGAGAGTGAAACAACAGTTGAAGTCTCCAAAAATTAACCATGGCTGGGAGATCTGTCTCAGGACAGGGATAACCGTAAATAATGAGGCACGTGCTGCAACAGTGTTGAATGCATAGACGAAGGTGACATAGAAGTTGGAATTATCAGAGGAATTATGTGCATGACAATGAATTAACTGGGGAGTGGAGAGGATAGAAGTTAATTGGACATGAAGGGGATTGAAGAGAATCAAAATTCTACCATATGGAGCTTCATTAAGATTATGGATGTAGCTCCAATCAGATTTTACATAATTAGCTGCCTTGATAATCAGAGCAAGATTTAACTTAGTTTCAAGTATCACAAGAATCGATAACTGTTGAGTGCTGATAAGTTGTTGACATTGATCAAGTTTGATGACGTGGTGACCTCCACGTATATTCCATGCTCCAATATTCGACATCATTGGAGAGCACGGGCATTAAGCATTTCTATCTTCATTCTCCTAGCTACTGCTTGTGAAGAGGACAAGTAGTTAGGAGTTTTATCTGAAAGAGGTTTAACTAAACTATTCGTCATGCCGTCATTGCAGGAAGCCAAACAAATAACTGAAGAACGAGGAGTAGAGGTATGAGGAGAAGTTGGAGGGGAGAGAGGAGATGTTGGAGGAGGCGGTTTGTAGGCATGAGGAGGCATGAGGTTGGAATACGTACGAGTAAGAGATAGGTTAGGAGATTTATCATTAATTGAGGGAGAGGTATCTGAAGAGTTTTCTTTGGTGGTGTCAGTCGTGCATGTTTGTGCACATTTGTTTGTGTCAGTTTGCATGTATTCAGTATTTTTGAGGTAAGCTTTCTTCTTTTTACTCCTTTTGTCTTTCTTTCCACCTGAGCTAGGCTCCAATCCATGTTTATTCTTCACATTTTTACCACTTTCTTCACTTTCTGTAATGTTTATTTCTGGTCCTTCAAGATTATTAACTTTCTCCAGCATTTGTAGAGGGTTTACTGTTTTCACATGTTTTGCATCTTTGTAGGTTGTGTTGATCAACATTGTTTGGACCTCTGCATCTTTATTCATTTGGACTTCCATATTACTAATAGCTACATCACCTGTTCCATCCTCTTTCAAACTCTCTTTATGCTTCTCAGTAAAAGTATGTGCCTCCTCCAGATCTTGTAGAACATCAAATTTATTGTAAATCAAGAGATTATCTTCAATGTCATCATTTACACTAGCGTCATTTTGCACATTTCTTTTGTCCTTATCCACAATGTCAGAACTTGTTAGAGTGTCAGTTGTAATACTCTCTTTTCCTACCCCATATTTCTCATAGTTCAAACAGCATTATCCATTTTCCTGCTCAACCATTTCCTCCTCCTCAACCTTTTCATCATCTTCAATACTATCCCTTACTGCTTCATTTACCTCTACTTCATTCCTTGCTCCTGTTTGTTCCAAGCTAATGTTCTTCACTAAAGAGTCAATTGCTTTACTTTTCACACATTGCTATTTTCTGATATTCTGTTTCCTGAATGCTCTGACTTTTGTGTGAACTTGGATAATCTCTGCCGTTTCTTCGCTGTCCTCCTTGCTGTCAGCTGTTGTTGCTTTTTCATTACTTTTTATGCTACTTTTCTCCTTTTTATCACAACTAACAGTTGTGTGTCCAAATTTCTTGCACTCAACACATATGTGAGGTCTCCATAGATACTGGACATTGATTTTCTGATAACCTCCTTCCACTAGCTTGAACATAAACTCCTCAACTAGCTCCCTATCAGGTCTGACTTTAATCAGGCATTTCGCATAGCTCAACCTCTCTTGCTTTTCCGTCATTTCATCCATACACAACAATCTTCCCAAGTGGCTACTAAGCCAATTTATACCTAGAGGCGACCAGGCATAAATAGGTAGATTATACAAGTGAACCCAAACTGGAACCGCAGTGACAGAACAAGTAACATTACTGACTCCAGCATCGTATTGTTTTATGATGAATAATTTATTATTCATAATGATAGGATCACTCTGTATAATTTTTTCCCTGTCATCAGAACAAGTTAAGTTGAATAAAAATATGATACCATCTGATTTGACAGTGACTGAGCCTTTTAATCTCCAAATGTTCTTAAGTTTCTGAACTACCGCTGTATACGATAATGGATTATCCAAGAAAAAACAAACTATAGTATCTTTCCAGATCACATCACCTGCGGCAAGAACATCAGGCGGAGGCACTAACATATTATCTTCATACACAGGGGACATGTCAACGAGGATGTACTTCCCAGCGTTCTTGGGTTTACGCTTGAAAAGAGAAGTCCATTTCCATTCACTTTGTTCTAGGAGGGGAGGAGCAACTGGCTGAGTTGATGGAGAAGAACTGACAGGTGGTCGAAATGGTAAGGGAAGGGGGTTAGGGGGAACATGAGAGGGGATGTTTGGTGGAATAGCTGAAAGTACAGAAGAGGAAGAAGGAACTGTGTAACATCCCGGAATTTTTAACACGGGAATTGTGAACATTTAATTCAATTTAAATGTTTACTATGGGTTTAAGATTTATTTTGAACTAAAAGGATTGGTTTAAATCATAATAACAAGTTAAAATTTCTAAGGTGGAAAATTTAATTTGAAATTGAACAATAATAATTTAAATATTCGGGATTGAAATAAAAGTTAATCTGGATGTAAATAGTGATAAAAAAGGTTTTAAAAATTTATTTTGAGTTAGTTGAATGTAAATAACGTAGTGAGAATTTAGAAGAATTTTAAAGTTGATAAATTAATATTTGGGATTTTATATTAGTTTAAAAATGAATTTAATATTATTAAAATGAAATTTAATCGGATTTTGGTTCGGAATGAGCCTGAATGATTTTTAATGTGATTATAAAATTTTATTTGAATTACTGTTATGTTAGTAAAATTTTAAAAGTAAAAATTTAAGCGGTTTCGACAATTATGAAAATCGCTTGATTTAATAGACGAGTTAAAATAGCTTTCTGGGACACAGTCTCGGAATTCGACGAAACCGGTTCCATTGGATCCGTAATAGTTAGTTATTATCGGATTTCAAATTTTCGTAGCAATCAGAGTTGTCGTTTGACCCCGGCAGCTCGAAACGCATCGAAAATCGTTTTAATCGATTTAATTTTAAATTGATCGTTTAATTCCGTAACTCGCACATACGACCGAATTAGCTTACGAAGCCTGTTCCATTGTGTTCGGAACGCGGAGAAACCTTAGAATCGCCTATCAGAACGTGAGGATTGAAGTTCGTTTGCATAAGTTGTTAAACTGAGAATTATATTAATAAAGTAATATTAAAACTATTTTATATATAATAAATATCTTCAAAACCCTAGCATTCGTATGGGAGCCGCCGTTTTATCATTCAATGGCCGAGAATATCCCCCTTTTTCCCTCTCAAATCTCTCCTCATTCATCGATTTATCGTGAAAGTTTCCAACTGCAAAATCGACGAGCTCTCCGAGCACTACATAATCAGCGGTCGAGATGGATTTTTACGTAGCGTGGAGGGAGAGTTTTCGTCGCGTTCGTTGGCCGTTGTCTTCGTGTTGCGCACCGAGTGGGACCACCGAGCTCGGTCGTTTTCTCGTCGTTGGTGGAGGCCGCGGTGAGCTACGCTGTGGTGGGTCCAGATCGAAGTGGAGATGGCCATGGGGTGTCGCGACAGGGATAAAGGAGATCGACGTTGGGTTCAAGTGTGCGTTTGCATCCTGGAGCGAGTCGCGTGCGTGAAGGGATTAGGGGAGAAGCTATCGGCCGTATTGTTTTGGGTAAATATAAAAATAAAATAAAGAAATTGTTTTAAATTTAAATTCAAATCTTTAAATTTGAATAACTAATTCATACGTGGTCAGATTCAGACGAAACAGGAAACGCCGGAATCGCAAAGACGAGTGCTTCGAGATGGTGCAGATCCGGATTTATTCCGAGCAAGTAGAAATTTGAGTTAAATCGAACGTCGTTCGGTTTAATTTGAATTTCGAACGCTCGCCGAAACTCAAGGTGAGTTATTCTCACTCACATCTGGATACTAGTAAAGTAGACAGCTAGTATTGATTGTTTGTTTGGATGTTTAGCCGAATATGTTAATTATTATCAAATTGAATTGATATATATTTGGTTGTGCTAATATTTGTGGATGCAGGGAAAAACAGGTTGGAGGGATCCAACTGGATTCCTCACAATGTAGTATTATTTTTATAATCGATGATGATGCCTGTTTATATATTGTGGATGATAATTTTGGAATTAGCTGGTATTGTGATATTGTGGTATAAATTACCAATCCAGAATATTAATTATAAGAAATTTGGAGTTTTAAATTATAAAGGAATTAAATTGGGTTTTCAAAAAGGAAATTAAGAAATTTATAAATAAGGAATTTAAAGAGTATAAGAAATTAGAATCTATTGGATGGAAAACTGAAATAAAATTCAATTGGAATAATGCTGAGTAAATTATAAATCCATAATTAATTTTAAATGGATAAATTGAATTTTTTGAGAGATAAAAGGTATTGTTAAATAATGGATTTAAAAGAATTAAAATCTGAAATCTATTTAAAAATGGAAATTGAAAATTTGTAAAGATAAACAAAGAGAGATGTTATAAATTGACAAATGTGAAAGTAAATTTATGTTATTAAACCATAAAACTAAATTGAATAAATAGACAGAAATCGTGAGAAGGATTTCTGCGATGTTTAAGAGGATATGAGATTCCCTGGGAAGAACCAAGTTTGAGTTAAACTGACTTTATAAAAAGAAAATTTAAAAAAAAAAAATTAAGTTTGTTTTAAAAGAGTGTTTTGGGAATTATTATTTTAAAGTAATTATAAGTATATTAGCAATAGTAAATTTTATAAATACCTTGATAATTATTTGAACAAATGGATTTGTATCAAAGCTAGTTTTGACCTAAGTTATATTAAATTAAGTATTCATCTTTTACAACCTTATTTTTAGAATATAGATTAACTAAACCCATACTTTAAATCAAGTTATATCTTATAAAGTAGTTTTACTTTAAATATTTTGAAAATTTTATTTTGAGTAAATAACTAGAAGTAAATTTGCATATTAAAGTATATTTCAGTATAAACTGTTTTTAATTATTTTAAATCTAAATGGTTTGAACTTGGTTATTTCCAATGGGAATATATGGTAAAGGATTTACCTTGTAAAGGAGGAATTTTGGGAAATGTTTTCAAATGAGATTTGAAAATTTGGTAATATATCTTTTGAAGATATTCGAAGCAAATAAATAATTTGGGAATTATTTATTTTGTGATGGATGCTATGGATGTTTATGAATATAAATTGTTAGTTAAATCACCGACTATCAATATTGGACAATGCGTGATCGTTTCGAAGAGACCGGGATCGAGATTTATTTCTCGAAAACCACTTCGATCCGATTTGTACGTTTCGTGCGAAAAACGTGTTCGGAGTCGAAGATGGAGCAGTGAAGTGCAAGGGCTAGTCGCTACTAATCCTGAGGATATTTCCAAAATGGATGTAGTAGGAGTAGTGCCTTCGGTTCCGTTCGAACCCGGGACGGACTTGTATGGACGAATGCTTGCGAAACATCTTCAGGTGGGCGATGGGCATTCTAAGTGAAAACGTTCTAAAGGTAACGCTTAGCCTCAAGCCTCATCAACCGGGAATGACTGAAAATCAGGGGATATGCAGCAAGGTTAGGTGGGTCATGCCCAAGCAGGACAAGATATTTCCCCTGTCTAGATGTCCCTTATATATTTCGGCTTAGTGGGTGGTTGGTCGCGCCAACCACGGGGTTTATCTTGTTCGGGACTGTTCAGTAAGGAATGGTTCAGGCATTGTGTTGCAGGGGATGAAGGGAGTAGTCCTCGGTACGGTGATCTAGGCCCCGTACTGTGACAGGTGGTACCCCAGTGCCTAGTCATTGTTGGAAATCCATTTTCCCTACGAGCCTTGTACGAGTTTTGTTTGTATTACCCACTTCGGTGGCTAGTAGCTGGAATTTAATAGATGTAACAATTTCGGCTATTTTATAAGTATTTGTAGATAGACCCTATTATAATATCAGAGGATTTCTATAAAAATTGTTTTAGCTATCGTAAGGTAAAAACCCGACATGTTTATTTGTGGCGTGGTCTTACGAGATGCTTTTGTTTTCAAAGGATTTTTGAAACTTTAATAATCAATTTGGATGCATTATTATCAGCTGGTATTCCAGACTGACTCGGGTGTTATTTCATTATAATGCTCGAGTCAGACCGAGTATTATTTGTACAGGACTTGATGCTATGGAGCAGGAGAGGAGCTGGAGTCCGAGACGTATTATATGTACCTATATACATCCGCTGCTATGATTATATGGTATGACTGATTAGTGATTGTTGATGTATGAGATACTCTGATGATATGATGTATAAAACAGTTATAGATTTTATTTTTGTGTAAAGATCTATAGTTGCTATTATATTTTATTCCGCCGCGACTGTGAGATTCTGATATTGTTTAGTTTTCTTCTTCTTCTATCTCTTCTTCTTTAACCCTAATGGTTCGTAATTCTGTGCCACTTGAGTTAATAGAGGTAGAATAGTATTGATTCAAGGGGTACGGATTTGCAGGCTGTCACACTTGGTATCAGAGCTTAGGTTGGCGACAACCTAGGCTTTGGTGGCGTAGTTACTCATTAAATAGAGTCAATAGTACTCTATAATGAGTTGAGTGTAATAATAGCTATGAGAGCGTACTTGTTAGTGCATATAAAATTGTTTTTCTACTGTGTTGACTTATCGGTTGAGTGTTTATGAATTCTGATCGGTGCGGGAAGTACAACCGTATCGATAGGGGTTTCTAAACTCTTAAACAAGATAAACCGACATAGTATTGTTTTTTTTTTAAAAAGTGGGTAAATGAAATAATTTAACCCAAAATTATATTTTGATATAAAAGAAATGATTTTCTAGCTTATTACATATTGGGTGTTTGTTGGTTGTTAATACCATGATCAAGTAAGAATCTTGAATTTGATCAAAATTTGAAATAATAAGCTAATAAGAATTTAAATATTAAAATGGTTTATAACCCAATAGAATTAATTAAATATGTTGTGAATAAGAAGTGAAATTAAAATTTGAACTGAACCAGAATTTAAATCCCGGAAGTTTTGAAAAAGATTTTAAATAAATTGGAAATAAGGGTTTGGGAAATTTAAAATCTTGGAAATATTTGGAAATATTTTTCCAAGTGTTTGAAAGGTAATAATGGAATATTGTTTTGAGAAGTATTTTTTGAATGGTACTATTTTGAAAGAATTTGGGAAATTAAGAAGCATTGAACTCACTTCAGTCGCTGGAAAATAATCCTGATGATGCTGGCCACATCATTAGAATTCATTTTCGAGTTTCTAAAGTGATGGATTGCTTCCCTAGTATTTGGTTATGGTATTATTTGGATTTGTTGGGTATATTAGTTGTTTTGGTAATTTCAAAAGAGGAAATTCGTTTTGGTATAAACAAATTGTTTTGGGATATGAACAAATTGTTTTGTTATAACCAAAATGGTTTGGAAAACATGGAGATTTGATTGATATACTAAATGAGTATATATATTGATTATTATTTCAAAATGGTTTTGAAATAAAACTGGAAAATTGAATTCTGGAAAATTCTATTTAAATAATGTGTAAAGTTAAAATGAATCAACTATTGGGCTTATTAAGTGAAGTTGATATGAATAAGAAGGAGGAAATGAAAATTTTAATCTTGAAAATTAAAATTTAATTTGAGTAATTGAAAGTGAATAAAATATGTTGAAGTGAATGGAAATTTGAATTTAACTTGGATAAGTTGAAAATAAATTGGACGTAAAATAAAGTTAATATGGATTAAATTAAAAAGTAAGTTGAATTTGAAATTGTGGGTCATAGTGAAATAAATTGAACGCCTGAGCTATCAGGTGTTATGCTTATAGTTTGAAACTATGGGTTTGGAATTAGCAAAGGATTCGGGTGAGAGAAAACTTATATCCTTAATAATTCAGCGATATATATATATATATATATATATATATATGTGAATCTGAAATTGTGATTATAAGATGTAGATGGATTAAAAGAGAGCTATATAAGCTTTTAAAATAAATAAGTTGGTGAACTTATATAAATAAAAATGGAATTATAATTACAATGAGGAAATAGTGGAATGGTATGGTAAATTCAAATCTAATCTCAAATGAAATGTGAATTGAGATAAGGTAAAGTGGGCTATAAAGAAGTGAATGAACTTCACTTAGTAAACAAGTTTTGAACTTGTATATGGAGAATTAAAATTTGAGAATTTGAAAATTTAATTAAATTTAAATGAATTGGAATTAATTTGAATTGGATATAAAGGTGAAATGTGAATTGTTGATTATTACCTAAAGAAATTCACATACTTAAGTTATTAAGTGCTATAATTTAAACTTGTGAATATAAAATGGAAATAAACTTAGATAAGAAATCTAAAATCTTGAATGAAAGTAAAATTTTAATCCCTAAATGGAGAGAGTTGAATGGTGTGGAAATTCAAAATTTGACCATAAATGAAATGTAAAGTGGGAACATAAATGTGGATGTTCTTGAGTTAGCAAATAAGTCTTGGACTTATGTATGGGAAAAATGGTGATATTATAAATGAATTCAAAATGAATTGAGGAAGTGAATTAAAACCTAATATGGATTAAGTTAGTGGCTAAGTTAAATTACAATTAATGGGGAATTGTGTTGAAATGAATAGAATTTTGATAATTGATCAACATTTGGAAAGTAAATAAAAATCCAATTGTGTGGCATGGGATTTAAATTTGTGGTAACAAATATTTATTGCGTAGATGGAAATGGACTTAGCTTATATTGGGATAGTTGAATTGTAAATAAATTCAACGGAAGGAAATAATTTGAAGTGGTTTCTTTGCTAATAAAATAAATCTAAAATGGATTGAATAAATAAGCAAAGTGCATTAAAATTTGTAAACGGATTAGAATTGATTTGGATGAGAATCAAATGAAAATAAAATTTTATTTATAAGAAGATAATGGAAATATTGTAAAAGAATTTAAGCAAATTGAATAATAATTGTGATTAAGCTTTTTAATGTTGTCTTGAATAAGATTTGTTTGGGAAATAAAGTTGAATTTCAAGTGGAATGATACTAATTAATTATAGTGATTAAGTAAGGATGTCTGGGTTGTAAATAAATCCAGGATGGAATGATAAAAGGAAACTTAAGTTGAATAATGGATTTGAAATATGAAATTCAAGACTTGGTTTTAAAATAATAATTAGAAGAATAATAAATGATAAAAACAATCTTAAGATAAATAATAAATTTGAAAGTGTGAATAAGAATGTGATTTAAAAGTTGAAATGGATGTTTCAGAATAGAGTAAAATTAATATAAATTAAACTAGAATGAATTGTAAATGGTTCTAAGCTTACGTGGTGATTATTTGCTTGAAGAAGCATTTGAAATTGAGTCTTAAATAAAGTGAACTGAATTGGAATCTAGTTGGTGATTTCGTATGTAGATGCATGTAAATTAAAAAGAAAAGTAAACGAATTAAAAGCATATATTTATATTATTGAAATAGAAATGAATTGGTTGAAATAAATATAAATGGTATATAATGAACTTGAATGTAAATCATTCGAGTGAAATAAGATGAAGTGGTTTGGATGAAAGTAGAATGGGCTAAAATCTTAATAAATAGATTTGAGTATAAAGGTAAGGTAAATGAATTAAATGCATATATTCATTATATTGAAGTGAATATGAATTTGTAGTAGTAATTATGAATTGGAATGGCCGAACTTGTATGTAATCCCTTTATGTGAAATAAAATAGAATTTGGCATTAGAAAAGGGACTTGTGCATGTTATAAAATATAGTTTACCTATGGAATTATGCAAATTGTTGATTGGATTATGAAATGGACATGTTTGGCTTGCATTTACATTGGAAATGTTATTAAAATGCTCATATCTTGAAACTGATGAGTTTGTTTGAGTTTAGTACAGGTGCGGGAGGCGTTCGAGAGAGTTGGAGCACGTATATGCGTTATATTAGCCTCTTGCTTTTAAAAATTTGCTAAAAAGGTACGCCTACGCTAATAAAATTGGGAGATGATATATATATTGTGATATATTTTGGTTTCCGACCGTGTGGGTCGATGTATATATATTTCTTTGTATCGCGATATCGCGAAAGCTCCTCCGTACAGGGGAGACTCTGCCAAAATTTTTTGGAAATTTTGGGAGTTAGAAAATTTTTGGGAATTTTGAAAGTCTGAAATTAACTTGGAAAGTTACAATTTAAAATTAAAGCTTTAAAGTAATTGAAACACATGGGTTTGGGAATTGAGCTAAAGGATTTTGGGAAGAGTATATAAGCTTTTAACTAAGCTAATGGGGTGAGTAAATGGGTTTGAGAGTATGTTCTACCTTATACAAATTTCGGGGACGAAATTTTTATAAGGGGGGAGGAATGTAACATCCCGGAATTTTTAACACGGGAATTGTGAACATTTAATTCAATTTAAATGTTTACTATGGGTTTAAGATTTATTTTGAACTAAAAGGATTGGTTTAAATCATAATAACAAGTTAAAATTTCTAAGGTGGAAAATTTAATTTGAAATTGAACAATAATAATTTAAATATTCGGGATTGAAATAAAAGTTAATCTGGACGTAAATAGTGATAAAAATGGCTTTAAAAATTTATTTTGAGTTAGTTGAATGTAAATAACGTAGTGAGAATTTAGAAGAATTTTAAAGTTGATAAATTAATATTTGGGATTTTATATTAGTTTAAAAATGAATTTAATATTATTAAAATGAAATTTAATCGGATTTTGGTCCGGAATGAGCCTGAATGATTTTTAATGTGATTATAAAATTTTATTTGAATTACTGTTATGTTAGTAAAATTTTAAAAGTAAAAATTTAAGCGGTTTCGACAATTATGAAAATCGCTTGATTTAATAGACGAGTTAAAATAGCTTTCTGGGGCACAGTCTCGGAATTCGACGAAACCGGTTCCATTGGATCCGTAATAGTTAGTTATTATCGGATTTCAATTTTCGTAGCAATCAGAGTTGTCGTTTGACCCCGGCAGCTCGAAACGCATCGAAAATCGTTTTAATCGATTTAATTTTAAATTGATCGTTTAATTCCGTAACTCGCACATACGACCGAATTAGCTTACGAAGCCTATTCCATTGTGTTCGGAACGCGGAAAAACCTTAGAATCGCCTATCAGAACGTGAGGATTGAAGTTCGTTTGCATAAGTTGTTAAACTGAGAATTATATTAATAAAGTAATATTAAAACTATTTTATATATAATAAATATCTTCAAAACCCTAGCATTCGTATGGGAGCCGCCGTTGTATCATTCAATGGCCGAGAATATCCCCCTTTTTCCCTCTCAAATCTCTCCTCATTCATCGATTTATCGTGAAAGTTTCCAACTGCAAAATCGACGAGCTCTCCGAGCTCTACATAATCAGCGGTCGAGATGGATTTTTACGTAGCGTGGAGGGAGAGTTTTCGTCGCGTTCGTTGGCCGTTGTCTTCGTGTTGCGCACCGAGTGGGACCACCGAGCTCGGTCGTTTTCTCGTCGTTGGTGGAGGCCGCGTTGAGCTACGCTGTGGTGGGTCCAGATCGAAGTGGAGATGGCCATGGGGTGTCGCGACAGGGATAAAGGAGATCGACGTTGGGTTCAAGTGTGCGTTTGCATCCTGGAGCGAGTCGCGTGCGTGAAGGGATTAGGGGAGAAGCTATCGGCCGTATTGTTTTGGGTAAATATAAAAATAAAATAAAGAAATTGTTTTAAATTTAAATTCAAATCTTTAAATTTGAATAACTAATTCATACGTGGTCAGATTCAGACGAAACAGGAAACGCCGGAATCGCAAAGACGAGTGCTTCGAGATGGTGCAGATCCGGATTTATTCCGAGCAAGTAGAAATTTGAGTTAAATCGAACGTCGTTCGGTTTAATTTGAATTTCGAACGCTCGCCGAAACTCAAGGTGAGTTATTCTCACTCACATCTGGATACTAGTAAAGTAGACAGCTAGTATTGATTGTTTGTTTGGATGTTTAGCCGAATATGTTAATTATTATCAAATTGAATTGATATATATTTGGTTGTGCTAATATTTGTGGATGCAGGGAAAAACAGGTTGGAGGGATCCAACTGGATTCCTCACAATGTAGTATTATTTTTATAATCGATGATGATGCCTGTTTATATATTGTGGATGATAATTTTGGAATTAGCTGGTATTGTGATATTGTGGTATAAATTACCAATCCAGAATATTAATTATAAGAAATTTGGAGTTTTAAATTATAAAGGAATTAAATTGGGTTTTCAAAAAGGAAATTAAGAAATTTATAAATAAGGAATTTAAAGAGTATAAGAAATTAGAATCTATTGGATGGAAAACTGAAATAAAATTCAATTGGAATAATGCTGAGTAAATTATAAATCCATAATTAATTTTAAATGGATAAATTGAATTTTTTGAGAGATAAAAGGTATTGTTAAATAATGGATTTAAAAGAATTAAAATCTGAAATCTATTTAAAAATGGAAATTGAAAATTTGTAAAGATAAACAAAGAGAGATGTTATAAATTGACAAATGTGAAAGTAAATTTATGTTATTAAACCATAAAACTAAATTGAATAAATAGACAGAAATCGTGAGAAGGATTTATGTGATGTTTAAGAGGATATGAGATTCCCTGGGAAGAACCAAGTTCGAGTTAAACTGACTTTATAAAAAGAAAATTTAAATAAAAAAAATTTAACTTTGTTTAAAAAGAGTGTTTTGGGAATTATTATTTTAAAGTAATTATAAGTATATTAGCAATAGTAAATTTTATAAATACCTTAATAATTATTTGAACAAATGGATTTGTATCAAAGCTAGTTTTGACCTAAGTTATATTAAATTAAGTATTCATCTTTTACAACCTTATTTTTAGAATATAGATTAACTAAACCCATACTTTAAATCAAGTTATATCTTATAAAGTAGTTTTACTTTAAATATTTTGAAAATTTTATTTTGAGTAAATAACTAGAAGTAAATTTGTATATTAAAGTATATTTCAGTATAAACTGTTTTTAATTATTTTAAATCTAAATGGTTTGAACTTGGTTATTTCCAATGGGAATATATGGTAAAGGATTTACCTTGTAAAGGAGGAATTTTGGGAAATGTTTTCAAATGAGATTTGAAAATTTGGTAATATATCTTTTGAAGATATTCGAAGCAAATAAATAATTTGGGAATTATTTATTTTGTGATGGATGCTATGGATGTTTATGAATATAAATTGATAGTTAAATCACCGACTACCAATATTGGACAATGCGTGATCGTTTCGAAGAGACCGGGATCGAGATTTATTTCTCGAAAACCACTTCGATCCGATTTGTACGTTTCGTGCGAAAAACGTGTTCGGAGTCGAAGATGGAGCAGTGAAGTGTAAGGGCTAGTCGCTACTAATCCTGAGGATATTTCCAAAATGGATGTAGTAGGAGTAGTGCCTTCGGTTCCGTTCGAACCCGGGACGGACTTGTATGGACGAATGCTTGCGAAACATCGTCAGGTGGGCGATGGGCATTCTAAGTGAAAACGTTCTAAAGGTAACGCTTAGCCTCAAGCCTCATCAACCGGGAATGACTGAAAATCAGGGGATATGCAGCAAGGTTAGGTGGGTCATGCCCAAGCAGGACAAGATATTTCCCCTGTCTAGATGTCCCTTATATATTTCGGCTTAGTGGGTGGTTGGTCGCGCCAACCACGGGGTTTATCTTGTTCGGGACTGTTCAGTAAGGAATGGTTCCGGCCTTGTGTTGCAGGGGATGAAGGGAGTAGTCCTCGGTACGGTGATCTAGGCCCCGTACTGTGACAGGTGGTACCCCAGTGCCTAGTCATTGTTGGAAATCCATTTTCCCTACGAGCCTTGTACGAGTTTTGTTTGTATTACCCACTTCGGTGGCTAGTAGCTGGAATTTAATAGATGTAACAATTTTGGCTATTTTATAAGTATTTGTAGATAGACCCTATTATAATATCAGAGGATTTCTATAAAAATTGTTTTAGCTATCGTAAGGTAAAAACCCGACATGTTTATTTGTGGCGTGGTCTTATGAGATGCTTTTGTTTTCAAAGGATTTTTGAAACTTTAATAATCAATTTGGATGCATTATTATCAGCTGGTATTCCAGACTGACTCGGGTGTTATTTCATTATAATGCTCGGGTCAGACCGAGTATTATTTGTACAGGACTTGATGCTATGGAGCAGAAGAGGAGCTGGAGTCCGAGACGTATTATATGTACCTATATACATCCGCTGCTATGATTATATGGTATGACTGATTAGTGATTGTTGATGTATGAGATACTCTGATGATATGATGTATAAAACAGTTATAGATTTTATTTTTGTGTAAAGATCTATAGTTGCTATTATATTTTATTCCGCTGCGACTGTGAGATTCTGATATTGTTTAGTTTTCTTCTTCTTCTATCTCTTCTTCTTTAACCCTAATGGTTCGTAATTCTGTGCCACTTGAGTTAATAGAGGTAGAATAGTGTTGATTCAAGGGGTACGGATTTGCAGGCTGTCGCACTTGGTATCAGAGCTTAGGTTGGCGACAACCTAGGCTTTGGTGGCGTAGTTACTCATTAAATAGAGTCAATAGTACTCTATAATGAGTTGAGTGTAATAATAGCTATGAGAGCGCACTTGTTAGTGCATATAAAATTGTTTTTCTACTGTGTTGACTTATCGGTTGAGTGTTTATGAATTCTGGTCGGTGCGGGAAGTACAACCGTATCGATAGGGGTTTCTAAACTCTTAAACAAGATAAACCGACATAGTATTGTTTTTTTTTAAAAAGTGGGTAAATGAAATAATTTTACCCAAAATTATATTTTGATATAAAAGAAATGATTTTCTAGCTTATTACATATTGGGTGTTTGTTGGTTGTTAATACCATGATCAAGTAAGAATCTTGAATTTGATCAAAATTTGAAATAATAAGCTAATAAGAATTTAAATATTAAAATGGTTTATAACCCAATAGAATTAATTAAATATGTTGTGAATAAGAAGTGAAATTAAAATTTGAACTGAACCAGAATTTAAATCCCGGAAGTTTTGAAAAAGATTTTAAATAAATTGGAAATAAGGGTTTGGGAAATTTAAAATCTTGGAAATATTTGGAAATATTTTTCCCAAGTGTTTGAAAGGTAATAATGGAATATTGTTTTGAGAAGTATTTTTTGAATGGTACTGTTTTGAAAGAATTTGGGAAATTAAGAAGCATTGAACTCACTTCAGTCGCTGGAAAATAATCCTGATGATGCTGGCCACATCATTAGAATTCATTTTCGAGTTTCTAAAGTGATGGATTGCTTCCCTAGTATTTGGTTATGGTATTATTTGGATTTGTTGGGTATATTAGTTGTTTTGGGAATTTCAAAAGAGGAAATTCGTTTTGGTATAAACAAATTGTTTTGGGATATGAACAAATTGTTTTGTTATAACCAAAATGGTTTGGAAAACATGGAGATTTGATTGATATACTAAATGAGTATATATATTGATTATTATTTCAAAATGGTTTTGAAATAAAACTGGAAAATTGAATTCTGGAAAATTCTATTTAAATAATGTGTAAAGTTAAAATGAATCAACTATTGGGCTTATTAAGTGAAGTTGATATCAATAAGAAGGAGGAAATGAAAATTTTAATCTTGAAAATTAAAATTTAATTTGAGTAATTGAAAGTGAATAAAATATGTTGAAGTGAATGGAAATTTGAATTTAACTTGGATAAGTTGAAAATAAATTGGACGTAAAATAAAGTTAATATGGATTAAATTAAAAAGTAAGTTGAATTTGAAATTGTGGGTCATAGTGAAATAAATTGAACGCCTGAGCTATCAGGTGTTATGCTTATAGTTTGAAACTGTGGATTTGGAATTAGCAAAGGATTCGGGTGAGAGAAAACTTATATCCTTAATAATTCAGCGATATATATATATATATATATATATATATATATATATATATATATATATATATATATATATGTGTGTGTGTGTGTGTGTGTGTGAATCTGAAATTGTGATTATAAGATGTAGATGGATTAAAAGAGAGCTATATAAGCTTTTAAAATAAATAAGTTGGTGAACTTATATAAATAAAAATGGAATTATAATTACAATGAGGAAATAGTGGAATGGTATGGTAAATTCAAATCTAATCTCAAATGAAATGTGAAATGAGATAAGGTAAAGTGGGCTATAAAGAAGTGAATGAACTTCACTTAGTAAACAAGTTTTGAACTTGTATATGGAGAATTAAAATTTGAGAATTTGAAAATTTAATTAAATTTAAATGAATTGGAATTAATTTGAATTGGATATAAAGGTGAAATGTGAATTGTTTATTATTACCTAAAGAAATTCACATACTTAAGTTATTAAGTGCTATAATTTAAACTTGTGAATATAAAATGGAAATAAACTTAGATAAGAAATCTAAAATCTTGAATGAAAGTAAAATTTTAATCCCTAAATGGAGAGAGTTGAATGGTGTGGAAATTCAAAATTTGACCATAAATGAAATGTAAAGTGGGAACATAAATGTGGATGTTCTTGAGTTAGCAAATAAGTCTTGGACTTATGTATGGGAAAAATGGTGATATTATAAATGAATTCAAAATGAATTGAGGAAGTGAATTAAAACCTAATATGGATTAAGTTAGTGGCTAAGTTAAATTACAATTAATGGGGAATTGTGTTGAAATGAATAGAATTTTGATAATTGATCAAAATTTGGAAAGTAAATAAAAATCCAATTGTGTGGCATGGGATTTAAATTTGTGGTAACAAATATTTATTGCGTAGATGGAAATGGACTTAGCTTATATTGGGATAGTTGAATTGTAAATAAATTCAACGGAAGGAAATAATTTGAAGTGGTTTCTTTGCTAATAAAATAAATCTAAAATGGATTGAATAAATAAGCAAAGTGCATTAAAATTTGTAAACGGATTAGAATTGATTTGGATGAGAATCAAATGAAAATAAAATTTTATTTATAAGAAGATAATGGAAATATTGTAAAAGAATTTAAGCAAATTGAATAATAATTGTGATTAAGCTTTTTAATGTTGTCTTGAATAAGATTTGTTTGGGAAATAAAGTTGAATTTCAAGTGGAATGATACTAATTAATTATAGTGATTAAGTAAGGATGTCTGGGTTGTAAATAAATCCAGGATGGAATGATAAAAGGAAACTTAAGTTGAATAATGGATTTGAAATATGAAATTCAAGACTTGGTTTTAAAATAATAATTAGAAGAATAATAAATGATAAAAACAATCTTAAGATAAATAATAAATTTGAAAGTGTGAATAAGAATGTGATTTAAAAGTTGAAATGGATGTTTCAGAATAGAGTAAAATTAATATAAATTAAACTAGAATGAATTGTAAATGGTTCTAAGCTTACGTGGTGATTATTTGCTTGAAGAAGCATTTGAAATTGAGTCTTAAATAAAGTGAACTGAATTGGAATCTAGTTGGTGATTTCGTATGTAGATGCATGTAAATTAAAAAGAAAAGTAAACGAATTAAAAGCATATATTTATATTATTGAAATAGAAATGAATTGGTTGAAATAAATATAAATGGTATATAATGAACTTGAATGTAAATCATTCGAGTGAAATAAGATGAAGTGGTTTGGATGAAAGTAGAATGGGCTAAAATCTTAATAAATAGATTTGAGTATAAAGGTAAGGTAAATGAATTAAATGCATATATTCATTATATTGAAGTGAATATGAATTTGTAGTAGTAATTATGAATTGGAATGGCCGAACTTGTATGTAATCCCTTTATGTGAAATAAAATAGAATTTGGCATTAGAAAAGGGACTTGTGCATGTTATAAAATATAGTTTACCTATGGAATTATGCAAATTGTTGATTGGATTATGAAATGGACATGTTTGGCTTGCATTTACATTGGAAATGTTATTAAAATGCTCATATCTTGAAACTGATGAGTTTGTTTGAGTTTAGTACAGGTGCGGGAGGCGTTCGAGAGAGTTGGAGCACGTATATGCGTTATATTAGCCTCTTGCTTTTAAAAATTTGCTAAAAAGGTACGCCTACGCTAATAAAATTGGGAGATGATATATATATTGTGATATATTTTGGTTTCCGACCGTGTGGGTCGATGTATATATATTTCTTTGTATCGCGATATCGCGAAAGCTCCTCCGTACAGGGGAGACTCTGCCAAAATTTTTTGGAAATTTTGGGAGTTAGAAAATTTTTGGGAATTTTGAAAGTCTGAAATTAACTTGGAAAGTTACAATTTAAAATTAAAGCTTTAAAGTAATTGAAACACATGGGTTTGGGAATTGAGCTAAAGGATTTTGGGAAGAGTATATAAGCTTTTAACTAAGCTAATGGGGTAAGTAAATGGGTTTGAGAGTATGTTCTACCTTATACAAATTTCGGGGACGAAATTTTTATAAGGGGGGAGGAATGTAACATCCCGGAATTTTTAACACGGGAATTGTGAACATTTAATTCAATTTAAATGTTTACTATGGGTTTAAGATTTATTTTGAACTAAAAGGATTGGTTTAAATCATAATAACAAGTTAAAATTTCTAAGGTGGAAAATTTAATTTGAAATTGAACAATAATAATTTAAATATTCGGGATTGAAATAAAAGTTAATCTGGACGTAAATAGTGATAAAAATGGTTTTAAAAATTTATTTTGAGTTAGTTGAATGTAAATAACGTAGTGAGAATTTAGAAGAATTTTAAAGTTGATAAATTAATATTTGGGATTTTATATTAGTTTAAAAATGAATTTAATATTATTAAAATGAAATTTAATCGGATTTTGGTCCGGAATGAGCCTGAATGATTTTTAATGTGATTATAAAATTTTATTTGAATTACTGTTATGTTAGTAAAATTTTAAAAGTAAAAATTTAAGCGGTTTCGACAATTATGAAAATCGCTTGATTTAATAGACGAGTTAAAATAGCTTTCTGGGGCACAGTCTCGGAATTTGACGAAACCGGTTCCATTGGATCCGTAATAGTTAGTTATTATCGGATTTCAATTTTCGTAGCAATCAGAGTTGTCGTTTGACCCCGGCAGCTCGAAACGCATCGAAAATCGTTTTAATCGATTTAATTTTAAATTGATCGTTTAATTCCATAACTCGCACATACGACCGAATTAGCTTACGAAGCCTATTCCATTGTGTTCGGAACGCGGAAAAACCTTAGAATCGCCTATCAGAACGTGAGGATTGAAGTTCGTTTGCATAAGTTGTTAAACTGAGAATTATATTAATAAAGTAATATTAAAACTATTTTATATATAATAAATATCTTCAAAACCCTAGCATTCGTATGGGAGCCGCCGTTGTATCATTCAATGGCCGAGAATATCCCCCTTTTTCCCTCTCAAATCTCTCCTCATTCATCGATTTATCGTGAAAGTTTCCAACTGCAAAATCGACGAGCTCTCCGAGCTCTACATAATCAGCGGTCGAGATGGATTTTTACGTAGCGTGGAGGGAGAGTTTTCGTCGCGTTCGTTGGCCGTTGTCTTCGTGTTGCGCACCGAGTGGGACCACCGAGCTCGGTCGTTTTCTCGTCGTTGGTGGAGGCCGCGTTGAGCTACGCTGTGGTGGGTCCAGATCGAAGTGGAGATGGCCATGGGGTGTCGCGACAGGGATAAAGGAGATCGACGTTGGGTTCAAGTGTGCGTTTGCATCCTGGAGCGAGTCGCGTGCGTGAAGGGATTAGGGGAGAAGCTATCGGCCGTATTGTTTTGGGTAAATATAAAAATAAAATAAAGAAATTGTTTTAAATTTAAATTCAAATCTTTAAATTTGAATAACTAATTCATACGTGGTCAGATTCAGACGAAACAGGAAACGCCGGAATCGCAAAGACGAGTGCTTCGAGATGGTGCAGATCCGGATTTATTCCGAGCAAGTAGAAATTTGAGTTAAATCGAACGTCGTTCGGTTTAATTTGAATTTCGAACGCTCGCCGAAACTCAAGGTGAGTTATTCTCACTCACATCTGGATACTAGTAAAGTAGACAGCTAGTATTGATTGTTTGTTTGGATGTTTAGCCGAATATGTTAATTATTATCAAATTGAATTGATATATATTTGGTTGTGCTAATATTTGTGGATGAAGGGAAAAACAGGTTGGAGGGATCCAACTGGATTCCTCACAATGTAGTATTATTTTTATAATCGATGATGATGCCTGTTTATATATTGTGGATGATAATTTTGGAATTAGCTGGTATTGTGATATTGTGGTATAAATTACCAATCCAGAATATTAATTATAAGAAATTTGGAGTTTTAAATTATAAAGGAATTAAATTGGGTTTTCAAAAAGGAAATTAAGAAATTTATAAATAAGGAATTTAAAGAGTATAAGAAATTAGAATCTATTGGATGGAAAACTGAAATAAAATTCAATTGGAATAATGCTGAGTAAATTATAAATCCATAATTAATTTTAAATGGATAAATTGAATTTTTTGAGAGATAAAAGGTATTGTTAAATAATGGATTTAAAAGAATTAAAATCTGAAATCTATTTAAAAATGGAAATTGAAAATTTGTAAAGATAAACAAAGAGAGATGTTATAAATTGACAAATGTGAAAGTAAATTTATGTTATTAAACCATAAAACTAAATTGAATAAATAGACAGAAATCGTGAGAAGGATTTATGTGATGTTTAAGGGGATATGAGATTCCCTGGGAAGAACCAAGTTCGAGTTAAACTGACTTTATAAAAAGAAAATTTAAAAAAAAAAATTTAAGTTTGTTTAAAAAGAGTGTTTTGGGAATTATTATTTTAAAGTAATTATAAGTATATTAGCAATAGTAAATTTTATAAATACCTTAATAATTATTTGAACAAATGGATTTGTATCAAAGCTAGTTTTGACCTAAGTTATATTAAATTAAGTATTCATCTTTTACAACCTTATTTTTAGAATATAGATTAACTAAACCCATACTTTAAATCAAGTTATATCTTATAAAGTAGTCTTACTTTAAATATTTTGAAAATTTTATTTTGAGTAAATAACTAGAAGTAAATTTGCATATTAAAGTATATTTCAGTATAAACTGTTTTTAATTATTTTAAATCTAAATGGTTTGAACTTGGTTATTTCCAATGGGAATATATGGTAAAGGATTTACCTTGTAAAGGAGGAATTTTGGGAAATGTTTTCAAATGAGATTTGAAAATTTGGTAATATATCTTTTGAAGATATTCGAAGCAAATAAATAATTTGGGAATTATTTATTTTGTGATGGATGCTATGGATGTTTATGAATATAAATTGATAGCTAAATCACCGACTATCAATATTGGACAATGCGTGATCGTTTCGAAGAGACCGGGATCGAGATTTATTTCTCGAAAACCACTTCGATCCGATTTGTACGTTTCGTGCGAAAAACGTGTTCGGAGTCGAAGATGGAGCAGTGAAGTGTAAGGGCTAGTCGCTACTAATCCTGAGGATATTTCCAAAATGGATGTAGTAGGAGTAGTGCCTTCGGTTCCGTTCGAACCCGGGACGGACTTGTATGGACGAATGCTTGCGAAACATCGTCAGGTGGGCGATGGGCATTCTAAGTGAAAACGTTCTAAAGGTAACGCTTAGCCTCAAGCCTCATCAACCGGGAATGACTGAAAATCAGGGGATATGCAGCAAGGTTAGGTGGGTCATGCCCAAGCAGGACAAGATATTTCCCCTGTCTAGATGTCCCTTATATATTTCGGCTTAGTGGGTGGTTGGTCGCGCCAACCACGGGGTTTATCTTGTTCGGGACTGTTCAGTAAGGAATGGTTCCGGCCTTGTGTTGCAGGGGATGAAGGGAGTAGTCCTCGGTACGGTGATCTAGGCCCCGTACTGTGACAGGTGGTACCCCAGTGCCTAGTCATTGTTGGAAATCCATTTTCCCTACGAGCCTTGTACGAGTTTTGTTTGTATTACCCACTTCGGTGGCTAGTAGCTGGAATTTAATAGATGTAACAATTTCGGCTATTTTATAAGTATTTGTAGATAGACCCTATTATAATATCAGAGGATTTCTATAAAAATTGTTTTAGCTATCGTAAGGTAAAAACCCGACATGTTTATTTGTGGCGTGGTCTTACGAGATGCTTTTGTTTTCAAAGGATTTTTGAAACTTTAATAATCAATTTGGATGCATTATTATCAGCTGGTATTCCAGACTGACTCGGGTGTTATTTCATTATAATGCTCGGGTCAGACCGAGTATTATTTGTACCGGACTTGATGCTATGGAGCAGGAGAGGAGCTGGAGTCCGAGACGTATTATATGTACCTATATATATCCGCTGCTATGATTATATGGTATGACTGATTAGTGATTGTTGATGTATGAGATACTCTGATGATATGATGTATAAAACAGTTATAGATTTTATTTTTGTGTAAAGATCTATAGTTGCTATTATATTTTATTCCGCTGCGACTGTGAGATTCTGATATTGTTTAGTTTTCTTCTTCTTCTATCTCTTCTTCTTTAACCCTAATGGTTCGTAATTCTGTGCCACTTGAGTTAATAGAGGTAGAATAGTGTTGATTCAAGGGGTACGGATTTGCGAGCTGTCACAAACTGCAGCATAGTGCAAAGGGGAGGAGGTCGCAGGACCAAGGCTGATGGAAGGAGGGGGTACTGGGTTAGATGTTGATGGAGAAGGGGCAGAGACGAGAGAGAGGGGAAGCACGACAGGGTTGACGTTGGGGGAGAGAGGAGGTACGATTGAGTTGACGTTATGAAGAAGGGGAGGAACTACGGAGCTGATATTGAGGGTAAGGGGCGGGTCTACGGAAGAAGCAGACATGAGAGGTTGTTGATTTGGAATTTCCTTTTATTTTGGGTTTTCTATTTCACTTTTCAATTTTATAAGTTACATAACTTATTTTCCAAATTTCCATCAATTCTATACTCGAATATATTCACACTCAAGATTTTACATTTATTTATAACCTAAGTATATTTTTATCCCATCAATTTCAAATTTTATTAGCTATACAAACTCATATATCCACCATTCCAATTTTTTCCACTTGAATCTCATTTCATTCAAAATTTTATAACTTTGTGTTATTTAATTATTTTACAATTCAAAATTTATATTTACTTCAATTCGATATTATTTCTAATCCAATTCAAATTTTATAACTTATAGTTATATAGTCACTTTATAATTCACATCTACATATTTAATTCAATTCCATATAATTCAAATCCGATTCACTTTTTATTTAAATTTCAATTCCTTTTACCCAATATTTCAAAATCATGTTCGAATTATTCATACTTAAATTAATTTCACTCCAAAACCATTTTATTTTTAATCCATTCAATTTAAATCAAGTAAGAATTTAATTCAAATTTCAGGTTTTTTCTTCCACTTATTTATATTTATATAGAAATTTCACCATTCGAATTTATTATTGTCTCAATTCCCAATAAATTTATTTAACTTTTCTTAAGTTAAATTCAATCCACACAATCTATTCTAACTTACTTAAGTTAAAATTTATTTCTAAAAACTCAAATTTCATTCTTTCCTTTCTTATTGAAATCGTCGCTTCTTTATAAGTTCATAACTTATTCCCGAGGCTTTCCTAACATTTATATTAAAACTCTAGAATTCAAACACTCGGTATATATTTCAAATCACTTTGAACTCAAATATATACATATATACTCCTTTTGGTTTAACAAACCACTTCCTTTGAATTTTCAAAATTCTCTTGGTTCCGTGCCCAAACAATTTCCCCTCAGAATTTCCAAAACAACACTTGTTTTCACAAAAAAAATCTTCATATCAATTCACTATGGTTGCAATTCATCACTTAGAAACTCGAAAATGATACCGATGATGCTGCAGTCATCACCAGGATTATTTTCTAGCGATTGAAGTGAGTTCAGTGCTATATTACTTCCAAAATCAATTTAAAACAATTTTTCTATTTAAAAAATATCTCCAAAATAATAATACTATTGTTTATCTTCAAACACTTTGGAAAATACTTCCAAAAATCTCCGGGATTTAAATTTTCCAAATTCTGGTTTGAATCCATTTTCTTAGTTTTTAATTTCCTTGTATAATTCATTCTTATACAATTTCTATTTGGTTATATAGCTATTCCGAATTTTTAAATCTTATTTTGGTTATATAATAACAACCAAACACGCTACTATAATAATTTCCAGAAAAATTATTCTCTTTTATATCAAAATATAATTTGGATAAAATTATTTCATTTACCCGCTCAAAACAATATTATGTCGGTTTACCAGGTTTAAGTGTTTAGAAACTCCTATCGGTTTAGTGGCGTCCTATTATTCGACTAGAATTTATATACCACTCAACGGATAAATTAACACAATATAAAATCATTCATATTCATTAACAAATACGTACTTATATCTATTATTACATTCAACTCATTCTAGAGTACTAATGACTCTATCTCTAATGAGAAATCCCCACCAGAGCCAAGGTTCTCGCTTAACCTTCAGCTCTGATACCAACTGTAGCAATCTGCAGCTCCATACCCTTTGAGTTGTTAATAATTCACTCCTGTTCAACCCAAATTGTAAGAAAGAGTGAATAACTTGGGTAAAGAAGAAGAAAGAGGTAGAAGAAAAATAGAAAAACAACACAGAATCTCACAATTGTAATGGAACACGAATATAATATAAAAAAAAAATATACAATAGAGTCTGTATCTGCTTATACTTACAATCATCAGAGTACAATGATCAATACACCAATCTGACAGTTACAATCACTTGTCATCATATAGCGGAAATATAAATCAAGTACGTAGATAGGTCTCTACTCCTCCAGCTCGCCTCCTGAGCTCATAGCATTCTATCCTGAATCTATGATATTCGGTCTCACCCGAGCATTATAATAAAATAACACCGGAGTCAGTTTGGAAAACCAGCGTGAGAAAACACACTCAATTTGAATTATTAAAGTTATCAAAATCCTTTGAAAACAAAGGTATCTCATAGGACCACATCATGCATAAACACGACGGGTTTTCCATTACGATAACCAAAACATTTTATAGAAAATCGAATGATACTATGATAGTTTCTAAATACAAATACTTATTCAAATAGCTCAAATTTTTACATTAATTAAATTCCAGCATACTAGGCTCTACAAACAAAACCGCAAGCTCGTATTGGAGAATGGATTCCGACAAATGACTGGGCCACTGGATACCGCCCATAATAGTACACCTCTAGAACAATGCACCAAGGACCACGCCGGGATCCTCACAAGACCGGCTTACCCCTAACTTGGATACACTGAATATGTTATCACCCGGGGTGTTCCCACCTTTTCTATCGAGTGCTCATTCTTTTATGCATAACCATATCCATAAAAATAGGTTTCCGAGGACATCTAGAAAAGTGATAACATACCCTAATTGGGTGCGACCACTTAGCATTGCTGCATCTCTCCAGTTTTAGTCATTCCCGATTGATGAGGCTTGGGGCTAAGCCTTAGCTTTTTAAGAAACGATTCCACTTAGAATGATCGTTGACCTCCAATGAGGATGTTCTGGTAGCATTCGTCCATACAAGTTGTCCTGGGTCTGGATAAATCGAATCACCGTCTTCATCATATTCACAGTATTCATTCTTAATGTTCAAACCAGATCGAAGTGGTTTCGGATATTAAATCTGATCCCCATCTCTTCGAAACAATTAACAAAATTAGCCAATATTGATAGTCGGCTATTTAACTATCAATAAACATCTTAAGCAGATACTCGGACTTATTTTTATAAACCTTCAAAACATTTCTTCGAAATATCTTTACTGAGATATATGCTCAACCTTTCTCAATATTTCTATATTTTGGAGACAATTTCAACACTTGTATCCATAACAGGATATTTCACCATTCTCAATACTTAGAAATATTTCTACTTCCATTTTTATAACACTTGAAAATATTTCTATTCCACATCGGTTTCCACTAAAAATATTTCCAAAACATTCTTTCAATACTTAGAAAAATATTTATACATATAATTTCCAACATCATCTCGATATTAAACTTGGAAATATTTCATAACTTATCTCATAAGTCTCCGAATTTTTAATAAATCCTTCCTACGATTTCCAAACAGATTTTTACTTATTTATAATCCCAACCAACAATTTATAACTTCTTTAAATGAATTCAAATTCTTCCCGAAGTTATCACATCTAAGCATTGAAATTTTCCTTAAGTCGCTAAAATTCCATTTATAAGATTTCTTTTATAAAATCTCATCCTTAGATTAAAACCTGTTTACATCTCTCGAGAGAATTTTATAAATAAATTTTCGATCATTTCAAACTATATATATATATATATATATATATATATATATATAATGAGCATTTTTAAAGAACAGTAATTTTTTTTATTTTTTTTAATATGTTTACAGTTATCATTTAAAATATTTAACATTTTCAATAAACCATTAATAACTCATTTAAAATGAAACAAATCAATTTACAAAGTTGATTATAAAAATTAAAATCTTTGTGTCAATAAATATTAAACATTTGGGAATCTAATTTTTCGAAATATTCCAGTACTAACTAGTTTAAAATTTCATAGTTTAAATAATAACGTTTTCCTTTTGAAATGATATTAACTTCTTAAAAAAAGAAATATGTTTTAAAATCTCGATAACCAATTTAATTTATAACTTCCTCTCGATTTTACAACATATCTATTTATTCACGATTCCCTAACCATTATTTCAAAAATAGAATCTACTATTTTTCTCAACCCTATCTTCCATATTCTAATATAAATTCACCCTATGAATTTATATTCCCAATTATCATCTGATATCGAATTCCTTTATTAATAAAACACCGTTTGTAAATTTTATAACCCCTTTGGTTTTACTTCTTTATAGAACAAATCTTATTTATAAAATTCCATTATATAAATTCATTTCTTATAAATTCCATTTATACCTCCAATCTATTTTTAAATATTGATTTTAACTCCTTTATATTATTAATTTTTAAAGTCCCTATTTAAACCCATTCACGAATAGTTACGTACAATCCAAAATTAATATATATTATTCCCAATTCAATTTTCTTAAAAATAATTCAATTTCCAATATACATATTTCTATATCAAAAATTCCCTTTAATTCCTTCAATTTTAAAAATAATTTAATGTATTCTAAAATATTAAAATTCATGCTAGCACTACAATAGCATCCAATAGATTTCAATCATTACAACAATCTATACTAAATTATTCTACACAATCCATATATCACTATATATGAAAAATAATCAACATATTTGAGGAATTCAGCTAGATCCCTCCAACATGTTTCCCTGCATCCACAGATGTTAATACAACATTAAAAAATACCAATCCCACTTCGAGGGGGATATCGCTGTACATCGGGTCATCCGCTATTATGTGGGGCGCATAGGGTCTCATCCACTATAATGCATGGGAATATCACTTCAACTACTAATATATATTATATACTATTATACATATAACATAACATTCAACAGATATTTTTTTTATAATTTCAACCTAGCATCCAATAACCAATTTTAATTACTTTAATTTAATTCCAGTAATCCAAAAAGAGTGATGTTTACTCACCTTGATTTCTAATTGCAATCAATTCCACTTTTTATTTTGCGTCTCACGTCATCACGAATCCAATGCAATAATGCACCATCGGATTCGACCTCGTACGGATTTAATATGGCATTAGTAAACTTCGATATAATTTAATTGATAATTAATTAAAATTTATAACTATCCTCTTTTTTTAAACACTTGAATAATAGATTCTACGATGTATATATATAATTTACATCGAATTGAATTACAATCATTACCTGATGTTATACCTTAATCCTCCTCATGCACGAGCTGTATAAATATGACCAAAGCATCGCCCAAAATTCCCTTAACGTTGATCGGTCGCTAGCTACTGATCATGTCCACCCATAAAAGAAACCACCCATCGCCATAGCCGCGTCGTGAACCCTAAATTGAACGCTCACTGACCATCTCCTCATCCACCATCGCACATGCCATTTCTTCTTCCCCTAACTCCTCCACCTACATACGCGCATACAGCCCATGTCATGGCCGTCGTCTCGACTTCGCACAACCCTCGTGCCTTTCTCATTCCAGTGTCGATCGACGAGTCCTTCCCCAACATCACACCTAGACCCTAAATCGAGTCCCTTCCATTTCAGCCGTGACCTTCCCCCTTCACGCACAGAGCTGCGTCCTCTAGGCGCTCACCGTTGCTTTCTCCCAAGTCACCATTCTCGCTTGAATAAAGCAATCGCGATCGACTGATGCGTCCATTCTCTTTTTTTATATTATAATCGAACTGATTCAATTCTGAATGGAGAGGCCGTGATTTTAAATAGGAAGGGATGACGTGAATTGATTTGAATGAGGAAAAGAGAGAATGAACATCGATTTGAATGAAAGAAAAAAGTTAGGTCGGCTATGATTTTGACTTTGATTCTATTTTATAAAATTTTACTTAATTATAAAATATCTCATTTAATGTAACTTACAATTCGGATACCTTATCGAAGCGTGCCACCGGGCATTTATTTGTTATACCCCTATTTCGAACGCAATGAAAAAAGTTTTGAGTCCTAATTTGATCGTATAGAGAGGATAGCTTTTTGAACCAAATTATTATATTTAATTTTCGATATTAGTTTCAGCGTATTTCTATTCCTTATGATTAAACGATAAATCCAAACGCTACGAAATTTGAAATTTTATAATAATATATTATTATGGATCTAATGGAACTGGTTTCATCGAATTCTGAGATTATTCCCTGGATCACTACTTTAACTCGTCGAATAAATCGATGATTCAAAATTTTACGAAATCGTTTGAAAATCCATTTTTAAAATCTCACTGACTAAATTATAATTCAAAATCCAATATTTAAACCATTTAAATATTCAAAATTGAAAGATGAAAAATTCGGGTAGTGACAAGAAATCTCAAACATTAAATCGAAACCATGAACATCTTATCGATGTCGAGAAGAGAACTTCCTCGGTTGTTAATAGCCAAAATGTCTCAGAGTTAGTGGGGGCAAAAACTGATTATGTGAGTATTGGATATGATACAGGAAATGTTACAAAATTATTACTCAGTTAACATCAGAATTAAGCAAGTATTTAGATGGAGAAATTAAATAGTTTGAATTTCAATCAAATTCCAGTAGAAGAGTGTGTATATAAGAGAGCTCCATAAAGGTACTAAAATATGAGTAGACAACAAACTTATTGTTGTTACCGATGAACTCGTATAAAATCTTTTTAGTTTGATTGTTTAATTCTAAATATTGTGTTTGAATTTGACATCTTTTATAAACAGTATAAGGATGTTGGGATATCCCAAAATGGTAGACACTGATACCATATTTAAATGTTAAACATAGAGCATGTAAAATGGATTTCTTATGCATTGGCAATAGGAATTAACGTACATGTTGTATTGTCTACAATATCGCATTTCGCTTATTTATTTGATACATAAAGCAAATATTAAATCCGAATTAAGATCACTTAATGACATTTTAGAGTGTTCTCTAGTATTTACGAAATACCAAAGAATTGTTTATAGCAACGACGAACTCCTTATAAAGGAGTGTGCAGAAGCGAACTTCGTAAGTGATGTCAAGTATAGTATGTTAATCCTAAATTCATGTTTAATCTTAAGTTAAGAACTTTAAGCTGGAATATTTCAAACAATAAGTGGTGGGCAATTCAATCGAAGGCTAAGTATACCATCTTGAATAATGCTGCAATCAAAGAAGTATAAATAAATGCACAAAATTATAACTGAACAAGGGGTGATTCTAAATATTGAGAATTTTACGAACTTGTTATATGATAAAAATGTTGCGATATAGTTCGTAAAAGAACCTAAATCTCAATAGAATATGAAAAACATACTCTGAAGGGTTTCGCACGATAAAGGTGGTCTATAAGTATCAGAGAGAGTTAATTGACATATAATAGATGGTTAAAACAATTTAGGATACCTGTTCAATAAGAGATCGACCGAATTACTTTTTAAGAAAATCGACCGAAGGATTTAGAATAAGATTCCATCACTGACCCTAAATGCATGTGGAATATCAATGGAGCTAGAGGTATGTCCTAAATTATATAATTTGTTACATATATCAAACTCGATACCAATCTTGTTCATAATGAAGGTGTTTGATTTTTGTAATATATTTAGTTAAGCAATTAATTTAAAGCATATTAAATATAAAATCTCTAAATGATATTTAATATGGTGGTAATTCAAACGTGTTATAATTATGAAAAATTTAGCACAATAGAACAACATATTATTTGAATATTCCTAATTATGATGTTTCAAGAAAGGTTATCGATTTATCCGATGAGACTGGAGTATGTAATCCTCTCTAAATGTTGTGTGGTGTATTAACCATGGCTTTTGGGGGAGCTAAGATGTTACATACCGATAGTTATTTGATAACCATGGAATAACTCACTCGAGAGTTTTTTGGTAGTTATTATAAATAAGGTCAAACTAGAATCTCAAAGTTATGATGTTATACAGTTCCCTCGACTTGAGTATACTATGGAACTTCGATGTGGACACCCCACATTGATTAAGTTAAACCAAGGCATAATGATCGACCAAACAACTACAGTTGGATCTAACTTAAAGAATTGGAAGTGAAACAAAAGTCAATAAAGAATTCGTCTCCTTGATTACTAAGGATTAGTATCACGGTCAACTATATTCAACTGAAAGTCAAAGTCTATGGCGAGAGCATTATGATAAATAATAATTGTTATTGTTAAACCAAGGATTTTGTGTTTATACTAATCAATTTGAATGTGGATCATATTGGAATTTTGAACAAAACTGAATTGCATAAGTCCTAAAGTGATATTGTTGTGATGAAGAGAATTGGTGTAATTAGTTATTACTACTAAGTTCCCCTAATAATAGCAAAATTGGATTTTACCAAAAAGATGTGTAAGCAATAAATTTAGAAAAATATCATACCACTGACTAAGATGATGTGTGAATGTTAATATTCAAACTTTTCGATATTAATTGCGGATTGAATTTACACCTTTGAGTCACACAAAAGTAACGACGAATACTTCGTAAAACTACATGATTTAATTAATTTATAATTGTAAATCGATTAAATTAATTAATATTTATAAAATATCAATTATTAAATTTATTTTAATTTGTTTGAACACTATTAGTATTTAGTAACGTACGCATACAAAATTTTACTACGCATTTATCGATATATGATATCGATAGAATGTTTAAATTAGATTTGAAGTGACTAAGTGGTTTTGGAAATTTTAAAAGGTCCACATTGCCTCTTTTATGGCCAACCATGCATGATGAATGGGGAGGGGAATGATTTTATGATATTTAATGAGGAATTAAACAGGGAAGGTTCAAAAGGAGGGAATTGAAAGGTTTCATGTTTCCTTTAAAAAAAAAATTCTTTCATTCGTTGATTCCATAGAAAAAAAATTCATCTGCTCTCCTCTCCCTCTCCTACCATAGTCAAAAATCCAGTCTTCCAGCCATGAATAATTTCCAAAACAAATCAAATCAGATCAAATTAAATAAATAAAAAGGTGGTGCTTTAGATCATTGCAACTTCTGGAAATGATTCCGTTAAATCTAGGCTTTTATTCCTCATTCAAGTTGTGACCTTTAGCTTCATCATTATCTAATTTTCTAATTTTATTTGGTTATAGTTTCATCATGTTAATAAATTTTAGGTCCTATACAAGCCGCTTCTAATTTGATCATATGCTCATATTCTTTATATAGTTTTGATCTAGTTCTCTTTACAATGAATTTATATATGCCTAAATTATCCGATCTATTATTTGTCGTTGTTTTAAAAACTGTTGCACAAAAAAAGTTAGGTTGGAAACTAATTTAAAATTTATTGACATAGTTTTGTAACTCACTATATACATAAACATAAATAAGTTACATATGTTAATTATTGGAAGTCACTATAGAAATTGAATACATGTTTTACATATTTATTGTTTTTGAATGTAATTCACTTGGCAACTATTTGCAATTATTAGAAATTAATTCAAAATCCATATGTGGACTTTTGTGAAAAACATCGAAAATCCTTTGAATCCTTCCTAAGTTAAAGATAGATTTCAATTTGTTACTTTAGTTTTTAAACATATATTAATTTATAAGATTTATATATGTGTGTGTGTTTTATTTTAAATTTAATAAATAGTTTGAAATTATTCAAGTATGTATCCATGTACATACATACATACATACATAAACAAACACACACATGCATATATATATATATATATATATATATATATAATCCTTCTTAATTTACTTCTACTCAAAGTTTATAGAATGAGCTTTTCTGGGAAATCAAAATTTTAATTTTAAATTATTCTTAATGTTACTCCAAATTAGATTACTAGCATTATGTCTAATGTAATCTCCTAACATTATTTCGAACCACTAATATTAATTCATATAAATTTCTAGCGTTGTCTCTATTTATATTTCATAATGTTACTTCTATTTAATTTTATTCTACATATACACTCTTATTTATATGGCTTCTCTTTATATAACTTTCATCTTGATTAGTTGTCCTCTTTATTGAACCATTGTACGCCTAATGCTTTATTTTTAGGTTTTAATCTTCTTTCACCGTTCTATTTACTATATTTTAAACTTGTACCACTTTATATTTCCTACCCCTAAAAAGAATTTTACCACTAAAAAAATTTCATACTAGAAAAATCAATGAGCTTTATACACTCTCCTTTTTTTTCAAAACAAATACTTTTTATAAAAACCCATTTACTGAAATTTTCAAATGGTTTTGAAAATTATTTGGTAAGTGGGTTTATAAATGGATTTTATAAATATATTAGATTTATAATAATATGGATTTATAAATGGATTTTGATAGTAAAATGAGTTTAACAAAAGAATGATTTATAAATAGAATTTTATAAATAAAGGGATTTTATAAAATAGAAGTTTTATAAAATAGAAAGAAGATTTATAAACATAGTTTTTATAAATATGGAAATGAGATTTTTATATAAAGGAAATGTATTCGATTTTTTAAGAGTTTAACAATCTTTCAAATGATGTTTCTAAAAGTAATTTTTTTCATTAAAGTTAATGGTTTTAAAAGGTAAATTATAGTTTTATAGTAAAGTTTTGGAAAGTTAAAACAATATTTCAAAGGATTGTTTTGAAAATAATGTTTTTAATGAAGTTAATAGCCTTGAAAAGTAAATTATCACGTTAAAGTAATGTTTTGGGAAGTAATAATTCCGAATGGAATTTAATAGTTTGAAAAATGATTTAAATGTGATATGCATCGAAAACATAGATTTCAACATTTAGTGTTGTAATAGACATTTTCGAGAGGTATGGAAGGAATGGACTATAACATTGTTGTTATAGTAAATGATTTTTGAAAGGAAATGTTTAATTTAGTATACGAAATTTATATATATATATATATATATATATATATATAACTAATTTATCGAACAGGAAAATAGACATAGGAAAGAAGTTGCAAAAAAAATTAGTCTCAGGGACATAAAGTTTGCTTTTTAGTCTGAAGGACACATTTTAGTGCAAACGGAAAATGATAGTTACAACTATCATTCTGTGATTTACACTAAAAAGTGTCTTTCAGCCTAAAAAGCAAACTTCTTGTCCCTAAAACTAAATTTTTCTGCAACTTTTTCCTTGAGCCTAAAATACCCTTTATCGAATCCCTATGTTAATTTTTTGGGTTGTCATAACGAAGTTTTACGCAACATTTGTTTTACCCATTAAAGCATGTTTTGGAAGATATGAAGCTTTCCTTAAATGACTTGTAAATATACCTATTACGAATTTAAGCGTATGGAAATATTTTCTAAGTGTTGAAAATGAATTGATTTGTGAATATACTTATACCGTTGATATAAGTATGTGGAAATGTTTTCCAATATTGAAAGATTGAAATGATTTTGAAGATATATCTTTTTAAAGATAATTTGAGGTAAATATTTAGGAAATGATTTAATTACCGACTAATTAATTAAATGGCCTAGTGATTGCTTATGTGCTAGATATTGTTTGTTGCTTTGATAGTCAAATAACCGACTATCAAATTTGGCCTCTTTATCGTCGTTCATGGAGAGACCGTGGTCGGATTTATCCAAGAACCACTTCAGACCAATGTATGCGTTCAAAATTGCAGGTTTATGATTATGATTTTAAAGACGAAGATCTTAATGATGTAGGGCTACTTGCCACTAGTCCCTCGGGGTGAAATTTACCATGTCATATATTCATGGTGGTAGTAGTGCTTTGTTATGAAAATCTACGATATTCAACGACTTCTTGCTACTAATTCTAGGGATAATTCTCGATAGGGTATCATAGGAGAGTTTCTTCAGTTTGTCCTGTTCCTGGACAACTTTCATGGATGGATATCCGACATTGCATTTTTGAGATCACATCGTTGACTTTTACAAATGTACTTCTGTTTTGTAGTGGAGAAGGCAACCTCTCTTAGCTTAACACCCTTCTTTGAGACGTACGAGCTCAGAGGTTGTATGTTCGTGAAGGTCAATAGTGATCGAAGGAATGACAATGTGGCATTCAAAGTGGAATGTGCTTTATGAAAGGTAATCGCTACCTTATGCCTCATCACCTGAAAATGACATAAACAGGCTAGAAGCGACAGTGCTATATAGGTTGCTCCCATAAGGATATGGTAATCACCTTTCTAGATTACCCTATATATTCAAGTATTTGTATGTTGTGACCATAGATAGGTTGGAAGCGACCGGGGTGATGTCATATTCGGCACTAATCAGCGATGGGGTAGGCCGGTTCTGTGTTGGTTTAGGAGTTCAGTATATGGACCCTATGTATATATTTCTAGAGGTGTATTGTTTGGAAGATAGTCCCTTACCTTGTCATTTGTATCATTGTATGGAAACATTCTCCAATACGTGCCTACCATTTTGTTTGTAGATCTTCTAGAATTTAATAACGGTAACAATTTCAGCTATGATTAATTATTAATTTTATACTAGACACTAATATAATATCAGAGAATATGATATGAAATGTTTTGGTTATCGTAAGGTAAAAACCCGTCCATGTTTATATGCGGCTTGGTCTTACGAGATACCTTTATTTTTGATAAAGAAAAGTTTTATAACTTTAAAATAAATTTAAGATGTTTTCTCTCATGTTGGTTCACCAGACTATTCCGGGCGTTTTCCTTTTGAATGCTTGGGTCAGGCCGAGCATATTTACAGATTTAGATTTGGTGCTCTGGAGATTCAGCAGATGAGCTAGAGGTCTTTAGGTCGTATTCCACGTATATGTTTGTTTTTCCACTACATTGCTGTTTAAATTATCAGCATTTGTGAGGACGGGTTATTATAACTGCCTAGGCTGATGATTTTGATTTGATTTTTGTACTCTGATTGATGTATGTATATTAAAGATTACAATTTCTTTTTGTAAACTCATTGATATTATATTATATGTTGTTTTGCTACGTTTGTGAGACTCTGTGCTTTTTTTTATTTCTCTTTCTTCTTCTTTTTCTTTTCTCTTCTACTTTCTTTCCCATAAAGATCTAGTTTTCCATTCAGTTTGGATTGGACATGTGCTGTTTATTGTCAGCTTGAACTATATGGATTTTTGGGCCTTTATAGTTGTTATGTTTTGATAAGATACTAGTGAGGGTAAAACCCATTTTGCTCAACGATGTGGTCTCATTGGATATCTATTTTGTTCAGGATGGTAGGTTATTATTCATATCAGACTGTTGTCCGACATGAAGTTTTTATTTTTCCCCTTTAACTCTCGAGTACTCATTTGAGTAGGTCGAGAGTAAGCATTTCAGGTTCTAGTTAGACGAATAAGCTTCGAAAAACATACAAGAAGAAATCTAGCTATTAGGATCGTTATTTGTTTCGTTGTGTAGTTTGGTTTTATCTATTTGGAAGTAATGAAAAAGTTGTTTAATTGCCGAATATCCGACTCTGATCATCCAAGGGGCATCTTAATATGTCGCTCTTGGAGTATTTTGTAATAATTATAATTTCTCTGAGCGTGGGTTCGCGAATGAGGTTAGGTAATGAATATGAAGTATCATTTATGAAATGAAATGTGAAAAATTGTTATTAAACCGTGTTCGAATTTTTTTCATATTTATGTGCTTCTGATTTTGATATAATTAACATAACCGCATTTTCTCGATGATAATTAATAACTATGGATGATTGCAACATCCATGGCAGTTAGTTTTGGGTCCTGAAATGGTGGACTTTACAAATTGAAATCAAAGCATAGGTTTATGATTAAAAGAATTTAAACCTAAAGAGTTTTTGAAAACATAATCCGAATGAATCGGAGAATATGATTGGGGTGCGGGATAATGCTATAGTAACGTGCTTCTATTTGCTATATATAAGTATGTATTCTCCCTTCTCTCTTAGAACATTTTTCTGTATCTTACTAAGATTTTTATGCAGATTTACAAGAAAGAATGATATAGAGGCAGGAAACAGAAGAGTGAAACTAGGTGGAGGAAGCACCACAACCAATGGAAATGCTCGACTCAACACCAGTAGAAACCAAGGTCGATAGGAAAATGCTAATCAAAATGCAAATGCCAATGTTGGTGCCAGAACCCCACAAGTGGATAAGGGCACTATGTATCAGTGCTTCATCAATCTGATGTAAGCTGGAGAAGTTGCAGCGGTAGTTGGAGGAAATGTTGCTAATGCGGAAGGAGTCAATCCCGTAGTGCTGGTTTGGAATAACTATGCTAAACTAAGATGAGATTGCATCAGCCTAGGTGGAAAGCCTTTTTTAGGGACTGAGGATGCAATAGAAGTGGAAAAAATGGCTGTTACACTATGAAAGGATTTTTGCTAATTTAGGTCTGAATGATGAGCAGAAAGGAGATTGGCTTCGAGACAGTTGCAAAGTGCGGCTTTATTTTGCTGGAATAGAGTGACCATAGGGGTACCAAAAGAGGAATTGACTTCGGCAGATTTTCGAAGGAGATTCTAAGAAAGATTTTTATCTAAAGTAGTCAAGTCAACCTTGCTCATGAAGTTTATGGTGTTAGAGCAGGGGTCAATTCAGTATTGGAGTACTCTACTAAATTTGATGAGCTGTCCAAGTATGGATATGCTACTATTGACACTGTTATCAATAGGATTGTTATGGTAACGCTAAATTTACCATTACCAGTCAATCGGTTACCATTCTGAAGTAAAGTCGGTATACTAGTATAATCGATATGGTAACGGTAAATTTACAATTTTTTACGGTAAAACATCAATGATATTTTTTTCAAAACCAGCGGTAACGGCGATTTACCAGCCCATTCATAATAAATTAATGTTCATGTAAGATGTTGTATTAAGAGCATTTAGAAGCAAGAAAATAGTTCAGTTTATTTCAGTAATTCAACTCAAATAATGATAAATACACTTCTTTTCTATGTCCTTTATTAAGTGACCCAATGAGATGTATAATGAAGCATCGTTCGGTGTAAAAATATATCAACTTATTATTTTTCTAGACAAAAAGTAATTTATTATCACCAGTGTAACGGTTACCAGTTTATCAATATACTAATCATTGGTATACCTGTCAATCGGCAACGGTAAACAATTTTAGCTTACCAGTAAAACGGTACGGTAACAATATTTTCAAAATGGTAATGGTAACCATTACCATAACAGCCCTAGTTATCAAGAGGAAGGAGAAGTTTGTCCGGGGGTTGAGGCCGGAGATTGCTAGGGCAACTATGTCACATCTTACAGATCCATCGAATGCAGTGGTAGAGATAGCTACAGGAATGAAGAAATGCATTCAACATTTGGGAAAGAGAAGTCGACGGAGAACCAAAATTCTCAAAATAAGAAGAGGAAATTCTTTAAGAAAAAGGGAGCCCAAAACGGTGGGGCTAACAAAAAGGGGAAAACTAATATAGTTTGTTACAATTGTGACAAGAAGGGGCACTATGTTAACGAGTATCGATCTGCTGATAGCAAGGCGGTTATAGGAAGCAGAATGTGAAGTGCTTTATTTGCAACCAGGTGGGGCATTATTATAACAAATGTCAAGAAGTGACCAAGGCTAACAAATGAAAGGTGTTTGCTTTGGTGCTATCTATATCAGGACCAACAGTAGTTGAGAAGGGAAAGTTTATGATGGAAGGTACGCTTTTGATTCGTAGCATACCAGTTAGTGTACTGTTTGATACCGATGTATCACATTCATTTATATCTCAGTGTTTTGTAAATAATTTATGTTTAGAACTATCATACCTTGTTACTTCCTTAAGGATAGCTAATCCAATATAGGAGGGTACGCAACTCTGGGGATGAGATGTGACTGTCTAAAGCTTGAGTTGCTAGTTATACTTTTGTCTGCAGTTTATATGTATTTGATTTCATAGGTTTTGGGATTATTTTGGGTATGGATTAGTTGAGTAGATATGATGCTAGGATATTTTTCAAGGATAGGAAAGTATCATTGAGACATTGTAATTGTAATTGTAATTGTAATGACGGAATAGTATACTTAGTTTAGAATTCAAGCACACAAATTCTTGCTTTATTGAGGGCTATAGAAGTGGAAGAAGAATTGAATCGAGTTTTAATTGTAAGAGAACTTGCAGATATCTTTGAGTCGGTAATAGGACTACCATCGAAACAAGCTATCGAGTTTTGAATAGACCTTGTATCAGGAGCTGAACTCATAAGCAGACCACCTAGCAGGATGGCACCTATCGAGATGAAGGAGTTAAAGGTGCAGCTAGTGGACTTAGAAGGAAAAAATTGCATTAAACCAAGCAGTTTGCATTGGGGAGTGGCCAATGTGTTTGTGAAGAAATGGGACGGGTCGTTTAGATTATGCATCGATTATCGTAAGTTGATAGAAAAGACGATAAAGAATCGATATCCTTTGCTAAAAATTGATGATTTATTTGACCAGTTGAGTGGAGCCAAAGTATTTTTCCAATTGGATTTGGCAACAAGTTTCCATCAACTGAGAGTGGTGGAGGACAGTATTCCGTTGACGTTGTATCAAAAGAGGTATGGTTCGTACGAGTGGTTAGTAATGCCATTCGAATTGACTAATGCACCCGCTTTCTTTGTGGACTTGATGAACCGATATTCCAAGAACACTTGGATAGGTTCATGTTAGTGTTAATTGACGATATTTTGATATATTCTAAGGATAAAAGAAATAATGAGATCAATCTAAAAATAGTGCTTGGGATGTTGAGGCAGCATCAACTGAAAGTGATGTTTTTGAAGTGTCATTTTTGGAAGAAAGAAGTGAAGTTTTTTGGTCATATAGTTTCAGAGAAAGGGATGGAAATCGATCTAGCCATGATCAAAGCTGTTCACAATGGAAATGACCCGAGACAGTGAGCAAGATAAGAAGTTTTCTTGGGTTAGCTGGCTATTACCGGAGATTTATCAAGAATTTCTTGCAAATAGCATTGCTTTTGACTAAGCTAACCAAAAAGGACGTGAAGTTTATTTTTTCTGATAAATGTGAGGTAGTATTCCTTGAGTTGAAGCATTTATTGACCAACGTGCCCGCGTTAGTAGTTCCACAGGGAAATCAGGATTTAGTGTTATAAACGGATGTGTGTGGAACTGGATTAGGAGCTGTGTTGATCCAGAGGGTAAAGTTATTGCCTACGCTTCTCAATAGCTCAAGCCACAAGAAGTTAAATATCCGATTCATGATTTAGAGTTGGCAGCGGTGATTTTCATATCAAAAGTGGGGAGGCACTACCTCTTAGGAGATAGATTTGAGATGTATCAACATCATAAGTCTTTGAGGTATTTATTCTCTCAGAAATAGTTAAATGTGAGACAATAAAGGTGGCTAGAGCTTTTAGCAGCTTATGATTTTGGTACTGAGTATACACCGGGGAAAGAAAATAAAGTTGCAGATGCACTTATTAGGAAACATCAGAATGTCGTGTTAGCTATGTTGGCAGAATGGAATAATCTAGAAGCATTAACAACTTGTAGTGTGCAGTTAAGATCGATTGCTAGTTCCAATCAAAGTACTGTCATGTTTTTTTGTTTAGAAGTCTGACCAGTATTGATTTAAAGGATTGCTTCTAAATAAAGGGATGATCCAGTATTAGTTGAACAGATCAAAAAATTGGAAAATGGAAAGGAGATAGATGATCTAAAATATTTTAGTCTTGACCAAGGGATGGTTAAGAAATAAGGAATGGTTATGTGCTTCGGATGTGGAAAACTTAAGGAGAGAAGTTCTTAGGGAATGTTATCGATTGAAGTTTACGATTCATCCTGGAGGAATCAAGATGTATCAGGATATGAAGAGAAGTTTCTTATTGGAAGGTATAAAGAGGGATGTAGGCTTATGGGTGAAGCAATGTGCAAATTGCCAGCAAGTGAAAGTCGAACATCAGAAGCCAAGTGATTGCTTCAGGCTTTAGATATACCGGTTTGGAAATGTGAACTGATATCTATGGACTTTATTGACATGTTGTCAAGGTCGAATAGAGAAAATGATAGTATATGAGCTGTGGTAGACAGATTGACTAAATTGCCCATTTTATCCCTGTTAAGTCAACCAAGATGGCACCTGTATTAGCTAAGTTTTTGTTGAAGAACATAGTTAAACTGCATGGGATTCCTAGTAGTATAGTCAGTGACAAAGATGCCTTGTTTGCTAGTGAACTTTGAAAGAGTCTTCAAGAAGTATTAGGTACCAAGCTTAAGATGAGTACCGCTTATCACCCTCAAACAGATGGGCATATAGAAAGAGTCAATAGGGTACTCAAGGATTTATTGAGAGCTTGTGGTGCACTAGTTTTTGGTGGGTCATGGGAAGACCATTTGTACTTGGTTGAGTTTTCCTATAATAATAGTTATCTGACTAGTATAACAATAGCGCCTTTCGAAGCTTTGTATGGAAGTCCGTGCAAATCACCAACATGTTGGTTGGAGACCAGAGGCAAATTCGTCCTTGGTCTAGAGATAGTGAGAGAAGCCACAAAGAAGATTGAGTTAATGCAGGGTAGGATGAGAGAAGCTCAGTCTAGGAGGAAAAGTTACGCAAACAAAAGGCATAAGTATCTTGGGTTCTTAGTTGGAGACCGTTTTTTATTAAGGTATCACCAATGAAGGGTGTGGTACGTTTTGGAAAGTTAGAAAAACTGACCTCGAGATATGTTGGACCATTCCCAATTATAGAGAGGATCAAAAAGCTCGCGTATCGAATAGAGTTATTGAGCAGTCTGGCAGGTGTCCATATTGTATTTCATGTTTCTCATTTTCAGAAATATGTGCACGATCCAGAAACTAATATATCTCTGACTGCATTAGAGATTTATTAGTAGAACTAGATTTGACTTTTGTTAAGCAACTAGTTCGAGTTATGGTAAGAGATGGGAAGAAATTAAGGAACAACGCAGTCAAGTTGGTGAAATTTAAGTGGAGCAATAACGAGAAAAGACTGTACTAGGGAGACAAAGGACAGGATTAGGGATAATTATCCTAAGCTGTTATGAGGGTATGTTCTATATTGGCTGTATATAAACTTTATAACTGGTAGGATATACAAGCATTATTTGCATGTTTGGTATGCTTGTTATGTAGTCCTTACTGAATTTCGAGAATGAAATTCTTTAAGGGGGATGCTTGTAGCAGCCTAATTTTTGTTTAACATTATTTAGGGTATTTAATTGGATATATTAAATAAGAATAATGTGAATAGTCAAAGGGATGAGATTTGATAAATTCATATGGCCAAGCCATCATAAAATAAACTAAGTAAGGTTGTTTTAAACTTAAACCATAAAAGAGAAGATACGAGGAAGGGTAAATTAGAAATAGAGTTACCTTAAACCTTATCCCCCTCATTTCCTTTTCACTTACTCATTCCAAAACAATCGAAGAAAAGATAATAGAGGCCGACCATTAATAAGAAATAGGAAGTCAATATCAAGAGGATTCAAAGGAAAAGAAGCTTAAGGATTAAAAAGCTACATCAATCTCAACTCCAATAAGAAATTTAAGGTAAATAATACATCTAATCTCTTTTAATCTTTGTTAGATTCGATTAAGGGTAGTACCCGAATCCTATTTGTTGATTTGTCAAGTTGTGGCTACATAATCATTGTTTGGATAGAATAATGGTTAATAGGTATTTTATGAAGTTGTTTTAATAGGTTTAGAGTAAAAATATAAGTTTTTATTCTCTAAATGATTCAAAATTTTAATATGAGGTGTAAAATGATCATCGGGAAATGAGTTTTTAATTCTATAATTTTTGAATTTATTTGAATATTTTAGGAATTTCCTAAAGAGGAAACAGGTTTAATTTGGGTTTTATATATTTAAAATAATTAAATATAGATCTTAATCCTGAAACTTTAATATGGTAAAGGGAAGGATATACTCTAATATCTGTGAATTTTTGGGAATTATTCCAAGTGATTCCGATTTATTGTGATTTTATCGTGCTAGATAAGCATATAAAATGTTAATTAATTAAGGGTATTAATGAAGTATTTTAATTAAGTTTTGGAACTTGAAAATATAAGACAATAGCAAATTTCTGAAAAGAATTTGTACATTTATTTATCCAATAGAAATCGGACAAGAATAATGATTTGGTGAAAACTTTTTACTTTAAAAAGAAATAAAACAGTTTTCAATTAAATTATGATAACGCCATATCACTTTAACGTCGCCGTGCGTAAGGTCTGGTCATTTCCATCAGTATCCACGTTGCATTGAAAGGAAGCATAGGATAGATACTTTAGTAACTATATAATGGTTCCAAGTAGGTCGAAGTCCACCTCGTCGACGACATAGAATAAGCATCATTGGCGCTTTGTAATTCACTTAACATTTAAAAGAAAAAGTCGACGACGTCACATGTCTTCGCCATTATTTTTAATAACGCTACACCTATTACTTCGAATGTTTTCAAAACTATAGTAGTGACACCATATTTATGTCTTTGACTATATATATTAAGCGCCATAATAGCCGAAGAGTGTTTTAAACTAAAAACTTAAATAGCGGCGAGCCATGTACTATATGATTTTGACTTAAACCTTGGAAATACCAAAGTAATTTTGTATTGGGTTTGACATAGATCATGTGGGGAAACAAATGTATGTCATTTTAAAATATTAAAATTGTTACGGGGAGATAACCTAATTTAGGGCACCAATAGATATAGATTAAGTATATGGGTAGTATGGATTAAAGCGAAACATGTAGGTAACATGGATTAAATAGAGACATGTGGGTAATGACTTAAATGGCCAAGTGATGGGTTCACAGTCATCATCCATGGAAAACTATGAGATATGAGATGAATAGCCTACATCGTACTGGAGATGGATTGTCTCTATGAGAATAATGAAAGATTCACAGTCATCCTAGGAAAACTATGGGATGTGTGATGGATAGTCGACGTCATTTTTAAGTTAAATTGAATATGTGTGATGGACAGTCCACAAAATTTTAAATGATTAAACCATATGTGATGGGTAGTCAATATGGTAGGGGATGGGAAATCAAGTAATAAATAAATGTGAGATGGATAGTCCACATTATTCTAAATATGTTTAAATATGAGATGGGTAGTCCACGTAATTATAAGATCGGTAGTCATATTAAAAAAAGATGGATAGTCAATTTAAATTGTGATGGGTAGTCATTTGAAATTAAAATGGATAATCTAATGAATTGGGATGGGTAATCCAATATGTATTACATGATTATAAATGCTATTTTCTATGTTCAAACAATTGTAGCTACAGAAACATAGTCTACTGTTGTTATGTTTTGATAAGATACTAGTGAGAGGAAAACCCATTCCGCTTAGTGGTGTAGTCTCGCTATATATCGATTTGGTTCGGGATAATAGATTATCATTCACACCAGAGTGTTGTCTAACCCGAAGTTTTTGTTTTTCCCTTAAACTCTCGATCACTCATTCATCATAAGCAAGAGCTTTCAAGTTCCAGTAAGATGAATAAGCTTCTGAAGACGTGCAAGAGGAAATCTAGCTATTAGAAGCTTTATCTATTTCAGCTGTGTATTTTGATTTTTGTCTGTTTGGATGTAATGATAATGTTGTATAATTGCCAAGTATCTACTCTGATCAACCAAGGGGCATCTTCATTTTTCACTCTTAGAGTATTTTGTAATAATTATAATTTCTTTGAGCATGGGTTTGTGAATGGGATTATGTAATGAATATGAAATACCATTTGTGAAATGAAATGTAAAAATTTGTTATTAAACCGTGTTTGAAATTATTTTCATATTCATGTGCTTCCTATTATTGAAACGATTAACATAGCTGCATTTTGTTATCGAGAATTAATAACTATGGATTATTACAACATCCGTAGCAGTTAGTTTTGGGCCTTAGGATGGGGGATCTTACAATCCTTCAACTATCGACTCACAAATTCTGCTACCTTTCCTTCCGGAAGGACGACACCAAGATTAATACCATAAGCATTAGTATAAATGGTGAAAGGTTTGGTACCATTGGGAATAACCAAAATTGGAGCACTCATTAATTTCTCCTTCAATTGAATAACTACCACTTCACGCTATGAACTTCAAGTATATATCAAGTTATTTTTATTCCAATGGGTCAGAGGGGTCGATATAATCATAGAACCCTTAATAAACTTCCAAAGAATCTAGTAAAACCTAATAAACTACAAATCTCTCAAGCATTCTTTGGCATCTTCAAATCCTTAACTACACCTGCTTTCCCTAGGTCTACCACCAATCCATCCACTAATACTACATCCCCAAGGAAATGAACCTTTTTTCTCTAGATGTGCCATTTAGAGAATTTAGCCTTATCAATTACTTCTTAAGACATCCATCACTTCTCTCAATTGAATTTCATGCTCCTTCTCACTTTTGGAATAAATTAGGATATCATACCCGAAGACTACAACAAACCTATTCAACTACTCCATGAATATTCTAGTCGTCAAATCCACAAAATGAGCTGGAGCATTAGTTAACCCAAATGGCATGGCCAACCACTTAAACAACTCATTAGATGCATGGAAAACAGGCTTCTGGATACTATTTTTAGCAACTCTAAACTGATGAAACCCAGTCACCAAGTTAAGTTGAAAGAAAACCTTCGCTCTGACCAACTTATAGAAGAGGTCGTCAATACGACGCAATGGATTGCGGTTTTTCTTCGTTAGCTTCTTCCATTCTCAATATGATGCATAACCTTTAGGAACCATCTGCTTTAGTAGTAAAAACGATAGGTGCTCCCTATTCTAGGATACTCCCCCAAATGAAGCCATTCTCTAACAAATCTGAAACCTACTTATCTAATTCTCTTATTTCCTTTGGAGCCATATACCTAAGAGGGATCACAGTCGACCTTGTGTCTTTCTCGAGATCGATATGAAATTCAATTCTCTTCAGGGAGGGAGACCCAAAATTTCTTTGAATACGTCTGGATAATCCTTTACTACGGGCATAATGATAGCTCTTCTTATGACACGTTGAGTGAATACAAACATTTCACTATAATAGAAATATTGGGCTCACAACAAAGAATCAGATCAAGCCCTTCTCCCTTCCTCAATTGAACCATCTTCCTGTCACAATCTAATATTACCCCATAGCAAGACATCCAATCCATTCCCAAAATCTACCTGTACCCTATTTTTTTTAGTACATATGCATTATAAGGGAACTCCGCACCAAGAATGACCAATTTTAAGTTATTATATAACATCGATAAATTGGTCGATCCTTGAAAGGATTCGACGTCATGATGTTGGGTTTATGGGCTAACTATCAAATAATGCACTTGCCATGAATGAATGAGATGCACCAGTCTAATAAAATAAGAACAGAAGAATTAGATAAAATCAATCCACCTTCCATCACAATCCATTTTCCCTTCTCCTTAGTTGATAGCAGTACTTTACTAGAAGTTGGAATTACATCCAAAGCATATGCCTTCACTACCTAACCTTTATTTTTCAAAGCAGGGCAATCTCTTTTCATATGCAAGAACTAATCACAATTATAACACTTTACTTTCTTCCGAGCCGGGATTGCCTTACGATCCTTTGCTATATGTCCCACTTGATTGTAGATATAACACCTATCCTTCGAAAGATTCATTCTATAGTTCTTCGCCATGTGCCCCATTTTCTGACATCAGAGTAATCAACTGCTTTTTGCCTTGTCCACCTTATGGTCCATTTCCTTTATGTTTACCCTATTGTTGGCCCTCTACTTCCTTAACCAAAGTTAGAAGCCTGGAAGAGCCTGAAAGCACTGGCCTCCCTATTATAGGAAATTTCACAGATGCACGTGCGCAACACGGCCGAGTTGGTGCTATACGTGAATTGGCAAAAGCCCACACAGCAGAATGACGAAAGTCACGTGTCCTCTCAGTCTACACGGATCAACACGTTTAGAGAATTCAACAATGTTGCCTCCACCAGTCCCTTAAACATTGCTCCATACGGTATCTGATCCAATGCAAGCTCTCTCCTAGGTGATCTCAAATGTAACAAACAAGTTGTTGTTATAGTAATTAATTATAGTTAATAATAGTAATTATATTAATTAAATCGGAATTTAAAAAAATTATCTAATAAATTGGTTTTGAAATTGCTTTGTAAAAGGATTTAAATCATGAAAAGAAAATGTTTAGCCTTAAATAAGATAAAATGTGAGAAATTATATTTCATAGAATGATGTGTTTGAAATAAAATACTGATTTTTGTAATGAGGTTATTTTAAGTTGAATTTTATACCTACTTAAATTAAATAGCCTTTAGATTAAAGGTAAAAGAAAATAAAAACATATATACAAGTTACTTATTTCAGTTTTAAAGACCCAAATTCAAGTTACAAAGCCCAAGCTCTTTTCTAGATTTCTCTACCCTTCATGATAGCACGTACGAAAATCTTTCCCTATGCATGTTTTATTTTTCTTTCCCCAGAAGCTATCAAGCCAATCTTTATCGCTTTGCAAATTAACATCAAGTTGGATAAATCTCGAAAATTCATCATATTTTAATATATACTCCGCTATACCCCCCCCCCCCCCCCCCCCACACACACATCAAGGGCAATTAAGTTTGATTCTGTGGTTGGAGTGTGTTCGAGAGAAGAGTGAGAGTGAGCAGGTTTTACGTGAGAATTATCACACTAGTCTTGCTAACCTATCTCATTTCTTTTAGAATTCCTGCCTATTTGTTGAGTAAATGAATGTGACTGTGTGTGTATAAATAATTTAAGCATATGAACTAACCTGCTATTGAACTTTGTAGTGTCTTCTTCTTTGCAGCTGAGCGGGAAGAGTGTGTGTGTTTTCTCGACTGCACGTGGGTATATCAGCCAGAAAATTATGTGCATGGGTATTAGGGTGTGTGCGCATTTAAGTGTATATAGGATGTTGTCATGCTCAGGTTTGAGTGTATGTGTAGTTTGTGCATGTATACATCCATGTTAAGGTGGCTACATCCATGTTTTAGAGTGTGTATAATGTGAGAGTATATAAATACGTGTATACATGATTGTCCTTAGGACTGCATATTTTGTGAGTGAAAACTTTGCTATTGCGTGTGTTTAAGTGACAGTGTATAGTGTGTGTTTATGTATATAGATATGTTCATAGAGACCGTGTGCATGCATGAGTTTGGGCGGTATATATTTATGTTTACATATGTGTTACTTCACTGGGAATGTGCATGCATGTGTTTATATTTATATATATATATATTTGCATGTTTGTGAGTTGTAAATTATTTCATCCCTATGACTTGAATTCATGAGTCCATTAATTGCCTGCACTAACAATATATATAGGCTAGTTGTGTTTATGACTGTGTCTTTTCAGTACATAGCCACTCATATTTGATTAGAACTACACATTAAAAAATAACAACACACATACTCACATGCTTCATTGTACAACATATTGCCTTGGTTTCCTCCTTTGCTGGGAATTTGTACACACATCTAACTGATCTAACTATATAAGTACAAGGCACCACCATATTAGTTATGATAATTTTTCTTTTTCTTTTTTCAAGTTGGGTTTTATCTCTTATTCAATTGCTCATGGGGTGTTTCATAATAATACAAATATTCCATTCACGATACGTACACTAAATTGCTTCCATTCTTAGTAATCTACAACCTGTCATATTGTGTGTTAGAATGAATATTTGGTACATACTTATTATTTTAAATACTTGTATAGTTTTGTAAATGTAAAATTTAAAATAAATTATAATGAATAATTTATTATATATTGATTATATCTAAACTCTTTGTGTTTATACGCGATTTATATATATTAAATATTAATGTGAACTGTTGTAATATACATTAATAATAGGGATGAATATGCTAAATATGAAAGGGCATTATTGTAATCTGCACTGCATAAGTAGTCTATAAATATGGAGCTTGATTGTATTGTAAAGATATATCTCTCAATTCAATAGAATTGTTTTCTCCCTAATTGCCTCCATTCTCTTTATTCTGTAACACGTTATCAGCACGAAGGAATGCGAATTAATTATTGACCTCAACCTGTTCACCTTCAAACTTTCCAACTTCTCAGCAAGTAATTAAATATTAATTACTCTGACCATTTCTCTTCTGACCATTCCAATTCTAAGGCTATTTATATTCAAAATCCTATTATATATATTAGTGCAGACGAGTCTTTTAGAATATATCTACATACATTCTATTTCTTATTTCCTTTAAAACAGCAGGTAAAGGAATTGTTCTTGCATTTCTTTATAAACTCGTTACTTTTCCTCTCTCCAAAAAGGTAATTGTCAATATCATATATTTTTTGATAAAGCTATCAAGTCGGCACATGCTAGTTTGGGGTTCGCTTCTATATTTTTCATGTCTTTTCTTGTATCACTCTTATTTTTATTCTTTGGCTTCTAAATTCAATATTATTATTTTATTTTATTTTCCCTTTGCGGATCTATTGCCAAATAAAATTCAAAAGTTTGGAATGGAATATACGCAAAAGATGACTTTCCATTCTTATTTGATAAATACATGAAAGTTGCAAAATCCAAATGTTTGGTTTTGTTGATACAATTTATTTTTTGGTATAGTTATTTGATACCATGAATGAAGACTTTCCATTTTTTTCTTCTTTTTAGCTGGAAACAGATAAATAGTGAATGTTGTTGTGGCGAATATATTCACCTTATGCAATTTATTTTATGAACAGTTCACAAAATGACAAACATCGCCAAGCTTGAATTTAAAGCTTTGGATATATCTGGAGACAACTACTTATCATGGATACTGGATGCTGAGATTCATTTGCAATCTCAATGCTTAGAAAATGCCATTAAAAATGGCAATACTATGTCCCAGCAGGACAAAGCAAAGGCTCTAATATTTTTAAGACGTCATATCCATGACGAGCTAAAAACAGAATATTTAACTGAAAAAGACCCTCTCCACTTATGGAACTCCCTGAAGGAGCGTTATGACCACCAGAAGACGGTCATACTTCCAAACACTAGGAAAGAGTGGTTGAACCTGAGGTTTCAGGACTTTAAGTCCGTAAGAGAATATAATTCTGCAATGTTTAGAATCACTTCTAAACTGAAATTATGTGGAGAAAAGGTGGATGACGCACAAATGCTTGAAAAGACTTTCTCAACATTTCATGCCTCGAATATACTCCTGCAGCAGCAATATCGAGAGCGTCATTTTACAAAATATTCTGAACTCATAGAATGCTTACTAATTGCTGAACAAAATAATGAATTGCTTATAAAAAATCATTCCTCAAGACCAACTGGTTCAACTGCATTACCTGAAGTTAATGCTAATTTTGTCCACTCTGGAAGAGGTAGGGGTCGAGGTCGAGGTAGAGGACATGGTCGTGGACATGGATATAACTCTAGCAGAGGTGGTTATGGTGGTTTTAAAGGTAACAAAACCACCAACTTTAAAAAGCAACAACAGAAAATTGAGCCTATAAAGAACAATGATTCAGCTTCAGAAAATAAAAGGCATTATGAGGAAGTTTGTTATAGATGTGGACGATCTGGTCACTGGTCTCGTACATGTAGATCATCAAAGAAAACAGTTGAAGAATATCATCGCTCGAAGAATATTGAGGCAAATAATGCCGAAAAGTTACATGAAAACACTAACCTGAAGTTAGATGATTTCTTCGAAGATGACAATGGAAATTTCATTAATGATGAAAATCTAAATGCAATGATCAATGATATGACCGAGTTGATCAATTAGAAATGTCTTGAAGTTTGTTATGTGACTTTCATTTTATTTCATTAGCTTGCATCAATAAATCAGTTTGAAATTTGTGTTCGTTTAATTGTATTTCCCTTTGCAGTACTAGTAATGTGTAATGTGGATGTTGTTTTTAATCAATAGCCTATTTTAATCATATTACTTTGTTTGTTTACATTACATTCATTTATACATACAAATTTTAGTGATTGACTAATCATTGTCTTTAATTCTTAAGGTATGGAACGCCATTTGGGTGATGATATATGCTTACTAGATAGTGCAACTACTCATACAATTTTGAAAAACCAGAAGTTTTTCTCTGAACTATCTAAAAATTTCTCAGCTAAAGTCTCCACTATAGCTGGATCTGCTAATATAATTGACGGGTCCGGAAGAGCCCATATAATATTACCAAATGGTACGCATATCTTTATTCAGAATGCATTATACTCAAGCAACTCTAAAAGAAATTTGCTGAGTTTCAAAGATATAAGAATGAATGGATACCATATTCAAACTATAAATGAAAACAACAAAGAATATCTTTGTGTTATTTCTAGAATTGAAAGCCAGAAGCTTATCCTAGAAAAATTTGGTAAAATTTCAACTGGTTTATATTTTACAAAAATTGGCATAGTTGAATCTCACTCTATAAACATGAGCCAGAAGCTCACAAATACAAAGACAAAAACGTGGAAGGCCAATTGGTTCAAAAGACTTGGCGCCTAGAAAAAGAAAGTCTAATGAAAATCATCAATTAAGGAACCTCCTGAAGAGGTTATAAGTGATCAAAAAGATCACTCAAATGAATATCCCAATTCTCCTAGAAGCGTGGAAGGAAACATTATCCCAGAAGAGATAAAAGAAGATTCCAACGATAAAATGGTACCTAATAATAATGAGATCTCAATATTTTATACGAACTACGGAGAAATATGGGATCGAAGTAAAATAATAATTGATGATGTATTCTCATTCGCAGTAGCTACTGAAATAATTGAAGGTCATGACAATAATGAGAATAATGAGAATGATGATAATGAGCCAAATAGCATAAATGAATGTCGAAAAAGAAACGATTGGCCAAAATGGAAAGATGCTATCCAAGTGGAACTAGATTCACTTCAAAAATATGGTGTATTTGGACCAATAGAAAAAACACCAGAAAATGTTAAACCAGTAGGTTATAAATGGGTATTCGTTAGAAAACGAAATGATAAAAATGAAGTCGTGAGGTACAAGGCACGACTTGTCGCACAAGGTTTCCTGCAGAGACCGGGTTTTGACTTTAAGGAAACTTACTCCCCTGTCATGGATGTCATAACATTCCGATATTTGATAAGCCTTGTAGTTTCTGGAAAAACTCGATATAAGATTAACGGATGTTGTGACAGCTTATCTTTATGGTGAATTAGATACCAACATTTACATGAAAATTCCAGATGGATATAAATTGCCTGAAGCAAAATCAAAGTCCATGTACTCATTAAGACTAAGACGATCACTATATGGATTGAAACAATCTGGAAGAATGTGGTATAACCGTCTTAGTAAATATTTGGTAAAAGAAGGATACGAAAACAATCTCATTTGTCCATGTGTCTTTATAAAGAAATCGGTAAAGGGATTTGCTATCTTAGCAGTTTATGTTGATGACATAAATTTGATTGGAACTTCAGAAGAGATTGATGAAACAATAAATTACTTAAAGAAGGAATTTGAAATTAAAGATCTTGGCAAAACTAAGCACTGTCTCGGTCTACAGATTGAGCATAGTACTAATGGCATATTAATCCATCAATCAAACTACATTGAGAAAATTCTAAAGCGTTTTCAAATGGATAAAGCATATCCACTTAGTACGCCAATGGTTGTTAGATCTTTAGATATTAAAAAGGACCCTTACCGCCCAAAAGAAGAAGATGAGAATGTGCTTGGCCCGGAAGTGCCATATCTTAGTGCCATTGGTGCATTATTATATTTGGCCCAATGCACAAGACCAGATATTGCATTTTCAGTAAATCTTCTAGCAAGATACAGTTCAGAACCAACAAAAAGACACTGGAATGGTATAAAACATATCATGAGATATCTTCGTGGAACGACAAATTTGGGTTTATTTTACTCTAACACAGGCATTAATCCAAATCTAGTTGGCTATGCTGATGCAGGTTATCTTACTGACCCACATAAAGCAAGATCACAAACTGGATATGTATTTAATAACAGCAATGCAGCAATTTCAAGGCGATCTACAAAACAAACATTGGTAGCAACATCATCCAATCACTCTGAAATACTAGCACTACATGAAGCAAGTAAAGAATGTATTTGGCTAAGATCACTGATTGAGCATATTCGAAAAAGCTGCCAACTTCCATCAGTAACGGAAAGGTCAACCATTATTTATGAAGACAATGCAGCTTGTGTAGCTCAAATTCAACGGGTTACATTAAGGGTGATAGGACGAAACACATTTCTCCTAAATTTTTCTTCACACATGAGCTACAAAAGGATAATAAGATAGAAGTGAAATAAATCCGATCCCAAGAAAATCCAGCGGACTTATTCACAAAGGCGCTTCCAAAATCAACATTTCAGAAGATGGTGTACAAAATTGATATGCGTCGGCTGCATCAACAAACTAATTGAATAATGCGTTATAATCCAGGGGGAGCGTATGAAATACGCTATAATGTACTCTTTTTCCTTCACTAATATTTTTTCCCATTGGGTTTTTATTAGTAAGGTTTTAATAAGGCATTATCTTGATCCAGAAGAATCAACCCTCATAGTAACATTATAAAATATATGTTACTTAAAGATGAAATCATGTTGTACTCTTTTCCTTGTTTATGATTTTTTTCCCACTGGGTTTTTCATTACAAGGTTTTTAATGAGGCAATTACTCTTATCATCTTTACATACGCATATTCAAGGGGGAGTGTTGTAATATACATTAATAATAGGGATGAATATGCTAAATATGAAAGGGCATTATTGTAATCTGCACTGCATAAGTAGTCTATAAATATGGAGCTTGATTGTATTGTAAAGATATATCTCTCAATTCAATAGAATTATTCTCTCCCTAATTGCCTCCATTCTCTTTATTCTGTAACATGAACATCATTTTAAGATTAATAAATAAATGAAGTTAATTCGCTAGTATTTAAAAGCAAGCTTATGAAATGATACATATATAATGTTTTATGATCATTAAAGCATAATTATTTAATTTTAATATATATAATTTAAATTTCAAAAATAGTATTTAATCATAGTAAATTATGAAATAATGCCTATATGTAATATTAAGCTTTGAACTTATTTTGTGAATTCAAAATAAATTTTATAATGTTAATATGTTTATTTTTGTATTTATTTGAATAACTACATTTATATTAGTTTTATGATTATTCTTTTCTAGTATATTGAGCAGGTTTATGAATGATTCATCGTTGAGATGGATTTGGTTGATATTTGTATTATGATACAGTGATGACATATTTCTATGTGATTTCTGATGTTTATTTTAGGTGATAAGAAATTTGAATAAATGGAGTTATAATACCGTTTGGAATAGGGCATTCGGTAATATCTCTCCAGTTATTCTTTGGACTCATTATATAGAATAGTTTAGATATGAGTGTAATTTAGAAGCAGTGAATAAACATTTAAATATCGCATAGTGGTATGAGATATTGTTGTGATATTTATTCAGTTATTCGTTGTAAGTAGGCGATACTCACATGACGAGAATGAGTGGATAGAGTGATGTGATTTATAGCTTTGTGACCATAATTAGCGAGACTTCGAGTATACATGTATTGTTCCTATATGCCACTATTGCGAAATACTTCTGTTATATTTGTTGGAGAGGACCAGATGGCTAGAATCCACCCTAGTGGCCTGATCGTGGGGTTGCGCCCCATATCTATGACACTATATTATTGTATATCTTTGTGATTAGTTTTGTGATCGCCCCTGCGTCACTTAGGCCAGCAGTCTATTACCTATAAGGGCCTTTGTAGTGTCGTGATCGTTCGATCCTCGCATTGGCGAGTACAAAGGTGGATAAATGTCATAATGACTGAGGGGTAACTAAGATTGTAGAGAATTTACGACTCTGGAGCTTGCTTATTGCTATTGGTATTCCTTCTGGTACTAATGGAGTAGTAGATTGGCATATACGATTAATACACCACACTATAGTATAGATGTGGGCCAAATGTCACATATGTTATTATCTATGAATCTACTTGGGACTTTGAGTATGTTATATAGTCATTTCCCATCATGATACTTTCTAATAGTATAGATATGAGGAGATGAGATTATAACAGTGATATATGACCTGAGTATAGTGGATTCTTGATATATTGATAGACAGCCTATCCTATTTTATATTGATGGTGTTTTGTCAAGATTGAGAGTTATAATTGGGTCGTGCTTTATGCTAGCGGATTATACTTGAGATATCTCCTCTATTGATATTTCTGGATTTGTTGTTGATTCTGAGATCTGAACGATTCACCCATTTGTATTGACTGTGATTTCTGATTTGATAAGTTTCTATATCGATGATCACATCTTTTAATATGAGAATTGATTGTTTCAAATAAATTTGAGATATTTGGGTGTTGTGATAAATTGATGATTATTTATTACATTATATACATTCTTTGATATGTTGTCTTATGATTTGATTGTCGATGTTAGTCTTATTATATTATTATTCTATGTTTATAGTGTGTTACCATTATTATATACCCTTGATTAGACATAGTATGACCCGTGTGTTATTTTATAATACTTGGGTCAGTCCGGGATATTTCAAGTATAGGAACGATATGACCAGCTTTTGTTTTAGTAGGCTTAGAGGAGACATATGTTAGGATTGTGGTATGATATTGCTTATTATTGCGTACATTTTGTTATTGAGTTGTATATTAATTTTTTATCATATTATATTGAGATATTTAATATTTGAGTTGAGTTGTACTCTTTTAACATTATTGTATTATATATTATATTATATATTATCGCTTTGATTGGCTCTATGTTCTCTGTCATTTACTATACATTGTGTATTGTTCTGTCCTAAAGGCACGTTTGTTTATGGTTTTGTACCGATATTGGTAACGTATAATTGAATTATTTAATTAAAATATTAATACATACCAGTGTTAGTCAAAGAGCATATTCACGTGTGTATCCCATTTAGCCACATTCTCCATATTATCTAATAGTATTACTCTATAATACTCTTAGATAATATGGGTATAGAGGTGGGGCGTTTTACATCAAACCCTTTGCAAATGTCAAATCCTTCTTCCCTTGGGTGTTTACTAATTCAAATCCAAATCTAACCCACTCATTAAACCCACTTACATTTTCTCTAACCATCATTTCTCCTTGCTTAAAATGAATACACTTCTATAAAAACATATCCCTCTTACACCAGAAAGAAACTTCGTATTAATCCTTGTCTTGAACATCCTCTATGTAATAGTGTTCTCATCTACTTCTAATGTCACCACCTCACCCAACAATCTATCTCCCCTTTCAAATGCCAAGGATCTAATTGCCTCTTAGTAAAATCACCAAGTCCTAATAGGTCGAAAATCTTTTTACAGTTATTAAGCCATGCACGAGTCACTAAGTATGGTTTGTCCTAATAAATGGTTTCCCACCAAGGCTGGAGAAATCTCTACACATGTTAGGAAAGTCAACAATTGGTGGTGTTGGGGTTGGAATCACACCTTAGTTGGTAGTGATAGAGGTGGCTGCACTAGCTCTACTCATTGCTTGAATATAGTGTCTGAACCATGATGGAATATTAACTTCAGGAATATCCAGTACATCTACTCTAGTACTAGTCCCTGCCTTGGTTTCTGCCCTACCAGCATTGGCTACATTAGTCATTGTTCCAGTTTTGATTGAATTACTCATTTCATCTACCTATAAAAATAGGATTCATTAGTAAGTCCCTAATAGACAGTAAACAAAACTGGAACAGTAAATGGTGTGTGCATATGTACTCAATTCCAACATATAATATATATCTAACTGAAAATACAAATATGCTCTCTCAATATGTTCCTAGTTCCTATCCTAATTTATAACCAATGCTCTGATACAAAATGCAATGGCCCACACTTTCCACTCTCGGGTTTCACATCCGTACTGATGTCAACAACCCAAGAACCCAAAAAATGAGTCGTAGAGATGGGATAAAAATGGACAGATATAGTTCGGATTAACTACTTTTATAGTCTAATGGAAAAGGGAAATAAAATATAATACATCAATAATAAACATAGTTATAGAAACATAACTTGTATGCGATATCAAATACATATGTCTGAATAGTACAAATACAACCCAATCCATACACAAAGTGGAATCAAGGTCACAACACTTATTTACATCATATACAATATATACAAAATGATTCTCTATCTCTGATACAATCTTATCTTCAAATTCCATCAAGTAGAATATATATATATATATATATATATATATATATAAAGATAAAATAAGACTGGCTTAGAATAAATCTGGTGGGTAAGTCATACTTTGCGCTACATATACTATAAACATAATACTATAGCATGATATGAGTCTATCGCAAGGTTACCTCATGTCATGTCAGTAACATGCTACCTCTGTCGTGTGTGTGTATAGTCATATCGCATCATATCTATGTGGGCTCACTTCCCTAGACTCACCTCATGCACTACTCGCCTATTGTCCAACATTACGCTAATTGAATATAAGGCTCAAGTCGTAGACTAACCCCATACCCTACAAGGTCACCTCTTGTCCTTGCACTAACTGACTGGACCACACCTTGGACTAGCCTCATTCCCTACAAGGCCGCTTAACATCCACCTCCACACTAGTCTGCCGAAGCACTACAAGGTAGTAATGCAGGTGCTAGATCACATACTTGTGTCATAGGTCTAGATCCATACTTTGGGCTTCCTACGTATGCCACAGTCTCATTAACGTTAACGTCCATCATCATTTCACATTTCCATATCACACCTACATACATATCGATTTCAAATAGAAACTAATCATCACACATATTCATTCAATTTGTAATGCCATTGTTTATTTTTTCAGTAGCTTCTAATTACCTTTAGAAAACAAAAGGAACAAAATTTGAATCGATGGTTATTATTTTATATAGGTCTTTACAGGTTCGGGTTCAACTTTACCCAAAATATAGGCTATCGATGGACCGGTTGGCATGACCGATGTAATGGTGTATGTGTTTTCTTAACAATTGCTAGGCCGTGAATTTAGCTTCTCAACCCCATCGTTTGGTCTCCAACTGCCTTTGTTTCGCCTTCGGTTATCTAAGAACGTCCCTAGTACTTAGCCTTGCATTTTAAGTCCAGTTTAACATGTTATTACATCAATTTAAACTTATATTCATCAAATTTCCAAAATTTTAGTGTAAACCTAATTCTAATTTACTATATATGACCAATTCCTTCTTATATCCTGGTTTGATCGAATTTTACATGAGTGTTTATCTACTCTAATATGGCCAACATATTGTGTGTGTGCACATACATACATACATATATATACATATACACATATGAATATATGTATATATACACGATCAAAATTATGTTATATGAAGAAGAAAGCATGAATCACTCACAATATTGCTCCTCGGTTCCTTGTTCTTTGTTGTCCGGCTTGATGTGCCTCCTTAATTCAGAATTTTGCCTCCAAAATCACTACAGGTACATAGTCCTCTCTAATAGCTTCGCAACCGCACCGATTTCATAAAATATCGTTAGGCTTTGAGAAAGTTATTGAGACGACCCGACTTCCTATCTCCAGGAAATCGCATCATCTTGAAGAAAGAAAGGGATAGAAGAAGAAAAGAAAGAGAAAGAAGAAACAGAACAACATCAGAGAACTCACAGCGGAACGAATAAAATAAAATATATCATATAAAATATTACATAGTATCATAATACATCAGAGTACACAACCTAAACAATACATATTAGATAGTTATAAACATCCGTCTAACTATACAACTCAAGTACAACAGATACAGACACAACAGATACAGATACCCAACTAACACAGCGGAACCATAATATATATCTACACGTGGAAGCCTCCTGCTCCATATCTCCTCCAGAATTTGTCAAGCAAACCTTAATCACTTGACTACTCATACATAATATGAGTACCCAAGAGTTTAATAAAACAGAAAATAAACACTCGGGTCAAACAAGGGTCCGGTGTGAGTAAACGGGTTAAAATTGCTTAACTTTAGAAAAATCTTTGAAAAGAAAAGGTATCACGTAAGACTTCCCACACATAAACATGGAAAAGTTTTTACTTTACGCTAACCAATACATTTGATAGGAAATCCAGTGATATTATAATAGTGTCTAGGGTTTTCAAGTAAATAAGAAATAGCCGAAATTGTTACATGATTAAATTCCAGCTACTAGCCACAAAAGTGGGTAATACAAACAAAACCGTAGGGTCTCGTAGGAAGAATGGGTTTACATTAATGGCAGGGCTACTGGGGTACCGTCCGTCACAGTACGTGGCCTAGATCAACGTACCGAGGAGCCACCCTAACTCCCCTGCAACACAAGGCCGGGACCATTCCTTACTGAACAGTCCCGAACAAGACCACCCCGTAGTTGGAGTGACCAACCACACACTAAGCCGAAATAGAAAGGGACCTCTAGACAGGGGTAAATCTCACTCTCAAGTGGGGGCTACCTACGAAGCCTTGCTGCACCTCCCCTGCTTTAGCCATTCCCGGTTGATGAGGCTTGAGGCTGTGATTACCTTTATAGAACACATCTATCTTAGAATGCTCATCGTCCACCTGACTATGTGCTGAAAGCATTCAATTCATACAAGTTTGTTTCGAGTTCGAACGAGACCGAAGGCACTATCTCGTTGCACCCATTTTGGAATCACCCTCAGAGTCAACGACCATAGCCCTTGCACTCTAAATCACCATCTCGAACCCATAAGTGCTATTCCGTCAAACTCATTACGGAATCACCCACAGAGTTATACTGACGTATAGTCCTTACACCTCGAGTCTTCACAAAGCTCCACTTGGATTCACGACCTAACGTTTAATTAGAATCGATGTGGTTTTCGGATATCCAAATATGGAAACCTGATCCCAGTCTCACCGAAACCAAACGCCATTTTAATGTCCAAGTTGTACTTAAGGGCTTAACAATTTAAACACATATTCAGGATGATATAAACAAATAGATGAATCACATTATCACAATAAATAATTCATAACAAACATTCATCTCACAAAGCAGCATATCACATAACAAAGATATTTAAATCATCCAGTATCACCCAATATTAAACACCCAATATCAATCACTCAATATTGATCATCCAATATTAATCAATCAACCAATAATAACCAATCAACCAAGCAGAATTGATTAACTCTTAATCAATTTGATTAACCTTAACCCTTCCCTATTTATTAATTCCAAATAAATAAATAAATCATCTCTAATGATCTTCCCAAATTAATCTTCCTTGATTAATGATACTTTAATTACATTCAAGAAATCATCCTTAACCATATTCAGTAATTAACCTTTAATTACTATCATTAATTACAATAATTAATGATCATTCATTTACTTCCATTAATTAGTAATTAAAGAGAATTATTAATTAATGGGGATCATTAATTAATGTAATTAATGATATTAATCAAAGTTGATTAGTATAAGTAATTAATTTAAGTGTGATTAATTAATTATAATTAATTGAGGTTTAGTGCAATTATAATTAACTTGTAATTGATCAACTCATTAATCATAATCAGTAATTAACAAATTGTAATTACTTATCTTAATTAATTAAATTCTTATTTAATTAAGTTAACCCTTGATTAATTAATCTAATTAATTAATCTTTAATTGCTTTATTAAGTAATTATTAAATAATTAAATTAATAAATAAATCCTTAATTAATTACCTTATTAATTAGTTACATTTTTAATTAATTACCCTTAGTAATTAATCTTAAATTAATCACATTCATTAATTAATTAATCTCATTAATTAATTAACTAAAATGATTAAGTAATTAACTCTTAATTACTTACATAAGTAATTATTTTAAATTACTTCATTAATAAATCATGATTTCTTTCTTAATTAATTATTTAACAAGTAATTGTTTCCATCATTAACAATCCTTAATTCTTTAATAAATTAATTACTTTATAATTAATTAACTTCAAATAATTATATTAATCAAACCCTCACTTAATAACATCAAATGATTACCCTTTAATCACTTTAACCAATTACTCCCATGAGTAATTTCCTCTAATTACTTTCATAAGTAATTATCATTCTTAATTACATTCTGAAATTACCATTGATTACTTCATTAAGTAATTACACTTAATTAATCCATAATTAAGTGATTATTTAAAATTACATAATTAATTAACTAATTATTTAAAATTAATCAAACAATTAATTAACTAACTTCTTATATTTCAAAATCCTTAATTAATTAAGAAAAGCATTATTCTTAATTAATCTTTACCTATTAACAAAACATATTTATTAAACATCCTTAAGTTCGTATCCATAATAATTTAACCATATTTATTTTCTTAAATAAGTTATTTGAAATTAATCAAATTTGATAATTTCAAACAAATTATTTGAATTTCAAAATTTAACAATAATTTTATTTTGAAAATAAACATTTGGAAATGAATTTGAAATTTAAAACATTTTAAACATCTAATTTAAACTTATTTATTTTCAAAATAAATATGAAAACTTAGTTATTAAACATTACCTAACAATTTACCTAAAAACTTTGATTAATTTTTAAATCCAAACATACTTCTTTAAATTTTAAAAATCCAAAATGTAATTACATTAAATTACTTTCAAAAAGAAGTCATTTTTAATAAATTTAAATTTTAAAATGAATTCAATTTATACTTTTAAAGTTTAATTATCAATTAATTTTAAACAACAAGCTTTTATCCTTGCATTCTGGTTTCTTTAACAAAAGTTGTTTGAAGTTAAATGCTTGATTTCTTAAAAATCAAGTTCATATGCAATTTAATACCAACACATCACTCACTAAAACACAGCACCCCAAAATCTCGAGACCAACTCAGCAACAACACGATACTTTCCCGAGACACTCAGCTCCCCTACATCTTCGAGTCGCCATCGAGAATACACGAGAGCAACTTCGGTCGCAATCGTTTCCCCCAAACTAAGATACCCAGTGCACAAAAATGTGCATGCCGCTGGCCACAGTGGGTCGTCGCGACCGACGTCGACGACCATACGAACCCCTACGAGCCCCAATACCAACCCAGATCGAAGAAATTAAGCACAAATCAAAAATTCGACCCAAGGCTCGAACAACTGCAGAACGATCAACCACCAAAAACCCTCAACGCCGATCACCTCGCCACCGTGACACCTCGCCGACCCCACCATCGAAAGCCAAGACCTCAAGCTCCAACATACCCAAATGCGATCGAACTCGATCCCTTAACCAAATCACAGTGGTCTCGACAACAAGACCGAACACAACACTCAGTAAAACCCTAATTCACTCGAATTCAAACAATTCACATTTTGAAAAAATTCAATTGCATTTTTCCCATAACCATCAATCTATACACAAGCTTCGATCCAAGTTTCAAACCAAATTAATGAGTATAACATCTGCAATTCATAAAAAAAACCCAAACATTCAAACCCAATTTTTGAATAAAGTACTAAACTAAAATTTTCAAATTTCGTATCTAAATTCGTGATTTTACATCAAGATCACATGCATGTAATTCAATTTAGAATTTAAGGTAGTTGTTTTTTTTTCATGAATCAAGAAATTTACTGTCATTTCTGATTTTAACTTATTTATTGAAATAGAAATACTGAAATGATTTTAAACACTATTATGATTCATTAACAACAATTTTCATTAAATTATCAAAGCTAAACATTGATTGTTTTAGGAGATTTGAATTTTTTTTAAAAAAAAAATGAATCTGGACCAGGAAGAAAAGATAACAAAGTAGCCATCTATACACAGACCAATACATATGCAATTCTATCAATCCAAAAGTATAAATACTGCAGAATTTTCATGCAATATCAAGATTAATTCACAAGTTTAACACATGCATTTAAGTTAAACAAATATTTATCTGTTTTTAAAAACATTTACTTGCCTGTTTATATAGGCAGAGCAAATTTTTCTTATTTCCAGGCCTTTGATTCTTATCAGAAAAATGACTTTGAATAAGAAATCCTACTGCATGCTTTAGTTGACGAAAAATGTTGAACTTGCAGGTTGGAATTGAATTGCAGCTTGAACTTGAAGTTTCAGGTTGAAACTGAACCTTATTTTGCAGATTTGTATATGCAGATGAACATCACTTAATTGCAGGTTGAGATTTGAAGATCTAATTGCATTTGCAGGTTTAATTTGAATTCTTACATTACATGTTTTGATTTCAGACTTTTAAAATGAAATTTCTGTTTTGAGTTAGAAAAAAAAACACAGTAATGAAAATATTATGATTAAGTAGAAGTAAAGAAACTAAAAAATTTAAACAAAGGAAGACACTTGTTATAAAACTTACATTTGTCAAACAATTGGTTTGATTGTTTTACAAGTGTTACTAAGATATGTTTAGATGGTTACACATGTTACTTATGTATTTTTAATAAATTTTATTTAATTTAAATGTTAACATAAACTAACATATTTAATTTACTTTATTAATTAATACTTACATATGTAAATATAAGTTTATCCTTTAAAGAAATATGAGAAAACAAATTATAATACAAATACATTCTTATGGATTTAAAAATCTTAAAACGTTTATTTATATACATTTATAACTATTTAAACTGAAGCATTTAAAAAGAAAGCAAAACAAACTATGTTTAAATTCCTTTTTAAACTATCATATTTAAAAACAAACAGTTTATCTTATATTTTAAAAATAAATGAATTAGTCTTTAAATTAGCTTTTGAAGAATATTAATTTTTAAACAAAGCTTTAAATTATAATATTCATCCATATATAAATTATTAACAGATTATATTAAATTTCAAAACAACATCAAATTATAACATATACATTCATATATATTACAATTTGAAAATACAACTTCATTTAAAACAAAAGATATTCTATTCACAATATATATCAAATATATATAGTATAAACAGAATAAAATTTCATTAGCTTGAAAAATAAATCTTATCCATTTTTAAATTGTCAGAAAGATATTGATCACAATTATCAGATTAAGTATTTATTAATCTTTAAAAAGAATAAATTTATCAGTTTAAATTAAAATTATAAAGAAAAATCATCAAATCAATTTAATTATTAATACGAATCATTAAATTGATATTTCCCAAAATTCCGGGTCGTTACAGTTATGATGATTTGTACTTTATAAGAAGGAAGAAGGAGAAAAAGAGAAGAGATAGTCAGCTTTTGGAAAACTGAAATGTAGATAAGTTTTTCTAAAATGGAACGAGGGAAAACAATAATTCATTCTCAAATTAAAATTTAAAACTCCAAGTTTTGGCACTCGATAACCTGATAGCATTTCGACCATAATTCCTTCGTACATATTCCAAATGTGACTAACGAAATACTGTGTGAACAACAAAAACAAAATGATCGCAATGGCACTGGTTTCGTCATCAAGTTCATCTGCCGCATCAACCTCCGCTCCACCGTGTTCCTGATGTTTACGCCTCTGACGGCGGCTCCATAACCCAGCCGTCCACCAGATCTGCCGTCTACATCCATGGACCCTCCACCTGGATTCCAACCGCTTCCATCCAAACGATTCCCCTACCGACAAAGATGGATTCACCACAGTAGTAAGAAGAAAATGGAGACGTGATCCAAATCATTTGTCACAGCCAAAGACTGGCGTCATGGAAAGTAAAAATTCACCCCACAAAGTTGCAAACCAACCTCGTCAACCCACAGTCCCAAATTTGAATAAAAGTTCTCTGAACTTAGCATATAAAAATGATGCCCACTCCTCACATAACGTAAAAAAATCTGGTCAGAATAGGTGGAACTTTACTACCACATCCAGTCGAGCGTGGAACGAAGTGGTTAAAGGTAATAACATTCCTGTTTCCATCCCATTAAAATTTTATCAGCCTCGCGAACTAAATACCATTCAATGTGCCAAAATGTCTGAAGAAGTTGTGATAAAAGCGAAAAAGCAATGGGATAATGCAATAGTGGTATACGTTGTTGGCCCTAAACCATACTATCCATACTTTAAGGATTACATTCTTAGAGTCTGGCAACCAGATGATGATTTCTCAATCTACTCGAAAGAAAACGGTTTCTATGTGATAAAATTCAACAACAAAAAAGACTGTGACAAAATTCTAGAAGGAGGCCCATATTTCTATAATAAAAAATTGATGATGATGAAAAGATGGTCTCTGGGAATGCAACTTAATAAGGAACTTCTACACACAATCCCGATTTGGATACGACTCCCTAACCTTCCCCTTGACTATTGGATGGAAGAAGGAATTAGCCGTATTGCCTCGGTATTCAGCTCACCAATTAGATTGGATAAATTTACTGAAGGTATTATCAAAATTGCTTATGCGAGAGTGCTAATTGAGATAAATAATTCTTTTAAATTTCCGAATAAAATTCCCATAATAACTGAAGACGATAAAATGATCTGGCAAGAAGTGAACTATGAATGGAGACCATCGTTATGTTCAAACTGTGCAAGTTTTGGTCATGCTGAGATGAACTATCAATTTAATAAAGTGTGGCAACCTAAACCGAGCAAAGTAACACCTAATGAGGATAACTCTGAAATGATGACTGATACCAATGGGAACATTAAAGAGAATGAACTAAACAGTATTAAAGAAGTTTCGTCTGCTTCTCCAATGATAGCAGAGCTTATGCAAGTTGAAAATTCAATAGAAAATAAGCCACAAGTCACAGATAACATGGAACCCACTCAATTTCTCTCTGAGGAAATCCAAAAATTCCAATCAAACTCTGTTGGTTTGAATATTATTACAAATCCAAATACAATAGATATGAATATAGAATTACAACCAACTCTACATAATACAAACGTTGACAAAGCTGTGGCAAACAACGAATCTAATGAAATGTGCAAAACCAAACTGGAAGTGGACAGTAGACACGAATCCACAGAGCAAAACAACACCCTTGCCCGAACCCCCAAATCCAGTAACATGCGCAAAATTAGGACAGACGAAACACCATTTGAATTCAAAGCTACCTCTAATCCAGATGTTGTAGACAATCCTACGTGGCATTCTATTGTTAGTCAACTAAAAGGTAAGAACAAAATCTCAAAAAAGAAAATTTATTAGGGATTGCTGCTCCCCTAGAAAACAGTAGCAACTCAGACAACCACCAATAGATGGAATTCCTCTTCTGGAACATAAGGGGTATGAATGCCCCAGCCAAACAACTGGAAATTAGTAGAATATTGAGTAGCAACAAATTTTCTTTTATTAGTATTCTTGAAAATAAACTATCAGCAGATAATATTGATAGATTTATGATTAAAGTTCAACCTAAATGGAAGTTCTCACATAACATTTTAGATGGACAGAAAAGTCGTATTCTTACAATTTGGGACTCCACTCAGTGGTCTAATATTATCCTTCACACAAATGACCAATACATTACTGGTATCCTACATAACTCTAGTGGACTAAGTGTGATATGTACATCTGTCTACGCGCACAATGAGGAAATGAGGAGAAAAGAGTTATGGAATTATATCATTGCTCTATCTATGAATGTTAACCTTCCTTGGATTGTAGCAGGAGATTTTAACGCTATTCTATCATCTACCGACAGAATTAATAATGGCATCTGCTCTGATATGGGCGATCAGGAATTTATGGACTGCATAACTAAATCGAATCTACTTGAACCAGAATTTTCAGGAAATTACTATACATGGAGGGGAGGATCTCAATTCTCTATACATAGTAAAATTGATAGAGTTTTTGTAAATTATCTATGGTCTGGAAAATTCAAACATTATGGAATAAACTTTGGTAATCACTCCATTAGCGATCATACCCCTATTATGGTAAAGCTCTCTAATCAGATAATGAGGAGAAGAAGAATACCTTTCAAATACAATAATTCGTGGCATCTCCAAAGAGGATATCAAAGCAGTCTTCAACAAGCTTTGGAGCAGGTGTTTCCAGGCAATGCCCTTTACAATTTTCTCTGTAAATTAAAAGCAGCAAAGGTAAATCTGAAACTCTGGAATTCAAATAGAATCAATATACACTCTGAACTAGACAAGTTAAAGGAAGAATCCAATGATATTTATAAGCGTTTAGTTCAAGATCCCTTAAACAATTATCTTATCGATGAATATGGTACGAAAAATGACCAGATATATGATATAATAAGGAGTATCGCGATAGAGAATGAGCAAAGAATGAAAATAAACTGGTTGACTAAAGGAGATAAACCCACTGAATTCTTTTTCTCGAAAATCAATAAAATTAACCCAACTAGGGGGAACAATCTCATTCTCAACGACAATGGTTCTTGGTCATCAACATCAGAAAATATAGCTCGTTCGGCAACAAAATATTTTTCAGATCTGTTTTCTTCGCCCATAGACTCGTTTCAATTTCCAGACATAATTTGCAAGAAAATATTATCAGAAAATGCAAAAACAAATCTATGTAAACCTTTTCTTATGGAGGAAGTTAAAATAGCAATTTTCCAGATTAATGACAATAGTTCCCCTGGTCCAGATGGAATGAACTCCAAATTTTACAAATTGCATTAGGAACAAATCAAATATGATATATGGAATGCAGTGAATAATGTTCTACAATCTGGGAAAATTATTAGAGAAATTAATCACACGTTTATCTGTCTCATCCCAAAAAAACCAAATGTAGTGGATATGAGTGATTTTAGACCAATCTCCTTGTGTAACGTATCATATAAAATCCAAGCAAATCTTCTTTGTAATAGAATGAAGCTATTGATGAATGATCTTATCTCCTATAACCAGAATGCTTTTATACCTGGTAGAGTTATCACAGAAAACTCCCTTTTGGCTTATGAAATGATTAGAGGATTCAACAGGAAAAATTCTAACAATTTATGTCTGAAAATTGATCTGAATAAGGCGTATGACAAAATTAATAGAGCTTTTATTCATCATATGTTGATCTCTATGAATTTTCCCTCCCCATTTGTGGAACTTGTATACGAATGTATCTCTACTCCCACCTTTTCGGTATTAATAGAAGGGTCACCATATGGTTTCATCTCTAGTTCTAGAGGATTACGACACGGTGACCCCCTGTCACCATATCTATTTGCCATCGCTATGGAATTTCTGACAATTAATATGGATATGGAATTTATCAAAGGTAGTATCAAACCCATATACCAAACTGAACCCCTGATTACGCATCTGATGTATGCAGATGACATTCTCATCTTAACCAAAGCAACTATTGAAAATGCTAATTGTATCAAGCAGGTATTTCAAGAACTGAATATCATTACAGGGATGGAATTAAACAACAACAAAACTACATTGTTTCTTAGCAAAGGTGTCACAAATAAAGCTCAAATTGGTCAAATCCTTAATTACAATTTTGGCAGTCTGCCAATAATTTATTTGGGCATTCCTTTATCAAATAACAAATTAAGAACAAAAGACTTTAGCTGGCTGATAGACAAAATAAACAAAAAGCTTAATCATTGGCACAACAAAATGCTTAATATCAGTGGTAGAGCTGAATTAATAAAAACATTTATTCATCCTACATTACAGTTCTGGCTTTAGTTCACACAGTTCCCACTGGCAGTAACACAAAGAATAAACTCCTTATGTGCTAATTTCTTATGGAAATCTAAAGCCCATCAAATGAAGTGGGAAGATGTGTGCAGAACCAAAGATGAGGGTGGATTTGGTATAAGGAAAATTGAAGACATTTCGAAAGCTATGGCTACAAATCTTCTGTGGAAACTGATTAATGGTGAATCACTATGGGCTAAATGGATTCGAAATAAATACTGTAAAAATGCAAACTTCTGGACTGCTGCCATAGACCCTGCTGCTTCTTACACTTGGAATACTTTACTTAGAGCAAGACAATGGTGTAAAGGACTTATTAATAAAAATATTGTTAATGGGGACACTACAAACTTGTGGTTTGATCCTTGGATAAATGGCACCTCACTAATAGAAAAAACTGGGTGGAATGCCATGGATGTGGTGAGAGGATATGACAAGAAAGTTTCTGTTCTGATATCTAACAATAATTGGAAACAAAACTTAGCACATGTCCCTATTCTGTTTCATCAAATCATCCATAATATCAACATTCAGCAACAAATGGGAAAAGACTACTGGATTTGGACCCCCAGTAACAATGGTCAGTTTACCCTAAAATCAGCATGGAACCAAATCAGAAACAAGAACCCGGAACTTTTTTGGACAAAAATCATATGGGGGAAAGGGTGTGCGCCTAAAATGTCAACTTGTGCACTAATGGCCATACAAGATAAACTGAAAACAAAAGATCGTGTTAGTAGATGGAACACAACTATTGACCAACGGTGTAACTTATGTTCTAGTGACTTCGAAGATAGAGACCATCTCTTTTTCAATTATACTTATTCTCGTAATCTATTGGATAATATCATGTAGAAAATCGACATAGATGTAAATCGAAACTACAATATCAAGTACATTCTGGACTGCATAAGTTAGAAAAAGAGGGATCAAACTCTATTAACCCAAGTTGACAACATTGCTTTCACTTCCCTGATCTGGAATATATGGTGCGAGAGAAACAATAGGATCTTCAGAAGGGTGGAAATGCCTGCTACCATCAAAAGCACCCTGATAATACAAGATATTAGACCGTTACTGCATCACTTAACTATTAATCATGAAATAAACATGGAAACAAAACGTATCTTTGAACAATGGAACATCGCTATGAGGTCTCCAGTTCCTCGTCAGCCTCCCTGACTTCCTCCTCCCCTGTTGCAATCGTGGTTGTTCTCGAGCTGGATTATTCTTCACATTATTTAGAGTTATTGACGCTTCGAGCTTCTCAGATCTATTATTTCGAAGAACGCGCCATTCTCTCTCTTCTGGATGCTACCATTTCTTTTGAGATGGTTGACTCTCTGTGTTTGTTGAAAACACTGCCTTCTTTCCACGTGTTGTTTGGCCTTTGCTTTTCTAATTTTTATTAAACTTGTAGTTTGTGAGGTTTGATTACTTTGTTTTTGGATCAAGTTGTTACTACGGATGGTTTTGAGTACGGTTCTCTTTTTTTTTACTCCTCCATCTGTTAAACAACTTGGTTTTTGTAGTCACTATTTTGTAATGTTAATATATGGAAGTGATATATACTCTTTTTCCTTGTAAGGCACCCATTTAGGTTAGGGGGATTACAAGGTTTTAATGAGGCATATCATGAAAATATATGACTCTTTGTTAATAAAGTACCCTTTTGTTTTAAAAAAAAAACATTTTAAGTTCAGTTAATTTCATAGTATTATTTTATTAATATTTAATTGAAATATTTACTAATTTTTTAAAGTATTATAGAGATTTTTTGGCAACACATCGGCGGACCACTTGCCTTCTAGTTGTAATGATCACACAATGATAAGTATCGAATTAGTAAGCAGCAGTAGAAAAATGCAAAGCCTTTTAGGTACATGAACTGTTGGACTTTTTCAAAGATTATCTGAATAATTCTAAAGAAGGATGGAGTGCTCAAATGATTGATAGACAGTTATACTGTTTGGTAAAGAAACAAAAGGAAAATACTAAGGCAATAAGATAGAGTAATCATTACAAAAGAAAGATAACTTTATTTCACTTATAAATGGAGTTCATAAGTCTATTATTGAAATTAGGCTTTAAAAGTAAATAAAGAAATAATTATTCAATCGATATAAATTATAGATAATAATTATTGGAAAAATCATGAAATTATAGTAAAAATTTATGGGGAGAAAATATGAATTTTATTTGAAGTTTTGGGCTAATTTGTCATGGTACAAAAATAGACTAGCAAAATAGAAGTAAGGAAAAAAAATTAATATAAATAGATAAGTAAGCCTACTTATGCATCTTGGCACTTAGAAAATATTTACTCTCTTTTGCATTTCATGAGAAGTCTAGAACCCTACTCTTTGCATTCAAATTCACTTCCGTAGACAATTTCTAGCTCCATCTTCATAAATCCAATTATGAAAACCCTAATCCCCTTCATTAGAAATTCAAGAAAAATAGAAATATATTCACCAAAAGTTCTAAAATTAATATATATCCCTCTCAACACTTTATTACACCTTTAGCAAGAAGAAGTTAAGATTTTGATTGTATTTGGCTTGCATTATATTTTGTAGAGAAGAGGAAAAGAGGAGAAGGAAGATGAAACTCTATATTATAAGCTTAGCTACTTCAAGGCAAGTAATCTATGCTCATAATCTATGTCTAAATGTATGTGATTCATGTTGAATGATTGAAGTGTTTGAATTTTCTATTGCGTTCTCTTTATGAACCCATTACTCTACGTTTATTTGATTGAATTTGTGTGATATGAATGTGTTTGGGTTAATAGGATGTAGTGTAGGGTATGGACTTGAAATGGGGTTCCGGAAGAGGAGAAAACGACGACTAGAGTCGTCGAAAAGAGGTCACACACCTAGAACAATTAGCATACCAAATTGTGATCGGTGGACTGATGTATGGTGCATCAGTGCATGGCCTAGATGTGGTTCTAGGCATGTGCCTGGGTGTGCTTTGTGTTAAAAAAATACATGTAAATAAAATAAAAATAAAACCAAACATGAAAAAAGGATTTAAAACCTTAATTATATTTTAGTCATAATTAAGAAATTTGAACAATAGAAATTAGTTTGAGCATAGTGTTATTTATAGTAGATATTAACTATTTAAGTAGCATATGCCAAAAAGGAAAATAAAATAGTTTTGAAGACTTAAAACTTATTCAAAATTTAATGGATGTTGGGAAATGATACATGGTGCTAGAAAATAAATAAATATGAATTTATATGTATTTCTCCATGATTTTATATTTATAACCATTTTTGAAATAAGAAAGAAGGTTAAAATTGTGTGTTTTAAATATAAATAAATAAGAAAGGATGTAGTTTTGTTAAATTAAAGTATGTGAGCACTTTAGAAATAAATAAATATATTCTATACAGTTAAACCTCTTATTAGTTAGTTGTTAGCTTATCATTTCGATGTAATAAGTAATTTGAATAAATGGAGTTTTAAAACCATATAGTATAAGATTTTTGGAATTATTCCTTTGATTATCCATTGGATTTGTTATATAAAATATTATTGATAGAGGATGTTGCAATTTATGACTATCAAATAAACGATTGAGTAACATGTGGTAGTATAGGACACCGAAGTTGATACTTATTCTGCTATTCTTTGTGAAATGACACTCAATGGGGATTTGGTAATATGTAAATTGTAACATACCCCGTTTTGATTCCCAAAACTAAGTGCTATAGATGTTGCAATCATCCATAGTATTAATTTTCAATGATAAAATGCGGTCATGTTAATTGTATCAATCAAATCAGAAGCACAAGAATATGAAATTTTCTTAAACATAATTTCAAAACAACTTTCAAATTTTAATTCAAAGATAATATTTCATATCATTACATAATCCCAAACGTTGCCTGTGTTCGGATAAAATATAATGATTATAAAATAGTCCAAGAGCGACGTATGAAGATGCCCCCTTGGTTTATCAGAGTTCACTACTAGACAATTATTACATCTATCATTACATACATTCCAACCAGATAAAACTTCAACATGGCGGATAATATTTACATATAAGTTCCTATATAGCCAGTTATACCTCCTTCATACCCCGAATGATTTATTTATCCCTTCTAAAAAACCTGTAAACCCTCGCTCCCGACCTACTCAAATCAAATTTTAAGCATCCGAGAGTTTAATGAGAAACATAAACATCAAGTCAGACAAAAAGACCAGTGTGAATAATGATATGCCATCTTGATTTATGGATATGTAGTGAGACCACGTCACTAAGAGAAAAAGGTTTTCCGCTCACTAATATCCTTTAAAATATATTTTTTGCAATTTAAACTCCTACAAGTTGAAATAGATAATAAATACAGTAATACGCATGCATGCAACATGGGTAATCATGACCAATCTATTTAAATCAATGAACTATTTGTCCTAATATCATATTTTTCTTAGTGTAGCTGCAAACCTATAGCTGACTCGGGCCTACCAGATATATCACATTCTCTAGCATACTGTTAGAAGGCAGCTAGACGTTCTATCCAAAACTTACTATTCCTATGGTCATTCTGATCCTAATGGTTTTGCGGACTCACCAATAACCTACCTCATCTTATATGTACCTTTCTATATGTAAATCTACTTTTAGTCTTACATGTGATAAAGCCCTACACACTGAAATTATGGAATAATATCAGCTAGGGGCTAACAGCTGAAGTATAAGGCGCTGCCCTACACCAGTCCCATCCGATTTTCTAATATCTGGGTCAATTCATCCTATCATAATTTATCTAATGGGGATAAGAATAATAATCTCCTTAGTAAAATTTTGGTCTGAGTACCATTTTTATTTGTTTGAAAACATAAGTTTTTATAAATTATTTTACCTTTGAAATCATGCTTTAAAATAAGGAAGTATAGCCCTTTACTTTATCTAAAATATTTATGCAATGGTATATTCTTTTATAAAATATTTTTGATGAATTTCTAAATCACGTAGAGGTTATCTTACTTCAAAACCACAGGCCGTGTAGCTAAATTTAATAAAACTATCAAATTGATAAAACCCAGCGTCCACTTCCCCACTATGGGTTATCGCCCCTTTTCAATATGGAAAATTAGGTTAAAACCCTTAATCAATAGAGTATAAGGTCATAGAGCCAAAATAGTTTACTTCACATGGATAGGTTGCCGACTATAAGTGGCGTCGTCATTGGGTTGCTCAAGATAAACTTCAGAATTTGAAGTTAAGGCAGCATCGATGAATCTTGAAGTCAGTGCCTTATACAAAATGCGGCCTTACTATATAACCAATAAAAAATAGTGGCATTATTGCCTTTATAGAAAACACGGCCTTAATAAAGTCGAAGCTAATAAATGTGGAGTCATTATAGTTAATAAGAATATAAATGGCCTCAAGGCCTTATGGGATTGGTCTAGACACTGAAGACACGCAGCAAGGAAATGTGCGGCGTCAAAATGTTTAAGGAAATAAGCAGCCTTGCTCACATTAAAGCTCATTGTGTCGACTTCGATGCTCTGCTTCACCCTTCAAGCAAGATCGATCCATTCCATACCAACTATAGCTAGTACCATATATATCATTATTGGTTTGACATCGAAGACCTTAAAGGCGGCGACATGGAAGGTGGCAACAATGACTTCGATATGGCACTGTCGTAATTAACGTGAAAACTTATATTTTGCTATTAACAGTAAATCATTTTCACTATCTCATTTTATTTGTCAAAATCCCATTAGATAACAATTTTCTTTAACAAAATCTTTTTCAAAAGTTTCTATAGAGCATATTTATCATTCCAAAACATTTACAAATGTACTAATTTATATTAATATTTTAATATAATTTTTAAGCTTCTCTAGCCTAATAAATTCATATAAAACATAAAAACATGGGCTAAATCCCCAAAAATCATATTAAATTACATTTATTATCTTCTTTAATATACAAGAATTTCGAGATAAAAAACATAATTTAATTATTTTTAATAATTAAAACCTAAAATAAACTATTTTCTTCACTTAAGAAAATCACAAAATATTCATACTTGCTTGGAAAGCTATGAAATTTAAAACCCACTGCTAGAATAACGTTTCTAACATCATAACAAAATTTCTAGTTGATTGGCTATCCTAAACTAGGTTTACGCACTTAAACCTATTTCGTAATAGTCCAATGATTCTTCCTTCAAGCATGTAATCATCTAAACAATTAAAACATGGCATAATACAGTCAAAAGATTTGGGTTTATACTTAAACCAAAAATAATAGATAACACTTGAGATGCATAACTATTGTTCGCCTTGATTTATAAAGGAACTTGACATTAGAGTTAAAAATTGATTTCCCCTAGCTTAATCTTGATTTCCTAGCTTTATCTCCCTCTTTGTTTTCTTGCAATGGCCGGCCTTACTCTCTATTTAGTTTGTGTAAATTGTAGTAAGGGAGGAAATAAGAGAATAAGGGTTTATATTTAGGAATTAAGGTCTATTGCCATTTTGCCCCTAGCATGTATTCCTCCTTCTTATCTAAGTTTTAAACCATTCTTATTAACTCATTCATTAAGGCACGACCCCTATTAATTATCATATCTCAATCTCCTTATCCTTTTACATAATTTAATTTAATTTTTTAATTAAATATCCTAAATAATGTTAATCAAAATTATGGTTGTTACATAAATACTGCATGCACGCATTCAAGGAGATGTATCAAGATGTGTGCCAACCTATTTGTATGTGAAATTCTATTATGTCATGAACTCCTATTATTTTGGTGAGGTGTAAACCATATTAGGCTAGTATCCATCATAGCGGCCTAATTGTAAGGTCGTGCCCTAGATCCATAACACATCATGTCACACAGGCCAACAGTCTGTTACCATTTGAGGCATTTGTAGGTTCGTGACCATGGCATATTGTAGTCTTGCACCTAATGGATAACGAGTCATCAAGGTAACTAAAGATCATTGGAGCTGTGCCAAGTGGGCATGTGCGTAGTCTCCTAGAGCAAGTGTTTAGTTACGATGTATGATAGATGAACTTACTTTTATTATTCACGTCCTTAATGCTTAACTATAGTTGTTGATGAGTTATGGGTTTTCTTAGGACTGTGTGTCCAAGGCAAGTTGATCCCTATATTAACCACTATGTGTTGGTGGATGTGTGATATGTATCTGTACATATATGTGGCCATTGTATGATCATATAGTTACCATATTAATGTTGTGCAATGGTCATTCTATATATTTTTAATGATGATTTAAGTATGGCATGGTATGTGTTATGCTTGAGATGTCCATATCTATTTTGGAGATACATTTATTTACATTACCCCTATTACATTCACCTATTGACATTTGTATTTAGACGTAATCCAACCCGTGTGTTATTTATAATACTCGGGTCAGTCTGAGATATATTAGGTCTTGATACTCGGTAGCTTACTTGACTTGTAGGGTATCTTTTGGAGGCTGATGTACATTTTAGGATGATAGTTTCCCTATATGTTTTTGTAGCCTCATTTTTTCATGATGATGTATTTATTGTGACAACGATATGTATATATGATAGAATGAGCATTGGACTATCATTTTGTTGATCACATTGGACATGTATTATTGATATATTACATTATGTCACTACATTCTATTTCTGTGATCTCTGTTTATTATATATGTGTTGTATATTGTTATATTATGGAAATCGCATGTGTTTATTACTTTGTGTCGATACCGTGTACATAAGCATAGTGTTATATAATTTAAGGTATGCACTGCTGTTAGCCTAAGGAAACATTCATGTGTATAAACCCCTTATAGCCTAACTGTTCGTATAATTAAAGATTTAATACCCAACAATATTGGTAATATGAATATAGAGGTGGGATGTTACGTTTCTTTTATGCGATAATATCTATTAAAAAATGTCAAAATAGTTAGAATGACAACATTTCAGTAGAAGGGAGTTTGTGTGAAAACTAGGCATCATTCATTTACAAAGCGATCAAATACTACACATAATTGCCGGTATCATCATAAAACAAAAGGATCACATGCAATAATATAGTGACTGAGTGTGGAGGAATTATATGGATGAACAAATAGATATTCATGAAATAAAAGAGGCTACGTTTACCGTTAAAGATGGAACGGAACAAGGCCCGGATTATTTTAGTTCAAAGTTTTACAAAAGTCACTAAAACGATATGAAAGACTTTTTGCATGAAGCAGTGAATGATGCTTTTCAAAAAGGAAAATTGTTAAAAGAATGCAGCTATACTTCTATTAATCTTATAGCAAAGAGTAAGGATGTTAAAACAATTCAACACTTTAGACCAATTTCATGCTGCAACATAATATATGAGATTTCGGATAAAGTGTTATACAATAGAGTTAAACTATTTTCAGATGATTTAATATTTGAAAATTAATACGCTTTGATAGAGAATAGAAATATAGGATATGGGATATCGTATGCACATTGAGTCATTAGGAGATTCAGCAGGAGTAATAATAAAAATTTGTGCATCAAAATTGATTAAAGAAAAGTGTATGATTCAATTAGTATAAAACATACTCTACTCAGGCTCAAAGACATGAACTTCAATGAGAAGTGGATTAAAATCATAGAAGAGATGACCTACACTTCGAGCTTTTCATCACTAACCAAGGCAGCTATACGAATTCTTCCAAAGTGCCAATGGACAAAGAAGGGTGATCCTTTGCAAAGCCCTATAAATTAATAATTAAATAACTATTAATTATAAGAATAAATATTTCTGTGGTTAAATAATGAAATTAAATGATGAAATGGGATAAGTATGAAGATGTACATATACTTATCTAGATTATTATACTATAAAGGTTCACTAAAAAACCAAATAAAAAAGAAAGGAGAGGCCAGCGCCTCAACTATTCATTGAACTAAAGATAACCAATTTACGCTTTTCATTACATTCCACTCTCATAATTAAATAGAGCTTTGAAGAATTTTAATGGTTATTTTGATATAATTAGAAAAGGAGGAAAAGAGGAACATCAGAGCTAACGTATAACAACCCCGCCTAATTAATACCCAAAAATCAACGTCTCACATCAGCGCCTGACTTTCGAATACCACAGAAGACAGATTGTTGGGGTAAAATAAAAAACAAACATTATACCAAGACATAACGATATAATATCATAGCGGAATGATAGCATATAATATACTGAATATATAGGATGAACAATATATAAGATACTGCACTGGCGGGAGTAACTAGAAAGTAAATATCAATACAGAAAGTTAAAATAAAATATCCGATACAACAATTCCCATATACGAATAACATAATTTCCATGTATTATTACAATGTCAAGTATATATATCCAAATGTCATATTCACCTCCAAAGCTCTAGTTGCACCATTCTGATAGTGTATCTCCAAAAGCATCTAACTCCTAAACTACTCAATCAAGTACCGAGAGTTGTCATGACATAAACAGAAAAAGTAAAGACACAAGTAGACATAAAGCCCTGTGTGAGAGGAACTATCTCAAAATACTATGTCAAACTACATAAAAATGGTATAGGAACTACTAAGGTAAAGCCAGTCCTTTCCACAAACATAGCTTAGGGATATTCTAGACTTCCCATAAACAAGTAAAACAAACCTACCACAAAAGAAGGAAATCATACCATAACTTGCTCTTCTTATAAAATCAACGAATTAGCACAACTAATATAATGTGATTGATACGTAACACTATGATGATAGGGTAATCCAATATACAAATGTAGAGAAAATATAAATATCATAATAGAAGCATATCCTATAATACACAATAGTATTATAAACTAACTAATATAACACACAATATAACGATTGGTGATAGATAGAGAATATAAGTTGATACTCATCATTGCTGATGAGTGGAGTCCGTGGTAGACTTATGCCCAAGATAAATAAAGTCAGCACCTAAATGTATCCTAGATCCCAAGCCGCATCCACAACGATGGGTCTCATGTAGATTTCACCGTACCCTTTACATTGAGATTTGGTGGTATATGACCTATTATAGGTATCTGAAACATGATTTAGCCCTGGACATCTATCTATAATTCAAATTATCATGACTTTATGATTCCCATTAAGGGTCCAAAATTAATAGGGTCGGTACCTAATTATACCATAGAGCACAAGCTACATCCTCAATTGTAGGTCACATGTAGATCTCGCTACACCCTCAACATTGAACTTTAGTGATATATGACCTTCTCTATTTACTTGAAACCTACATAGATCTCACTGTAACCTCAACATCGAGCTTTTGTTATATTTGACCCATTCATAGATGATTGTCATTATCTCACCTCCTAGTCATCATAGATTTCTTAAAATTTCACATAATGTCTCTATAAAAGAGAACAACGAGGTATCCTATATAATATGCCATTAGGATCAAAAAGGAACATTGATGCTGTAAAGATACATATATGTATGTATGTATGTATGTATGTATGTATATGTATACGTGTGTGTATATATCGAATATAACATCATGTAAACAAATACGCCTATCACGAACGAAAACCGATATCTCGCCATCATCTATATATACGGACGGTGTCTATTATAAGAATATAATATGCATGGCCAGAAATATAAGGCTAATACATGACACATTCACAAACATAAGACCGATATCATTCATCAAACATATATACTAAAGGTCAAAACCAAGAGGTACAGACTTGCATACCATTTCCTCGAGTAGCCTAAAAGTCTTCCAGAAGTCATATAGAGGAATCGGTTGTCCACAAGCAAAATGCTCCAGATTTGGGCATTATTACCCGGCACATCCATTGACAATTGGACCGATCAGTGCCACTGGTGCTCCAATCCATTCTTTGAGCGGGCAATAATGTCTAGCTTAGAGCATGATTTGAGGCCCGATTTCTGCTCGTTTCATCATGCCTCCTTCTCGATCGAGTTACCTGATATCTCGCCACACTGCCTTCATCATGCGATTGAAATTTGTGTCTTTTGGTTGAGTATATGGGTTAATTCCTTTGAGGGTTCGAAGGGGTGTTCGTCTCATCATGAATCCTTTTCCTGATCACTTTGCTACCAAAACGCGATGTGCATCTCGGCAACCCAACCACACTCTACCACATCACCTTCCTTCATTATAAATGTATATTTATATGCTAACGCAGACAATACAAATTAATTCACACACGTTTACATATATATTTAACTAAACAGTTCGATTGTTGAATAATATAATCTTACCTTTATTTATCAAATCATTTCTATAAAAGTCCAAATACCTTCTTCTATTATTTTATAAAATCATGCAACTATTTTATAGAATTCATAACTAGCTTATAGCTCATTTTAAGCCTTCTAGCTTATTTTTAAAATTATACAGTTAATTTATTATTAGTAATAACATATATAATAATAGTTCTATCCCTAAAATAAAAACAAATTAGAGTTTATTTAATTTATAACTATGTTGTAAATTAATATCTTCTCTATCTAAATCCATTCAATATGAATAGAGGATAATATATATACACGGGATCTTAATTAACTATCCTAAATGTCTACTTTAACCAATCCAATCAAACAGAGGAATAATTATGCACAAATGTTATGCAACCTCTACTAGGCAATATTTCTCAATATATATAAATATAAGGATTTATACTGCAATATAAATTCATAGAGTTAATTTCGCTCGCCTGAGCTGTAATTTTTTAAGTGTCCAAATCCAATCCAAGTCTAAAAACATGACGTAGATAATCTCTCTACCAGTGCAACACTAAAGACCCTGTCTCCATTTGGTCTTAATCCCCCTCTAAATCTTTCTTCCCCAAGCAAATTTCTTGTATTTTGAAACGTGCATACCCACTATCTTCAACAACTTCTTTCCTCGCAATCTCCACCTACATAGTATGAAACATCAAACACTACACGCTCCAAAATGCATGCATTTCCCAACACACCCAACCAATCAAGTTCCCGCCTCCCTATGCAAAATGCGATAGGTAGCCCCCTCGGCCATCACGATGTCGTGAACCCCAAGACATAGTCGCACCTCTCCAACAAGAATCATCAAACCGTCTCCACAAGAGAAGAACAACTACACTCTCCATTTCACCTAACTTTTCCTCCCCAGCCAAACAAACTCAATCCCTAGCCATAGCATGAAAAAGTCGAGTATGGACAAATACTACGTCACACCTAAACGACACAATAGATTTTCTCCCCATCTCACTATGAGTTCAATGGATCCATTCTCATCCTCTTTCGTGGTCTGAAGCTCTCGATTTAATTTAATGAGGATGAGCCGCTAATTTTGTTTACTGGAGGAAGAGATATAATGATAAAGTGAAGAAGATATTATAAGGAGAAAGATATACATAATAATATATTTTTTATCTGGTTTGTCAAATAAATCGCCACACGTTTCGAGCTCGTACGATCAAATAGTACACTAGATCACCATAAAACTCGTCGGCGCATACCTCTCTATTTTTCTAGTCCCGATGGCATAAATTTCATCTCCATTCGAGATGGTGGTCCAAGATGATAAATTCACACAGTTTGAGGTTGTTTTGGCCGTCGGGCTGCCTTCTAAAAATTATTCAACTGTATGTCTCATAATAAAGTCCTTATCCTAAAAACATAAGTCATCAATCGAGATCCCACTGGACTCGACCACGCACGTATTTTTTACAAAATACATGTAACAATATGTAAATTTTAAAATTGTCATGACTCCAAACATAATGATATTTGTACTCGTTTTGATTCACAACGCCAATCTAAACTCATTGGAAGTAATCTCAAGTCCTAATTTGCCTGTATGTGAAAAATTAGATTTTGGAACTGCAATTAATTAAAGATTCATATTCAAATTAATTATTTAAATATCCAATCTTAAAAATGCGGGTTGTTACACAAGGGAACTATAAACGTGAATTAACTAAGGAATATAGGTAATATATATTCTCCAATCTCATTTCTTTCCTAGATTAATCACATATTTTTAGCGAACATTTCTCATGTTTCTTATTATCTAATTGATTCAAAATTTTGGTATAAAGTTCGAAACACATTATTAAAGATGGATTTGAATATAGAATTTTCCATAGGCAAATGAATTGATATGAATTGTTTGAAGTCCATGCATTATGGAAAATGATTAGAAATAGGGAGTTTGAGTATTTCAGTGAAAGACAATACATGTAAATTTATCTACGATTTTCTAGGATTAAACAACATGCTTTTTGAAAGAAAATATGCCTGGTCGAAGGGTAAGTAATTGGGTCTAGGAAGTAATTTAATTAAATGAAGTATTTGATAATTGGTCAATAAACCAGGTCCATAAATTATGCTGATTATGACAACTAGTTCAAATGAATAAAGAGTCAACATGTGTAAAATTAGTGTCAGACGTGCAAAAAGCGGTTTCCAACAGGCATCGAGAGGTTTTGGAGTCAAACTGAGGGTTACGAACTCGAAGCTTAGTAATGAGGCTTAAGTAAGAAAGCTATGATGTGTTAAGTATAATGATATGGTCATTAAACCAAAAGGGTTAATCAAGGGCTAAAATTGGACTAAGGGAATGAAGGCGGCAAAATGCGTCTTGCATAGTGGAGGTTGTTTTGAAACCTTAAAGCTTAAGTTATCAACTAAATATGAAAGTTAAACTAAGGCGGGTTTTCCTCAGATGACACCGAGGGTAGTGAGTGTCGATAGTAGTGTAGCTCTCAATGAAATGTTGAAATAAAACTAGTAATTTATGAAGATAGAAACATATGCTAAAGCTTAAGATAGCTGAATTTAATACTTAGAACATTAGTGATAATGTAATAAGTTAGCCTAATGAATATTTATGAGAAAACTCCTAATGTATGATTGGTTAGGTAGGTATGATTTGTTTGGTAGTTGACGTCTTTCTTGAGGTGGCAGTTAAGAAACTAAAGGCAAGGGAGTAAGGCTTAATGGCATCTAGAAATGAAAGCGTGGGTGTAAGGCCTTGGTGGCAATTAAAACCATGAACGTAGGTGTAGGGCATAATGTGGTAACCGCAACTGAAAGCGTTAGTGTAAGGCTTAAAGTGGACAACATAATCTAAAATATGGAGTAAGGCCTAAGGTGGAATCGAGACATAAAAGCAACCGATGTAAGGCCTGTTATAGTAACTAATGATTTGATTTAAGTCATAAAGTTGAAATCCTACATTTACCACTTTTTTATTAATATCGTAAGATAATTTATTTCAATAAGGAACAAATTAGGATATTATAACAACCCTACATTTACTACTTTTTTATTCTCATCCCAATTTAAGTTGAAATCCTAACGGGCATAAGCGAAGAATCGTTATGGTGAAATAAGTTGCATGTATTAACAAAACAATAAACCTAAATGTTATTACATTAGTCTAAAATAATACTCTGAAATACACAGTTCACTATAACAATTGAAATAGTGGACTGAAAATAAAGTAAAATAAACTATATAGCTCCAACAGATCTCCATCGTCTCCATCTCATGTCCAATATTCCCCAAACCATGTTAAACTATCATAGATTGATAAATATAAAGATACACAAAGGGTCTGACATATGCTTGGTGTGTACTATTGCAAATATTTAGAGAAACGGAATAATTTGTTTAATTTTTTTTCAATGAGTTGAAATGGATTTAATCAAGTTAAGAGGAATTTTAGGCTAAAAGTTGCTAAGATGATGAAACTAGGACCTGAAACTAGTTTCATTGTCTTCGGAATGTTTTTTATGTTTGAAGAACATATAAGATTGAAAGAATCGGAGAACATATGAAATCTAGTTGGGAAGGGTAAATTTTTAAATAAGTTGGGGAAATGTCTTTAAGATGGAAAATTCTAAAATGACAGCCTCACTTTCTCATTATTTTCATTTATCTCCTTGTTCATCTTATCCATCTTCCTCAAGCCCTAGTTCATCTTCCTATAAATTCTCCATTTCTTCACCAGAAATCACACAAAATGCTGTAAATTAAATTAGGAGTGTCTTCTACAATACCCATAACCTCGATTTCTCTAGAATCGAAGAGATGATTCTAAAATTTCTAAAATTGGAATTCAAGAGTTGATTTCAAGTAAATTTTTGGGTTCTCTTCCAGCTTGGGTGAGTGGGAATGATTCTCTGTCTTACATGATATCCTTTATGCTATTATGCTTGTTTATTTGATATTAAGTTTGGGCTTAGCCACGAGTGTTTTGCCTCCTGTTCAATGATGAATATTGTATTGTTTAATTGTAGTTTGTTGAGTAGATTGGTTGAATGTTAATTAGAACAATGGGCTTTTGTCATTAGCTAAATAAATGGACATGTCTAAATGGAACAATGAGTGAAAACATTGTGTATGAGTATTGCTTAAGAATGATTGCTGTTGGTTCATGGTTGTGTTATGTTGATAGTTGAGCACTTCATACTCGTATGATTTGCAAAGCATTTGGGTTCCGAGATGGTTCATTAAACTACCCTTTGTAGTGTTCGTCTCATTGTGGATTGCTAGTGGGATGAACTCAAATGAGAGATATTGCCGAAAAGAGAAAAGTTGCAATGCCTCAGAGCACGATATCAAGGCAATGAAAGCTGAGGCGAGGTTGGGCATAAAAAGGAGGTGGGTTAAATCCCAATAGGGATATTTTTCCCTTTCATGGTTTAGGTTTTCTCCTCTATTGGAGAATAGTTGACTGATTGAGGTGTATCAGTCAACTGATCGAGGGTGAGTATGTTGGGTTGTTATACCCAAAAAATTCAAATTTTAAATAAAGGTTATCATGAAAGGATTTATCGCAAGTATAAAGGATAAAGCTATCGTAAGTATGAAGATGGAGCTATTGCGTGAATAAAGATACAGCTCTCGCATAGATGAAGATGGAATTATTGCATGTGTAAAGATAGAACTATTGTATGTATGAGATAGAGCTATTACATGTATAAATATAGAGCTATTGCAAGGATGAAGATGAAGCTATCACAAGTATAAAGATGAATCCATTACATGAATAAAGATGGAGCTATGCGTATACAGAGATAGAGCTATCACAAGTATAAAGATGAAGTTATCACAAGTATAAAGATACCGCAGGTGTGAAGAATGAGCTATCACAAGCATAAAGGAGTGGCCATTGCATGTAAAATATAGAGCTATCGTATGTATAAAGATGGGGCTACCATAAGTATAAAGATGAAGCCATCACATGTATAAAGATGGAGTTATCACAATGAAGAAGATAAAGCTACTGCAAGTAAAAATATTAAGCTATCGCAAGTATAGATACAACTACCCATCCTTCATTATACCCAAAAATCAACGCCTCACATCAACATCTAACTTTCGAATACCAAAAATGACAGATTGTCGGGGTAAAATTAAAAAACAAACACTATACCAAGACATAACGGCATAATTTCATAGTTTAGTGATAACATATAATATACCGAATATACGTAAAGAGAATAAGATGAACAATATTTAAGAGACTACACTGGTGGAAGTAACTGGTAAGTAAATATCAATGTAGAAAGTCAGAATAGAATATTTGATACAACAACTCTCATATAAAAATAACATATTTTCCATATACTACTATAATGTCAAGTATGTATATCCAAATGTCGTTTTCGCATCTAAAGCTTCAGTTGTGCCATTCTGATAGAGTATCCCCAAAAGTACCTGACTCCTAAACTACTTGATCGAGTACCCAAGAGTTGTCATCAATAAGCAGACAATGGAAAAATATGGGTCAGATATAAGCCTTGTGTGAGGGAAACTATCTCAAAATACTATAAAAATGGTACAGGAACTACTAACGTATAGCCGACCCTCTCCATAAACATGGCTAGGGATTTTTTTGGAATATCCATAAACAAGTAAAGCAAACCCATCACAAAAGTAGGGAATTATACCATAACTCTCTTTCCTCATAAAATCAATGGACGAGCACAACCAATATAATGTGACTGATAGGTAACAATATACCATAATAGGGTAACCTAATATGTGAATGTAGAGACAATATAAATATCATAATATAAGCATACCTTAGAATACACAACAATATTATCAACCAAATAATATAACACACAAAATATAACGTTAAGAGGTAGACATAGAATATAAATTTATACCCATTATTACGGATGGGTGGAGTCTGCAATGGACACCAATCGATTCAATAATCCTATCTAGGATCTAAAACAAATAGAGTCAGTACTGGATTGTACTATAGACATCAATTGCAACCCAACTATTCTTATCGAGGGTCCAAAATAAGTAGAGTCAATACCTTAATGTACGACATACCTCGTTCCGCATCCTTAATGATCGAACTAGAGTAGGCCTCACCGTACCCTTAATAAGCATATGTGATGTCCGACCTACTCTATTTACTTAAAACCTACATGGATCTCATTGTACCCCTCAGTGAGCGTAAGCAATGTGTGATCCATTTGTAGATGATCGTCATTTACCTCCCCTTTAGCCATCATTGATTTCTTAATTAGCTTGCTTATGCCTCTACACCAACTTGGTATAGATATAATTATACATCAAATATAATATCTTGTAATCATATACACCTATTGCAAACGAAGACCAATATCACGCCATCGTCTATCTATATATATGGTCGCTACTGAAAGACAATAATATGCATGTCCCTTAATATAAGGCCAATATGATGTATGATCACTAATATAAAACCAACATAAGGTATGGTCACAAACACAAGACCGACATCATTCATCAAACATATCTACATAAGGTCAAAACCAAGAAGTATGGACTAACGACGCTCAATCGTACACGCTCACCAAATGTGATCGTGCAACCAATCACTACACCAATAACATATATGATCATTATTCATCGCACACATATCACTATGCATTGCATTTAAATCTCGAGCTTCGCCTTGCATTCCACTTTCTTGAGCAGCCCAAATCCTAGCTAAAATCACGCTAAAGCTTCACACTAACCTGCATCTGGAACCGAGAAAGAAATCCTCACTAAATTGCTCCCTGCCTGAGCTTTACTGCCCAAGTCTATATACCACTGGTGCATTGGTGGGTTAGCCACCGGTGGAACGTTGGTAGCCTTTCCTAGATAGTAAGCCTGGGGCATGCACAAACCGCACCACCCGATCACCAATTCGAGCCCCATTTCCTTCGACGCTTTGCCTAATGTATCGTCTAGCTCCTTTAGCCTACCTTCACCGTATCAAACTTCTCTCGGAGTCCATTAGTTGATGTTTTTGATACAACAATATGACCCTTTAATAGCGTTTTGAAATCGCTATAAAAGGCTATTATAATGTTTTTACATGTAAAACGGCATGTTATAATATGTCTAGTAGATACCATAGCATTATTAAAAAATTCCATAAAAAGAAACATATTAGCAATTAATAATTTTTAGATCAAATGCAAAGTAGTTAGGGTTCGGGGTTTCTTGCTCAACTACCACCACTGAGGCAGTGGAAGCGAAGGTGTTGTGCCCCATCCACGCCCGATGGCAAGAAAACAAGACAATCTTTCCACTATATGGGAGTAACGATCCACTTGGACCTCTTGGTATACTATAGGCTTTGGTTTTGGAAAACTACGTACGGGCATACCCTTACTGATGAGTAGCATGCATGTCCCAATGGCGGTCTGAAGCAGCCCCAACCGGGTCTCCAACATGACCCACGTAGGCGCAGTGTTTATTATACTGTAGGAATTGGGTATAACAGGTTGAATGGAGTCTAGTCGATCGTCGAAGGGACCACTGGGGTGAAGTTCACTATTTGAACATATGACCGTGACTTGAGTTCATTCACGTCATGGGAAAAGCTGTCCAATTCTAGTCAATCTATTTATCATGTCGAGCCATACGTCACTGCTTAGGCCAGGAATGGAAAGACATGACTTGCCTCCAGTAGCTCCATTAATATTATGGCCATTGAAGCGATCAACCTCATTTTCACCAGGGTTTGGCATGGTGAAAACATGAAAATAGTTTATAGAGAAGAAAAATAAAGAACGATGAGAGCATTCAGGAGAGGCCCTCATTCTAGAGCCAAAAATGCCGGCTAAAAAATTAGCCAACTTCGTAATTATGATTGTGAGCTGATATTAGCAAAAGTTACCTACTAACCCCATGATTTAAAATGTAAAATGAGGAAGTAAAATGCACAAAAGTAAAAGAACACGCGATTTAGAGTGGTTCGAACAAAGTTGGTCTATATCCGCCATGAGGAATTTCTTACTACTTTGCTTCTCTTATAATAGATGTGATTACAAGAGACAATAATAAAAAAATACAATGCTTGAGAGCTTTTGTTGTTCAACTCTTGTAGAAATGCATGCCTTGATGTATTATAGTTGCTGAAATTAGTGCTTGAATGGCTGAGAGTATGCTGAATAAGACCTATAAATCACACTATGTTGTTGATGGGCATGCTTGGTTGATTCACATGCCAGATAGGATGTTAGCTAGCCTATGTGGCACAGATGATTACAGTTGGCAGGCCATACCTTGAGCATACTTAGTGTAGGGGCAAGAGGCATAGAATTAGGGAGGGTGGTTGAGTAGAGTTTCTATAGTGGCAGCAAAGGACATGGAGTGGTTACCATATATTGATGCTTTTGTCTAATGAATAATGTCGTATATACCGGTCTTCTTTAGAGAAATGATGCATGTGAAGCATCTTTCGATATGGGCAGTTAGACTCCTATGGTCAAAGCCTACAGTACCAGGACAAAGGATCTTCAGGAGAAGCGGGCGGGGGAAGGTGATAGGGTGTTGATGATGGATGGTAGACTTGATCGATAGTAGATTAAATAGAGGTACTTGTTGACTGTTGAGTAGAGATTCATAGGCCAGGCTGCTCATGTACCAAAATCACCCCCTCCCCACTGATGCCTATGAGTGTGATGCTTGATTGATACATGTTGGTGATGGATAGGCTGCTCCTTAAGGGAGCTTTGTTTGTTTGGGTCAGTTGGACGCCATGCTAAATGGGCGATCTAGGGTGTCAGACACTTGAGAAGCTTGGGCAAGCCATTACTACCTAAGACGTGGACTAGCCATTCCTAGCGAAAGAACCAATATGCCGGATCATGGGAATATAGGGGCCAAGAGATGAGCCAAGATGGGTGTCGTGATAGTCAAGCGAGATGTTTGAATGGTGTAGGCCGACCACCCTATGCTTACGAGAAACTCAAGTAACAGCTTGTTCTTGATATCTTTGGAATCCCTACATCCTATTACTAGCGAGTTTAGTATGTTTAATATCATTACATTATAGTAGCATTGAATATTGAGATTAAATGTGCTAAGCCTTATGTTTATTAGCGGGAAATATAAACAAATTGCAGTGAGCCCGTCACATGATGAATTTGACGTGAAGATCGAGCACGTGATATATTATTCTGGTAATGGAAATACTAATACCAAACTGTAGTTCTAGTCCACATGTTATTTGTTATTCTCTTATAACTCTTAGGTATTCTTACGAGTAGATCGAAAATAGATTGGTATGATGGGTATGCATGGTAGGTGTTTAAAAGAAAACTACAAGGCCGCTGTGCAATTTCATGCTATAGTTAGCACTTTATTTATGTTTTTAAGAAACAAAATTTTATTTTGTTTTGTTGTTTTAATGATTTGCAAGATTATGATCCTTTTATCCATGTAAGATCTTATAACATATGAAGTACTTGGACATCTATGATTCTATAATATCTGCATTTTCATTTGATTATATTGTTCTCTCGCATGTATTATGTATGTTCTATTCTACTTTATCCATGCATTGTGAGATGTTGTACATCTTATTGATATTCTTAATTAGGTCTACTTTGGCATTCCCTCAAACAAATGAGTGCATAGAAGCATAGTTGGTCATTTACAAGCACTTGAAGGGTATTATGTAAACTATGGTGAAATTTCACCAAAATATTGCAAAAGTTCTGTGATCTTCGATTATTTATGAATTTCAATCAAAAGCAATAACAATACTAAACGATCGCTACTCAAAAAATGATAAACAACGTTAATAAGGGAACATGTAAGAATTAACGTTGTTCGATTAATGTGTACTTGCGTCAATGGACTTAACAACTCAATTTATTATTTCTTTTAATTAGAGTAAAAGAGAGAGATTACAGTTGAATCACAAATTTATCTCATCAATTTTGAAGTGGCAAGTCTGTAATGTTGATAAGAACGCATAGTTTTGCAAGTAGACAATTCTAAAGTAAAAGCCTTAACGTATGTTTGAACAATAGAAATTAGAGTCTTCGTTATTTTTATTGTTTGATGTAAGGATTTCTTCTTAAGATAACGGAGGCTTGATTAATTACAGATAAATTCTAACCAATGCCAAGCCAAAGAATCGGATGATAGGAAAATCCGACCATCGAAGAGAAGAAGCCTATAAGTGTAGGGCTGTTACGGTTGAATTGCTCAATCGTTCAACTGTACAAACCATTCATGCTGTTACCATCTATAATAGTAACGGTTGAAGAATCTGAAAACTGCGGTTAAACGTATCAACCATACATGATTGTTTTATATAATATTTAACATTATAGTATAAAATTAGTTATTTAAGTTAAAGGAATAGGTTGTACATTAATAATATGTGCCTTAATGAACTAATAACATGTGCATGCATATTTGACGTTTTATAAATAAATAATTAAATTTGCAAAAAACAGTTAGAGCTATATGAATTTATCATCAATAATGCATATAATCGAAAATATATGTACAACATGCTTCAAAATTGAAAATATAACGGTTACTATCATAGAATGTTGTATTAACGGTTATAAGAATTTATAACAGTTGGCTACGGTTACCGCAATAGTATAATAGCATAAAATCGCACATACGAAGATAAAGTAATTTCCCTCGCCAGCTAGATACCAATGTTGTAAAATCTATTATTAAAAAAAGATTAAGAAAGAAAGACCGAGGTCCATTTATTTAAAAAAAAAAAAAAAACATTACATGCATTGTTTCGAAATAAACATTCTTTTTATTACACGATGACAGTAAAACTACAGACTCCAATGGGGGCATACATTAATCAAACTTCAACAAAAACACATAATTATTAAATAAATTCGCTTCAATTGGGTTTAGATTCTTTAAATCTGCTTGATTCTTTGGTTTCTCGTAGCCATGCATCAGCCAACCCCAAAATCAGAGAAACAGTATCGCACCAATTGAAGCTGCCAGACAAACTATTAGTTCAACATTGCTTTCCTTTGTATTCGCCGAGCTTTCTGTCTTATCTCCGTTTACTGACTTCTTTGTGTTATCTGGACTTTCTGAAGTTTCTGGACTTTTTGCCGCTTCAGGACTTTTCGGATTCTCCGGCGCTTCTGGTTTTTCTGGCGTCTTTATCGGGGTTACAGCCGTTGTTGGGCTTTCTGCCTTTTTTGGACTTTCAGCAACTGTATGGCTGTTAGGATCCTCTGTCTTTCCTTCGAGTGTAGAACTGAAGCTCCAAGATATGATCTCATGCGTTTCGGCCGCCAAACCAGTAGAAGCTGAAAAACCAACAGCTACTCTTGAAGGTAGAACATCTCTTAGATCAACATTATACGAGAGGGTCGGCTTTGCTTTATATATTGGATTCTTAACATATGTCAGGAAGACCGACATATTACGGGTGCTTGAATTGTAGCTAACCCATGCATTCCCGGTGCGACCATCTTTAATGCTACTATTTAGCGAAACGTTTGCAACTGAAACGACCGAATCGATATCTATTCCTAAATGATCGGCCGAAGGATCAAAATAATTCTTGAAGCTGTCAAATTCAACAGCAACAAACCCATTTTCTGTATTGTTGAAGTCGGTTTTAGAACCGTACAAAGCAAGAAGGCCGCCTCCTGATCCTTCAGGGATCGTTTCAGTGTGTTTTGCAAGGAAAAACGTCAAGCCATCACCGCAAAAGGAACTCCTTAAGCATTTTATGATGAAGGAGAAATGCGTTGTGAAGTCGGTAAGTTCTCTTGTTTTCTCATCCCATACCACAATTTCTTGTTTGTATATGGCTCTGCCTGTGCTGTTTGCTTTTGGTAAGCCTGCCGCGTTTTCTGTGAGTCTGATTTTACCGTCTTTGATGAATGCATCGCCTTGTTGTTCGATTAAGGACGTCGATCCTTGATCGAAACTTGAAATGTTGAAAGTGAGTGAATTAACATATGGAAAGAACAATGATGATATCAGTAAGAGAGATAAAGTGAGATTCTTAGAAGACATTTTGTTAACTTGTTATTCCTAAACTTCTAAAGATTGGGATATTTATAGCATGAAGATGGTAATGAAGTCAAGTCTTGGTGTATGAATTATTGGAAGTCCGGTTCGTGCTTGATCCGACATAACTAGAAGTTGAGCTTTCAGCTGCATTTATTGATTGTTTGGAAAAGTATGATGTTATTGTCCAGGCCAAACGAATGTGCGATGTTTCTCCACTGCAATTTCACAAAATATCGTCATGGTTATTGTATAGTGAGGTAACGCGTATAACATCATCTTCTTGTAAATAAAACCGAAGAGGAACCCATTTTCAGACATACGTACGGTGTCCTCATTGGCAGCCTCATCGTTGTCGTTCTTGGGAAATATAATCTAAACGACGAATAAGTAAATCGAAACTTCAACGAGTCGTCTCCATGATATTAGTTGACTGACTTGAGACTTAGAATTGAAGTTTTTATTTTTTTTTAATTTTTTTTAATATGTTTACTTGAATGCTGCTGTGGGTGGAAAATTCAGCAAGTGTCTGTTTAATTAGGTTTACTACACCACACATGCCTTATCCTTACAGACTGTACCGTCGTCGATGAAAATTGGATTTCAACCCATATTACAGCGCCAAAGAAAGGTCAGACTGCTAGGCCGATTAACAACTGTATATTTAGGCAGCAAATCGCTAATTGTTTTTTGTTTATTTTATTTGAGAAACTCTCAAAACACAGAGGAACTTTATAAGAAAACTCCAGAAAAATTAAGTTGTGTTTACGTGCTTCAACTCATGACACATATAATCTTAGAGCTACTTTTTTTTGCAAGAAGTGAGAAGTATGTACAAGTTGGACTCGAACCTACGTCTGTTACCAAATCTAGGCATCCCTTAGTCAACTAACCAATGGTTTTGTTTCTTTGATTTCTTACTTTTATTTTCTAACAGGACAAGGCGACAAAACGACGTTGGTAATTGCCTACGACATTCGTATACTTCATGTCTACGTGATGCTTTCTTGTTTTTTTTTTGATTCTTTGTGAAAGATAGAGCGTATGTAACTCCCTACATCATTGTGATATCACAGGCTCTACGAGTGCTTTTGTAACGCTTGATTTTTTTTTTCTTATTTCTGAAAGATAAGGCGTCGGTAATTTCTTAAACGGTTGTAACACCTTAGTCAACTAATGTCTTTGTGATGCTTGTTGGGACGGGATTTCAACTGGGGACCACTCAAATCGAAACCCTACAAGCACAGCGGAAGACAGGATAGTGGTGAGAAGTGTAAAAACAACCAATCAATAACTCAATGTTAATCTCCACCAATCCAAAAGCAATCACAATACCAAACAAGCAATATAGAAATCAAGAGCAATAAAGAAAAATAAATCACACAGAGATTTATAGTGGTTCCAGTAACGTTATGTTAGTGTACATCCACTTTAAGAGAGAGTTTTTATTAATATTGATGAGAAGAGTACAATAAATTGATTACAATGATCAAAATTTTAATTAGAAATTGATTTGTGGAGAAAAGAATTGAAGAAAATTAGGTTTTGATAAACCCTAATTAGTGGAGGCTAATCTCTTGCAGTCGCTTTTCATTGCTTGCACCCACACATAGATCTGAAACCTGAAGCTAGCATATATAGGAGAATAGAAACCCTAGGCAATGTTCTGAAATTGCCCCTACAGATATCACAAATCTTCACGCCAAGCCCACGCGTGAAAAACAGGCCGTAGTCGCCTCAGACGTCTGTCCAAAAAGGTCGGACGCCTGACATAAGCCTCTGAAAAAAGTTCTCTGCAGGCTCAGATGACTGACCATTTTGGTCAGACGTCTGACTTAAGCCTCTGGAAGTTCTACGCAGACTCAGACGTCTAATTTTTTTTCCTCATACGTCTGTAGCTGTTAATTCAGCCCACTTCACATTTTCCCTTATAACTTCCATCTTCGAACTCCGATTTGCGAACCGTTTTCTCCGTTACGAAGCTACTTACGACATCTACAATTCTCCATATAGTGTCGTCAAAATTTAACACTCCACCTCGGCACTATATCTATCTCCAACTTCAATGGTATCATACCATCAACGACAACCGATAGCACCAACTATCACTTCTTCTGCCTTCAACCAAACATGAATGCTTTTCCAATGAGCTTCGACAAAGCCACCGCCCATTGCACTCCACCAACGAGCTCAGGCAAAGCCCCCGCCCGCTAATGAAATGTTGAAAACATCCAAATCCTAAACTATCTCACCAAAGACTGGCACTTACCAAGAAGATATAACCTCAATCTCTCACCAATACTCGTCCTCATCTACCACCAAGCTCCTCCTTTAACCGTGCCACCCTATGACACCTATCACTTCTCCAAGTGAATCAAGTTCGAGCAGTGCTCGAACTTCCCAACCGGCAATGCCTTAGTGAACATGTCCGCCGCGTTATCCTTTGTGTGCACTTTCCGAAGATATACTTGCTTATCCTCATCCATGGCTACTAGAAATGACTCTCTCACCTCAATATGCTTAGTTCATGAGCTAAATGCCAAATTCTCTGCCAAGTGAATAGCACTCTGGCTATCACATCGAACATCAATACTATCACGCCTAAATCCTAAGTCACTCAACAATCGCATCAAATAGAGTGTCTCCTTTGCTGCCTCCACTACGGCTATCAACTCCACCTCCGTAGTAGATAAAGAAACTACAGTCTGCAATCTCGATCTTCAACTTATGGCTGTACCCCCAAGTGTGAAGACATATGCGGAAGTTGATTTTCTTCGATCTCTATCACTGGCGTAGTCTGAATCAAAATAACCAACCAACTTGCAATCCATCGCCTTACTACCGCAAAAAACAAGACCATGAGATGGTGTGCCTCTATATCTTAATATAAGCTTCATTGCTTCCCAATGCGATTTCTCCGGATTAGCAATGTATCGACTAACCATCCCGACGACATTTGCAATATCGAGCCATGTACACACCATAACATGCATTAGACTTCCAAACCGCACTAGCATATGACACCTTTTCCATATAAACATGTCTTCCTCCAAGATAGGTGATCCTTTACTCAAAAGTTTCATATGCAAAGGTAAATGTGTATTTGACGCCTTTGCATTCTCCATACTAAACCGGCAAAGAACTTTCTCAATGTACTCCTTTTGAGTTAATTTCAACTCAAAATGCTTTCGATCCCTTGTAATTTCCATGTCCAATATCCTTCTTGCTTCTCCAAGATCCTTCATTTCGAACTCCGATTTCAAACTCAGTTTTAACTTGTTGATTTCATTCTTATCCTTAGAAGAAATGAGCAAGTCGTCCATATACAAGAATAAATACACCCAACAATCATTTCTTAACTTCTTGAAATAAACACAAGCATCCTTTGATGCTTCTATCAAAACCATTTTCAAGCATAAAATGATCAAATCTCTTGTACTATTGTCTAGGTGATTGCTTTAAACCATATTTTGATTTCTTCAACTTGCAAACCAAATTTGACTTACATCCACAACAAAACCTTCCAGTTGCTCCATGTAGATGTCTTCATCCAATTCCCCATGCAAGAAGACGGTTTTCACATCAAGTTGCTCCAACTCCAAGTCTTGAATAGCAACTATAGCAAGTAATATCCGGATAGAAGTATGGCGCACAACTGGTGTGAATATCTCATCGTACTTCTTTCCCTTCCTTTGTGCAAACCACTTAGCCATTAGCCTAGCTTTGTATCTCTCATCGTCCTTCACCTTGTATATCCATTTGCACCCAATAGCACGGTTTCCTTTAGAAAGTGGAACCAAATCCCCAGTTTGATTTTTCAACAATGATTGCATCTCTTCCTCATGGCACAAATCCATTTTGAGCTATCAGTCGACTCCATGATGTCATCAAGGTCCATCGGCTCATCTTGGACTATATGAAGAGCATTGTCCAAATTATAACAAAAGATAAGATAGTTTCAATCACCATATCTTTCGAGCGGTCTTATAGTAGAACGACCAGCCCGAGTAGGAATATCATCACCCAAACTCCCTTCGGCTCCACCATAAATCGAATCTTCTCTAGAATCATGCACATCACCAACACTACTAGAGGAACCCTATGGACTATGTGATGTAACATCAACCGCTCCTTCCTCACAAGAATCTCTAACTACTCTACTCTCTCTACTCCTTGGACAAAATGTGGAAATAATTTCCTTCTCCTTTGATTCGTCATAAACCAAGTCCGGAACATTCGATGAGCTTTCTTTCTCCTTGAACATCGTCGACTCATCAAAAGTAACATGACGAAAATTCAGTACCTTCTTCGTTCCCGGATCATGCACATAAACAGGACTACCAAACACACGAAGATAACTCAAGTCAATGCTCTTTCCCTTCCACACTTCCTCCGGAATTTTGTTACCAATAGCTGAGCACAAAATTCGATTAATAATATGCAATGCGGTTGACAAAGCTTCAGCCAAAATCCCTTAGCCAAACCCGATGTCAATCTTAAGCATCGAGCTTTCTCAAGCAGAGTACGATTCATCCTCTCCGCAACACCATTCGACTACGGATCTACAGGTGTAGTAAAATGCCTCCGAATACCATGATGCTTACAAAACTCCAAAAAATCTCCGGAAACATACTCTCTGCCATTGTCGGACCTTAGAACCTTCAAAGACTTGCCACTCTTATTCTCAACAAGAGCCTTCCATGCTTTGAACTTTGCAAATGCCTTCGACTTGGCCTTCATTAATACACCAAAAATTTCCAAGAAAAGTCATCTATAAAAGAAATATAATAGCGAACTCCACCTAAAGAAGCTACCGGTGCCGGTCTCAAACATCTGTGTGAACATACTCAAGAACTCTTCTCGAATCAAGCTTTCCCTCACCGAATGAAACTTTAGTTTGCTTTCCCATGACGCATTCTTCGTAAAACTCTAACTTGTTGAAACTTTCTCCATCGATCATCTCCCTCTTCCGAAGAACATCCAAACTCCTCTCCGAGACATGGCCTAACCTCAAATGCCACAACCTAGTCGCATCCAAGCCACAAGAACTATCAACTCCTATAAAAGTTTCACCTTCTACAGTCACTCCTTGAAGCAAATAAATACCATGAGTCCTATCACCCTTCATCATCACAAGCTCCCCCTTCGAAACCCGCAAGCTATCACTCTCAATAGTGAACTTACAACCTAAAGAATCTAGCTTCCCCAAAGAGAAGAGACTTTCTTAGTCTCAGAACGTAGCGTACATTAGTGAGAGTACGAACCACTCCGTCAAACATTCGAATTTGCAAGGAACCAATGCCTTTCGACTTACAAATAACACCATTTCCCATAACAATTTAATTTCCTTCTTTGTTGATGTAAGAAGAAAAACAATTCCTATTTGGCGTCATAAGATAAGACGCCCCCGAATCGAGCACCCATTCTCTACCCGAAACATCCGATGCTACCGTCGACAAAACATCTACGTCTCCCTCACCAACCCCACTCCCCATCGCTACTGATGAAGATGCTACTTCCTTCTTTGTCTTCTCCTTTTCCAGACACTCATTCTTCTAATGACCGGGCTTCTTACAAATATAGCACTTGCATTTTCTTTCCTTTGACTTTCCTCTCCAATCAGGGTTCCTTGATTTAGAACGCCCCCAGTTCTTTTTCTTTGTATACCTCTTCTTCTCCACATACAAACCATGACCACTATTAGCACCACTACTTCCATCACCTAACTCTTTCATTTGATCCTGCAACTTCTCGCTAAGAAAGCCCATCTTGACATCATCAAGAGTCAATGTATTCCGGCTATAGATCAAACTATTTGAGAAACATGTATAACGATCGGGCAACGAACACAATAATATCATTGCCTTTTGCTCTTCGTCAATCTTCAAATCTACCGCCTTTATCTTCATTAGCAAGTCATCAAAAGTATTCAAGTGCGCCTTTAGCGAAGTACCTTCCTTTATCTTATAGGTGAAAATCGTTCGCAATAAGATCAAACGATTTGTCAGTGACTTCTTCATATACAACTCCTCCAAACTTGTCCGAAATACCCTTGGTGGTAGTTTCACCACTAATTTCAGAGATAACATTCTCTCCCATAGAAAGTTGAAGTATAGTGAATGTCCACTCTTCCATCTCCTCTCTCTCAACATCCGAGATGTCCGCTGACAACAAATGTGTGTCAAACACTACCCTATGCACCCGATTCCTCCTTAGAACCACTTTCATCTTCCATTTCCCCTTTTCAAAATCATTATCGCCATTCCACTTGTCTATTACTAATTGTGATCCTGAAGCTGCGTACGAACCACGTGTGTAAGGAGCTACACCATTTGGATTACCCATCGAGGAACTACTTGAGGTATTATCTGATTCCGGCATTTTTACAACCACCTACCAACACCAATGCTCTGATACCAAATGTTTGGATGGGATTCGAACTGGAGACCACTCTAATCGAAACCCCACAAGCACAGCAGAAGACGGGATCGTGGTAAGAAGTGAAAATAACCAATCAATAACTCAATTCCAATCTCCATCAATCCAAAAGCAATCACAATCCCAAACAAGCAATATAGAAATCAAAAGCAATAACGAAAAATAAATCACACAAAGATTTATAGTGGTTCCACTAACGTTGTGTTAGTATACATCCACTTTAAGAGGGAGCTTTTATTAATATTGATGAGAAGAGTATAAGGGATTGATTACAATGATCAAAATTCTAATTAGAAATTGATTTGTGGAGAAGAGAATTGAAGAAAATTAGGTTTTGATAAACCCTAATTAGTGGAGGCTAATCTCTTGCAGTCGCTTTTCGTTTCTTGCACTCACACACAGATCTGGAACCTAAAGCTAGCTTATATAGGAGAATAGAAACCCTAGGCAATGTTCAGAAATTTCCCCTTCAGATATCACAAATCTTCACGCCAAGCCCACGCATGAAATACAGGCCGTAGTCGCCTCAGACATCTGTCCAAAATGGTCAGACGTTTGACTTAAGCCTCTAAAAAAGTTCTCTACAGGCTTAGACATCTGACTTAAGCCTCTGGAAGACATTCTGCACAGACTCAGACCTTTGAATTTTTTCCTCAGACGTCTATCGTTATTAATTCAGCTCACTTCACATTTTTTCTTATAACTTTCACCTCCGAACTACGATTTGCGAACCGTTTTCTCCATTATGTAGCTACTTCCGACCTCTATAATTCTCTTATAGTGTCGCCAAAATTTAACATTGCTTTCTTTAATTTTGTTTTTAATTTTAATTATATTTTTATCGCATTGTTCGTTCAAATGGAGCTGTACAGTTAAAGCGCTTAGCGTTTCTATAGAAGTGGAGGTGAAAAATAATTATAACGAGAATAAAACAAGGATATTGTGGAAAATAATGCAAAAAGCTTTATTTAATATACAAAACCAAACATTTAAAGTTGATTTATTCTCATTCTCACAATGTTTGCGAAGGAATTTTTTTAATCTTATAACAAAAATAAAAAATAACATGATTTATGCAGTCCTATTTGATGACTATAGTAGATTTATAACTTATATCGAGCATCTGTGCACTAAAATTTGGTCTTTACCTGAAATTTGTTGATTTAGTTTAAAAAAGAATTAGTCAAATCAAATATTTATATCAATGTTGCTAAATAGGGTGCTAAATAGGCTTGATTTAGTGGGTGTACTATGGGCTATGGCGGGGATTTTGCAGGGCTTTAGTGGGGCTTTAACTTCACAGAAATGGAATCAGCTATATGTTTTTTGAAACTTTCCAGCAAGCATTTGTCTATTGGACCACCACTATCTACTACGTCTGACGTGAGTAAATTCGACGAACTATGAAGACACTCTTGACTGTCATTGCCTCTTTCCTTCTCGATATCACATATATCCTCATCTAGATCATAATCGAATTTAGTAGACAAACTATCATGGACACCCTCTTCAACTTCTTTTTCCTTTGATTTAAACGTATATGCTCATTTTTCTCCAATCTCCTTCTTTGGTTTGTGCTTTTTATTCACGTCTTAGAGAAGCTATCATTGCTTTTTCACTTGGGAAATCTATAGTAAGATACAACATGAAAATTTTCAAAAAAGGGATATTCTATTGCAGCTAAATTGCAATGAAAATTGATTATTAACATTAATATAATACAAATGAATGTTGATTTCTACACTAATAATTTATTCATCGATTTTGCACATACGCTATTCAAAGTATACGAACGATTGTACACGGCTATTGTTTAATAAATATGTATTCTTCTAAAATATTTAAATAACTTTCTATCCCTTTCGACTGGTGTATTCCTTTCAATTGACCAAATTGACAAAAATTTAAAAAACTACAAAGAGACCATCTCAATATTTAAACCTAATTTCATTATTAAACTCGATTTAACAAATAAAATTCTTGATGTTCATCATCAATGTCGACTATCTCGACAATTTTCGACTATTAGATAAATATAGTTGGTGTAGGATTGAATTAACCCTAGAGAGGGCGGGGTATGAATAAGGCTTAAAATAAATTCACAAAATAAATTACAACATGGTTAGTAATCAGATATAAAAGCGACACACAAGTTTACCCAGCTTTGGCAAAACCTGCCTACTGTTGCCACCAATGTTTCTATTAGGAAATAGACAATCAATGCTTATAGACCATGTAAACTCGTGACCCTCGCTAACCTGATTGCTCTAATTCTACGCTCAAAACCTTACCATAACTCAAATCCCAAGTTGCTCTTAACTATGCTCCGTAATTCGATCCTATTTAAACTAGAGTTTTAAAAGGAAAATACAATAAAAATAAAATGGAACCCTAAAACTAATTGGTCCAAATCAAATCATTTTTACAAATAAATACAACATAGCCCTAAAAAATTGTCTTCCCTTTAGTTATTCAGCTATCTTCATCTTTTCAGCTCAATTTCCTTTTCTTCTCTACGATATGAAATTAGGGTTTCCTAATTGAAAGCTAACGCTTGAAATTATGATTCTGAATCGCCCTCCTTCTTCTTTGATGCGTGGGATCTTCAACTAGTGACAATTAGATGTTGCTTTAGCTTTCTTCTTCGAGTGTATCTGAGATTGATTATTCAGTATGATTTTCGCCTTTTTCGATTTTTATTATTCTCAACTATTTATTAATGCTGATGATGATATTGGGTTTATATCGGGATCGAATCCCTATATTTCTGTTTGAGTATTTTGCTTTGAATTTTTCAATGGCTTCGTTTTACCTTTGATTTCTGATCGAAAGATTATAAGATGCTTGACTTATTCAATGCTTTGATATATTTTCAAAAATTCTAACACACACACACATACATATATTCGAATATATTTTGACCCTTGTTTTGGTTTTCTGATTTTGGGTAACTTGGTCAATCTCACTACTTCATTGAATTTATGTTACTTGTTATCTCTGCACTCGAGCTTGCCATCTGTTTTCTGTTTGCACCATGCTTGACTGATTTCTTTTATATATAATGAAGTATTTCCTTGCTTAGAGAGTTACTCCACTGTTTGTATGGATATGCGGTGTTGTTGTATGGATGTGGTTATGCGATGTTAAATGCCTTGTTGTATTCTTTGAGTTGTGTTGTTCATCTCTGAACTGCTTGCATTCTGCCTTGAGTTGTACGAACCCTTGTGCCTACCTCCGTATACTATCCTTATGTGTACATTGATCCATTCTTATACACTTCATTCCTTGTATTAATGCTGAAGCTATTGTATCTTGAACATGCTTGTGTGTCACCATTCTTTCTTTTGTATATATGCACTGATCCATTTTTCTTGCCCTACCATGTGCACAGGCCAATTAATCTGGTACTTGCAGTTGTATTTGTTCATGTGCACACTGACATTTTCTTTCTTTTCCTTGTGCTTGTGTAGTGTTGCACCATTTAACTTCACTTGTGTGCATGAATCTTGATAGCCTGGTGTATACAGTTTGTTCCTGTGTGCAGTTCCTCTGATTGTTGCTTGAATCATTGTACATTGTTGGGTGTTATAACATCAGTGTGCATTACTTTGTTGCACCTATGTGCATGTTTGTTTGATCTAAAACCATGTGTATGTTGCACATGTGTGCATGCTGATCTGAACTGAAATGATACACTTGCGTTGATCCCGAGCTTGCTTGGGCTTGACCTCGTGTATGCACCTGTGTTGTGTCCGAGCTTGCTTAGGCTTGACCTTGTATATATTTCTACTTACACTTTGTTGAGCCTTCGGGCTTGACCTTTGCATTTGTCCATGAAATTGAGTTTGTGCAAATGGATTTTGTGTGTGTGCATAGCTTTATGACATGTATAGTGATACACTGTGCATGTCTTAAGTTGCTCATGCACATTTATTTTGGTTCCAGTTTAAAATACAAAAACAAACAACCTAATTAACTGAGGAAATATCATATTTAAATATATTCTTATTTTTGCAATATCGGTTTGTTTTTGTATGCTTTTTATTGCGTTGTTTATTTAACAGGCAAAGTAGAATATTGGACACAATCTGGAGCAAGTGGATAGCAAGTCGAATATGAGTGAGTGAGTGATTGTATTAGAGAGTGAGAATTATTATTATATATATGATAGTGTAAAATAGTGTTGCACAAAAATGTAAAATATAGTGGAAGCTATGTAATAAACGTGTACCATTTAATAATGTAATGAAATAAAACATTTGTATAAATGAAATTTTGAATAAAATATTTGTTTAATTGAAATTCTATTTTGTTTATTTCATTCTGTGGTATTGCAAAAGTACTATAACAAACACATTTAATGTGTGTGTGTGTTTATTATCATCAAATAAAAAACATAAAATGTTATATTGCACAGTTGGAAAAATGAATTTTTGATAAATTGGCTTCTTCTTTAGACAAGGATAAAACCACTTTAAGAATTGAAAATGAAAAAAACGAGGTTTAGGTTTACCTTTGGATTTCCTCTGTAACATTGCTGAGCGAGTTTAAAAGAATGATTTAGAAGCTTAAACAATATTGAATGAGGGGCTGAGAGACTACTGCGATGTCTGATAAAGAATGAAAATACCAAAAGATAATGTGGTAAAATTTGGGTGTAATTTTAAGATTTCAGTTTGAATTTCAATGGTTTAATGCATACATAGTGAAATCGAAAAAAAATAGTGTATTCGGTAACTTACATTTAAAATCAACTGCTACAGTGTCTATGAATGGTGGTGTTAAATGCAGCGTGGATAACAAAAATATGAATGAGTGATTGTATTGGAGAGCGAGAAATATTATAGTATATATGAGAGTGTAAAACTACATCGTATAAAAGTGTAAAATATAGTGAAACTGTAACATCCCGCCTTTTCGCACACTTTAAACCGACACACATGTCGATTCAAACCATACGGAAGGGCGGATTGTTATGGGGTAAATAAGAAGAACAGAGAAGAAATAAAACAAAACAGAATCTCACAGCTGAAGGATAAAATATAATAATCAAATATACAGTTCATGAAACTGTTTTACAAAATATTTTATTTTACTTGTACAATGAATATCAGAGTTACCCATACCAATACTATCAATGCAGCGGAATTAAATGGTATAATGAAATAATATAGTAGATACTAGTAATACAAATCTTTGTCTTCGTCCTCCAGAGCTAAATCCTCAAATCCTGAAACGCTCGAACTGACCCGAGCGAATTTGAAAAGACAAAACACTCGAGTCAGAACAAAAAGATCTTATGTAAGTTAAATTAACAGAAATAAATATGAGTACAGTAACTCAAGAGATGCTCGGGATTTACATCTCCTAAGGGTCCGTTAAACTATTTACTATGTAGTATATTGCGCTATTATAATAATGTCTATTTGTAAAATAAACTTACTTTTTAATAGCGTTAAGGGGTTACCCATATAGCCCTTAACACAGAATATATTCCCATAGTCTATACAGTACCGTAATCTCCCCCGTAATGGGCGTCGTCAGAGGGCACTACATAGGTATGGTACAAAACAAAACTCGTAGTAAATGCTCGGTATGGTAGGTGACACGGCACAACTAGGCAATGCCAGGGTAGATATACCAATTGCTATCCGGGCTGGTGGAAACGCGCAGCGCGCAGCTGCCGCCCACCTCGAACAAACTCCCCCAAAATCAAAAATAAAAGTGGCCATTGAATCAATCCAAAGTCAAAGTATAATATCGAAGAGGAGTGTTCGATCAGAGGAATGACCTCATTGGCCCGAGAATCGCTCCTGTTTTAGCCACCTTATGCCAACTCACGGGAGTCGGGTCCACGTATTTACCTTACAGGAAACGCCGCCACCAACCTACTTCATTCTGGAATCTCCACCGCGTACACGGTTAGTCAAAGTGGTTTTCGGTATCGACAGAGAGTATGTCCATATCCGATCCCGGTCTCTTTGCCAATCAATCGTTATTATAACACCACGGTCATTTAAAATAGTTTATACTTTAAAACCAGAATAAAAATTCCATTTCAAAACTATGAATACGATATCATCTTAAAACCCAAAACAATATGATATCATTTTATCCAAATATATTTCTTTTCCAAAATCATACTGCTTTAAAATTTAAAATATCTGGAAACCAAATATTTGACTTATACTTTCAAAGCATAATATTTCGAAATTCATATATTTTAAAACCATAACTTCTAAAACTTGAATGGTTTGGATATTCAACGGTATACGAAATAAATGGTTTAACTTTAAGGTTACTTTGTAAAGAAAATAATTTCCATGGCTTTACAAATATATTTCTTTATTTAAAGTCTAAACCAAAATTTAAATACCACTTTCAAGTTCCAAAACCACTTCAATTTCTATATATATATATATATATATATATATATATATATATATCCATTTGGAGTATTAATATTTCAAAACTAAAGTTGGAATTTATTCCTTCAACCAAATTAAATGTTCTATTATTTAGTCTTGAATATTTACATAAAAATCCATAAATAAAACTCCAATTTCTAGCAATTAAATATTTTCTTCAATTAAATTATACTAGAATATTCATTTTAAATTTATCTTGGAAAAATCCAATTATAAATATCATACCTTAAAATTTTCCAAACTTAAACATATAATATGAATTATCAAAATCCATTTCTCAATTTTCCCATTTTTATTTAATAGATTTATACACAGCTTAAATTCAAAATTTTTAACTTCATATGTATATATATAGAATAATAACATTTATAAAATATCAAAATTAAAAAAATTTATAAACCGTATCCCATCCAAACCATAGAAATCACTTTAAAATAATTTATATATAGACCACGGTGCCTGTATAAAATTTTCTATCCTATGGTCAAGTGATACGGATATTTATCATTTCAATCCGCAATTTAAAAAATAAAATTTTGCGGTTGTATATCATTTCAAACCACAACCCCGAATAAAATGAAAATGCATGATGACTTGCAGTTTATACAATATAATTATAGCATTCATTCATCCAAATATCAATCATCAATCATCGATTGCAATCATCATCCAAATTTAAACAATCATTGATACATAGCATATGAATTATACAGGAATTAATAACAGATTATTAACTAACAGTTTCTATTCCATAATAAATTTGATGACTGTTAACTAGCAGTTTATGTGCAAAAATAAATTCTACCTGTCAAATTTTATGCAATAAATAAACTAAATTAACAGTTAAGTTAAATAAATGCGATTTAACAGATATGCTGAATAAAACACGCCAACAGTCATAAATAAATTTCTACTCATATTTAAAATAAATTTAACAAACATAAAAACTTTTAGAAGTTGTGAGTGGGTTAAAACACTCACCTTTTGAATTTAAATCGAATTTAAATTCAATTTAAACTCAAAAATCCAACGGTCTCCAAATCTGTCCAAACCGGCGTCATCAGATCCGGAATTTAATTACGATCATAACAAAAGAAATTTCGCGCGAAACGGGTAACGTATGAAAAAATTGTTCAATTTTAATGAGTTGAAACAAAAATTAAATAAAACAAAATTAAACAACAACCTAATTAAAGCTTGTCACGTCATAAAGCTTCTTCTCATCTCACGTATGCTCGTTCAGGGAATGAACCCATTTCAACGAACGCCCTCCCCATCTTTGACCGTGCCTTTAGACCGCCCCAGGCCACCAGATGGTGACGCGCCTCCACCATTACGACTTCCCTAGCCGAGCTCTCCAATACCCAGAAACCAATTTACAAATAGTCGCTCCAAATCAAAACGCCCAAATTGACTTAGGTTTCGAATTTCCTGATTTTGACCGCGATTTGCCGCTGACTCGAGTATCGATTTCGAAAACAGAGACTGCGCGTAGATTCGTATGGATGAAATCTACAACATATATTTTTTTTTTGGAATTTTTCTGAGATGTTTGAATTTTCATTTGAAATTTGAATAGAAATAGATCTAGGTTTGCATCCATTTGAGGAGGAGAAGGAGTTGAAGAAAAGAACGTACGGACAAATGATAGAAGATGGAGGCTAGGGTTTTTTTTTGATCGTCTATTTATAGATAGATCGCAAAAGAATAGGTGTGCATGAATTTTAACGTGCAAACGGAAGTGGTCCCAAAAGATAAATAATATTAATTACACACGTTACGGATTTAGGAAATAAATAAATTCCTTATCATTTACATTTTATTTTAACGTATATACAAATGTAAATCTAGACGTTTCGTTTACGTTTCAAAATATATCCACAATTTTATTAATTTCCAAATTGATCTAAACAAATTTAGATGTAAATAAAAAGCTGATAAGTCTATCCATTGCAGTGTTAATTTCTCCACTTCCTTATATTTAGAAATTATAAATTAAGTTTTCAAAAACCTATTTTTGATTTTCAAACTTTTATATACTCATCTTTTACCAGTAATAAGGATGCATTAACATTTGTTCATGGTTTCACCTTATTATCCTCAACTTCCATTTTAATTTTCAATAATTACAATTGTTGAATGTTGATACTTTAATTAAATTTATACATCTTGCTTTCTATAATCTATATCAACAAATGGTCCAATTATAAATAGAATTAGCATTAACTTCATCTTATAGGATTAACTACTCCAATTACAAAACAAATCTACGCTAACTGCACGATTTAAGTCAATTAATTGTAATTGAGTCTACATTAAATGTTATAAATTATAAATTGGAACCTCAATAAATTCGCTTATTGATTTAAAATCTTTCTATTCAGTAAATAGACATTTTATGGGTATAAATAACATTTGAATTATAACACATGTCATTAGTGCATGCTTCATTTCTTATAAACTCCCCTTTATTAACTAGAACACATTAACCAAAATAAAATAATTAATTTAGATTTATTTCAATCGATTTCCATTCTTAACTTAACATACTCAAAATGGTTAACCTAAATAATTGTTACCCTTTTACATTCAAATTCACTTACAACCATCATTACAACAATGTTGCCATAGATTTAGATTTAATTAAATAAATTAGATAAATGGGTAAAGTTTTGTAATTATCACTAATGCCAAATATATATGCATTAATTACTACTTATTATTATGAATTCGTTTATTAATTTACTAGTTGCCTTTGTCTTCTTATATCTTATTTACTACCAAACTTTCTATTTAGTTATAGTTTATCAATATATATATACCTAGGCAAATCAAGTTCTTGTCTTTTCTGTTATTTCAATTAAATTGGGTATGCACAAATAAATTGTTTATTAACTTATTCTTACAAAATTATTTACATGCATTCAGTTACACCTAATTTAATGCATTGATTTTCATTTATAAATTAAAGGTTTTTCCTTTAAAAGCTTTTATTACTAACCATACTCCAACCTCTACAGGACATTGATTTATTAAATTTGCACTTATTATGCATACTTTTAGAAACTCATATATACTTTGCGTCTATTCCCCAAATTTCACATTCTATTGTTACATAATTTGCATTGATTACTATTTATTATTATTGCTTTACTGATAAATTAGATATTTGCATTGGTTTTGCTTATGCTAAATTAATTTCCCATAATAAATAAGGTTTCAAAACAATCAATAACATTTCCTTAGCCTAAACCCCGTTTACCAATTATTTTCCTTCAATAATTCATGTTGCTATAAATACGTACATTTACACTTTATAGTTATTCTAATATACCTATTCCAACACTCTTAACCCTTATCTTTACTTTCACCCACTTGTAACATAAATTTTTATTTTCAAATTTATTTCCATTTACGGTTAATCAATGTTATTTTACATTAACCAATTTTAATATTCACCTTTAATTTCACATCTTCAAAGTATATCTAGGAAAAATCTTTCCACCACTTAATTTACTGAATCTTATGCAGTCTTACTATAAATAGGTTTTAAATTACCATTACTGAACATTCAATTACTATCCAAAGTATTTATTCATAAATCAATTCGATATATACGTTTGTTTCCTTCTATTTGATTTATACCTAGTATACATTTTCCTAAATCCTGTTTCATTACCTTCATTAAATGGTTATCGCATTGAGATCAAATTTATTAGCTTATATCGCATTATTACCATTAATTAAAATTAGCTTACAATTTTTTTTATATTCAATACTCTAAATAAATAACATATTATTCCATAATTACTCTTGTTTCCACATATTCCATTCAAAAATTAAACCACAATATTTACATTATTTTATTGAATTGGAAATCTCATTTTAAATTGTTAACTTTTAATAAGAACAAATGGCAACACCAAATTCCTAACATTCATTTTATTAAAAATTATGGAAAATATGACAAATTTAGTTAACGAAATTTTCGGGTCGTTATACTCTCCCCCACTCAAAACTTTTCGTCCCCGAAAAGGAAAAGAAGGGAGAAGAAAGAATTAAATAACAATACATCTTATTCAAAATATTTAACTTATAAACAGTAATTTACTAAATTTATTACCTTAAATAAAATATACCCGTTTTATAATCATTATATCCTTTTATACTTTAATAATTAAAGTTTGGAAAACATTTTCAACATAATTCTAAGTCCAAAATTTACGGGAAATTTTGGCAGAGTCTCCTTGGTACGGAGAGGCTCGGAAAAATATAATACCGAAATATAACAAAGTATCATGTAGAATATTCAAAATAGTATATCCCAACACGGGAAAATATATAAAAATAGCGCTACAAAACGTAAACCGGGAACGTACCTATTTGTTGGGCAAATTACGCTTAATTTATGGAAACAAAAGCAGTAACAATTGCTTCCATGCCTGCATTTCACTTATATAATCTAAAAGGGTTAACTATTTATATAAAGTGAAATATTTTCATGGTTTCAACTACTAACAACAATAAATACACAATCATCAATTTCGACAAACAGTATACACAACAAAACAAAAAAACCATTAAATTAAACAAGCAAATAGTTGTTCGGGTTCAAAACTTGAAATTGTACGGAATGAAAAATAACTATCCAGTGCATCATTTACTCAACAGTCTTAGATGGGACAAAAATAGATTATTTATTCATCTAACAACTTCAAATTTCCTTACCCAGCCAACTATAAAGTAAACAATATCGATTTAAACCAACAAATCAATTCAACTTATATAAATTCATTACATACTTTAATTGTTTGATTTCTTTTCTTTTATTCAACCCACATAAATTTTCCTTTATATAATTTACATTTATTTCTAACAAACTTCAAATTTTATTTCTCATTCAATGGTTGTTTCCCTATTTCTACTTATTACTTACCATTATTCATTTTTATTTTATTTAGGTTATGTAAGTCTCTTTTGTATTACATTTAATGCACTTCTCAATTTCCACTCATTTATTTAATGCTTACATTTCTATTATATTAAATTACAGTGACCCTTTTTTAATTACACTTAAATTCTTAACCTTATAACCACCATTCTTATAAATAAAGGATTTTATTAATTTATTACCTAAGGTTTACAGTCATTTATTTATATTACCTACTTTCCATTTTATTCAACTAGTAGCATTTAAATCATACTAAATTTTATAACCATACATATCAATCCTTATTTAGTAAAGAGTTTCGTTTTATTTACTTAAGTTTAAAATCACCTATTTATAATACTTACCTTTAATTATGGTAAAATTTCAATTATAACTTAAGTTTATGCCATTAAATTCTCGTTTATAATAGCAATTCATTGAATACTTCATTATTTTCAAAATTTCTACTTATATAATATTCTATTCCAATCTTCTTATTTAGTATTTCAACTTTTCATATTTGGTAAGTTATTTGTGTAAAGAAAAAATGCAAAAGAACTTATACAAGTTTTATCTCATCTTTTAATTAAATTTAATGTTCAACAATATTACTTTTTTTTTTCTCATATGTTAAAAATTTCAAATTTCCCTTTATAATTTTGCATAAATTTTCTTACCTAAATTAGAGGTTTAAATTCATTAATTACTTACCTTTTATTTCACTAAAATAATTTAAACTATTAATTAATGGAAATTTAAGAATTAAATACCGGGTCAAATTTCAAATTATTTTAAAAATAATAGATAAATAATTTCTTACAACTTTTATATCTCTAATTATATTTAAAACAATTAAAATTTTAAATAATTTCAAAATAAATCTGCAGTAGAATTTACCACAGTGGCCTTTCCCCTTCGAAACTCGAAAATGAAAGTCGATGATGCGGCCGCCATCACCGAAATTATTTTCCAGCGATAGAGAGGAAAGTACGAAACTTATTTTCTCCAAAATCTTCTTTAAAACAATTCTTCCGAATTCAAAATGAAATATTTATATCGGAAAATATATATAACAATATTATTATACTTCAAAATCCTTTGAAAGCAAATTTTCAAAATCCCGGACTTAAGTCCTAAAATTTCCAAATTTCATTGATTTTATTTTCAATCTTATTTTACCTATTATATATAAATTTTATTCCTAACAACCAATCTATTGCAACCGAATATATATATCTTTTGGAAAATTTATTTTATATATATAGAAGATATAATAGGCAAAATTATTTCATTTACCTATATTTAAAACAAATATTATGTCGGTCTGTCCTATTAAGTGTTTAGAAATCCCTATTGATGTCATAGCGTCCCATGCACCAACCAGAATTTATAAATACAAAACGGAACAGATTAACACAATATCAAAATCTTTTTATAACACTAACAAATACGTCCTCTCATATATATACACTCAGCGACTCCCATAGGGTATTACTACCCTATTAACAAAGAGTCAAACCCCACAAAGCTAAGGTTTATCGCTAAACCAAAGCTCTGATACCAACTGTAACATCCCGCCTTTTCGTACACTTTAAACCGACACACATGTCGATTCAAACCATACGGAAGGACGGATTGTTATGGGGTAAATAAGAAGAATAGAGAAGAAATAAAACAAAACAGAATCTCACAGCGGAAGGATAAAATATAATAATCAAATATACAGTTCATTAAACTGTTTTACAAAATATTTTATTTTACTTGTACAATGAATATCAGAGTTACCCATACCAATACTATCAATGCAGCGGAATTAAATGGTGTAGTGAAATAATATAGTAGATACTAGTAATACAAATCTTTGTCTTCGTCCTCCAGAGCTAAATCCTCAAATCCTGAAACGCTCGGACTGACCCGAGCGAATTTGAAAAGACAAAACACTCGAGTCAGAACAAAAAGATCTTATGTAAGTTAAATTAACAGAAATAAATATGAGTACAGTAACTCAAGAGATGCTCGGGATTTACATCTCCTAGGGGTCCGTTAAACTATTTACTATGTAGTATATTGCGCTATTATAATAATGTCTATTTATAAAATAAACTTACATTTTAATAGCGTTAAGGGGTTACCCATATAGCCCTTAACACAGAATATATTCCCATAGTCTATACAGTACCGTAATCTCCCCCGTAATGGGCGTCGTCAGAGGGCACTCCATAGGTATGGTACAAAACAAAACACGTAGTAAAGGCTCGGTATGGTAGGTGACACGGCACAACTAGGCAATGCCAGGGTAGATATACCAATTGCTATCCGGGCTGGTGGAAACGCGCAGCGGGCAGCTGCCGCCCACCTCGAACAAACTCCCCCAAAATCAAAAATAAAAGTGGCCACTGAATCAATCCAAAGTCAAAGTATAATATCGAAGAGGAGTGCCCGATCAGAGGAATGACCTTATTGGCCCGAGAATCGCTCCTGTTTTAGCCACCTTATGCCAACTCACGGGAGTCGGATCCACGTATTTACCTTACAGGAAACGCCGCCACCAACCTACTTCATTCTGGAATCTCCACCGCGTACACGGTTAGTCAAAGTGGTTTTCGGTATCGACAGAGAGTATGTCCATATCCGATCCCGGTCTCTTTGCCAACCAATCGATATTATAACACCGCTGTAACAGCCCAATTTTTTTAACAAGTATTTTTCACTTGTATTTTAAAAACTTTGGGGTTTATTTAAAGTGATTAAAAATTAAAAAAAACAATTGACCAAATTTTTAATTAAATAATAAGATCTCTGAAATTTTGACATGGTTAAGAATTAACTTTAATTTGAAAATTTGGGGTTTTGTCGAAGATGGTACTTAATTTGTAGCAAAATCAAGTTTTAATTAAGAAAACATTAATAGCTTAGGTGGTTAAGACAACTAGGCTATTCACGACAGGTCACGAGTTCGAGTCTCAACATGGTCAAAATTTCGAATTTTTTTAGTGTATAAATGAACTGGGTAATTACGCGTTAAAAAGGGCGCGTAAATTTAGGGAATAAATACCGTGTATATATATATATATATATATAAGATTATATATAAGAAAACGTATAGAATTTTCCAGTAAAGTTTACTTCCCAATTTATATACATATTAATTTGATTAAATCATTTCCTAAAAGTCTAAACATAAACTGAAAGTTTTGAAGTTTTTAAATTTTGTTAAAAGTCAACTCAAATTCACAATGTTAATAAAAAATGAATTTTGTATATTTAAAATACAAAAATTGTAAGCGAATTTAATTTAAGTAATAACTTTGTAAAATTCAGTGTTTTACAGACTGTTAAATTTCGCATTTAAAAATGGCATGCATTGTAATGATATAAGTAACGTAAAAACGTATAAATTAAAAACGTTACTTTTGTATAAATTTTGGGTGTTTTGCATTGCGTCAGTTTGGCGTATTGTAAAAATCATATTTATATCTATATGGATTAAAATATCAGTCAGTAGTTTCTATAGCAAACGTTAACTCTTTTTCATAGCTTTCAATTGGGTTTTAATTTTTGTATATGACTTTAAATTCCAAAATCTTTGCCAATTCTTGCCTTTCATTTAATAAAGATCAAAATTTCATATAGCTGATCACGCAACTATTAAATGGTATAAAATGTTGAAATCAAATTTTCATAAATTGGTAGCATAAATCACGCATATAAAATAAAGTGCAAACTAAAGAAACTGGAAAGTAATCAACGCATGCATTTAATCAAGATTTTCGTATAACTGGCAATAATAAATCACGTAACTTTCTGGTCTGCCTAAATGTTTATTATCACTTGCCATTCTTGCCTGCTTGTTTGGTCCCCTATATTTCGCAAGCCTTATCCATGAATACATAAGAAAGAATTTTATAAATTAAGAATCAATCTCTTGCCTAAATTCACGCATCATTCTAGGAATTCATTAAATCAAAATTTTGTATAGTCTATTCAGTTCAAAGCAAATTATATTTGATTACTATTTTCCTATAATCACGCAAGCCTCCCATATACATTATTGTGCAACTCGCATCTCAGAAGATCTCACGTGCCTTCATAACTCTCAACTTGTTTTCTTATATATATATATATATATATATATATATATATATATATATATACACATATATATATATAAAGCCTCACACAAAAACTTTATATTGCATCTAAAATTTGCCTTCTTCTTCTTTTGTGCTGAAGCCTCTATCAGGTAATGGTTTTACTTTTTCTTTTCTTTTTTCAGTTTTTCCCTTTCTTCTTCTTGTTGTTCCCTGTTTCCCTTTTGCCTTGCTCGACTACTTCTCCACCACGTCACGTCCCTCTAAGTTTTCATAACCAAGCTTATATCCCGAACAAGCCCATGGTTAATATATTATAATATTTTTCTAAATTTTTTTAAGTATTTTTGAAATAAAATTTATGTAATTCAACTAAAAATTTGACTTAAGGCTTTAAAATTTAAAGGTGTTTTGTTTTTTTAAGTTAAATTTTTGTAAGTTAATAATTGGTTTTAAAGTGAATTTAAAGATTTTATTTACGATAAATGACATAATAATTAAATTTGATTTAATATGGAGTTGAAATCTAACCTAGAAATTTTAATAAAAGTTATTTCCGAAAATGGATATGTTTGGTATAATAAATAATGTACTTTAAATTGATAAAATGAAAGACGATTGAAATGGAACATTTTGGAATAACTTTTATTTAACTTGAATCATAGTTGAATTGATGTCTAAATGAATAAAGCTGTGAAGAAAATTTAGTGTATATTAACTATAAAAGGAAAAATAAATTTTATGGAACGGATGTGTTTTGTAAGTAAATAATTGAAAATGTTGTTTTCAAATGGAAAGGTGAAATTTCAATTTATGACTTTACTTGAAAATTTGAAATTGGGTTTTAAATAAAATTGTTAAGTTAAGTAAATAAATGAAAATTTAGTTTTATTTAGGAAGTGGGTATTTTTAAATTAAGTGTAAAGTTATTTGGAAAAAATATATATACAAGTTAAGTAAAATTGGGAAATTCTGACTTACAAATGATTCATAGTAAATTTGGATATTTTATTTATAAAATTTATTTTATTTAATCATAAGATAAATGGTATCCAAATGAACATTTTTCTGAAGTAGGAATATGATTTTTAAAGTTAAGAATGGTTAAAAATTTAAATTTTAATGTTTTTGAATTCGACAATGTTTTGAAATTGAAGTGGCAGAGACGTGTTGTAATTAAGAAACAGAGAGAGTTTGCATTGAAGAATAGTTTAGGCAGAGACGCAAGTTTGTGTAAATACATATTTTTCAAAACTAGATAAGTTAGGGTATGCCGGTGGAAATAATAATAATAATAATAATAATAATAAAATGTATAATAATAATAAATAGTATTGCCAAGCCTATGAAGTTGGGGTCGGGATGTGGGGTGAGGCAGTCGAGCAAAAGATGAACCAAAATTTCTTTTATTCTATTCGTTCCAGTTGTTTCGAAAATTTTGCTTTGACCATAATTTTAAAAGTCGCTTATTTGGTATTTGGATCTTATTTTAGATTTGAATCAGGGCGTGGCATCCGCGGAAACCTAATCGTGCCATTTGTACGATCCTTTATCAAGTGGTAAAATCGTTTGAATCTGATTATCTGCAGTTTAAGATGAGTATTTCTCACCAGACAAACATACCTATATTTATGTGAATTATCGCAAGTGTATTTGTAAATTATTTATTAAATGTCATCTGTCTGTAATATAACGTATGATGTTAAACCCCATTTTAAATTGACACCTCATCAATTGTTTATCTGTTGTAATATAGTTGCAGTTATATTATTTAATGCTTATTTACTGTTAAATCATCACTGCAAGTTCCCTGTAAATTGAGATCGTTATAGGCTGAAATGATAGGCCTGTACGATAATTATTTATTCATTTATTTATTTAATTGTTTAATTTTAAATATTTAACTTGGGATTGCGGGTTTGAAATGATAGAACCCGGGGTTTTTGTAAATTGCGGATTGAAATGATATAAATCCGTATCACTTGACCTAGGCTAGAAAACTATATACAGACCCGTGGTTTCTATAGTATTTTTCAGAAATATTTTAAATTTATTTTGGAAGTTTATAATATTCCGATTTAAATGAATGTAAAGGATTTTATTTATAATGATTTTGAATGAGTTAAAAATGTTAAATAAATAAATAAATGTTTGAATAAAATTTTGGAATATAACTTATTTTGGAAATTCTGGGTTTTGGTAAAAGAAAGAATTCAGTTAAGAAAATAATTGATAATAAGTTATATTTGGAATTTAAAACTAAATTGTTAAGTTATTAATCTATTACAGCATTTAAATGCTGTCTTTTAAAATTGGACTGTTTTAACCTATAAACTTTAGGTAGCATTTCATAAGTGCTATAGAAACTGAAATTTGATATTTTTAATCAATTTATGGAAATAATCTTTGGGAAAAGGGGATTAAAATTTGGAATTTAATATGTAATTAATAAAATAAGGAATTGATTTTTTTTTGAATGGGTTTTATGGAAGAATTTAATTTTAAAAGGTGAGAAAAGAAAATTTAATTCCTAAATAAATTGAATAGATTTAAATGGTATATTAAAATGACCAATGTTTAAAAACAATATTTTGATATTGTAGTATTGGAAATATATTTTGATTTATAAAGTAAATACCATTTTTAAAGTTGTAGCCACGGGTTATAATAACGTTTGGTTGTTAAAGAGACCGGGATCGGATATTTGGCATACTCTCTGTCGATACCGAAAACCACTTTACCAACCGTGTACGCGGTGGAGATTCCAGAATGAAGTCGGATGGTGGTGACGGTTCCTTTAAGGTAAATACGTGGACCCGACTCCCGTGAGTTGGCATAAGGTGGCTAAAACAGGAGCGATTCTCGGATTAATGAGGTAGCACCTCTGATCGAACGCATTTCTTCGTATGCCATTCTATTACTCTTATGATTGTTTTGGTGCACCTTTGATTTGGGAGTGTTGTTCGAGGTGGGCGGTAACTGCGGCTACGAATTTCCATCGGTCCGAGTAGCAATTGGTATATCTACCCTGGCATTGCCTAGTTGTGCCGTGTCACCTACCATACCGAGCCTTATACGATTTTGGTTTGTACCATACCTATGGAGTGCCCTCTGACGACGCCCAGTACGGGGGAGATTACGGTACTGTATAGACTATGGGAATATATAAATGTGTTAAGGTGGAAAATGTAAAGCCTTAACGCTATTTAAAAGTAAGTTTATTTTATAAATAGACACTATTTAATAGCGCAATATAGTACATAGTAAATAGTTTAACGGATCCTTAGAGGATGGACGGTCCCAAGCATCCTTAAGTTACTTGCTCTATATTATAGTACACTTGAATTAGCTTACACTATATAAGTATGTATGTCCTGACTCGAGTGTTTATGTTTTATTTTACGCTCGGGTCAGCCTGAGTTGCAGTTTCAGCTTTCTCCCCGGAGCTAGGACATTCTGTAGATCTTTCGAGCTGCCGGCCAATCTTCCAGTCTATATCTTATTTTGAAATCAAGACTTTGGAATATTTGGATTTCTATTGAAGTTTTAAACTGTATTGGAGATTTAAAACTATGTAATTTTTATTTGGTTGAGTTTTTTTATAGTGGCTTCATGAACCACTAAGTATTTTAAATTCCGTTGCGAGTTTCTCTGATATCTGTGTCTGTGATTCTGTGATTTATTTACTGCATATTCTGAGTTTTGCCAAATTTATTTTTACAACGCGGTATTTTGAACAATTGAAGTCCGACATGTGCGGATGCGAATGGTTGAAAACACCGGGTCATTACAGTTGGTATCAGAGCTTTGGCTCTAGGCAAAACTTAGAATGTATGGTAAATTTGATTTACAGAATCACTTTCATTCGAGCTTGAATCTCTTTCTTTTGATTCGATTTCCTTTGAATTTTGGAGCGTTCCCTGCGGTTCCGAAGTTCATTCGTGTCCCTCACTATTCATTTTCTTTCGATTCTGGAGTATCCCATAACTCCATTTCGGATGATCTTTATAGTGAATTGGCGATCTCGCCAATATTCTAATAAAGGGGTGAAACTGCTTTACAATTAGCATGGATTCACCAGAGATTTATATTTAACCTCGGTTTAGATGCTAGTATCTTTGGTTATTCCGAACTCTATCTCTTCGGATCGAATGGTAAATCTACATTCGATCTGACTCTTTAAGTCACGGTTGACCAGGTTAAGGTTGCCCGCGATTTATATAAACTTATCTGGTTCCTTATTCTGTTATTTAACCATCGGATCTTCTGATTCCAACTTATCTTTAAATCAAAATTCTCTTTAATTTGAGTCCTTCAAAATTTGAATCTCTATCCTTGTTTTGAAAAAATTTTATTCCTATATTTGGGAAAAATCTAATATTATATATATAAGTATAATTTTCAGAATTTAACTAGTTGTTTAGAGATAATAGTGTTTGATTTTATTTATGGTTTTGTAAACCATTGGTTTTGTCTTATATAAATAATTGAACTATAAACATGGTTATAAATTTATTTGGAAACAGAAATGGATTTAAAACAAGAATTTAAGAATTTAATTGCTGATAGTTTCAAACCTTGTGTTTAAAGTCTTAAATGGATATATTATTATTTAAATTATTTTCGAATATAAATTTATTTCCAAAGAATTTTAAAGTTTTAAAAATTAGTGCTCTTCTCTTTGTCGCTGGAAAATAATTTCGGTGATGACTACAGCATCATCGACATTCATTTTCGAGTATCGAAGTAAAGAGACCACGTTGTAGTTTTGCTTCAAAAATTTAATTGATTTTAATTTCTAAATATGACTTAATTTATAATATATTTAGATATATGATTTAAATTTGATTTGACATATGCTATATGTATGTATTTATTTATCTCTAAAGGGTTTGAAGTTAATTGGAAATTTAATTCATAAATTTATGTTAAAAGGTGTTTCTAATGATAAAATAAAGTCAAATTTGGAATGAATATTTAAACTTGAATAATATAGTTGGAAAATTTTACTTGTATAATTGCATGCCAATATAACTTACCTAAATCATTCAGAAACTAACTATGTAATTGGATAATGTATAATATAAAAGGATTTTATAAATAAAAATTTGAGTGGTTATAATAAATGTTATACATTTAAAGTTTCAGTTACAACAAGACAAATAGAGGTAAATAGAAATAAAATAATAATTGAATAATATACAATATCAAATGGTGTTAAAGGAATTTAGAAATATATTGGAATAGTTATATTAAATATAATCTACTTAATATGTGCGATAAGATATATTAAGTAGAATATATTTAATAATAATCTGGAATAAAGAAGAATTAAATTTGTTGAATAAAAGATTATTATTATAAATGACTATACAAATTTCTGATTTTAGAAAATAATTGGATAATAAGATAATTAATTTGGAAATAGTTAAGATTGATTTAACTTCTGTAAAAATCAAAGGAATTAAATCAATTATTGAATATTAATTAATTTAAATTGAATTTATATGGTTTAGATATTGAGAAAAATATTTGACATAGATGAGAAAAATATTGAGAAAAATAAATTTAATTATAGTTTGGAATAAAGAAGAAACTAAATGGGGAATTTAGTTTATTTTGGGAAATGGTAAATTTACTTTAAAAATTAAGTTAAATTACCATTTCAAATTTGGACTAAAATTAAATATTTTAAATTAGAATGTTATAATACCTTGTGAAAAATTTGGATAAAAAAAATTAATGATTTTTTTTAAGTGTAGGGATATTATACAAGTAAATATGTAAATAAATAAATGTTAAAATTTTAAGTATAAATAGATGAAATCAATGATTAATTTAAAATTGAATTTTTACTGTTTGGATTAATGATTCTAATTTAAGTTTCAATTTAGTTTTCTTTCAGGTTGTTTCTATTCCCCTACCTTCTTCCTTTTCGAGGACGAAAAGTTCTGAGTGGGGGAGAGTGTAACAGCCCAATTTTTTTAACAAGTATTTTTCGCTTGTATTTTAAAAACTTTAGGGTTTATTTAAAGTGATTAAAAATAATAAAAAAACAATTGACCAAATTTTTAATTAAATAATAAGATCTCTGAAATTTTGACATGGTTAAGAATTAACTTTAATTTGGAAATTTGGGGTTTTGTTGAAGATGGTAAATAACTTAATTTCTAGAAAAATCAAGTTTTAATTAAGAAAACATTAATAGCTTAGGTGGTTAAGACATCTGGGCTATTCACGACAGGTCACGAGTTCGAGTCTCAGCATGGCCAGAATTTTGAATTTTTTTAGTGTATAAATGAACTGGGTAATTACACGTTAAAAAGGGCACGTAAATTTAGGGAATAAATACCGTATATATATATAAGATTATATATAAGAAAACGTATAGAATTTTAATCCGTTATTTTTCTCTTTCCAGTAAAATTTACTTCCCAATTTATATACATATTAATTTGATTAAATCATTTCCTAAAAGTCTAAACATAAACTGAAAGTTTTGAAGTTTTTAAATTTTGTTAAAAGACAACTCAAATTCGCAATGTTAATAAAAAATGAATTTTGTATATTTAAAATACAAAAATTGTAAGCGAATTTAATTTAAGTAATAACTTTGTAAAATTCAGTGTTTTACAGACTGTTAAATTTCGCATTTAAAAAGGGCATGTATTGTAATGATATAAGTAACGTAAAAACGTATAAATTAAAAACGTTACTTTTGTATAAATTTTGGGTGTTTTGTATTGCGTTAGTTTGGCGTATTGTAAAAATCATATTTATATCTATATGGATTAAAATATCAGTCAGTAGTTTCTATAGCAAACGTTAACTCTTTTTCATAGCTTTCAATTGGGTTTTAATTTTTGTATATGACTTTAAATTCCAAAATCTTTGCCAATTCTTGCCTTTCATTTAATAAAGATCAAAATTTCATATAGCTGATCACACAACTATTAAATGGTATAAAATGTTGAAATCAAATTTTCATAAATTGGCAGCATAAATCACACATATAAAATAACGTGCAAACTAAAGAAACTGGAAAGTAATCAACTCATGCATTTAATCAAGATTTTCGTATAACTGGCAATAATAAATCACGCAACTTTCTGGTCTGCCTAAATGTTTATTATCACTTGCCATTCTTGCCTGCTTGTTTGGTCCCCTATATTTCGCAAGCCTTATCCATGAATACATAAGAAAGAATTTTATAAATTAAGAATCAATCTCTTGCCTAAATTCACGCATCATTCTAGGAATTCATTAAATCAAAATTTTGTATAGTCTATTCAGTTCAAAGCAAATTATATTTGATTACTGTTTTCCTATAATCACGCAAGCCTCTCATATACATTATTGTGCAACTCGCATCTCAGAAGATCTCACGTGCCTTCATAACTCTCAACTTGTTTTCTTATATATATATATAAAGCCTCACACAAAAACTTTATATTGCATCTAAAATTTGTCTTCTTCTTCTTTTGTGCTGAAGCCTCTATCAGGTAATGGTTTTACTTTTTCTTTTCTTTTTTTAGTTTTTCCCTTTCTTCTTCTTGTTGTTCTCTGTTTTCCTTTTGCCTTGCTCGGCTACTTCTCCACCACGTCACGTCCCTCTAAGTTTTCATAACCAAGCTTATATCCCGAACAAGCCCATGGTTAATATATTATAATATTTTTCTAAATTTTTTTAAGTATTTTTGAAATAAAATTTATGTAATTCAACTAAAAATTTGACTTAAGGCTTTAAAATTTAAAGGTGTTTTGTTTTTTTAAGTTAAATTTTTGTAAGTTAATAATTGGTTTTAAAGTGAATTTAAAGATTTTATTTACGATAAATGACATAATAATTAAATTTGATTTAATATGGAGTTGAAATCTAACCTAGAAATTTTAATAAAAGTTATTTCTGAAAATGGATATGTTTGGTATAATAAATAATGTACTTTAAATTGATAAAATGAAAGACGATTGAAATGGAACATTTTGGAATAACTTTTATTTAACTTGAATCATAGTTGAATTGATGTCTAAATGAATAAAGCTGTGAAGAAAATTTAGTGTATATTAACTATAAAAGGAAAAATAAATTTTATGGAACGGATGTGTTTTGTAAGTAAATAATTGAAAATGTTGTTTTCAAATGGAAAGGTGAAATTTCAATTTATGACTTAACTTGAAAATTTGAAATTGGGTTTTAAATAAAATTGTTAAGTTAAGTAAATAAATGAGAATTTAGTTTTATTTAGGAAGTGGGTATTTTTAAATTAAGTGTAAAGTTATTTGGAAAAAATATATATACAAGTTAAGTAAAATTGGGAAATTCTGACTTACAAATGATTCAGTGTAAATTCGAATATTTTATTTATAAAATTTATTTTATTTAATCATAAGATAAATGGTATCCAAATGAACATTTTTCTGAAGTAGGAATATGATTTTTAAAGTTAAGAATGGTTAAAAATTTAAATTTTAATGTTTCTGAATTCGACAATGTTTTGAAATTGAAGTGGCAGAGACGTGTTGTAATTAAGAAACAGAGAGAGTTTGCATTGAAGAATAGTTTAGGCAGAGACGCAAGTTTGTGTAAATACATATTTTTCAAAACTAGATAAGTTAGGGTATGCCGGTGGAAATAATAATAATAATAAAATGTATAATAATAATAATAAATAGTATTGCCAAGCCTATGAAGTTGGGGTCGGGATGTGGGGTGAGGCAGTCGAGCAAAAGCTGAACCAAAATTTCTTTTATTCTATTCGTTCCAGTTGTTTCGAAAATTTTGCTTTGACCGTAATTTTAAAAGTCGCGTATTCGGTATTTGGATCTTATTTTAGATTTGAATCAAGGCGTGGCATCCGCGGAAACCTAATCGTGCCATTTGTACGATCCTTTATCAAGTGGTAAAATCGTTTGAATCTGATTATCTGCAGTTTAAGGTGAGTATTTCTCACCAGACAAACATACCTATATTTATGTGAATTATCGCAAGTGTATTTGTAAATTATTTATTAAATGTCATCTGTCTGTAATATAACGTATGATGTTAAACCCCATTTTAAATTGACACCTCATCAGTTGTTTATCTGTTGTAATATAGTTGCAGCTATATTATTTAATGCTTATTTACTGTTAAATCATCACTGCAAATTCCCTGTAAATTGAGATCGTTATAGGCTGAAATGATAGGCCTGTACGATAATTATTTATTCATTTATTTATTTAATTGTTTAATTTTAAATATTTAACTTGGGATTGCGGGTTTGAAATGATAGAACCCGGGGTTTTTGTAAATTGCGGATTGAAATGATATAAATCCGTATCACTTGACCTAGGCTAGAAAACTATATACAGACCCGTGGTTTCTATAGTATTTTTCAGAAATATTTTAAATTCATTTTGGAAGTTTATAATATTCCGATTTAAATGTATATAAAGGATTTTATTTATAATGATTTTGAATGAGTTAAAAATGTTAAATAAATAAATAATGTTTGAATAAAATTTTGGAATATAACTTATTTTGGAAATTCTGGGTTTTGGTAAAAGTAAGAATTCAGTTAAGAAAATAATTGATAATAAGTTATATTTGGAATTTAAATGCTGTCTTTTAAAATTGGATTGTTTTAACCTGTAAACTTTAGGTAGCATTTCATAAGTGCTATAGAAACTGAAATTTGATATTTTTAATCAATTTGTGGAAATAATGAATACGATATAATCTTAAAACCCAAAACAATATGATATCATTTTATCCAAATATATTTCCTTTCCAAAATCATACTGCTTTAAAATTTAAAATATCTGGAAACCAAATATTTGACTTATACTTTCAAAGCATAATATTTCGAAATTCATATATTTTAAAACCATAACTTCTAAAACTTGAATGGTTTGGATATTCAACGGTATACGAAATAAATGGTTTAACTTTAAGGTTACTTTGTAAAGAAAATAATTTCCATGGCTTTACAAATATATTTCTTTATTTAAAGTCTAAACCAAAATTTAAATACCACTTTCAAGTTCCAAAACCACTTCAATTTCTATATATATATATATATATATATATATATATATATCCATTTGGAGTGTTAATATTTCACAACTAAAGTTGGAATTCATTCCTTCAACCAAATTAAATGTTCTATTATTTAGTCTTGAATATTTACATAAAAATCCATAAATAAAACTCCAATTTCTAGCAATTAAATATTTTCTTCAATTAAATTATACTAGAATATTCATTTTAAATTTATCTTGGAAAAATCCAGTTATAAATATCATACCTTAGAATTTTCCAAACTTAAACATATAATATGAATTATCAAATTCCATTTCTCAATTCTCCCATTTTTATTTAATAGATTTATACACAGCTTAAATTCAAAATTTTTAACTTCATATGTATATATATAGAAGAATAACATTTATAAAATATCAAAATTAAAAAATTTTATAAACCGTATCCCATCCAAACCATAGAAATCACTTTAAAATAATTTATATATAGACCACGGTGCCTGTATAAAATTTTCTATCCTATGGTCAAGTGATACGGATATTTATCATTTCAATCCGCAATTTAAAAAATAAAATTTTGCGGTTGTATATCATTTCAAACCACAACCCCGAATAAAATGAAAATGCATGATGACTTGCAGTTTATACAATATAATTATAGCATTCATTCATCCAAATATCAATCATCAATCATCGATTGCAATCATCATCCAAATTTAAACAATCATTGATACATAGCATATGAATTATACAGGAATTAATAACAGATTATTAACTAACAGTTTTTATTCCATAATAAATTTAATGACTGTTAACTAGCAGTTTATGTGCAAAAATAAATTCTACCTGTCAAATTTTATGCAATAAATAAACTAAATTAACAGTTAAGTTAAATAAATGTGATTTAACAGATATGCTAAATAAAACACGCCAACAGTCATAAATAAATTTCTACTCATATTTAAAATAAATTTAACAAACATAAAAACTTTTAGAAGTTGTGAGTGGGTTAAAACACTCACCTTTTGAATTTAAATCGAATTTAAATTCAATTTAAACTCAAAAATCCAACGGTCTCCAAATCTGTCCAAACCAGCGTCATCAGATCCGGAATTTAATTACGATCATAACAAAAGAAATTTCGCGCGAAACGGGTAACGTATGAAAAAGTTGTTCAATTTTAATGAGTTGAAACAAAAATTAAATAAAACAAAATTAAACAACAACCTAATTAAAGCTTGTCACGTCATAAAGCTTCTTCTCATCTCACGTATGCTCGTTCAGGGAATGAACCCATTTCAACGAACGCCCTCCCCATCTTTGACCGTGCCTTTAGACCGCCCCAGGCCACCAGATGGTGACGCGCCTCCACTATTACGACTTCCCTAGCCGAGCTCTCCAATACCCAGAAACCAATTTACAAATAGTCGCTCCAAATCAAAACGCCCAAATTGACTTAGGTTTCGAATTTCCTGATTTTGACCGCGATTTGCCGCTGACTCGAGTATCGATTTCGAAAACAGAGACTGCGCGTAGATTCGTATGGATGAAATCTACAACATATATTTTTTTTTTTGGAATTTTTCTGAGATGTTTGAATTTTCATTTGAAATTTGAATAGAAATAGATCTAGGTTTGCATCCATTTGAGGAGGAGAAGGAGTTGAAGAAAAGAACGTACGGACAAATGATAGAAGATGGAGGCTAGGGTTTTTTTTTTGATCGTCTATTTATAGATAGATCGCAAAAGAATAGGTGTGCACGAATTTTAACGTGCAAACGGAAGTGGTCCCAAAAGATAAATAATATTAATTACACACGTTACGGATTTAGGAAATAAATAAATTCCTTATCATTTACATTTTATTTTAACGTATATACAAATGTAAATCTAGACGTTTCGTTTACGTTTCAAAATATATCCATAATTTTATTAATTTCCAAATTGATCTAAACAAATTTAGATGTAAATTAAAAGTGATAAGTCTATCCATTGCAGTGTTAATTTCTCCACTTCCTTATATTTAGAAATTATAAATTAAGTTTTCAAAAACCTATTTTTGATTTTCAAACTTTTATATACTCATCTTTTACCAGTAATAAGGATGCATTAACATTTGTTCATGGTTTCACCTTATTATCCTCAACTTCCATTTTAATTTTCAATAATTACAATTGTTGAATGTTGATACTTTAATTAAATTTATACATCTTGCTTTCTATAATCTATATCAACAAATGGTCCAATTATAAATAGAATTAGCATTAACTTCATCTTATAGGATTAACTACTCCAATTACAAAACAAATCTACGCTAACTGCACGATTTAAGTCAATTAATTGTAATTGAGTCTACATTAAATGTTATAAATTATAAATTGGAACCTCAATAAATTCGCTTATTGATTTAAAATCTTTCTATTCAGTAAATAGACATTTTATGGGTATAAATAACATTTGAATTATAACACATGTCATTAGTGCATGCTTCATTTCTTATAAACTCCCTTTTATTAACTAGAACACATTAACCAAAACAAAATAATTAATTTAGATTTATTTCAATCGATTGCCATTCTTAACTTAACATACTCAAAATGGTTAACCTAAATAATTGTTACCCTTTTACATTCAAATTCACTTACAACCATCATTACAACAATGTTGCCACAGATTTAGATTTAATTAAATAAATTAGATAAATGGGTAAAGTTTTGTAATTATCACTAATGCCAAATATATATGCATTAATTACTACTTATTATTATGAATTCATTTATTAATTTACTAGTTGCCTTTGTCTTCTTATATCCTATTTACTACCAAACTTTCTATTTAGTTATAGTTTATCAATATATATATACCTAGACAAATCAAGTTCTTGTCTTTTCTGTTATTTCAATTAAATTGGGTATGCACAAATAAATTGTTTATTAACTTATTCTTACAAAATTATTTACATGCATTCAGTTACACCTAATTTAATGCATTGATTTTCATTTATAAATTAAAGGTTTTTCCTTTAAAAGCTTTTATTACTAACCATACTCCAACCTCTACAGGACATTGATTTATTAAATTTGCACTTATTATGCATACTTTTAGCAACTCATATATACTTTGCGTCTATTCCCCAAATTTCACATTCTATTGTTACATAATTTGCATTGATTACTATTTATTATTATTGCTTTACTGATAAATTAGATATTTGCATTGGTTTTGCTTATGCTAAATTAATTTCCCATAATAAATAAGGTTTCAAAACAATCAATAACATTTCCTTAGCCTAAACCCCGTTTACCAATTATTTTCCTTCAATAATTCATGTTGCTATAAATACGTACATTTACACTTTATAGTTATTCTAATATACCTATTCCAACACTCTTAACCCTTATCTTTACTTTCACCCACTTGTAACATAAATTTTTATTTTCCAATTTATTCCCATTTACGGTTAATCAATGTTATTTTACATTAACCAATTTTAATATTCACCTTTAATTTCACATCTTCAAAGTATATCTAGGAAAAATCTTTCCACCACTTAATTTACTGAATCTTATGCAGTCTTACTATAAATAGGTTTTAAATTACCATTACTGAACATTCAATTACTATCCAAAGTATTTATTCATAAATCAATTCGATATATACGTTTGTTTCCTTCTATTTGATTTATACCTAGTATACATTTTCCTAAATCCTGTTTCATTACCTTCATTAAATGGTTATCGCATTGAGATCAAATTTATTAGCTTATATCGCATTATTACCATTAATTAAAATTAGCTTACAATTTTTTTTATTCAATACTCTAAATAAATAACATATTATTCCATAATTACTCTTGTTTCCACATATTCCATTCAAAAATTAAACCACAATATTTACATTATTTTATTGAATTGGAAATCTCATTTTAAATTGTTAACTTTTAATAAGAACAAATGGCAACACCAAATTCCTAACATTCATTTTATTAAAAATTATGGAAAATATGACAAATTTAGTTAACGAAATTTTCGGGTCGTTACAGAAACCTACGTAGTAAATGTGTACTATTTGATAATGTAATGAAATAAAATATTTATTCAAATGAAATTCTGAATAAAATATTTGTTTAATTGAAACTATGATTTGTTTATTTCATTATATGGTATTGCAATAGTATTTTAACAAACACATTTAATGCACGCGCGCGCGTGTGTGTATCTCTGTGTGTGTGTTTGTGTTTATTATCATCAAACAAAAATGATAAATTTCTATATTCTACAATCTCCCACTTTTGATGATAACAAATATATATTAAGATTTGTACCTAGCAAATGTGTTTAATGTGTTGTGGTCAAGCTCCCGCTATTTGTATACTCCCACTACAACTAGACTACTCTATGCAAACGCATGCAATTTAAAAATGAAAAATTGATTTATCAGATAAAAACAACTGTAAAAACAACTGTAAAAACAACTCTTGAATAATATGAATGCCTCTCGAATATTAGTAAGTTTATTACTCAACCATGATTTGTCAAATAATTACAAAAACAACTATAAAAACAACTCTTGAATAATAAGAACACCTCTTGAATATTAGTAAGATTATTACTCAACCATCAAAATCTTATCCTTCCTCCTTCTTTTGTTATCATGATAATAATAATAATAATTGAAATATTAATGAATTTTGATTACAATCATAAAATCACATCGAGAGAGAAATATATATTGCAAATTTCAATTAGTAAAACAAAATCATAGTATTTTATTTATCAGAGACAAATTTCGCTTTAGAGTGACAGTAGGATTATGGTTTAGAGGAAATTTATATAGTGACGATACTGTGGTATTTTTAATAAAGGAAAAATTGCCCTTTTAAATATTATACAAACAAGTAAAGCACTTCCTTACCATGCATAGCCATTAGGACTTTTAAATGAGATTAGCAGATACTTAAAAAAGAATGTTAATTATTTTCTAACTGTACATAACCTTAAGGACTTTTAAACGAGGTTAGAAACTACTTGAATATTTATACCTCTCTTGTATATGAGTCACATCCATGCATAACCGTGAGGACTTTTAAATGAGAATGAAAGCACTTATATAGCGGTTAAAGTAATTCACACATGCATAACCGCAAGGACTTTTAAATGAGAGTGAATACCCCAGGATAGAATTATATACTACAAAAAAGATTATTTCCTTGCTTTGAAATACCAACTCCTGCATAATATATTAAATTTTTGGTGCATAGATTGGAAGAATAATGATAGTGATAGTAATGATCATGGAATATATACTAATTAAAAAATATTATAAAATTTGTTTAATTTCTATGGAATTTTTAACATATACTTCATCTAGCTATGAAGTATAATTTGATCACTACTCGTCACTTTCTCAAACGCCATTAATATTTTGAGAAGTTTCAAAATTTCAAGCAATCAACAACCATCTTTTTTAGAGTAAATCCCTTACCAAAATAAACAAGCGTTTCCATTAAAGTAAAATTCTAAGTTATTTAAAAAAATTATAAATCCAAAAATGAAAATCTATTTTCTACAAGACATTTTATGGAAATGACGTCTGCTAATTTTAAATTCAGATGAGAACACATACATGATTTCAAATGAAGTGATGTCTAATGCCACTTGTACTATAGTTGTCCAAAAATGATATATTATTTACTAAGCAGACTGTGCACTACTCAACAACAGTTGGATTGAATTTCAAAATTTCAGCAAGGTCGTTTAATATCAGATAGAGGCAAAAAAATTCTATCAAGCAAAAAATAACACATTTCTCTAACCATTAATTTGTTAGTTATGAGCAAGACAATGAAAGTTAATTGTTCTACCAAAGCAATTGAAAATTCATGTTTTGAAAATTTAATCCATTTAAAATCACTATTTGGAAGCCTTAAGTTTACAATTTGATTTAGTACAAAACATGAAAGTTTTAGATTTTCAAAAATGCTACTCAAAATTTGTTACAGGTCAAAATGATAAATCGATCAAAATAATAAATCGATCAAAAGTTATGACTGAAATACTATGACTTATTTGCGTAAATCAAAAATATCTTTCAAGTAATTTGCTGAAATGATTACTGTTTTTCAATATTTTACAAAATGACTTAGAAAGATCTCAAATCATTAAAGTTGGAGTGCTATCAGTTAGCTTTCCAGAACTACAAAATTTCAAAAACTGGAATGAAGGTGAGCACGATATAATTGAATTACTACAGCTGTATTAAGAAGTTCTGAAATAGTTTTCAAACAATATTTCGAATGATTTGCAATTTTTTAATGGTTTAAGTTCAGATTCTGACAACCATAAAAATAAAATTTGTAGAATTTTCAATCTTTCAAAACATCTTAAATTTTGCAAATCGGAGTTAATGTAGCTCAAGATATGAAAATTATACTATAGCAGTGTTAACAAAAACATAATCAGCAAAAAGAAAATAAAATAGAGTTTAGAGATCATACCTTCACTTACCTTCGATGTCGTGATATCTAAAATGTGTAGATTTCCACCTCATTTTTCTAGGCTAAGGAACATTAGAATTTTTGCTCATCGACCATATGATTAACTCGAAATATATCTCTACCGAAGTTGTTCCTTAGCCTTCTTTTATACCTAAATTTTGGAAGAAACGAGTGGCCTAATGAAGGATGTATGACCACTCTCATTTTTCAGTCGAAATCTTTGGTACCCAAATTTGTTTATATGAAAAACCATTAATTCTAATAATCATACCCTTAGAAATCCAAATTTATTTATATGGCAAACCATTAATTCTAACAATCACACCTTTAGAAATTCAAATTTGTTTAAATTTAGGAAAATTTATAATTGTGCCTTTCGGAATCTAGATTTGTTTAACGATTTTGTGTTTACTTTTATTTTGACAATTATTATCGGTATATCCTATGTTTCCGCACTTTATGCATTTGGGTATTACATTTCTCCCTCTAGCGATGTTATTTTTCGTTTGTTTCTATATTGACACTTCTTCAAAACTAAGTCCTTTTCCGTTATTCGCGAATAGTTGATTTTCTAATAGCATATTAAAAAAAATTCTCTAATAGAAAATTTTCAGATAATCAACTTGAGATCCTTAACTTTAGATTTTAAAATATTATTCTCATTTATTAGCGTAGAAAAATGACTAATAACATTCCCGCTCTTTTCAAAATCATTTTTTAAGACCAAATTTTATTTTCGAGTTTTTTTATCTTGATCTCAATTTCAAGCATTTTGTAACATCCCTCCTGCTTGGAGGTCCAAAACTAACGGCTATGGATGTTGCAGTCATCCATAGTTATTAATCCTCGGCGATCAAATACGACAACATTAGATATATTGATACATAGAAACACAAGAACATGAAAAACTATTTAAACAACAAATAAATTCCACATTTCATATCAAAATATTCCAAATTGATTACATAATCCCAAATTGTAGACCACGTTCAGATAACATGTAATTATTACAAAATATTCCAAGAGCGACATATGAAGATGCCCCCTTGGTATATCAGAGTATATAGATAGGCAAGAAAACAATTTGCCTTTACAGACAAAACACACAGCGGAAATAAAAGAACTCTAATAACAAGCCTGCCTACTGCACGTCCTCAAAAGTTTTATTCGTCTAAAAGAACACCTAGAAACCGTAACTCTCAACCTACTCAAAATCAATTGAGTACCTGAAGTTTAAGGGGAAAACAAAACTTTGAGTCAAATATAAAACCTGGTATGAATAATAATTTACCATCTCAAACCATTTAGATATCTACTGAGATCACGTCGCTTGGCGGAATGGGTTTTTCCCTCACTATTATACTAAAACATTTATAAATCATATACTGTGCTCCTACATCCACAACGGTTAAAACATAATATTTTAAAAACTTTATGATGATAAATAAAACAAGTAAATCAAATCTGGATTACCCATCCTGTAACGACCCGCAAATCCGTACCCCTTGAGTCAACACTATTCTACAACAATCAACTCAAGTTGCACAGAAATACGAACCATTTGGGTTAAAGAAGAAGAGGTAGAAGAAGAAAATAGAAAACAACTACAGAATCTAACCATTGCAGCGGAATAAAATATAATAGATATTAACATATCTTTACACCAAAAGAAAACTATATCTGTTTTATATTTTATACGTCATCAGAGTACATCATCAGAGTGCCACATCAATAACATACAACTGAGTACACACTAAACAACACAGCGGAATATATATATAAACAAGTACGGAAGTACGTATCGTCATCCAGCTTGTCTCCTGAGCTCCACAGCGTCATATCCTGTATCCTATAATACTCGGTCTGACCCGAGCATTACAGTTAAATAACACCCGAGTCAGTCTGGAATACCAGCATGAGAAAATCACACTCAATTGATTATTAAAGTTTTTTTAAAAAAATCCTTTGAAAACAAAAGCATCTCGTAAGACCACGCCACAAATAAACATGTCGGGTTTTTACCTTACGATAGCTAAAACAATTTTTATAGAAATCCTCTGATATTATAATAGGATCTATATACAAATACTTATAAAATAGCCGAAATTGTTACATGATTAAATTCCAGCTACTAGCCACAGAGTGGGTAATACAAACAAAACTCGTACAAGGTTCGTAGGGAGAATGGATTTCCAACTAATGACAGGGCACTGGGGTACCACCTGTCACAGTACATGGCCTAGATCACAGTACCGAGGAGTACGCCCACTCCCCTACAACACAAGACCGGGACTACTCCTTACTGGATAATCCCGAGTGAGATCACCCCGCGGTTGGGATCAGCAACCTCCCACTAAGCCGAAATAAAAAGGGACATCTAGACAGGGATGACCTCACCCTGCTTGGGTGCTACCCACCTAGCCTTGCTGCATAACCCCTGATTTTCAGTCATTCCCGGTTGATGAGGCTTGAGGCTAAACGTTACCTTTTTAGAACATATCCCTTAGAATGCCCATCGTCCACCTGACGATGTTCCGAAAGCATTCATCCATACAAGTCCGTCCCGGGTTCGAACGGAACCGAAGGCACTATTCCTACAACATCCATTTTGGAAATATCCTCAGGATTAGTAGCAACTAGCTCTTGCACTTCACTGCTCCATCTTCGATTCCAAACTCGTTTTCGACGAAAACGTACAAACCGGATCGAAGTGGTTTTCGAGAAATAAATCTCGATCCCGGTCTCTTCGAAACGATCAACGCATTTGTCCAATATTGATAGTCGGTATTTAACTATCAATTAATATTCACAACATCCGTCACACAATAAATAATTTCCCAAATTATTTATTTATCTCAAAATATCTTTTCAAGATATATTTCCACTTTTCAAACCCTTTTTGAAAACAGTTTTCAAACTATCTTCTTTTCTCAGAATAAATTCCAAGTATTTTCTATTTTCACTGGAATCACCAAGCACAAAACTTTAGATTTTTAAAATAATTTAAAACGCTTTATTGTAAAATATGTTTAAAATTTAATTTAGAAAAAAATTACTTTAATACTTAATTTAAAATAATACTTTAGAAGTAATTAAAATAAGGTTACTTTATAAATATAAACTAGATTTTCTTCTTTAAACAAAATACCAAATCATTCTTTAAATAATTATTACAATAGTAGATTAAACAAAATATTTACTTTGGAATTTAATTTAAAACATTTAAGTTAAAACTACTTCAATAATTGGTTAAAAATACATACTATATGAATATTTGAAAATAAGGTTGCTTTATAAAATATAAACTAGGTTCTCACTCTTTAAAACAAAACACTAAGTTACCTTTTAAATAATTACTTCGATAATAGATTTAAAAAAAATTACTTTAGAATTTAAACATTTAGAAATAATAAATTTCCAAGAACATACTTTTTAAAACAACACTAAAACCTTTATCTTATTTTAAAGACTTACTTTGAAAACGTACTTGGCTATCCAGAGAAATATACTTCTCTTCACATTCTTCATTGAAATTTCCAATTCCAAACACTTGAATCAATTTCCAAATTGATTTCCAATTAACCCCATTTATTCCAAATTCCATTAAATCCAGATTTAAATCCTTAATTATGATTTAAAATATTTTTAACTGAAATACCAATTTAGATTTCTCAAATTACTTCTTTATTCTTTTAAATAAATATAAGCTTTAAATTTTAAAGTAATTCTTTATTCCTTTGAAATAATATGACTTGATTTTACAATTCATTAATTACTATTTATTCAAAATCTTTTCTTTTCATACTCATAGTTATTTATTAGTATTTTAATATCACTTCCATTTCTTTTCAATTCATTCTTAATTTATTCAATTTTTCTAAGATTATTTCGCTTACAATTTCACTTCTTTTATTTTCTTTCTAAAATCCAATTTACATATTTTTGGTAGCTTATTATACCCAAGTGTAATCAATTAAACCATAGCATTCAATATTTCAATAAAATTCATCATAGAATATCAAATAATCACAACAAAGGATATTAAATAATTTAAATAAAAGTTGAGGGGTCCAGTTTGATCCCTCCAACCTGTTTTCCCTGCATCCACAGACGTTAGCACAATATAAATACCAATCCCAAAATATACCATACTATGGCACATCAATCAATTCAACCATTCAAACAATTATGTAAATTTAAATTTAAATTCAACTGAGTGAGATTAACTCACCTTTGCTTTTGATTTGCAGTCTATTTCCATTCATTTTCATTCCAGCTTGTTTCTCGATTTTAGACCTTGTATGACATTATATAGTTAATTAACACTTGAATACATCCAATAATTAACTAACATTTACTTATTTATTTTAACTTATAACTTAATTTAAATATTTTAAACTAATAATTTTCTTTAACAAATTATCTTTAGTAACCCAATAATTAAATAGGTTAATTAAAATAGTTTAATCATCAAACCCACTTCTTTTAAAATAATTAGTAGGATAAAAATATTTACGTATGTATATTTATTTATTTTATTTTCTTTGAAACCATTCATACCCAAAATGACTTATATATATATAAGGTTTAAACTCTACCATATTTTAAAATCCCTACTATATTTTAAATCTTATCTATATAAACGAATATATATATATATATATATATATCTTTTAAACTCTTTTATTTTATAAAACACAACAGTAATAGTTTTACTGTAAAAAATTTCCTAACCTCTATATTCATACCTTCATAAGTATTTAAATTTAATTAAAAACAAACAGTCTTATACCTCACCATCGCGATACAGAAATTGCCGTCGCCCCAAAACCGCGACCTCCCCTCGATTTATCGCACGGCAACCAAGGCCTCGTCCTAGTCCACGAACATAGCGAGTCTCCAAACCTAACTGCACTCCAATCGCTTGCAATATGAAAACCCTAGTTGTCCAGCCTCCACGTCCATACTGCTACACCCTCTAAACCATCACCGAACCACCAAGCTCCACGACCGTGAACGCGACCCAGCCCTGACACTCACGCCGCTGCAGCCACGCGCCTACGCCCAGATGCGACGCCACCCTCGAGCTCGAATCGAACTCGAGCCACTGCTATTACTTTCCCCTTTCCCACGAACTCGAACTTGAATCGAAATCGAACTCGAATCGAATCGAACTCACGCCCAGATCCCTCTTTCCCCTTTTTTTTGAAGCGAATTCGATTTCGAATTCGAAGATTTGAGGAGGAGAGTATTCGAATTCGATTAGAAGAATATGGAACACCGGCCATTTAATTTTCTTTCCGGGTTCGGCTATCTAAGATAAGGGTTGCGTGCATTGTTTATTCTTTTTGAAATGTATCGGCTGATAAGAAAGAAAAGGGGCGACATGAAAAGTAAAGGAGATGGCGTGTTAAAGAAGGGAACGATGACCTGATTTGATTAAATAAAGTTTTATTCAATTTTCAACGCGTACACTTATCGTACGCTCACACAACACTTCCGATCAATATGAAATTTGCAATCCGATAATAATTCAATATTACGGATCCAATGGAACTAGTTTCGTTGAATTCCGAGACTGTGCCTCGGAAGGCTATTTTTAAATTCAATTTAAACGATCAAATTTCAAAACCGAACAAATCACTTTTAAATTCAATTTTAAAACTTCTATTATCTTCAGTATTATCAATATAAATTTTATAAGCCTTCAAATTATTTTCAACAGGCTTACAATTGAAGATTCAACATTTTACCCGACTTCAAATTATTTAATTCAATAATTTAATTATCAAATAAATTGTAACATTCATAATTCAAGTTAAAATTACTCTATTGAATACTTAAAATCAATTAAATATTCCAATTTTAAATGCTCGAAAATTCCGGGTCGTCACATTCCTCCCCCCTTAAAAGAATTTCGTCCCCGAAATTACTAGTTAGGAAGAATGATCCAATACCCGTTTACTTTTCTCAAAACCAACAATTCAACATCCTATCAACTATCTTTTTATAGAAGACCCCTTATTACTCTTACTAACTTTCCAAATCCTCCCATAGTTTCAAACTTTACTATTTGTTTAACCATTCAAGTTTCAATTTAAAACCAAAATTTGAATTATCAAAATTTTCTCAAAAATTTTCTAACTCCCTAAATTTCCGAAAAATTTCGCCAGCGTCTCCTTTGCGCGGCTAGCTCGGTACAACTACAAAAGGCCTCTACGGGCTCCCAAATTCCAAAAGAAAACAAAAATCCAAGTGGCTAGATCCAAAAACCCAATCAAATTTCACAGAAATTTAAACACATACCTTTTTGTCGAGTGATTTAAATTTTATCTTTTGAAATCAAAACCAACTCTCTTTTCCTTTTATAATACCTGCATATTCCACTTAGCAATAATATCCAATCACAGCATTCAAAATATTTTATTGACTTCCTTACGAAATGTCAATATTTATTCATCCCAAATATTAACTTAGAATATATTTGTAATATCAATTTCCCATTTAGAATTCAATTCTTTTCTTAAGTTTAGTATAAGCGTTTAATATGCTTCCTTATTTATTTTCACTTCACCATTTTAGTTTATATCTATTTCTATTCAAATTGATTTTTCATTTCCATCCGAATTCAATTTATCTTCAACTCTGTATATTAAATTTTATCTTCCATTTATCTGATTCATACTATAATTTTATAGTAGTTTCATTCACTAATTTGTTTCAATTTCCAGTTTGAAGTCGTTTTGTCGTTAAAAAAAAATTCCCAAAATTTTTCAAAATTTTTTCTAACTCCCAAAATTTCCGAAAATTTTTGGCAGAGTCTCGTTTGTACGGAGGAGCTTTTGCAATTTGACAAAAGATATAAATATATATATATATATATATATATATATATATATATATATATATATATCGACCCACACGGTCGGAAAAACCAAAAACAGTTCATATTTCCTATTTTTATTGCGTAGGCGTACCTTATTTAGCATTTATAAGCAAGCGGCTTATTTATTTTAGCATTTAGCGCGATCCAATCCAGCCAAACGGCTTCCCGGTACCTGTACTTACACAATTTTAAATATGTAAGTGCCATATATATGAATTTTTATCAATGTTTCACTTATTAGCAATAGTTAACACATGAATTCTAAAAGAAATGGACACCAAACACTTTCGTAAGCAATTTATATAGTTTTCATACTAATTCAACTGTTTCAATTAATTTATAAACCATTTTCATTCAATTTGAATGTTTACAACCCACTTGCTTACGTTCCATTCATATTACTCCAATTGATTTAATAATCAATTTATTTACTTGCAATGATTCATAGAATTTTATTTTCTTCTATTTTCGTTCAACGACCAATTTTTCTCATGCAAATTGGTTATATTCATTCAAGTAAATAACCACTTAAGCCGACGACCATTTTAAATTGATTCCAACTCAATTTATTATTTAATTCTATTTCGTTTGTTTTTTTTAAATTTATTCACATTCCATATATTCCCATTTTCATTGCATTTTAAATTTGAATCCATTCACGTGCATTTCATTTTATTAACCAAACTAGTTCATTCAAAACCATTAACAACTTAAGTTCATCTTCATTACCAATTAAATTTCCTTTTTATTTTAATTCATTCACGACCATTTATTTAGCTTGACACATTCCAAGCTTGCATATTACTAACCATTCCCGAATTAATTCAAACCAAGCTTTAATTTAATGGTCTTCCATTTTTACTCATAGTCGAGCTTCTAATTATTCTTAACTTAAGTTAATTTACTCAATTTATTCCACTTCCAACTTAAGTTCACTTCCATTTGATTCTCATCTTAATCAAATTCTATTTTATTTTAATTCACCTTCTCAATTTATCAAAACAATATCCAAGCACATACTTAACTCATTTATACTCAAATTGGATTTTATTTGCAATTCAAACCATTAATATTTTAATCCATTTTTTTGCAACAGTTTCAATTACATTCAATTTGTTAACACTTCAAGTCGAATTTTAATTAATAACTCAAGTTCTGATTCCACCATTCACTTTTAATTTACCATCCAATTTTATTGGCTCACAATTCAATTTCATTCTAAATTCATTTAATTAATTACAAGGCCACTTTCAATTATAATTTTTTTCACTAATGATTCAAGTCGAATTTGATTTATACCTTAAGTTTTATTTCCAAACTTCAATATTAACTCACCAATTCAGCTTCTATTTAACTGCATTAGGTTCCATTTACATATTTCATTAACTAATTTATTATCTAACTATTTCTTCCCTGTTTATAGTTTAATCCTTGATTTTAATATCAAAATCTCTTCATTAAATTTTCTTAAGTTCAATTTATTTTATAATTCAAGTTTGGATTTCCTTTCGTTTTATTATCCAAAACATCAAACAATATTTACTTTGGATTTTGTATTCCACTTACAATTTTATAAGTCACAACTTATTATTCCACACATTTCCATTCATTCTAGACTTGAATATATTCTTCTTTTATTTTTAACTCGAAATTTACCCTTATTTATGACTTAAGCATATTTTTATTTCCATGGATTTCTAATTCTTTTATAAGTTATTCTTATTTATTTATTTCAATCCAATCATTATCCAACTTATTTTCCATTTATTCAGGTAATAATCTAATTCCATTCGATAACTCAATTGAATTTTTGTTCCAATTCAATTTTATTTAAACTCAGATTTATTTAACTCAATTCGATTTCAACTTAATTCGAATACATCTGGATATTATTTTCAGCCTATTCAATTAATTTCAATCCAGTTAAATTTTATTCCCCAATCCAAGTTAATTTCATTTTTTTTAACCTTTCACTTTAAATTTAAATTTCCAACATTCAAAGCTTATATTCCTTTCCTCATTTAAAAATCATCTCAATTTATAAGCTTACGACCTATCTCATCAGGATTTTTTTAAACACCCGGCTTTGGTTTTCAAAACATTTTGAAATCTCCAACATCTCAAATCACACTTATCAAAAATTTAAACCAATCTTGGTTTTTGATCCCAAACAAATTTCCTTTGAAATTTCAAAAACAAACAGGTTTTCCTGAACAAATCAATTTGGCAGCAATCTGTCACTTAGATACTCGAAAATAAACATCGATGATGCTGCAGTCATCACCGAAGTTATTTTCCAGCGACTGAAGTGAGTTCAATGCTATATCCCTTCTCAAATTTTATTTAAAACAATTTCCTTTCAGCAATGCCCCAAAATAACAATGTTATTATTTATCTTCAAAATACTTCCAAATCTCCGGGATTTTAAATTTCCAAATCCCGCTTAAATCAATTTTAACTATAATTCATTTGTATAAATTCCCATTTAATCCTATTTCAATTTATAAATCACGTTGGTAATTTATATTTATAGATTTCTTTTTTTTACAAATGAAATTATTTTCCTTAATCTTTAGTTATATTTTCAATTTCCACTAAACAATGATAGTAATTTAATAATATTTTTTTTCTAACATCCAATCAACCATACATTAGCTAAAATAGTTTGCAAAAACTTTTCTTTATATCAAAATATATTTTTGGGTAAAATTATTGCATTCATCCACATTTAAAACAATACCGTATCAATTGTTCTATTCAAGTGTTTAGAAACCCCTTCAATACAGTTGTGCAGACTGTGTCGACGAAGGTTCATATGCCACTCAATAAACCAATCAACACAATATTAAAACAATTTATATTCACTAACAAATACGCGCTCATATATATTAATACGCTCAAACTCATTCTAGAGTACTTCGGACTCTAATTTAAATGAGTAATTCCCACCAGAGCCAAGGTTATCGCCAACCTAAGCTCTGATACCAACCGTAACGGTCTGGGCTTTTCAACCATCGACAACGGCCATGACTGGTAGGCTTTTCAACCATCCCAGCCCCACCGTGGCTTACACTGGTACCTCGGGTTTGCTTTTACGGCCAGCCTCTCGACTCGCAACCAACCCCCCCGGGGACATGTAGGGGTAAGAGTCTCCCGTTCGCCACCAAACGCGAAGCGAGAACCCCCTATCATGCTGTAATATAGCAAACTCGATCTCGCTCTCTTCAAAACGATCAACGCATTTGTCCAATATTGATAGTCGGTTATTTAACTATCAATTAATATTCACAACATCCATCACACAATAAATAATTTTCCAAATTATTTATTTATCTCAAAATATCTTTGCAAGATATATTTCCACTTTTCAAACCCTTTTTGAAAACAGTTTTCAAACTATGTTCTTTTCTCAGAATAAATTCCAAGTATTTTCTATTTTCACTGGAATCACCAAGCACAAAACTTTAGATTTTTAAAATAATTTAAAACGCTTTATTGTAAAATATGTTTAACATTTAATTTAGAAAAAAATTACTTTAATACTTAATTTAAAATAATACTTTAGAAATAATTAAAATAAGGTTACTTTATAAATATAAACTAGATTTTCTTCTTTAAACAAAATACCAAATCATTATTTAAATAATTATTACGATAATAGATTAAACAAAATAATTACTTTGGAATTTACTTTAAAACATTTAAGTTACAACTACTTTAATAATTGGTTAAAAATACATACTATATGAATATTTGAAAATAAGGCTGCTTTATAAAATATAAACTAGGTTCTCAATCTTTAAAACAAAACACTAAGTTACCTTTTAAATAATTAATACGATTATAGATTTTAAAAAAATATTTACTTTAGAATTTAAACGTTTAGAAATAATAAATTTCCAAGAACATACCTTTTAAAACAACACTAAAACCTTTATCTTATTTTAAAGGCTTACTTTGAAAACGTACTTGGCTATCCAGAGAAATATACTTCTCTTCACATTCTTCATGAAATTTCCAATCCCACACACTTGAATCAATTTCCAAATTGATTTCCAATTAACCTCATTTATTCCAAATTCCATTAACTCCAGATTTAAATCCTTAATTATGATTTAAAATATTTTTAACCGAAATACCAATTTAGATTTCTCAAATTACTTCTTTATTCTTTTAAATAAATTTGAACTTTAAATTTTAAAATAATTCTTTATTCCTTTGAAATAATATCACTTGATTTTACAATTCATTAATTACTGTTTATTCAAAATCTTTTCTTTTCATACTCGTAGTTATTTATTAGTATTTTAATATCACTTCTCATTTCTTTTCAATTCATTCTTAATTTATTCAAATTTTGTAAGATTATTTCTCTTACAATTTCACTTCTTTTATTTTCTTTCTAAAATCCAATTTACATATTTTTGGTAGCTTATTATACCCAAGTATTATCAATCAAACCATAGCATTCAATATTCCAATAAAAGTCATCATAGAATATCAAATAATCACAACAGAGGATATTAAATAATTTAAATAAAAGTCGAGGGATCCAGTTGGATCCCTCCAACCTGTTTTCCCTGCATCCACAGACGTTAGCACAATATAAATACCAATCCCAAAATATATCATACTATGACACATCAATCAATTCAACCATTCAAACAATTATTTAAATTTAAATTTAAATTCAACTGAGTGAGATTAACTCACCTTTGCTTTTGATTTGCAATCTATTTCCATTCATTTTCATTCCAGCTTATTTCTCGATTTTAGACCTTGTATGACATTATATAGTTAATTAACACTTGAATAAATCCAATAATTAACTAACATTTACTTATTTATTTTAACTTATAACTTAATTTAAAAATTTTAAACTAATAATTTTCTTTGACAAAATATCTTTAGTAACCCAATAATTAAATAGGTTAATTAAAATAGTTTAATCATCAAACCCACTTCTTTTAAAATAATTAGTAGGATAGAAATATTTACATATGTATATTTATTTATTTTATTTTCTTTGAAACCATTTATACCCAAAATGACTTATATATATATAAGGTTTAAACTCTACCATATTTTAAAATCCCTACTATATTTTAAATCTTATCTATATAAAAGAATATAGATATATGTATATATATATATATATATATCTTTTAAAATCTCTTTTTTTTATAAAACACAACAGTAATAGTTTTACTGTAAAAAAATTCCTAACCTATATATACATACCTTTATAAGTATTTAAATTTAATTAAAAACAAACAGTCTTATACCTCACCATTGCGATACTGAAATTGCCGTCGCCCTGAAATTGCCACGACCACCCCTCGATTTATCGCACGGCAACCAAGGCCACGTCCTAGTCCACAAACATAGCGAGTCTCCAAACCTAACTCCACTCCAATCACTTGCAATATGAAAACCCTAGTTGTCCAGCCTCTACGTCTATACTGCTACACCCTCCAAACCATCACCGAACCACCAAGCTCCACGACCATGAACGAGACCCAGCCCTGACACTCACACCGCTGCAGCCACGCGCCTACGCCCTGATGCGACGCCACCCTTGAGCTCGAATCAAACTCGAGCCACTGCTATTACTTTCCCCTTTCACATGAACTCGAATCGAATCGAACTCACGCCAATATCCCTCTTTCCCCTTTTTTTTGAAGCGAATTCGATTTCGAATTCGAAGATTTGAGGAGGAGAGTATTCGAATTCGATTATAAGAACATGGAATACCGACCATTTAATTTTCTTTTCGGGTTTGGCTATCTAAGATAAGGGTTGCGTGCGTTATTTTTTTGTCCGAAATGTATCGGCTGATAAGAAAGAAAAGGGGCGACGTGAAAAGTAAAGGAGATGGCGTGTTAAAGAAGGGAACGATGACCTGATTTGATTAAATAAAGTTTTATTTAATTTTCAACGCGTTCACTTATCGTACGCTCACACAACACTTCCAATCAATACGAAATTTGAAATCCGATAATAATTCAATATTACGGATCCAATGAACTGGTTTCGTTGAATTCCGAGACTGTGTCTCGGAAGGCCATTTTTAAATTCAATTTAAACGATAAAATTTCAAAACCGAACAATTCACTGTTAAATTCAATTTTAAAACTTCTATTACCTTCAGTGTTATCAATATAAATTTTATAAGCCTTCAAATTATTTTCAACAGGCTTACAACTGAAGATTCAACATTTTACCCGCCTTCAAATTATTAATTCAATAATTTAATTATCAAATAAATTGTAATATTCGTAATTCAAGTTAAAATTACTCTATTGAATACTTAAAATCAATTAAATATTCCAATTTTAAATGCTCGAAAATTCCGGGTCGTCACACATCCCATTCATTTTGACTATCTGTCTCAATTATAGTTTCTAGGATTACTATTAACCCGTTAAATGTTTATGGATTATCTGTCCAATATCATAGTTTTCATGGGATCACTATGAACCTATTTGTAACTCCAATATCTTATCTCTTATCCTAGCTTTCATGGGCTAACTTGGAATATATTGACTAACTTTCAATATCTTAATTCAGATATAGTTTTCATGGGCTAACTACAAACCTACTGGCCTATGGCAGTATCAAATCATAGTTTTCATGGGCTGACTATGAACCTATGGACCCTGCCAACATCATACAGTTTTTATGGGATTACTGTAAATCTATTGGCCCCTACCAATATCTATAATTAAGATTTTAACATCTGTTAAGTTATATTCACTACTGAGTCAACCTAACTAGTTATTCTGCTCTTTCCCCAAAATACAGTTATGGGTTAATAACAATGTGAATAATATTTCCAAAATCTTTATTTATGCCATGGTTTTTCCTTTAAAAATGAGTTGGGTTATTTGTTTTGAAACTTTAAAACATCACTTTTGAAACCACTGGATGACCTCCTTTGAAAGCATAGAAAACCTTTTTTCAAAACTCTTAGTATACACCTTTCGAAACCAATTATACCTCTCGTTGGTATCAAGAAAAAATCCTTTAAAACATAGCTTCGTAACCATTAAAGTAACCTTTTGAAAGCATTGGGTTTATTCTTTCGAAACATCATTTGGGTCAAAATGGTTATATATGAAAGTATCTCTCTCGGAACCAACTAAAATGAATTTGGAGAAAAGTTGATGGTGTCGGAATCATCTAGTCGAATGCAAAGACCTTTAAAAATTAAAACTTCGAAGGTTAAAGTTGGAACCCCCTTTGTCTCCATTACCTTCGAAACCCTCAACCCCTTTCTAAATCAATTAGGAAGTGTCTTAACCTAGGTAATAGCAAAGATAACCTTTCAAAGGAATTAATGACTTCAATACTTCAGAAGGAAAATTGTGGCTAGGTTTCGACTAGGTCGGAACCAACCCTTTCGAAAGCTCTTATTTAAAGGAAAAAGGCACCCCTTCGAAAGTTAATACTTTAACATAATATGATGACCTTCTTCAAAAGCTATTTATAAAACCCTTTCGAAAGCATGCACTTCAATTATGTCGAAGGCTTTAAGTAAAATAAGGCAAGACTTTAGCTTTTGAAAACAAAGCAAGGTTTCGACACCATCAGAAGCTTACCTTTCGACACCAAGGCTTCCGTCTTCCTTCCAATCCACTGCGTACCACTAAGTGATACCTTGTGTATTGGTTTCGACTATGTGGATTTCGAATATGTAGGTTTCGACTAGGATGGGGCGGAATCATAGGAGTCGAAAGGGCTACTAATTGAGGCGGAACACCTTTTTCTGAATTAAAGGCTGAAATGTTGCTTCTTTTTTGATTGCTTTAAAACAACTTGCCCCATTGTAAACCATTGATTAGTTGGCATAAACATTTTCAAATATTTTATGTTTAAAACTGCTACACTTATATATATGATTTAAACCAGAAAAATGCAGCGTTTAAGCCCTTCCATATACCAAAACCAATTATTTTAGAAAAGTGCTTTAAAAATAATTTACTTTCCTTAGTAATCAATTGGGAAAAATCCCCAAAAATAACAGAAATTCAATTTCATCATGTAACCAAACATATTAAAAATTTAGACCCAATTTCTTCCTGAATTATTTAAAATAAATTTTGAACCTAATTACATCATATTTGTCATAAAAATTCATAATAAAATTTCCATAGCTTGAAAAATCTAGAAATTAAAACCCATCTCCAAAACCATGTTTTACTTAACATAAAAAATTTCCATAGCATTTTAAAATCAATAACCCACAGTTTTGCCCTTAAAACCGTACGAATTTCTTGTACAAATAAATTGTTTAAATCAAACAATTCATAAATTAAGCCTATCATCATCTACTACAAAATAAATACTCAAATTCGAAATCATATGATTATAAAACCAAAATAAGATGGAATGAATTATTATTCAGCTTAAACTCGATGAGGAACTTGAGATTTTTTGTTGATTAATCCTTCATAGCTTTGATCCTTAGCTTTAGATTGAAATTTCTTATTTTTCCTCCTTGTTAATGAGTGGCTCTATTTAATTTTGATTTGCGTTTGTGAAAAGATGAAAATGGAATGTGAATGGGCAATTATAAAAGGTCATAGCCGTGTATAATAGACCGGCTAATTTACTAATATGCCCATGTGTAATTTAATTAACCTATAAACCAATTTAAGCCCATTAAATATTATTATTAAGCACGACCCATCATATTATTCTATTTAAATCTCATTCCTTTTATCAACATTATTCTATTTAATTTATCTAATTAAATTTCCTGAATAATATTATCAATAATTAAGGATGTTACATATCTCGCTTTCGAAGAGCCAGCATTTTTCAAATTTAGGTTTTTCGAAATCCTTGATTTTGTCGATCACTTTTTCAAATTCAGGATTTGTTTGAATAATTTCTGTTTTAATATTTTTCAAAGACACGTTTTCCTTTTTAAGGGTTTTAAAATTTTCTTTTACCACGTTTAATTCCCTTTCATAATTTGCATATTTGAAATTTCGGGCATCCTAAAACTTTCCAACTCCATTTCCAAAATGTCATTTTTGCAAATTAACTCGGTTTCATTTTTTTCCAAAACCAGAATTTTGTTTTCTTGCTTTTGAAAATTTTCTTGAAAATGAGCAAACTCTTATTCGTAATTCAAACAATTTTTGCAATTAGATTTTTTTTAATAATATTTTTAAGCTTATTTTCCAAATTATCATTTTTCTAATGCAATTTAGATTTTTCACTTTTCAACTTGTTATTTTTCATCTAAGGTCATCAATATTTTTAGTTAATTTTCGACATAAGAGAACTATATCTTTGAATGAAAAATTACCTATCTCGCCAGCTGTGACTTCGTCACTACCTTCTTTACTATCATTGTCCACACTATCTTTGTTAAATCCTGTCAAGCACAATTCTTTAATTAAGTCAATTTGGGGGAGTTTCTCGCTATTGTTGTCTTTTTTGCCATTTAGTGCATCGAGAGTGCTCCATATTTTCTATGCAGTTAAACAATAAGAGATATTGTTAAATCATCTTGATAATTAGAGAATAGAGTATATGCATAGAAAGAGCATTGATCAAAGTATTTTTCTTATCCATCATATCACACATGTTAACCCACCTTTTGCCAAGGCAGTATAGAGGAAGATTTAACCCAACTGTGTAACAACCCGCATATTTATCGAATTAATATTTAAATATTTTATTTAAATATTTTGTCGTTAATCGGATATTGGTCCGAAAAGCTACTTTTTGCAAACGGTCAAATTAGGACTCGAGACCACTTTCATTGAGTTCGAAATGCCGTTTACAAATTTTTTAAGTATAAACATCGATACGTTTGGAGTTAGTGAAATTTTACTAACTTTTCCCGCTTTGGACTTTGGGTTAGTTTAGCCTATTAAGCCCAAGTTCCAACCCCCTTCTCCTCACTCTTCATAAATTTCCTAACTAACTCAAGCTTGGGCATTAATGGTGAAAAGAATGGGAAATTAAAACTCCAAGCACAAATTCAATTGCAAATCCAACATTCAACTCCAAATTCAAGTAGAAGATATTGGATTCAAGCTTTGGATTGCTTCTCCTTGCTTCTCCTTGCTTTCAAGCTTCATCTTCATAAATTTTAGTGCAAAGGTGAGATTTTTATCTCACAAATCTAGTTTATAACTATATTGGATTGTTGGGAATGATTCCCTATCACTTTAGCATTCATATTTTCTTTTGGTTTGGATTGGATTGGCGAAAAACTCCGATTTTTGGTGTTTTGGTGAAATTTCTGCATTTAGGTCGTTCTGGCCATTTTCGTGTTTTCGGAGTTAGGTCGCTCAGGACCTTAGGTCGTAGGTCGCTCAGGACCTTAGGTCGTAGGTCGTATGGTCGTTAGGTCGCTCTGCTTTGACTCTGGCCATTTTTGCTCACTCGCAGTTAGGTCGCTCACGACCTAGGACTTAGGTCACTCGCGAGTTAGTGGCTTAGGTCGTTGGGTCATATAACCCATTAAGTCGCGCTCCTTTAGGTCGCGCCTCTTTTAGGTCGCGCCTCTTTTAAATCGCCCTGCTAGTTTGAGTTAGGTCGCGCCTCTTTTAGATCGCGCCTCTTTTAAGTCGCCCTTCTTTGGACCTTGTTAGGTCGCTCAACATTGACCTCGTTAGGTCGCTCAACACACCGTGTCGCTAGGTCGCTCGACTCTGGACTTCATTAGCTCGCTCAACCGTCTACCTTTATAAGTCGTAGGTCGTCTCCGACCTTAAACCACTCGGCCGCATTAGGTCGCGTACCTTTTAGGTCGCGTGTTGCACTAGGTCGTATGACCTTAGGTCGTTAGGTCGTATGGCTTTAGGTCGCTAGGTCGTATGACCTTAGGTCGTTAGGTCGTTTGGCTTTTAGGCCGCTTCCACGCAAGGTCGTTCGACTCTTAGGCCGTAACACTTAGGTCGCTCGCCTCTTAAGTCGCTAGGTCGCGTGCCTTTAGGTCGCGTTTCTTTATTAGGTCGCGTGTCTTTGTTAGGTCGCTGACCTTCTTAACTCGCATGACCTAACCCCTAGGTCGTTGGGCCTCGTTTCTTCTTAGGTCGCTGCTTCTTATAGGTCGCTCGGCTCCTTAATTTCTTTAGGTCGTTTGAGTGTTAGGTCGCGAACCCATTTTAGGTCGCATGACCTATACCCTTTAGGTCGCTGGACCACTAGGTCGTGCCCCTTAGACCCCTAGGTCGCAACCATTAGGTCGCTCGACCCTATCCCTCTTTAGGTCGAACCCCGTAAGCGGTGGCGTTGCCCCCGCACCCCCACCTTGGGGGGTTGCCACCCCCCCTGGACCCCCCTCCGTAGGGGATCTTATCTGAAAAATATTGAGCTGATTTTCTTGGATTTTATTCACATCTCCGTATGCGAATTTTTGTGAATGATTGTTTCTACAATCACTTCTATGATTTGTCACTTTAAAATATAAAGGTTTTCTATACTAGTAGTAAATATCAAAACTCTTTCAACAAAATGATTTCAACTCTATTTTCAATAACAAAGCTCTTTTCTTAAACCGTTTTCCAATCTACTAATATATACAAACCTTTACCTCACTCGTATGAGAAATTGAATTAAACGGCTTAGTAAAACAAGTGGTATGAAACGCTTGCGTTTGCTTTGTCGGTTAACTCTTGGACTTGTCCGATTGAACCTTTTTGTGACAATTTTCTAGTGAAGATTTACAGTTTGTTCGTAAATATTTAAGTTAAGCAAGTGGTTATGGGACATGAAGCTAAACTTTTATATTTACTAGCTTAGTGTAATTGACACTTCTCGTTGATCATGACGATCATTCTTATGATTTAGACTAGCAATTGTGCGATGTCTCTTGTTTGCGAGGTCAGACTAGACACCACTTGTGTGATTTCACTCACACATACCTTTTTGATTTTTGGTTAGTCTAGACCTCATCTATGTGATTTCGACTCACACATGTGGGGTAGCTCCCCATGGTCTTCGGACCGTCATGTGATAGGCCTCTTTCTCTTTTTTTATGATTTCTGGATTTCTTGTGTTGATTTCTGGAATTTATCTCTTTGACTTGTCATGAGTACAAGTTTAGGGTATGATGCCCTCTTTGGATCTTTGAGAAGATTCTTGTGATATTGATTTATCTCTTATCGGTTGATCTCCTGTTGATCATTATTTGCATACTTATAGTAGTATGTCAGTATGGATATTTTATGTTTATGCCATATCTTTTATTTTATATCATGTCATCTGATATTTATAGCTAGACTGATCCGTTTATTATTTTCTTATAAATAATACTCGGGTCAGACCGAGATGTTACAGGTGCTACTGCTTGACTCCTTCCCCAGTGATTCACTACTCAGACTTTTGGCTACTTGTTTAGATTAGCAGCTTTTGTTGTTTGCACTTGAGATATAGACTCATAGTTGTATTCTTTTGTATAGCACGCGTTGCTATTCTTTTGTATTATCGTGGATCTTTTTAGACCACTACTCTGATGTACACTTTTATGTGATATATATTCATATATCTTTCCGCCTTTATGATATGGATATCTGTGATTGATTCGCATGTTATGCTTACTTTTATATTTGTTTCCGAAGATTATTTTATAGCCACCGTGTGATAAGAAATTACATGGATGGTCGCTCCTCAACAGCCTTATTCTCCGCGCTAGTTGACAGCACTACACCGTAGTGTTCTTGGCTAGCGTGGGTATAGAGGTGGGGCGTCACACAACTGGCTTCACGACTATCAAGGTCAGTAGCCCAGAGTGATGATTGTGAGGTAATAAAATCAAGTGCAAGCAATGAAATGAAGCGATGATCAACCGAGACCAAGAGATTTACTCTCAAGAATAATCTAAGTATGTGTTAGTATCTCCCCTGGGTAGGGGATCATTGCTTATCCAATAAAAAATGGGAATTTTCAATCCTTGAAAATCGAAACTTATACGTCCACTATATTATGTATCGAGCAATCGAATGCCGGAAAACCCGATTGTTAGAGAGAAAAAAGGAGGGAGAAGGAAAAGGAAAGAAGAGAAAAGGAAATCAATCAATACAGAATCTCACAGCGGAATGAATAATCTATAATATAGAAATAAATCTTTACACAAGAAGAAATGTGATATATATACATCGATCAGAGTATACTAAACTATTTCAATCGGACGGTTATAACAACCCGTTCTCACAATTGCTGATAAATACAACAATGAGTGCAGTTGAAAAATAACCATATACGTGAATACGTCTCTGGGCCTCAGCTCGTCTCTTGAGCTCCAATGTTCCCAAAGAAAATCTTTAAATGTGCTCGATTAGATCCATAATTAAATAACATCCAAGTCGGTATGGATAACCAGTGTGAGAAAACACACTCAATTGATTTTAAAGTTATAGAAAACCTTTGAAAATCAACAATATCTCATAAAACCATGCCGCATGTAAACACGGATGGGTTTTTACCTTACGATAGCCAAAACAATTCATATGGAATTCTCTGATATTATAATAGAGTCTATGATACAAATATTTATTAATCATAGCCGAAATTGTTACATTAATTAAATTCTAACATAATAGGTATACAATTAAAATCGTAAAGGCTCGTATTAAAGAATGGATTCCATATAATGATTCGACTACTAGGGTACCGTCCATCATGGTGCGTCTCTAGGTAAAATAACAGAGGACCATGCTTGGATCCCTTGCCAACACAGAACTAGCCTATCCCTTACCGGATATTACCAAATATGATCACCTCTCCATTAATGAGCCCCGAAGCATACAATGAGAGATGATATCGAATATAGATGGGGATGATCATACCCTGCTTGAGAGAAACCCACTTAGCCCTGTTGCATCTTCCATGTTTTAGTCATTCCCGGTTGATGAGGCTTGAGGCTACGATTTACCTCTATATATAGCACTTCCCACTTAGAATGCTAACACTGCCTTCTAGGCAACAATGCAATGCCATCATTCATTTATACAAGTTTGTTCTAGGACTAAACGAAACGCATGAGAGCTCTGTGTTCAATTCAATCATTTTCAAGATGTCTTCACTTCAAATGCCTGAGTTGGATAGAAGTGATTTTCAGATAACATACCCGACCCCGGTCTCTTCGAAACAACTTTCGATAATTTCCGATAAACTCAACCCTAGTTCTTTAGGAAATAAACAGTCAAATATAAGAGCAGAGATCACCTCCTAACCGTTAGTGGATGTGTTTCTTTATCATTGTCCTAGGAGAACGAAATGATATTTATATTCACAGTACAGCATCTTCGGAGATGACAATGCCATATAACTCGTGTGTTTCTCCTAGATATTTCAAACATTACGTTTTGGATCCAAATTCAATAGCTAATTTTAACCATCAAATAAACAAATATTCAGATCAAGGTTTTAAATTCCATAGGAAAAACCAAAGATGGTTAAGCACACAAGCCATCACTAACCTTCTATTGATTAATCTTTCTTTAACTACATCCACTTTGTAAATACTTGAATCAAAATCCTTTTTACAAAGATATACATATCCACAAATCCCTATTTCTCAATACTTAAAAAAAATCCATATACTTATCTCAATGATGTAAGTATATACACCAAACATTGGGAAGATTTCCTTTTTATACAATTCTAAACATTTAAAAATTCCATTATACATCTGCAAAACCATTTGTAAAACTCCTTTTATAAAACTCTATAAAGCCATTTTTGAAATTTTTTTATAAATATCTAAAACATATTTAAAACTCTTTTATCTCGTAGATAATCTTCCTTTAAGTTTTCCAAACCATATCATAGGATTCCTCTTATAAAACTCACATTTGTTTACAAAACCCTATTTATAAAACTCAAAAAAATTATAAATAAATTCTAATAATTTACTTTAAAACACTATTATATAATAATAAACATTATAATAAATAATATTTAACTTCCAAACATCTTAAAAATTAGTAATTTCAAAAACATTATTAATAACACAATAATAATTTATCTTCAACATTATTATAAATAATAAATAATAAATTTCCAAAATTTATTGATAATCCATCATGGTTAATTTCAAGCCATATTAATAATTTAAATAATTAACTTTTTAAAATATAAAAATATTGATAAACAACTTTAAAACGATAACAATATAAATAAACAACTTTTAAAACTTATTAATATAATTATACAACATTTTAAAACCTAAATATATTTCTTTGATAAAAAGTCCATACTTAAATCTCAACCTAATCATTTCCATATTTATAAAACTGTATATATAAATCTCTTTAATTTTTTAAACTTACTCTTTATAAAAATTACTTCAGTTATAAATATATCCAAACCAACTAATAAATATAGTAAATCATCCAAACAGTCAATAACAATCAATAGTAAAATATCCACACATCCAGTCAATAATTTTTATCGACTATATAATATTTTCGGTTAACCAAGAAGGTAAGTTTAACTCAATGAAATTTCGGTTGTTGCCGAGGTGTTCCAGTTTGGAACTAAAATCGAACGACGTCTGACTTTAGCTCAAATCTGAACAGTCTTCAAATCTGACCAAACCAGTTCCATCGCGAAGCATACGTCTTCATGAGCGCAACGAAAAAATCTGCGCCTTGATTGGACCTTGTATGAGAGAGTTACACAATTTATAATTATACGATTTTTAAATTAATAATTAATAAACTATTTACAACATTTACCTAATTTACAACTCTAACCTTCTTCCCTTTCTCTCCCAGTGACACCCTATACATGAAATGGACATGGCCGTGCACATGCTTCCATTAACAAGGAGAACCACACCACAGATTGACAATCCGATGCCTCCGTCGAACTCCCCATCAACCAAGCTATGCGACCATCCCTTTGAGACCACGCCCGAGTTTCCCTACAAAAATGCGACACCGCCATGTCCCCTTGTCGAACGTACAAGTCGCGTTCTCCCACTAGTAGTCGCTCCTCCTCTGCTTCGGCCTCTAGCTACTAAACTTCTCCACGAACTTGGTTACGAGCTCCAATTTGCAAATTGATGAGCACGATTCCTAAAAGCTTAAGCCCTCATCTACTAAGCATCGGCATAGCCGAGCTCCCCACTACAAGAGCGTACACCATAATACCATCACCAACCTGAAGCACTCGTCCAAATAAACTCAATGCATCTAGTTTCAAAAAAATTATTGATTAAGATATTTTATTTTAATTTGAAATTTAGCGCTTTTTTTTCTACAGTTTTGAAAAAAAGAAAAGAGGGGGAAAGTTGATGCAATATATATTAGCGATGGGGGTATGGGCTGATGTAAGTGTAGCTATGACCTAATATATATACACACACACATATTATTTTAACTAGAAATATCTAGCCTAAAACGTTCGAAAATCTCGAACACCAAACGAGGCGTGCCGCCTCGCATTCTATATGTTATATCCCTATTTCGAACACAATGGAACTAGTCTCGAGACCTAATTCAATCATATACAGAAGATAGATTTTTCAAATCTAATTATTATATAAATTTGTGAAATTAAATTTTACGCATTTCGATCTCGCACGTCCAAACGATACGTCCAATTGTCACATAATTTGATGGCATACAATAATATACTATTACGGATCCAATGGTACTGGTTTTTGTTGAAATCCAAGACAGTGCACTGGAAGGCTATTTTCACATGTCAATTAAAACGAATTATCATAAAATCCAAATTAGTCAATTTTAAATGTAAATTAAAGTTTATTATTACCATTCTTAATCAATAGAATTTAAATAAGCTTTGAAATCATTTTTATCCAAATTAAATCCAAGATTCAAGTAATTAAATAATTTCAAATATTAAATTCAAAAATTTAATTACCCAATACATCGCTATATTTGAAATTCAAGTTATTTAACTTATAGAATTAACTTTTTAATATTAAAAATCAACCAAGTCTTCCAAATTTCAACGACTGAAATTCTGGGTTGTTACATTCTTCTCCTCCTAAAAAATTTCGTCACTGAAATTTCCTAGGTAAGAAAAATGCCCTAAATCCATTAACCATGCAAAATAAATTAGTTGAAGTAAATTATAAAATTTATAGGTCTTTCAAATTCACTCACTTATACCAACTAATTTCCATCCATTCAATCTTTCCAAGTTATTACTCAAAAATCAACTTTTTAGTTATAAATTTTTTTCCTTTAAAGTTATCAAAAATTTTCTATCCCTTAAATTTACAAAAAATTTCGCCAGCGTCTCCATTCTGCAGCTCGACTGAAAACATTTACAACATACATATAATCACAAATATACGTTTCATCTTCAAGGATGAAGCACTATATAGGGAAAAATATAACAATACGGTATGTAATCCAAGACGTGTATCTTTATTAGTATTAACAATCATATACAGCCAATAAAATGCAAAAGCATGCTCCAAATGCAAAACATACGCCATTTGCATCTACTGATCACACAACAACCAATAAGAACATGTATACAGAGAGTAACATCAAAATATAGCACGTATTAATACAATATCTATATGCAAATGTTGCAAATGTAACAAAATATACCATCCAACAGTTAATATCCATCCAATTCATTTATCATCATATCAATTTGCATTTTTAAATGTCAACATTATATTTATACACTTTCATTTCTTCTTAACATTCAGTTGATTCATTTTCAATTAATTTAGATTCAATTTATTTTCATTCACTTTAGTTACATTACTTTAAATTCAATTTATGCTTAACAGCATTTCATTGCATACTAAATTCATTTAAGGACTATTTCATAAAATCGTTACATTTTAACTTTCCTAAGTTAAATTTTATTTCAAAGTTCAATTTCAAATTTGCTTTTCATACCTATACCATTTTCCAAATTATAAGTTCAAAAACTTATTTTCATATACTGATCAGATCATACTTTGGATTTTCAAATCAAAACTTGGCTCACCAAAACATAACTTCAATGGTATTAATCCGTCACTTAGAAACTCGAAAATGAATGCTGATGATGCTACAGTCAACAACCGAATTATTTTCCAACGATTGAAGTGATTTCAGTGCTTTCTATCTCTTTTAAATTCCCTTTTTAAAATATTCTCATCGAAACATTTTCAAAATAATTCTATTATTATTCTTTTCCCAAACCTTTGGAAAACAATTTTCAAAATCAATGGGATTTAAATTCTTAATTTCTCAGCCTATAAATCCTTTTTTATTTACAAATCATACTTATAAATATACTTATATAATTTCATTTCCTTTCCATTTATAAATCACACTTATAAGTCATACTTAATCTCACTTCCTATGTAATATCATTTCACAACTATTTGATTATTTTAATTATGACCAATACCCTATAATTCATATTTATAAATTTACTTTCTTATACAACTTATTTTACAAATGTTTATCATTGTTAGATTATCATAATCATAACTTTTATTAGCGCAACAACAAAAAATGATACTAATCAAATATTATCATTCACTAACAACCAAACACGCCATTTATAACTATGATAATTTCTGGAAAATTATTCTTTTATATATAAAATATAATTTAGGTAAAATTATTTCATTCACAAATTCTCAAAACAATACCGTGTCGGTTTGCCTTGTTTAAGTGTTTAGAAACCCCTATCGATATCATGGCATCTTACGTATGGACCAGAATTCATAAGCTACTCAACAAATAAATTAACACAATATAAAACATTTTAATATCACTACCAAATATGCACTCATATCGATAATAAATTCAAAACTCATAATATGGCATTCTATTACCTTATGTCTTAATAAGTTACTCCACTAAAGCCAAGATGCTCGCTTAACCTTGCGCTTCGATACTAACTGTAACAAACGGGAAGTTTTAACCCTTGAAAATCGACACTTATACGTCCACTATATTGCGCGTTGAGCAATCGAATGCCGAAAAACCTAATTGTTATTGAAAAATAAAGAAGTGAGAAGGAAGAGGAAAGAGGAAAGAAAGAAAACAAACAACACAGAATCTCACAGCGGAACAAATAATCTATAATATAAAATAAATCTTTATATAAAAATAAAAGTAATATACATACATCGATCAGAGCATACAAACCTATTTCAGCCTGGATAGTTATAATAACCTGTCCTCACAATTGCTGATAAATACAACAATGAGTGCAGCGGAAAAATTATCATATATGTCAATACATCTTTGGGACCTCCGGCTCATCTCCTGAGCTCCAATGCTCCCAAAGAAAATCTTTAAATATGCTCGGTCTCACCCAAGCATTATAATAAATTAACACCCGGTCAGTCTATAAAACCGGCGTGAGAAAACACACCCAATTGATTTTAAAGTTATAGAAAACCTTTGAAAATCAAAAGAATCTCATAAGAACACGTCGCACATAAACACAGATGGGTTTTTACCTTAGGATAACCAAAATATTTCATTTGAAATTCTTTGATATTATAATAATGTCTAAGATATAATACTTATAAATCATAGCCGAAATTTTTACAATAATTAAATTCCAACATAAGAGGTATACAACTAAAACCATAAAGGCTCGAGGTACCGCTCATCATGGTGCATCTCTAGATAAAATAACACCGAGGACCTCGCTTGGATCCCTTGCCAACACAGAACCGGCCTCAACTGAAGCGAAATGGTGTTCTTGTCCCCTTTCAACCTCTTCGAAACCATGTTGCTCATCCAACTTTTGCAGAAGCATCCCTTCGACTCTTTCGAAAGGTCTTGCTATTACATCATTCTTCATGGATCCTTCTTTTGTATTCTTTAAGGTTTCAATTAAGTTAGAGTGGTTTTGGATGGTGACACTTGCCTTCCCAAGCAAAGAGATGCTCTTGACTTTTCATGTCAACTGTTTCAACAACGTTTTTATTTCAGCATAAAATTTCCCGCCTTTTCATATACTCGCATAGATCTTGGCCGTTCATTTAAATTTGATCGAATGGTTTGTCCATTGCATTTTCTTTTCTTATAAATCATGCTTCCTTCTCCCCTTTTTTCATTTACCTATAATTAAAAACTCAAAGTACGAATCTAAAATTTCAATTTTTCATTAAATTCCTAATTTCAGTTGACACGTGTTCAAATTTAAGGTATTCATCTATTGTTCATATTCAATTTCAAATATTTAGGGTTCGAATTTGGGTTTCTGTTTCAATTTTTTAAGATTGAATTGAGTTCATCATTCATATAAATGACCTTTAGATTCATTTTTATATTGATTTTGATTAGTCTATGATATAAATTTTTGGTTTGGACTTAAACTCTTTAAATCTGGGGTTATTCGCCATTTTTATACGTGAATTCAGGCTCGAATCCTATTACACTTAATTTTAATTAGCTTGAGCGGATTTGTAACACCCTAATTTTTAGCGACATTATTTAGGATATTTAGTTAGCTAAATAAAATAAAATAATGTGTCGATTAATGGATTGAGATTTGATTTAACCAAGGTTAGCCGTGCCTATATGTAAAATGAACTAAAGAAATAAAATGGACATAAGTGTTAGGCAATAAGTAAGGGGTAAAATAGGAAAATGATAGAGCTTATACCCTAAACCTTAGGAAACCAAATACACGCTCATTTTATTTTCTCAAGCAAAAGTATTCTAAGGCCGGCCACCATTTTTAATCTCAAGAGATGATAAAGCTAGAATTTTCAAGAGGAAGAAGTAAATCAACACAATCAAGATCAAATCTCACATCCTAATCAAAAAGCTAAGGTGAATAATGATTACATCTTATTTTTCAATATGTTGTCGGTTTTAGATGAAATTCGAATTTATCTTACATGATTTAGCCATGTTGTAAAGGAGAAAAATGTTTATATATACTTGTTGATGATTTATGCATATCTATGTTGATTTTTATGATATGTTTGATGTGAAAACCCTATTTAATGACATCCAAATGCCTTATGATTTTAGATATAGACCAAAATTATTATTTTAGAGATAGGTTTCAATTTTCATAATTTTTTGAATTAATATGGATCTTATATAAATTTTCTAGTAAAGAAAATGATTTATTCGGTTATAAATTATTTATGGGTAAATTATAATTAATTTGGGTCTGAAATTTTTATATTTTCCAAAGTGTTTTGATTCATATATAAAATTATTTAAGGTATGAGACTTAAATGTTTTATATATTTAATTAAGGAGAAGATGTATTTTGCAAAGGATGTAAATTATTTAATTCTGAAATTTTGGCAGTATTTTTAGAATAGAAAAAGTAGCAACCAATATGAGTTTGACAAACAAGGCAGGATAGTTAAATAGTTAACTTAAAAAGGGTTTAAATCAGAAATTCATGACAAAAGCATGTTTTGCCTCTTTTGGTTTCGCCCAGGTTGCTTTGGACTAAGACCCTCCGCCCCCTTCCTCAAACCGATGCACATTGTATCAACGCCTTGGTATATAGTGAATTGGATAAAGGTAGAAGGTAAGAGTCAGAACCAAGGGGTTCCAAAAGGGTCGAAGTGCCTTTTTTTTTTAAAAGAGAAAAGCGCCCGCTTGCTTTCGACTAAGTAGCTTTCGACTTAGTTGGCTTCCGACTAGGTCAATTGATTTAAAGAAAGGTTTTATGGTTGCACCTTTGTTCTAAGAAATAGCTTTCGACTAAATCTTCTTTCGACTAAGTCAATGGTTTAAACGTTGATTTCGAAATAGTTGCACTCTTGTTTTTAAATTATAGCTTCCGACCATGTCGAAGCCTTTACTGCCGCCTTCTACCTTTCAAAATAGAGGTTTTCAAAGTGGTTGTTTTGTTTTATAAAAACCTTGTCCCTTCTCCAATGCTTTTGAAGGGATGGTTTCGACACCATCACTTCACTCGATAAATTATAGCTTTCAAAAGGTATGCTTTCGACTCTGGTGTTGTGACCCTTAGTGAATTTTAAAGAATAACCCAAAGGTTTCGACTAGTTCAGTGTTATATGATGTCAAAAGGAATTTTCCACATGTTTTAAAATGGAACCAAAATGCTTTCGAAGGGTTTAAGGTTTCAATGCCTTCGAAAGGCTTTAAAGAAAGGTTTCGAAGGGGTGGTTCCCTTATGTTTTTGAAAGGCTTTGAAATGGTTTGGAAGGGATGGTTCCACAATGGTTTTGAAAGGTCCAAAGGAAAGGTTTTTTCCAACGGTTTAAAGGAAAGGTTTTTCCTATGGTTTAAAAGGCAATGTTTAATGGTTTTAAAGAGGGATGTCTAAGGTTTTTAGCTTTCGAAAGAGAAAGGAATTTCAATGGTTTCGAAAGGTTTATATAGATGGCTTCGAAAGGAAGATTTGGCCTTTTGGCCCAATAGAAAGAAAGAGTTTTACATGGTTTCGAAAGAGGTACTTTCAATACGATTGAAAGGGGTACTTTCAAATGTTTAAAGGTTTTCATCAACAAAGATTTGAGTAAAATATATATATAACATGGCAAGATAATTTTGTGTAAAGCATAGAGTATAAATGTTTTCCTTGTTTAAGTTTGGTTTAAAAGAATTTAAATCAATTTTAGATGAAAAGGTTTTCAAGGAAAATTATGAGAGGGTATCCTTAAGTAAAATGACTCAGATATTAGAATACCAGATAGGACTGGTATAGGGTCACACACTATACATTAGCTATTGGCCCCAGCTAATTTAGTCCAAAATTTCAACGTGTAGCGCTTTGTCATAGGTAAGACTAAAAATATGATTACACATAGAAGAGAATATATGATTGTATACAGATAGGTTATGGGTGAGCCCGCAAAACCATTAGGATCAGGTGACCCTGGAAGATGTTAAGTTCGAGACAGACCGTCCAAAAGAGAAGTATTTAACAGATGGTTAAGAACAGACAGCCCAGAAGAAGAATGTCTAATAGATTTTAAATTATTTTGTTGTATTGTCTGGTAGTCTCGAGTCAGCCAAAGGTTAGTAGTAACCGGAACAAAACTATATTTCTTAGATAGATAGTCCATTTGTTATCTAATATATATGTTTATATAATGATGCTTTACAGTTTTAACCAGTTTTGGTTGCAGGATATAGGTTTTCAAAAGATATGTTTTAAAAGGATATTAGTGAAGGGAAACCCGTTCCGCCAACCAACGTGGTCTCACTTAATATCAATTAACCAAGATGTATAGTAATATTCATACCAGGCTTTATGTCTGAATTGAAGTTTATGTTTTCCCCTTAAACTTTCGGGTGCTCAAAATTGAGTTGAATGGCTGAGGGTTGAGGTTCTTTCAGGTTTTAGTAGGATGACGGATAAAGATACCGAAGACTAGCAGGAGGCTTACGGATAGCTATTTAAAAATTGTAGTTCTTTGTTGTTATTTATTTCTGTTGTGTATGTATTAAGTTAATTATGACTATATGACTTTGATCATCCAAGGGGGGATCTTCATATGCCGCTCTTGGCGTATTTTGTAGTAAGTATATATTATCATTGTAATAAGTATATTTTATCATTGCCTGGGAAATGTATTGGGATTATGTAATATAAATATGGAACATGTGTTTTGAAATGTAATGGAAAATTCTATTTTGAAATCTGTCATTTGTTTCATATTCAAGTACTTCTGATATCATAGATATCATTAACATAACCGTATTTAGCCGCCAAAAAGCATCTGTAGCGCTTAGCTTTAGGCCCCTAGATAGGGGATGTTACAAGATTTTATTATGTTTTTTTTCGATTTTGGTTAACATATGATGCCAATTATAGTCTGAGCTTGAATTTGTTAAAGTTAGGGTTTTTGTTGTTGTTAAATACGAATTCAAGCTTGAATCAATATTGTTGTCAACATCTAAGAAGCGTTAGGTTGATAATGAATCAAGAAGGAATTCCTTTATAGTATCTTTGAAGAGAAGGCTAAGTTATGTAAATCAATAATTCAATATTAAAACTTAATTTTCCAACCCTTTCGAAAAGGGTTAACGCAACTAACTCCACTTCATTTTCTAACCCCTTTCGAAGGGATCGAAAGGAATTTAAGTATCCACTTTAAATGGATCCTTTCGAAGGAGTTAATGTTGCTGTCATGAGATGGACTTCCTCGAAAGCTAAGGTATGTTACGATGTACTTTGACACCTTTCGAAGAAGTCATCCTGAAGGGTTCAATTTAATGGCTACATGGTGTATCTCTTCAAAGGCCTAATTTTCTTCGAAAAGATTCAAAACCATTGTATATAAAAGTGAATTTGATTTGCTATTGAATTTTATTTTGGGTAGACCACGTCCAATTTTAATTTACTATGGGAGAGGTTAAAAGTTATAAATTCATATCTCCTACTATCAATAATACATTTCTGCTACAGTCGAAAATCTTATCCAATCGAAAACCTTAGCCAACCTTTCGACTTGATTGAAACTCCCAAAATTGAGACAAGCCTGGTCATCCCCAAAATTGAGACAAGCCTAGTCATTTGCGTGCTTTTGAAACTTCGCCTTGCCTTTTCGACTTGTTCGAGACCCGTTATAGTCAATAGGAGCATAAATGTCATTTTCTCAATAAAAACATTATTGAAACGTTCTAAGGCCTTTTCATTTATATTAAAATCACCTTGCTCCAAGTCTTTTGACTTAATGAGAGTATAACATTTTGACAATTTCTTTTTGAGTAAAATAAAAATCTTTGGGTTTCGACGTTTTCAAAAGGTTTATTTGACTTGATTGTAGGATGTTGTTAATAGTTTCAATAGTGTATATATTCAAATCAGTATTGTGGGGATAGATGCACCTATTAATAGCAAAAAACTACCGAGCTTTCGTCACTATCGAATGCTCGATCAATCTAACGAAAGCTTGATAAATCTCACGATTCTCATTAACTTTAACACCCTTTCGAAGGTATTGAACTATATGCCTTGATGGACATCTGAATCATTGCAATAGGCTTACGACATCTTCGAAAGGTGTTAATAATGAAACCAATTATAACTTTAATAAACGATTTCACCTGGCAGGATCATGGATTTGAACTTCTAAGAAAACTTAAGGGGGTGTAGCTTCAGAATTAGAGTCTTCTCTAAAGAAGGCCGAAGCAGTTTCGAGGCATTCTCTTTTAACCACCCAAGATGAAGTTGATGCGATCCTTAACGACTTCGGAATCCCAGAAGTTGAAGCCATTCCTCCTGGTGATAGTGACAGTATCCAAAGTCCGCTTGAACGATAATTTGCTTACACTGTCATCCACATCTGGCATGGAAGTTTTATTCCATTCCCCGATTTCTCGTCAAGATTCTTGAGTCACCGTGGCACATATCCAATTCAGTTATAACCAAATGTATATACGTATCTTGTCTCTTTAGAGCTCATAACTTTAGAATCAGGCATGCCTTCGCTAAGTGCTGAAGTTCGTAATTATTGGGTGCATCTTGTCAAGCTCAACAACTTAAACGGCCAGATCTTTAGGGAAAACCTAAACTAGAAGTTAATTTCTTAGGGCTAAACAAGTTTAGAGATTGGGAAACGCAATTCTTCCATGTCAAATGTTTTCCAAATATTAGTGGAGTTTTCTCTTCTCCACATAAATTGATCATTATTTTCATTTTTCATTAAATTATTCTCTTTTTCTCAATTGCGTTTCTTATTAGGCCCGGCTCCTAAAGATCTTAATGATGATGGGAAGAGAATCCCGAAGTCATTAACTGCTGCTTCTGGTAGCTTTGGGAATAGACATACATTGTTAACCCCAAGCAATCTTCAAAACATTTTCTCCTTATAGTAGGCTAGAGGATTCTCGGACAACCTCCTCTTGTCCAGCATACTTCCAAGGGTAAGCTCTTCCTTTCTTTGGACAACCACATAAGGTTTTCAACGTTGTCTTCGATTTGTCTTGATTGGCCTGGTAAACTTATACGTACCGTTTATAACTTACCTTCGTGTTATTTTTTAAAATACTTTGCTAACCTATGATTTTTGGATTCTAGTGGTTGTTCCCCTACTGATTTAACCACAAAATATCCACTTCATTCAACTTTTGAATCTAGCGCTCCAGCGCTGACCTAAGTCATTGCTAGGTCAAGGATGATCGCTAAAAGGAAATTGAGTGGAATGACTATGGCATGTCCTTCTCTTAAGAAAATTAAAATTGCCGATGTCCGATCCTCTTTTCCTCCAAATTGTTGATGTAGGAAAAACTTTAGAAGGTCCTACTCTTGAAGCTTATATTGACCAATCCGAAATGACTCTTTCAAAGGATGACCTCATGTCCCACATTTTTGTGTCTGATTCTCCTAGCATCATCGAACAAATGCAAAAGGATTTGGGCACTTCAACTTCCTCCTAGGAGTTGAACACCTCTAGACTTCCATCATCGGTTTCTCCGAATGATTTTGAGATAATGGCATAGTCAATTTTGAATTCTTCCTCATTCACTTCCATTCATCCACCTTCCTCTTTTGCCAACTCGACAAAACATTGTCAATCTCTAATTGAGCAACAACATATGGTACATTTTATACTACTTGACCTTCTTTTTATTTATTTCTTACTAAATTCTGATTCATGTTGTATTTTTCCTTTTAGATTTATAAAAGCTGGTACTCCCTCCAGGAGAGTGCTTCAAAGTCTTCTGCTGAGACGTCTAAGCTTTAATAAGAAGTTTCAACTATGATAACCAGATTACTTCCCTTTGAACTGCCAAAGATAATGCAATGAGGGAACAAAAAAGGTTGGATGCTTCTCCTGCTCAAGCGGAATCTACCATTTCTAAGGAGAGGAAGGTAAAACAAGTCTTAGCTGATGAGAATTTGGCTTTACAAATGACTTTAAAAGAGTCAAAAGAAGAGAAGCCCCGAATGATTGCTAAATAACCTATGCTCAAAAAGAAACGCACACTTTTCAAGAAGAAGTTGGAGAAGAAGAAAACTTCTTTAACTATGGCCATCAAAACCATTTTTGAGGCCAAACAAAAGGTGTCTCAATTTTTGAGCACTTCTCTTAATGACATCATCGTGAATTCTTGTGTGGCCGCCCTCATGTTGGCTTATTCCGACAATATCAAAAAGTGTCTAGACTTAAGCTTCCTCTCACTCGATCCTGTGCTGGTCAAAAGGTTCATGGATAAAATCAAAGAAATGGAGCAAGGGATCGAAGTTCATGAGAGAGAAGAAATTGATGTCGCAAAAATCTTATCATTCGTAGTCCCTTCTATAGAAGGAGATTCTGACTTCGATGAGGAAGAATATGATTAGGATGATGAAATCATCATTGAGGAGGCGACAACGATGATGATAATGACGATGATAATCCTGAGAATGAGGATAGAAGCCAGGGTTCTGGCGGTAGCAGAGCTGACCATGATGGTTCTCACAGAGGGGATGACGATGATATTCTCTGGACTTTAGGGAAAGCCATCCCCAATCCCAGTGCCCGTTAAACAAGTTAAACTGTACTTCCTGAGCCCTCTGATTTCCATGAAATAGACGCCAATATTGATGTTGGAGAACAGTAGGTGAAAAAGCAGGCCCCACAAATTTCATTTCTCCTATTCGTATCGAGGGAATTGATCTTGTTCGTATCGATTGCTACGACGCTATTCGCAAAGGTTACTTATAAGATAATGATGTACTATTCGTATCGATCAATCATTGTTCTGTTCGTATCAACAGGTATGGAATTTTTTTTCTAAATGGCTTTCACTTCCAAGATAAGAATAGCTGATATCTTTCTATTTTAGATAAAGATGAAATCCATTCAACTTAATAAAGCAAAGCTTAAAAGAAAACAAGTGGAAATAAATAGCTTGTATAGGGAGTTAGATAAACAATTAAAAGAACATAATGCGCTCTTTGACAAGTATCATATGCTTAATAAGAGCGTCATATTGTTATCATCCTTTAATGATCAGGAAGCTGCACCCGACTGAAAAGGGCACGCCTTCAATATGACAAGCTCTTGGAAGAGAACAGGAAATTAATAACACTCTTATGGATTTTGATTGAAGATGGGGATATCTTAGTAAACTTCCTATACAAAGCTTATTGCAAATACCCAACCATAGATTTTTCATACTTAAGTGATTTTAGCAAGGTCAACTTAGAAATATACATAAGAGATATTTAGATGAATTTGGATCTGATCCACATCCGAGGGCTTGCTGGAATTTACTGTGAGTCAAGTGAATCCCTCATGGATTGCCTTTGGAAAAACTCAAATATTATAAGGATATATTTATTTTTGAGTTATTCAAAAAATTAGTTTTGTACGAACCAGATGAACATTTGTAATTATGTAATAATATTGATTTGTGAATTTTTTGTATTAGTTTTCTTTTATACGTAGTCATATGTTATTACGTTATTACAAAATAAATGTCTCTCAAGTAGCCTTATTTCTAGAGATTATTTAGGCAAATATGTCAAATTGAGAAGAGATTATTTAGAAAAAGGCCTCACTGTTGAAATCCTTAAAATTTGCTAGATATTGCTTTCTTAGAGATCTGCAGGTGCTTTATATGCAACATCCTCGCATTCGTTTTTATTTTCTTGGCAAAGAAAGAAAAGGCTTCTGAAGGAAATTCAAACATATCATACCAAATTAATATGCGATCGTGATAGTCCTCTTGCCAGTGAATAGAATTATAAAAAATATCCTCCAATTATAACCCTAAAAGGATTTAATGCCCCTTTTGATAATTACTCTTTTAGCTAATTCTTTGAACAAAATTAAAGTTGCCGTTTCTCAGCATTAAGTGTAATAAAAAAAGTATTTGACTATAACAATGATATTTTAGATTTTGTTTTATTTTTCCTTGAGTTGTAACCTCTATTATTGTAATAAAAGTAATTTTGTAATTTGAGTATTAACTTTGTTTTTTTGTTCGTTTAAATAGGAGTTACAGTTATCTACCACACCGCTATCATTAGATTCATTATCTCGTTTCACCGGCATCAGAGATAGGATGGTGGTGGATGTTGAAAAAGGAGCCTCCTTAAAGATCCTCTGTCTGCTCATCTTAAAGGAAAATATGAAGCGTTGGAATGGCACAGGAAATTTTTGAAGACGATTGTTAAGGATCTTAATTCTCATATCACTAGTCCGAAGCGGCCATCAAGAGTAAAGATGAAATAATTTCTCAATTAAAATGTCATATTAAATCAAACCCTTCGATCGACTTTGATCAAGATATATCCAAGTTTCTCTAATAGATAACCATTTTGGAGATAAAATCAAAAGATGGTCAAGCTTAGTGCAAATCCTTAGAATTTATCATGAGGGATGACATTCAAAATATCAATTTACCAACTTCTCTAATCGCCTCGTCTGTTGTGAAATCAACAAGGTCCTGATCTCTACTTATTCAAAAATTTCCAACTACGAATAACCCTCCTCTAAGTTTAGATGAGAAGGCAGTGGGGAATGGTGCAAGAAGGTCAAATTTGAAATGATGAGATATTTTGACGACCAACAAAAAGTGAGATATTCACAGCGCATTAATGAGTATGTAGATAGAATTTAAAAACTTAAACATGATAAATATCTTCTCCGTAAGCATATTGTCGATTTAGAAAGGCAAAACAAGACCCTTAAAGGTTCCAACAAAGCTTTCAACTATGCTTTGAAGACCCACATCGAGTCCATTGATGATGCCAATGAAATCAAGAAAAAGAAAAGAAGCTTAAAGAAATTCTTTGTATAGCGATTCACCATATTATCGATCCTTTAATTGCTAAGAGTCTAAATAAGGTTTTCCATATTTACGATACATACACTTGTATTGTATACTTGTAAATAATCTTATAAATTATGTAAGTATCACCTGATTTGTATCATTTGCTTGTTTTTACAATACTGTTTCTGAATTTGCTTCCTGATAACTTTGACTGTGGTTTTTGTTTTTGTCGACCCATTCAGTCTTCCTTATTGATCTTGTTTTCCTAAAAAGTACAAAGTAGACAACCTTTCTTATCACTAATTTAAAATCTCTGCAAAAATATATTTGGTGGTTCTTTATATTATTGGCAAAGTATGAGGAATCCCGCTAATTTCAAAATCTAAGTAAGGGTGGTTAACGGATCTTCATGTGAAAATAATAAGTGAAGAGAAATTACACAGTTAGAAAGGAATAGGGTTCTTGAGACAAGAAATCTAACTCTAATTATATTAAAAGAAGATCAAAATCTGATTATTGAATTAATAATGGAAGGCCAAAAATCCAAACCTAACATCGATAATGGAAGTTAAGAAATCCTCTTCTAAAGATAACTGAGAGAAGACCAAGAATAATCGTTCAATAATAAAAGTCTAGAGATCATTATCTGGAAATAAATCATAGAAGACTAGGAATCTTCTTTTGGGAACAAATAATTTGAGTCCAGAATTCCTTATTTCGAAATAATAGATGATCTGAAACCCAGATCCAGGTATTAATAAGATATATCCTGAAATTAATTGAAGACCATAATTCCATAATATAGGTCTCGAAGCCCCGATTCTGGATTAATGAGTGAAGTCCAGAAATCAGTGGTAAGAGACCCAAAAACCCAAACTTTGATATTAACGAAGTCCAGAAATCCTCTTTTGGAAATCATTCAAAGGCTGTAGATTCTTATTTGAGCTTTTGGTTTTTCACCATTCTTTAGGTTTTGATTCTTTGACATGTTTTATCGTTTAGGCTCCGTATGTTTTCACTGTTTTTTGTGCCGCTTCTCGGGCTTGGACGTCTTAGTTCGTTGTTGTTTTTCACGCTTGGTTAGCTTGTCCAGGAGCAGGACCCAAGGACTTACCCAACCTCCTTCCAGGAGGTGCTCCAGCTAGGCCTTATAGGCGAGACTGAAGACTTGTTTGGTGCCTTGGCCATGCCATATCATGGTCGGACCAAGGGATTACTCTATCCTCGCTCCAGAAGGTGCTTCGGCCAGGCCATAGCATGATGGGACTGAAGGCTTGTTTGGTGTCTTGGCCAGGCCATAGCATGGTGAGACCATGGGCTTACTCCGTCCCCTCTCTAGGGGGCATCTTGATCTGGCGATAGCATGGCACGATCAAGGGCTTGCTGATATTTTAACCTGGCCATAGCACGGTGTAGATAAAGGTTTACTCTTACCTGCTTCCAGAGGGTGCTTCGACTTAGCCGACTCGATGTGGACAAAGGCTTATAACCATTTAAGATAATTTCCAAGATTAAGGAGAATTCTACTCCCGGCCATGTAGATTTTTCTTAGAAAAGTGGTGATTTATTGAATTCGATTAGGATCACTTTACAAATCTATTAATTTTGCCTTGTTTGAAAAAGTTGATCATCATTCCTTCTAGGGTCCTACATTGATTTGTTTAATGCCCGTTCATCATGTGATAGTGATAATAGGATCCTTCCCGATTCCTTATGTATTTTGGTGTTTTCTTTTCAGATGGCCAATAGTTGAGTTCCTCCCTGGTTAGTAAATAATGTTCTCAATCGATGTAATCAAATTGCATTCCTTAGGGAGTCTTGATTTGAAGCTTGTATTTTGAGGATGATTTCAAGATTTCTTATTGTTTGATTCAGGAGCTTCATCCTCAACGACCAATTTTCTTTTCAAAACTTTTTGAAGCTCATATTCAGGTAATGTTCTGCTTGTCGCCTGATGCCATTTTTATGCAAAGGTGTAGTAATCAACCATCGTCTCTTCTTTAAAGATAGTGTCGTTGGTATAGAATTGAATTGTCTTCTTCATTTGATTAAACAAGTTATCACTCTTATATTTTGTTCCCCCTAAAGAAAATATGAGTGTAGGGCCAATATGTAAGGGGTTTAAGCTCATTTATCTAGATCATAAGATTCGGCCTTCTATTTCTTGATGATTCTCAAAGCCTTTAATCTTAACATTTGCTCTTCATATAGTTTGGGATCTTCAATAGTTTGTGGGAGAATCCAATTAAGTGTGGCACTGAGGATCCTTGTTTGGACTTTTCAATTTTGCTAAGCATAGTGGTGTAAGGTTTAAGGTAAGCTTAGAATAGAATAGGTTAGAGGAAAATAAAGTTGGGAATTCAATAAGGTTGGAGGTTCGAGCCCTCCTTTGAGCGCCAAAAATGTTAATAAGAAAACTGGTCAACATCCCAAAGCAATGTTCAAAGTGTAAGTGTCCCATTTGAAAGCTCCTTTCGAATAGATTAAGGTAGTTTGAACCTTTCGAATCCATTTTTCCAAACAATCTTGGTGATTTAGATCTCCTTTGAGACCACCTTTCAAAAAGGTTAAGGAAATTGAAACTCCTTCTAAACAACCTTTCGAAATGATTGAGACACTTGGATCTCCTTTGAAACTACCTTTCGAAATAGTTGCGATGATTTAGAACCCCTTCAAAAGCCCCTTTCGAGGTGGTTGAGGTGACTTAAGATTGGGACCTATCAGATCTAAGGTTTCTAATGAATCACAAGTTGCTACTCATTCTAAAGGTAACCTTTCGATTGACATTGACACAAGTATTCTACAACAAGAACCATAGAGAAGCCATAGAGAAGCCATAGATCAATTAATATATTCAAAAATGTCGTATACTTCCTTTAATAATAATTTTATTGAACCCCAGAAACCTAAGTATTACAAAAAAGTAAAACCCTCAACATGATTTTTGAATTAGGGTTTACAAATTTAAGAAAGAGAAAGTATCGAGTGAATAAAATCGGATCTCCAAGATAGTATGCCTAGGGTTAAGCGTGGGTTGGACCCTTTCGAATTAGTCCTTTCGACTTAGTCGAAAAGGTGCCTTGATGACCTTTCATTGGTGCTAAATTCAGGGTGCCTTCTAACTTCACTTATGAATGGAACTTGAGTGCTTTCGACTTCGTTGAAAGGTATTAACGCACTTTCAACATTTTTGTTGATGTGCCATTGCAAGCAGGATAGGACGCAGGCTTTCAATACTGTCGAAAGATGGGTGTATTTTTGGGGCTTCAAATGAGTTGGAGCAGTAGAAGGCTTAAATGCGGTAGGTGGCTTTTAAAGGCATTCTTGTTGATTGATGTGGAATCCATATCTTCTGGTGTTTGAGTAAGCTATATTGAACTCTTGTAATCTTTCCTTTTGTAATCGTGGATGGTTTTATCCGATTCAAAAGGATAATCTATGCTTTTGAAGGGCAGCTTTGGCCCAATATTCTTTTGTGGAAGGTGAATGTTGGCAAAACCCATTGTTTCGGAAGGTTTAGCATGCATTCAGAAGCTTGTAATATGTTTCCTTCGAAAGTTGCCTTTAACACATTCGAAACACCTTTATGCATGAGGAAACAAAAGGTAGTCCCTGTCCCCTTTCGACCTCTTCAAAAACGCATTACTCATCCAACTTTTGCAAAAGCATCCCTTCGACTCTTTCGAAAGGTCTTGCTATTACTATCATTCTTCATGGATCCTCCTTTTGTAGTCTTAAGGCCTCGATCAAGTTGGAGTGGTTTTTTATGGTAACACATCTCATCTTTAAGGATGAGGCATCTGTAGGAAAAAAAATAAAAAGACGGTATGTAATCCGAGATGTGCACCTTTCATTAGTATTAGAAAGCATATACAACCAATAAAATATGAAAGCGAGCTCCAAATACAAAGCATACTCCATACGCACCTACTAATAACTCAACAACCAATAAGAACATGTATATAGAAAGTAATATCAATATATAGCATGTACTAATATAATATCTATACGCAAATATAGAAAATGTAACAAGAGAAACCATCCAACAATTAATACCCATCCAATTCATTTATCATCATATCACTTTGCATTTTTAAATGTCAACATTATATTTATACACTTTCATTTCTTAATAACATTCGATCAATTTGTTTTCAATTAATTTACATTCAATTTATTTTCATTCACTTTACTTACCTTACTTCAAATTCAATTTATGCTTAACAAGATTTCATTGCATACTAAATTCGTTTATGGACTATTTCATAAAATCGTTACATTTTAACTTTCCTAAGTTAAATTTTGATTCAAAGTTCAATTTCAAATTTACTTTTCTTACCTCTACCATTTTCCAAATTATAAGTTCAAAATCTTATTTTATATATTATCGAATCATACTTTGGATTTTCAAATCGAAACTTGTCTCACCAAAACACAAATTCAATGATAACAATCCATCACTTTATAAAAATCTCTTTACTTATAAAGCCCCCATCTATACTTATCCCTTTATAAACTCACTTATTTCTAAAAATCCCATTCAAAATATAAATTACAATCCATTTTAACATTGCCTCCATATTTATAAATTTCTTTTATAAATTCGTTTCTATTTATAAAATATCGTTTACATCTCCAATCTAGAGGGAATTAGGGAGAAGGATAAACTTTGAAAAAAAAATTGATTGAAGGAAAAAAAGTTTCATTTTTGTGTTGAAGGACAAACTTTGAAAAAAAATTAGGCTGAAGGACAATTCTAGTTATATCTAGCATTATATTCAGTTTTTACATTATATAAAATGCTAGTTATAGCTAGCACTATATTCAATTTTACGCCTTACAAAATGTTATATATAATTAGCAATGTCCTTCTATCTAATTTTTTTAAAAGTTCGTCCTTCAGTCCAAAAATGAAACTTGTTGTCTTTCAACCTAATTTTTTTTCAAAGTTTGTCCCTATGCCTATTTTCCACTCCAATCTATTCTCACTTCCATTTTCCAAAATAGAATCGACTATTTTTCCAAAACACTATTCCATATCTCATTGTAAATCCATAACCGTGATTTATTTTCCAATTTATCCAATTATAAAGTTTTCCTTAATTTATAAACAAAGTTTATAAATCTATCCTTTTATTAATAAAATAAGATTTTACAAATCTTTACTTTATTTGTAAAATATTACTTTTATACATTATGACATTTAAAATCTTCCACATTTATAAATAAACCTTAAAATACGTGTGTGCGCGTGCGCGCGTGTGTGTGTATATATATACATCTTTATATAATTGATTAATAAATAGTTATACCAAAATATTACCGTTTTCCTATTAAATCGTATTTCTTTATTATAAAATACGTACTTTTTTTAAGAATTTAAAAATCTTCATTATATAGTTCAAAATTTTCTATTTAAAATATTTTGTAAACCATAAATTTATGATCTCTAAAAATCATACCTTTAATTTTATTTAAAATAAACTCCTTCTCTAAGTAATTCAAGAATTATTATTAAAATATATATAATTTCAAAACCACTTAAATCCTTTCAATAACAAAATCTTCGTTTTATAATATTTTGAAAATACTAAAAATATGGCCCAATGTTACTATAGCACTAAATAGGGAAAATCGTCCATGCCATCAATTATAGCATCCAACATATCATATATCAAATATATGAAAAATAAAATCAATTTGTGAGGAATCTAGTTGGATCCCTCAAACTTGTTCCCCTACATCACATACAGTATGTAACCAAATAATATAAATCAACCACTAGGGAATCGTACATAAAGGGTCATCCGCTCTTACGTGGGAACGTAATAGGGTCACATCCACTCAAGAGGCGGGAATATATCCAAACTAACTAATAAATATAGTAAATCATCCAAACAATCAATAACAATCAACAGCAAAATATCCACACATCCAATCAATAATTTTTTTATTGATTGTATAATATTTCTAGTTAACTGAAAGGTGAGTTTAACTCACCAAAATTTCTGTTGTTGCTGAGGCATTTCGATTTGGAACTAGAATTGAACGACGTCTGATTTTAGCCTAAATTTCAACAGTCTTCAAATTTGACCAAACTAGTTCCACCGTAAAGCTTACGTCATCATGAATGCAACGCACAAATCCGTGTCTCGATTGGACATCATATGAGAGAGTTACACAATTTTTAATTGAATGATTTTTAAATTATTAATTAATAAACTAATTACAACATTAAATTAATTTACAATTCTAACCTTCTTCTCTTTCTATCCCAAATGACATCTGTATGCCCAAAATGGACATGGCCATGCACACTCTTCCACTAACATGGAGCACCACATCAAGGATCAACAATCTGACGCCTCTGTCGAACTCCCCCATCGACCAAGCTACGCGACCATCCCATCGAACCATGCACGAGCTTCCCCATAAAAGCACTACACCGCTATGTCTCCTCATCGAGCGTATAGGTCACATTCGCCTATGAGTAGCCGCACTTCCTTCACTTCGACCTCCAGCCGCCAAGCTCCTCCACAAACTCAATTACAAGCTCCAATTCGCAAATCAATGAGCATGATTCCCAAAAGATTAAGCCTTGGTCAACTAAGCATCGGCCATGGCTAGCCTAGCTCCTCACTACAAGATCGAACACCACAATACCATCACCAACCTGAAGCACTCGTCCAAACAAACTTGATGCACTTAGTTTCACAGTTTTTCACTGATTAAAACTTTTTATTTTAATTCTTGAATTTTAGCCCTCTTTCTTTTGTTTTTTACTGCATTTTTGAACAAAAGAAAAGAGGGAGAAAGCTGAGGCAATATAAATTACGAATGGGGATATGGGCTAAAGACATGCAAAATAGAGTGGGTATGGTCTAATATATATATATATATATATATGTATATGTATATGTATATATATAGATATACACCTATATATACATACATATATATATTTACATGTATTTGCATGTGTGTGTATAATTTTAATTAGAAATACCTAGCTTAAAACGTGCAAAAATCTTGAACATAAAACGAGGCATGCCGCTTGGCATTTTATACGTTATACCCTATTCCGAACACAATGGGACTAGTCTCGAGAGCTAATTTGATTATATGCATGAGATAGCTTTTTCAAACCCAATTATTATATAAATATCCGAAATTTGTTTCTATGCGTTTCGATCTTGCATGCCCAAATGATACGTCCAATAGTAACGAAATTCGATGGCATACAATAATACAGTATTATGAATCCAATGGTACTAGTTTCGTCGATATCCGTGCCCCGGTAGGCTATTTTCACACGTTAATTGAAACGAATTATTATAGAAACCAAATTGAACGCTTTTAAATCTAAATTAAAAGTTTATTATTACCATTCTTAATCAACAGATTTTAAAAAACTATGAAATCATTTATATCCAAATTAAATCCAGGATTTAAGTATTTAAATAATTCCAAATATTATTTTATAATTTAGTTACCCAATAAATCAATATATTTGAAATTCAAGTTATTTAACTTATAAAATTAATTTTTTGATATTTAAAAATCAATTGAATATTCTAAATTCCAATGATTGAAATTCTGGGTCGTTACATATCCTCAATTTTTGTCCCAAACAGGGTGAGACCAGTTAAAGTGACAAGGAAGGTCTCACGAAGCTATATTTCAAATCTTAAGTCGTTTGGAGTTTGTATGCTCAAGATATGGGCAAATTATTTCACCTAAGAAAGGAATTGGTATAAAGGGGATCGGTATAAAAGGGAACGTATAAAAGGAAATCGGCATATTTCAGCCAAGCAAGTACAACTTAATGAAAAACAATCAAAACCTCAAAATCCATAAATCGAATGCATATATAATTTAGTTAGAAAGATGTGGGGACCGTAGGGAGCCTACCCTAGGGACCGCACCTTAAAACGATGAAAGAAGAGGGATCGACTCTCTTTCCTCTATAGGGATCGACTAGAATCAGAAGCCAACTCACATTGCACCAAAGATCGAGCAATAACTCGAGTTATACTAATTCAATTGGTATGAAACTTAGAGGCTAAACATAATACAACATGGAGAAACTTCCCTAAGGATCGCACATCATTTGCAGGAGTTTGCAAGGATCGACTCCTATCTCTATATAGGGATCAACCCCTATCCCTATTCAGGATTGGTTTAGTTGGATTTGCAGCAATGATCGGTCAATATCTCAATATCTACACATCCAATTGACAAGAAAATTGGATCACAAGCTTATTATAATATGTGGAACACACATAAGGATAACATATCAAATGGGATATTTTGTATGGATCAGCCCTATTCCTCCAAAGGGATCAGCAATTTAAACCATCAAACTATAATATAACACAAAAAACCACTTATCAATTCTCATGAAAATGAACTCAAAGCAAAAGCTATTTTTATTATAAACTATTTACTATTGTATTTAGTAAAATAATTCGTCAAATTTTGTTTTACCTTAATTTCATAATCAAAAATCATTTAGTAGAATGAAGATGTGAATTGTGCTTATGTTTGAATAAGAATAGCATATTTGCAAATACAACATAGGCTATCTTATTCATTTGTATAAACTTACATCAACATTTACTTCTCATGAAGCATAAAAGAGACCATAAATCACAAGAAATGTTGAATTTATATAATATTAGAGAGCTTCATTACCCCTAAACTGGTTTAGCTACTCATTTGTGTTATCATATCAACAAATGTAAATTTCAATATTAAAACAAAAGCAAAGAAGGTAAGAGCTAATTAGAATAAAAGAACTAAACTAGTTGCATAAAAGTAAAACTAAGCTATGAACATGTAATGAAAGAGCATGTAAATAAAATAAACAAGAAAATAAAGTAAGAAGAAGGAAGAAAACAAGAGGCTTAGAAAGCCATTTTTATTTCATATTTCATTTAAAGCTACAACTTGCATTCTAATTTCCTAAGTAATTAAAAGAGAAGAAGATCCATTACATGCACATAAGAGGGCTATTTATACATGCACAAAACTCTAATTCATATTTTAGGGAGCTTCCAAAAATACCCTTCGGAAGTGTGGCCACCAAGTCATCATTAATCTCTAATTAATCCATCATCAAGTATGCATGAAGCTTTAACCTCCACTAACGTGTACATTAGCTCCTAATTGTAGATTAAGGTAAGTGGGTAGGTGGGGTCCTCCATGATGCATGAGTTGAATTGTTTCCATCTCAATTCATCTGTGCATGCATATTTCATGACAACTTCTTCATAATTCCCTTCAAAATTCCTATAATAAAAAGACAATGTGCAATAAATATTCTCAAAACTAATTCTTGTAGAAAATTACTATTTTACCCCTTAATTGATGTATAAATGATGACTTGAAAGCATTTTTTGAATTTTGGTTTTAACATGTAAAAATACCCAATTATGACATTTATTTAAATAAAAATAGATTTAATATAGATGTAATAATATACATATTTACGTGGGGTTTTTTAGGCTCGAGGAAAAAGTTGAAGGAAAATTTAGTTTTAGGGACAAGAAATTTGCTTTTTAGGCTGAAGGACACTTTTTAGTGTAAATCACAAAATGATAGTTGTAACTATCATTTTCAGTTTACACTAAAAAATATCCTTTAAACTAAAAAACAAATTTGCTGTCCCTGAAACTAATTTTTTTTGCAACTTCTTCCTTATGTCTATTTTCCTGTATTTACGTGCACATCAATACCCCCACACTTATCTTTTTATTCATCCTCGAATAAAGAAAAGCTAAGATAAATCCATTTTCGTAGGAAACACGATTGCATTGAGCAAATGCAACAAGCCGTTAAGCCTCTAGGTATCCCTAGTAGGACGAGTGTTATCTCATAAGGGTTTTCAGTGGATACTACCTACAAAATCCAAATGCAACATGAAAATATTTACAAAATACAAGATTTATTTACAAAGATATGAATGCAAAAATATTTATAAATGAAGGATTTACTTTTAAATTGACACGAATAAGTTTAATATAAGTTCTGGTTATCACCAAGAAATTTACGTCCTTTTACTCGTCAAACTTCAAACAAAAATTAAGTAACCATCATAATTAGACTCCAGTAGGCTAGTTGTTTCAGTTGATAACATAGTGAAACTATGAACAAATCCTTAGCTCAATATCAAAGTTTTTCAAAGTGGTATTTTCATTTCTTTTGATTAACAAGTCAAATCACATAAGTGAAAATAGTGCTTGGATTTCAATTGCTTACTCTCTCTTCATTTGAAAATTTTATTGATATTAACAATATTTACATATGCATAACTCGGAAAACTGAGGCCAGATATATTACCCATGCACTGCCTTTTGGGCTTACGTGAGGGGAATACAAAGCATGGCGAGTGAACACTCTAGTGTGAACACCTATCGACTGTAGGTGTTATTAATGAAAGAATTTTTATATGCATACACCTAATACAGATAAATTGAGGCCAAATATACCGATCATGCACTTCCTTTCGGGTTAACGTGAGAAGGGTACGGAGCATGGCGAGTGAACACACCAATGTGAACACATGACTCTAGGTATTAATAAAATATATACATCTATACATAAAAAAATATTTTTATTTTTTGTTATTATATTTAGTTTTTTTATGAAGAGAGAGTTTTACAATATCATCTTGACATTACTTAACTTAAAAGATTTAAAGTGTTGTCGCCTTTACTTTAAATCAATCAGTTATTAACAAAGATTTCGTTTAGGATGTACTTAATAATTATCACCCATGAACCTTATACTAGTTGAACCATCGTTAATTGCAATCAAACTTTATTTTTATTTTTGTTAAGACAAATAAATTTTCAAAAATTTCGATTTAATAATCAAAACTTATACTTATCCTGTAGCGTTTCTTCGAAAATAAATCAAAATGCTAAAAGAAAATAATTTTGAGATTAAGAAATTTTGAGTTTTGGAAAGAAAATGAAAATTTAAAAATGCCATAAAAGTTTAAAAAAAATGAATACGAGACCCCCCCTGCACTTAATTTTGACTGTGTCCCCATAGTCAGTGTATGATATAATGAGTGTAATGGGGAAAAATATGTACATATTTACAAAAGAGAGTTAACATTTCTTATTAGATGTAGCATGGTTCATGAAGAATCATGAGCTCCTCCTCTTGATTACTTGCAATTCCAAGAAAGGTTTCATATTATGACCATTGACTTTGAAAATAGATTCATCCCTAGGGTTTTCTATTTCTATGTCACCGTGTGGAAAAACAGTTTGTACCACAAATGGTCCAGTCCATCACGATTTTAGTTTTCTAGGGAATAAGTGAAGTCTAGAGTCATATAAAAGAACTTTTTGCTTTGGTGAAAATGTTTTTCTTAGGATTGACTTATCGTGAAAAACTTTTGTTCTTTCTTTGTAAATTCTCTTTTTCATACGTGTCATTCCTAATTTCTTCTAGTTCGATGAGTTATAGTTTTCAGTTTTCACCAGCTTTTTCAAGATCAAAGTTTAAGTTCTTTATTGCCCACAATGCTTTGTGTTCGATTTCAACAAGAAAATTGCAAGCTTTTCCGTAAACTAGACAAAATGGGGACATTCCAAGGTTTGTTTTAAATGCAGTACGGTAGGCCCAAAGTTCGTCGGTCAATTTTTGGGACCAATCTTTATGATTTATATTAACCGTTTTCTTCAAGATTTTTTTTAATTGCCGATTTGAAACTTCAACTGAGCCACAAGTTTGAGGATGATATGGAGTGGATAACTTGTGGGTTATCAAGTACTTCTTCATTAAAGTTTTAAAAGATTGATTGCAAAAATGGGTTCCGTTATCACTGATTATTGTGTGAGGTGTGCCGAACTTCGAAAAGATGTTTTCTTTAAGGAATTTCAAAATAATTCAATAGTCATTTGTTTTACATGGAATGACTTCAACCCATTTCGTGATGTAATCAATAGCTAGAAGTATACACAAATTTCCGAAAGAATTGGGAAAATGTCCCATGAAGTCGATACCCTAAACATCAAAGATTTCGAGTGTAAGAATGGGGTTTAGAGGATCATGTTTCATCGAGAAATTCTTCCAAGAATTTAGCAACAATCGCAAGTTTTACAAAATTCGAATGAGTCTTTGAAAAGAGTGGGCCAACAGAAACTACACCGAAGCTCCTTTTTCGCCAGTTTTTCGAGGACTGAAATGTCCACCGCTTGATCGTGGCAAAACAAAAGAACACTCCTTCTTTCATTATCCGAGATGCAAGGTTGAATGATTTGGTTGGGATAATACTTGAAATAGTATGGATCGTTCCAATAGAAATATTTTACTTGGGACATGATTTTGCATTTGTCCTGTTTGGACCAAGATGACGGAGTTTCATTAGTGACTAAGTAGTCCATTATATCAGCATACCATGGATCAACAGAGACAGAAATAAGTTGTTCGTCGAGAAATTTTTCATTGATTGGTAAAGACGGCGGTGTGTTGGGAAGACGAAACAAGTGATCGGCTATGACATTGTCGGATCCTTTTTTGTCCTTGATTGTAAGATCAAAATCTTGTACTAAAAGGATCCAATGAATTAAGCGAGACTTAGCATCTTTTTTAGTGAAAAGATATCGAAGAGCGGAGCGGTCCATGTAAACAGTAATGTGTGACCCTATCAAGTATTTTCGAAATTTTCGAGAGCAAAAACTACCGCTAGAAGCTCTTTTCAGTAGTTGTATAGTTAAGTTGAGCATCGTTCAAAGTCATACTAGCGTAGTAGATAATGTGGAGGATCTTATTGATGCATTGTCCTAAGATAGCGCCAACTGCAACGTTCGAAGCATCATAATTTATTTCAAATGGGAGATCCCAATTCGGTGAGCATACTACAGGAGTAGGAACAAATTCGTTTTTGAGACGTTCCAAAGAAGAGATACAATCAGAGTTAAAATCGAGTGGAACGTCTTTTCCAAAAAGATTTGTAAGAGGTCGAGCAATCTTGCTAAAATCTTTCAAAAAGCGTCGATAAAATCCCATGGGTCCAAGAAAAGAGCAAATGTCTTTAACAGATTTGAAATGGGAAGATTTGCAATGACATCGATTTTTGCTTTATCTACCTCAATGCCTTTATTTGAAATGACATGTCCAAGGACTATGCCTTGAGTGACCATAAAGTGGCATTTTTCCCAATTTAGCATTAAGTGTTTATCCTTTCATCCTTTAAGAAACTATTCAAGATGGTGCAAGCATTCAAAAAAAGAGCTTCCAAAGATAGAAAAATTGTCCATAAACACTTCGAGAAAACGTTCGATCATATCAGAAAAGACGCTGACCATGCATATTTGAAATGTAGCAGGAGCATTGCAAAGGCCAAAGGGCATATGTCGATACGCAAAAGTGCCTGAGGGATACGTGAAAGTTGACTTCTCTTTATCTTCAAAAGCGATTAGAATTTGGTTATAGCCAGAATACTCATCAAGAAAGCAATAGAATTCGTGACTGGCTAAACGTTCGAGCATTTGGTCGATAAAAGGAAGAGGGAAGTGATCCATACATGTTGTGGCATTTAGTTTTCGATAGTCAATGCAAACACGCCAACCCGTTTGAGTTTGAGTTGGAATAAGTTCGTTAGAATCATTCTTGACAACGGTAAGTCCAGACTTTTTGGGTACCACATGAATTAGACTAACCCATGAACTATCATAGATTGGGTAAATGATTCCGTTATTACGAAGTTTAAGAATTTCATTAAGAGCCACATCCTTTATTTTTGGGTTAAGCCTCCATTACGCGACACGAACAGGTTTGGCATTGTCAATCAAATGGATGCGATGTTGAACAAGAGCGAGACTAATTCCCTTTATATCGGTGATCGACCATCTGCTTCCTCGTTTTTCGAAAGGATTGAAAGTAGGGAATTTATTAATTAAGAGAGAGAGTCGCAGAAATTATGGCGGGAAATGTTTCGTTATCACCTAAGTATGCGTACTTAAGGTGATCGGGAAGGGGCTTGAGGTCCAACTTCGGGAGTTGCTCGATCGAAGAACCGGGTTGAGATTCAGACTTAACTGGAAGCTATTCAAAGGGGAGCTTGAATTCAATCTTATTGGGGATTTCGTGAAACAATTTTTCATACTCGGCCCCATGTTCATCGTTAAGGTCAATCGTCTCATTGTCGAAGTGTTCGTGAATGGAACTAACTTCCAATGTTTGGTCACGAGGTTCATTCAATTGACTTTCAAGGTTGAAAATATTAAGATCCAAAGTCATGTTAAGAGGTTTTTATCGAACCTTTGCGACAATTGATTAAGGCATTTGAGTTGGCTAAGAATGGTCGGCTCAATATCAAAGGGATTTGACTTGCAGGGTTGGTCATAGGTTGTGTTTAAAGAATGATAAAATCAACGAGGAATATGAATTGCCCTACTTTAATGAGCACGTCCTTAATTTCTCCCACGGGTTTCTTAATGGAACGATCAGCGAATTGAAGTGTGACCTTTAAGGGTTTGAGCTAACCTAAGCCTAATTGTTAGTACATAGAGTACGGAATCAAATTGACACTCGCGCCTAAGTCTATTAAGCATTTGTTAATCGTCTTATCTCTAATTATGCATGAAATCGTAGGGCATCCATGATCTTTGTATTTAACGGGCATGGATTAGGACAAGACTTCACTCAAACTGGCTGCTACGAAGACTTTTTTGGGCACTTGAGTGTGTCACTTTGGGTACACAAATCGTTAATAAATTTGGCGTAAGTTGGGACTTGCTGAACGATGCCAAGAAGCGAGATGCTAACTTTCACTTGTTTAAAAAATTTCAACATCTTTTCCATTTGGTTTGTGTGTTTCTTTAGTCAAAGATGATGAGAAAATTGAACATGATACTCGGTAGGCAGGTCTACTTGAGTAGAAGAAGATTTGGATTGGAACTTGATTCAACATTTGGCTCCACATTCTGTTCAGATTATTTTGTTGTTTTAGAAGTGCTAAGAGGGGTTTTCGATAAATCGTTTGGATTAACGCTTGATTATCGATTTGTTTACTGGAACACAAAGTTGTGATAGCATTCAGCTGGGTTATGTTGCTATCTTGAACAATGTAGGCTTGATTTGAATTAGTGTTTTGATTTTTAGGATTTGGAACGGGCTGGCTTGGGAATGTGCCTCGTTCGCATTTACTTACAATCGTGGCTAATTGACTCATTTGCATTTCAGGTTTTGCAATCGATTGACTCATGTTTTGCATATACGAGGTTAACAAATTTTGCAAATTGATGCTTGATTAGAGGCTTTGAGTGGCTGCTTTAGTTAACATTTCAAGACTTTTTTCAAGCAAACTTAAACATTTATCGTCTTGGAGAGGGGGAGCAAGATTTGGTTAAAAAAATTGATTGTTGTGGTTGATTATGAGATAGTCCCGCAAAATTTGATTAAAAATGATTAGGTTGAAAGGGAGGATTCAAAGCATTATTCGAGAATGCTTGAAAATTAGGACAAACCATATTCGTGTTGGGATTGTTTTGATTCCATGCAAAGTTCGTATGATTTCTCCAACCAGAATTGTAAAATGGAGAAAATGGGTCGTTTTTGGCTTTATCGACAGCATTGATTTGTTTGACAGAAATAGGGCAGCGATCGGCTATACGATTAGGATCGTTGCATTTATAACACATGGGTTGGGAAGCTAGATTCATTTGGTTTGATGAGAAAACATAGTCGAATTTGTTAATCATTGCGTCGATTTTAGCTTCCAAAGACAAAGATGGTCCTATCGAGTGTGCGCTCGATCGTGAGTAAAATTGTTTTTCGTTCGAATGTCCTCATTGGGATAGACTTCTCCGCTAGGTTTACGGGAAATTGTCAAGCATCATCGTGATGTTTGGCAAGAAAGTTGTCTTGGCACATTGATTCGAGCATGGTTCATGAGCTGTTTTTGAGTCCATCGTATATAATTTGCAAAGCTTCCATTTTTCGAAGTTATGGTATGGACATTTTATCAAGAGTGCTTTAAATCTTTCAAAATATATTTCGAATGGTTCACCCATGAATTGATGAAAATTAACGATTTTATTTTGAATTTTAGATGTTTTTTCCAAGGGGTAGAACTTTTTTAAGAAAACTTTTACGAATTCATCCCAAGTTTTAATCGAGTTTGACAGTAAGCTGTACAACCATTTTTCAGCGTAATCCGTAAGAGAAAATGGAATTAATCGAAGTTTGATTTCATTATTAGAAAGTTGTTGAAGTTTCATGGTTGTGCCAACTTGTTCGAATTTTGTCAAATCGGTCATCATGTTCAAAATTGCCAAATTTCGGAAGCATGGCAGTATGATTCGAGTGAATTTCGAAATGGTAACCCGTAGGGGTGGGTAACGTGATGCAAGATGGAATAGAAACTCTATCGTGAAAGATTCTATCCACAAGAATTCATGGGGCATTCTCGTTCGCCATTTCAAGAGAATCATTTATTCGAGTTAAACAATTGTTGTTGAATTACGATTCCAAGTGTTCGTTATTGTATCACGAGTCCAAGTACTCATGCACAATTAAAAGTTGAGAAGAAAAGGAAGTTAGAATCGATTTTAGAGAATGAAACAAGATTAGGAAAATGAAGTGAAATATTGTTTTTGTTATTTGTTTTTAAAAGAGGAAAAATATTCACCAAGAGAAAATTTCAAAAGAGAAGTTTGGTTTTTTTTTTGGCTTTTCAAATTTTTTATATGTTTTTTTTTTATTTTCGAATTTTCTAATTTTCAAATATTTACCGAAATGGGAATTTGATTTTTGTTTTTGAATTTTCAAATTTTTTTAGTATGCTTTTGTTTTTATTGTTTTTGAAAAGATTATATATTTTTTCTTAGATTTTTGTTTTTTCAAAATAAAACTTAAGAATTTTTATTTGGATTTTTGATTTTTATTGAAAAATTTCAAAGGAAAGGATTTAAAAGGATTTTTTTTTGGATTAGAGAAAAAACGAAGTTAAGTTAAATTTACAATTTTTTTGGTTTTGGATTTTTTTTGGTTTTTTTTAAAATATGCATGAACTAATGCAACTAAATGAATGCAAAGGACTTAATTAACAATTTTCTGTCCTTAGTAGCTCCTAACCCAAAATTGTATAATCACACTTTGTCTTAAATAAACAAAAATATTTCTTAGCCAGGTAACATGTAGGAGTTATCGGTGCACCACGAATCACCATAGCAATGTAACTGAAGGTTTAAGTACCTTCAGAGGAACAACCACTATAATATTTATGAATCACCGTAATATTTATAAATGGTTATTGCTCTGCCGTAGCCTAAACACCAAGAAATAAAATTGTTCAAAGAAGACGATTGTCAAGATAGAATTAAGCCTTGATTGAGCTCGCGACTCACTTAAGTCAAATGTCTAACCTTTATTATTAATCAAATTCTACGATGAAATGCAATTTGTGGGCCAAGGAAGGTGTGACGAAATCTCTCACCTTATGTGAATTTTGATATTTCCCTTAGAAAAGAAAAAAAAGATGAAATGAATACAAGCGAAAATTTAAACGTGAATTAACAATGCAACTACAATGAAATTGGTTTTTGTTTTTTGAATTTTTTTTATATATAAATGTAAATGCAAGCGGCCAACAATGCAAATAAAAATAAAACCGGAGATGAAAGCGCGATACCTAAGCGTAGAGATTATTAGCAATTTATCTTTTTTTTTAGCGGCATTTTTTTATGCAAGCAAAGCAATGCAAGCAATTCCTCTCGGTTTTCTGCTTTGGCAACCTAAAACTAAAAACATTATATATAAAAGTTTTTTTGAAAAAAAGGATAAATCAGATTAAACAAAACAAATCAAAATAAACAAATTCTTTTTTAATTATGATTAAACTAAAAACAAATTAGACAAAAACAAATACCAAATTAAAATAAACAAACCAATTTGAACAAGTTAAACAAACCAATACTCGGCCCATTAACACAAACGAACCCGTTTCTTTAAAAAATTGTCAACGTACTATTCGATTATCGTTTTGACGCAATTTCTTTTTAAAATCCGAAAATAAAATCAAAAATTAAAACCACTTCAAAATTTTAAGAATATCGTTTTCAGGGATTTGAGGGTAGCTAGGCGTCAATTTGGATTGGCGATCTAGGTGGCGAGATGATGGTGGACAGTTGCGGACGGATTTGTGTTGGAGTTAGATTAGTCGACGTTGGCGATTTGAATTGTTCGAAGGGATTTGGTAGCGGGTTGGTGGTTGGAGAAGAAGTTTGGGGAAGATCGCGGGAGGCGATTTTAGGTCGAGGCAATTCTCAAGCTCTGGTTCTAGATGATCAACACCGGAAGTAACAGCGGAGAGGGAGGCAATTTGGTTCGTTGGTTGGGCAAGCGATGGTACAGGGAGGAAAAGTAAGTAGTTGATGATGTTGCAAAGTGATTTTTTTATGGTTGTGCATGGTGTTGCATTGATAGGGCAATGATTTGGGGGTGGCTGATATTGTTAAAATGGTTGTTGCTGTATTGGTTAGGGGTATGAACAGAGGGAGGATGTGTGCAGAGGGAAGTGATGGTGGAGAGGTAAGTGACAGGGATTGGAAGTGGTAAGCAGTATGACAGTTGTGCAGGACCGTTTGAATGGTTGGAGATATGATTGAGTTGGAAAGATGTGTGACGGTGGGAGACGTTGATGAACTACGACTGGTAGATGATCAGAATAGTGCAGGCAGCAGGTGAATTTTTAGAAGGGGATATGCCATGCAAATGGTATGTGGTGAAGAGCGGGAGCAAGATAGTTTGTATGTGGTTTGGATGTAGATGGTGGTTGCAGCGATGATATGGAATGTGATGACAATGTATAGGATGGCAGTTATAACTGGATGTATATGGCAGCAGGGAGAATTGCGCAGTGTGTTGTAGCAGTTGATCGGGATGGTGGTCAGGTAGGAACAGGAGGACGTAGGAGGAAAGTGAAATGTGCAGGAAGTATGAATATTGCAGTGTGATGATTGACAGCAGGTTTGGTCAGAGAAGTATTGGGTCTTTGTATACAGTGGATGGGTTGGCAAGTGGTTCAGGCAACAGATGTTGGTGATAAGGAAGGTATTTGATGAAATATAGGCAGTAACGTTGTCACAATGTTCAGAGTAGGGGTATTTGCAGAGTTAGGTTAGAGGAAATGAGGAAGTAGTGAAATGATTGGATGGTGTGTTAGCAGAAGGTCAGTGATGATGGAGTCTGTGTTGAGTTTGTGGTGATGTAGTGAAATGTGAAGAGGAGTAGCAGCAGAAATGTGTGGACTGCAGCAAGGCAGTGACTGTTTTGTACTGGTGATATGTGGGGAGGTTGGAGAAGTTTGAAGGCTGTGTGAGATAGTTTCTGGTGGCGATCAAGTGGCAGTATAGAGTTTCACTGTGATGGGGGAAGTTTTGTTGTGAGTGATGTATGTATACAGGCAGCAATTTGTAGTATTTTGATGTATGCAGGAGTGTTTTGGAGATGTTGAGATGTGGGTGTTGATCAGAGATGAATGTGATGATGGTTGAGAGTAATGTACAGTTTTCTGGTTCTGTGGATTGAGGCAGTGGCAAGATGAAGGTTGTGGTAGGTCGTGTGACTGGAAGTGGCGAAGCACTGTGATGGAGTTCGGTCAGGCAACTTGGTTGATGGAAATGCATTGGTGACAGAAAAGTAAGAAGAATTGCAAAACAGAGATTGTGTAAAAAAAAAAAAAAAAAATTTTGACAACTAGAAAGCAAGCAAGTGTAATTGAAATTGAAATGGAATACATTTTTTTTGTTCTACAAATGGTGTATCCTTTTTTTCTTAAATATGAAATGCAAATGCAAATGGAAAAACAACAAGCACCACAAATCAAATTGAAAACAAAAATTCACACAACACACACAACAACGATTTTTTTAAAATGCAAATTAAAACAAAATGAAAGCACACAAAACTCGAACAAAATAATTCGAAGAATAGCAATTAAAATCAAATAAAATTACCTGGCAACGGTGCCAAAAACTTGTTTGACGACTAGTTTTCTATTGGTTTAGTAATAGTCGAAAAATTTTATATAAAATTTACCGCAAGCGCATGGCATACAATGCTAGTACGTGGCGAATACCGGTCGACCCGTAGAGAATTATATAGATTTTAAAATTCTCTATTCAATGAAATTAAACCAAACTTGAGATTGTGATTAGCTAAAAATGTAAAACAAAAGGCAAGTTAAAAGTGATGTAAAATATGAGATTAGAAAACAATTTAGAGGGAAATCCACTCTCATATTTTTATAAATCAACAAACAAATAATCTTTGATCGCTATTTTTGATATTAAGTGGAATTAGTGATGTATTTATCATAAGTATGGTTTATTTATGTTATTGATAAGCATAACTTAAACCATCAAACTATAATACAACACATAAAGCCACTTACCAATTCTCATGAAAATGAAGTCAGAGCAAAAGTTATTTTAAGTATGGTCTATTTAATTTTGTATTTAGTAACAAAGATCATCAAATTTTGTTTCTACCTTAATTTCATAATCAAAAATCAATTAGTAAAACGATGATGTAAATTGTGTTTATGTTTAAATAAGAATAGCCTATTTGCAAATACAACATAGGCTATCAAATTCATTTGTATAAACTTACATCAACATTTACTTCCCATGAAGCATAAAAGAGACCATAAATCATAAGAAATGTTGAATTTACATAATATTATAGAGCTTCATTACCGTAAATTGAAGAGATTTAGTTACTCATTTGTGTTATCATATCAACACGTGTAAATTTCAACATTAAAACAAAAGCAGAGAAGGTAAGAGCTAATTAGAATAAAAGAGAAACTAAACTAGTTGCATAAAAGTAAAACTAAGCTATGAACATGTAATGAAAGAGCATGTAAGTAAAATGAACAAGAAAATAAAGTAAGAACATGAAAGAAGTAAAAGAACAAGAGGCTTAGGAAGCCATTTTTATTTCATATTTCATTTGAAACTACAACTTTCATTTTAATTTTCTAAGTAATTAAATGAGAAGAAGATTCATTATATGTACATAAGAGGACTATTTATACATGTACAAAACCCTAATTCATATTTTAGAAGGCTTCCAAAAATACCCCTTAGGAAGTGTGGCCACTAAGTCATCATTAGTTTCTAATTTATCCATCATCAAGTATGCATGAAGCATTAACCTCCATTAACTTGTACATTAGCTTCTAATTGTAGATTAATGTAAGTGGGTAGGTGGGGTCCTCCATGATGCATGAGTCATTCTTTCGTGCATGCATATTTCATGACAACTTCTTCATAATTCCCTTCAAAATTCCTATAATAAAAAAAGACAATGTGCAAATAAATATTCTCAAAATTAATTCATGAACAAAATTACTATTTTACCCCCAAATTAATGTATGAATTATTACTTGAAAGCATTTTTTAAATTTGGTTTTAACATGTAAAAATACCCAATTATGACATTTATTTAAATAAAAATAGATTAAATATGGATGTAATAATATGCACATTTACGTGCACATCAATCAGCTGAAATCAGAATACATGCAACACTACTTCATAGAAAACATGATATCTCACAAATTGTAAGTCGGAATGGCACGAAATTTGGAGGGCAAGTTGCTAACATTATGGGAAAATCCCCAGAAGGATCGCACCCTATTTGGACACCAAAATAGGGATCGGGGCTGATCCTTATTGTGGCCCCAATGGGCCTGAAAATTCTTGTGTGGCCTCGTCATGGCCTGGAGGTGTTTCTATCGAAATTTCAGCTCGATCCATGCATTTCTTCCCCTATAAATACAGCAGGCATGACGTTAGAATAACGATATTTTGGATCTTCTTTTTGCATCTCTTTATCTACGACCTTGCCTACACTCTGTTAATTTTATTCCTGGATTGCATATTTTAAATGTAAACAAACTACATTATAATAAAAAGAGTTATTCTAGAGTGGTCGTAGGCCAAAGTTAGCCGAAGCACTATAAATCTTGTCTCTTTTTACTTGCTTCCATTAATTATTTGTTTGTTCTTCATATTATATTCTCAATATTGGATACTATCTGAGATTAGTGACTGTATATTGGTGCTTTCATACAACTAAGTTTTAGTGACCATTTTTGCCACCAACATTTTGGTGCTTTCATTGAGGAAGCTAGCCCCCATGGATTTGGAGTTCGGATTTGGAATCAATTAGAGAGCTTGGATTTTGAGTAATGGAAAATCCATCAACTAGAAGAGCAAATCAGGAGAGGAGTCACCGTGGAGGGTTTCAGGAGGCTTCTTTTAAAGCTGGAGCAAATCAGACATCTATCTACATCACTAGAGATGAAATGGAAATGATGATGGACGCTATGTAGGAACTGATGTTGAAAAGCCAGGAGGTGATGATGCAAAATCTACTCCGACAGATTGAATAGTTTGGAGCTATAGGAGCTACTGGAATGTAAAACCAAGAAGTTGGAACGATAGGAACTACTTGAGCAATGGACCAAGGAGTTGAGGAAGCAAGAGTCATTGGAAATCGGAACTGGGAGCACGGAGATGGAGCTACTGGACAAAGGAATGAAATAAAGCGGCTTAGGGCAGTCCCCAGCCACCTTAGAGGGATCAGCCTCGTCCTTCTAATGGGATCGACCCCGAACCCTAAAGGCATAAGGGAATTGCCTCTGGTTCTGGTTGATTATCATACTGGAGGACATATGGTAAATCCCATGGAGCTCGGTGTGAATTGAAGTTTGGATTCTCGTTCGAAGGAATACGTTCCATAATTCCCTAGTGGACTCGGGGGGCGGCTTGGACGTGATGATAGGAGACTACCACTGGAGAACAATGACATGTTTGCAGAGATGATCAGACGAGCTATGTGTGGAGGATTGGTGAACAGGGATCTGGAGGATGTAAATAGAAGTCCATTCGCTCCTAATATCATGAATGCTAGGAATCCACCAGAATTTAAACTACCAACAGTGGAAGTTTATGATGGAAAGTCGGATCCAACTATGCATATGATGAGGTATATACCTCACATGGAAGTACCGAGGGCATCGGAAGAAGTCTTGGCATGATGCTTCCCCAGGTACTTAACGGATGTAGTTGCGCTATGGTTCAGACAGTTGGAAAGCGGTTCTATTAACAAATGGACGAAATTGGTCGAAAGATTTATGAAGCACTTTCAAGTTCACACTATAAGACCCAAGAATGTGATGACATTTACATCAGTAAAGCAATGGGTAGGAGAGTCACTCAGGAATTTCCTAACCAGGTTCAATGCGACAGTTGTTTTGGTTGATCGACTAGAGCCATTGATGGTTTTGATGGTGGTGGTGTCAGGAGTTGTAGGTAACTCAGGTTTTAAGATATCACTGATATGGGATTTACCGATGGATCTCGAGGAATTATACTATGAAGTAGAAAGGTTTCTATGACAAGAAGACATGGAAGCTGATAAAGAGGCAACATAAGTTAATATGGTATGGGGTGGAGAACCACTAGGTGAAAGCTCGGGAAAGGACAATGGTAAACGCAATATGGACAATAGCTTCAACGGATTAAAGCGACAGAGGAGAGAAACCAAATTCTCTTCTTTCTCAGAATTCAATGAAACCCTAGAACGGATATATCTGGATACCCGAGGTCGCCTTCCGTATCGAAGGCCGACAAGTAAGGAACATTTCGAACGTGAACGGACATCAGGAAAGCATTGTCTATTCCATGAGCTTGATGGGCGCAATACAAATGACTACAGGCATTTGAGGGATTCCATTGATGAACATTAAGGAATGGTTAATTACAACAATACGTAAAGACTTGGACTGTGGCGGTGGAACATGAGCAGCCACCGTCCACCTCGAATAAAAATGGCACTGAATCAATCCATCATCATCAATTTGTCACCGATTGATCGGGGGGACATGGAATTAGTAACAAACTCTGCAGTAGTTTGACTAAGTCACTTACACATGTATTAGATCGAGGACGGTCCCTAGGCATGATCTGTGATAATGATAAACTGAGTGCTTAGGTTTGTGAAATTTATTTTTTTTTCTTCTTGTTTGCTTCGAACTCTTGTTTTGCTAGTTTGATTTGAACTCTATTTTATTGGTTGTATGAACTCTTATTTTATATTTTGGAAATTGGACTTAGGAATGCTTAAATTTGATCAATGTAATAGATAACATAGGTCGCGGTAGTGGTCCTGCCCGGGGAGATGGGATCGCAAGTTACAAATCTTTTCGTCGAGCGAACACGCCAAAACGGACTCGTGCTTTATGGATTAAGTCCTTAACTGGGTATCGAGGCTAAAGAATAAAACCCAAAAGGTCGTCAGGTATGGAATATGCCTGGCAGGGGTAGGTCGCTTCGCTCGAATGCGTTGGATCAACCTACTCAGGTCGTCGAGTATGGATTGTGCTCAGCAAGGATCCAGAGAGATCAAAGTAGTTAGGTATGGACTATGCCTAGCAAGGGTAGGTTGCTTCGCTCGAACGCGATAGATCGACCTACTCAAGTTGTCGAATATGAATTGTGCTCGACAAGGATCCGGTGAGATCGAGGATTTAGATTAGAACAATAACTTGGAGAGGTCATAGGTTTGGATATCAGCTTCGAACATCAATGGATTTGGCTTTGGATGGATGCAGATTCGAATAAAACCATCCAGAGAGACTGTGGATTTGGATTGGATTATGGATTGGAAATACGACTATCAATGTATTATGGATATTGGATTTTCGAATTATAGCAATTCAAAACAAACCTTCCTATCGCAAGACATGTTTTAAGGGGAAAAGTGTTAACCCACTTGTTGCCAAGGCAGTGTACATGCAGATTTAACTCAAATAGACTTCACGATTATCAAGGCCAGTAGCCTAGAGCGACGATTGTGAGGTCCAAAAATCAAGTGCAGGCAATGATATGAAGCAAAGATCAATAGAAACCAAGAGATAGACTCACAAGAAAATTCTAAGTATAGATTAGTACCTCCCCTAGGTAGGGGATCAGAGCTTATCCCTTCCTCTAGGGGATCGGTAGATATCCTCAATTTTTGTCCCAAACTGGGTGAGACCGGTATAAAGTGACAAGAAAGGACTCATGTAACATCCCCTACTTGGAGGCCTAAAAATAACGGCTACGGATGCTACAGTCATCCATAGTTATTAATCCTCGGGAACCAAATACAGTAATGTTAGATACATTGATACATAGAAACATACACGTATAATATTTTTTAAAACATCAAACAAGTTCCACATTCCATTTCAAACCATTTCAAATTCATTACATAATTCCAATACGAGAACTACGTTCAAAGAAAAAATATTTATTACAACATACGCCAAGAGCAACATATTAAGATGCCCCCTGGATAAATAGAGTATATATAGGCAATTTAACAACTTTTCCTTTACAACAACATGACAAAATCAAAATAAAAGAGAACTCTAGATAGCTATCATGCCTCATGCACATCTCCAGGAGCTTATTCATCTAAAGAGGTACCTGAAAACCTCAACTCTCATTCTACTCAAAATCAATTGAGTACCCAAGAGTTTACGGATAAAACATAAACTTTAATTCAGAAATAAAGCCTAGTATGAATAATAATCTACCATCTCAAACTACTTAGATATCTAGTGAGGCCATGCCGTTAAGCGGAAAAGGTATTCCCCTCATTGGTATCCTAAAACCTTTATAAAATCATATATTGTGCTCCTGCATCCAAGATGGCTAAAACATCTCAAAATATTATTATAATATGCAAACAAGTAAATCAATTCTGGATTTTCCATCCCCATTCATTCTGACTAACTATCTCGTTTATATTTTCCTTGAAAATTCATAATAATCTTTCCATAACTTGAAAAATTATCAAAATAAGAACACACCTCCAAAATCATGGTTTACATAAGATATAAATTTTCCATTGCATTCAAACATCAATTTCAATCGCTTTTTCCCTAAAATCGTATAAATCCGTTTTTAACAATTTTTTTAAGTCATACAATTATAATTCATGCATATCATTATCCAAAACATCATAAAAACGAATTTCATCTCAAATCTGAAAAAATATGGTCATAAAACAAAATAGAAATGATACAGATTATTATTCACCTTGATTAGGATAAGGAGATTGGATTGAGATTGAGATTTATTTCCCCTTGCTTTAATTCCTTAGCTTTAGACTGATTTCCTCTTTTCTTTCTTTGTTAATGGCCATCTCCTCTATTAAGTTTGTGTTTGTATTTTGTGAAAATGAGGACAATGAACGTGAATGGTATAAGGAAAGAAATATATTAGGGTAAGGGGTCATGTACGGCTATTTCTTAATATAACCTTGTGTAATTTAATTAGCTTACAAACCATTCTTAAGCACATTTAATTTATTAAGCATGACATTCTAAGTATTTATTCAAATCTCAATCCCCTTATCACTTAATATTTACGATATTCTATTTATTTGTCTAATTAAATCTTCTGAATAATGTTATTAAAAATTAGGGGTGTTACATGCTCCTCTCCTTGAAGAATTTTGTCCTCGAAATTCCATAAGGACTAAATACTAAACATAGCAATCATCTATAATGACTCCTAACGACCGTACAAGTCTACCCAACAAGCATTTATCTATATAAATCGAATATAGACATACCCTCAAAGCAAATTAGGATAAATATCTCAAACCCTGTCTTCTGTCTCCCAAGTAAAGTCCTTCTCGTTGTCGCTTCACTGAAATTTCACCGACTTGACTGTGTTGTTCCTCGGTATTTTCTCATCTCTTGCTACAACTCGAACTGGTTGTCTAACAAAAGTCAAATTAAGCTCTATTATCAAATCTTCCAACCCTGTTGGATGAATAATAGTCTCTGGATCATGCACATACTTGCGAAGATGAGACACATGAAATACAATATGGACACCTACCATACTGCTCGGCAACTCTACTCTATATGTGAGCTTTCCAACAGTCTCTATAATTTGGAATGGACCAACATATCTCGGTGCCAGTTTCCCTGACCTCTCGAACTGTACGACACCCTTTATCGGTGTTACTTTAATGAAAACCTTATCTCCAACTGAGAACTCTAGGTATTTATGCCTCTTATCTGCGTAACTCTTCTGTCTAGACTGAGCTTCCTTTATCCTTTCTAGGATTAACTCAATCTTTTATGACGCCTTTCTAACCAAGTCTGGACCTAAGACCAATCTGTCTTTAGTCTCCAACCAACATGCTGGCGATTTGCATAGCCTTCCATACAAAGCTTCGAAAGACGCCATTCTTATACTAGTCTGATAACTATTATTACAGGAAAACTCAACCAAATGTAGATGAACCTCCCAAGATCCACCAAAGTCCAATACATAAGTTTTTAGTAAATTCTCGAGTACCTTATTGACTCTCTCTGTCTGCCCATCCGTCTAAGGGTGATATGCTATACTCATCTTGAGCTTAATGCCCGACACATCCTATAGACTCTTCCAGAATTTGTTGGAAAATAAAGCATATATGTCACTAACTATGCTACTAGGAATCCCATGCAGTCCGACTATGTTCTTCATAAACAACTTAGCTAAAACATGTGCCGCTCTGGTTAACTTAACTATGTGAGAAATGCGGATTACGGATCTTAAGGTTAGAATAAACAATAGAGGGGGAGGGGGTGAATAGTGCTTTAAGGAATTACTAAATCTTTTTGAGTTTTATGTTAATTTGAACAAAAATATATGCAATATTCAGATACAGATATGATCACAGAAACAAACACAAATGCAAATATAAAGTAAAAGCAATAAAGGGAAGAACACACCAGATTTTATACTGGTTCGGAGTTACCCTACATCTAGTCCTGCACACAAGTACGGATTTCCTTTCAAAAGCAATTATACAATTACACCCTCGATTTCAAGGCCACGAGGTACACCACTTCAGATTCACAATCCTCTAGGTAGAGATACTTGATTATACAGGCAACAAGTTCATCCAATTGATTTCACAAGCTACAATCACATCTTTTCTTGCTTGATTGATTTCACAGGCTACAATCACACCTTTTTTCACTTAATTGATTACAAAGAAGTCTATAACTCTGAATAGCACTGAGATCTTGTTAAAATAGTGATAGAGAATCAAACCAGAAATGATCTAGTTAGATTCAATGGTGATTTCGACAGAGTAATGATAAAAATGTATATAAAGAAATGTGGAAGAAGAAGAGGAGTGAAATCTGTGAAAATATAAATAAAAATTTGTTTAAAACTTCCCATATTTATAGTAGAACAACAGTCATATCCATTCGTGAAAGGATATGACGAATAGACACTTCTTTTGAAATTCAAATTTTTGAAATCAATTGCCACCTTATCGACAAAAGGTCCTAAGAGTTGTCGATAAGCCTATGGTATTTTTGGTGATTTGTTTTACTTTGAAAATAACTTCTATCTTGTATTAAAACTATTTTAAACTTTTATAAATATACTTAACTATAGTTAAAATACATAAATAAATATAGAGAATAATATTTTGATATATATAAAATTTTACTATAATTTTATACTTAAATCTAAGTATAAATATTAAAAGTTAAATATATTATTATTATCAAAAAATAATTTAAAACCAAGGATAATTTGATTTTGAAAATAAAGAATATTTTGAGGCTAAAAATATTTAAAACCAGGATAGATGTTTTTGATTCTTTTAAAAGGAAGATTTTGAAATCATTTTGACAACAAGATATAATTTTGTAAAAAATATTTGAATAAAAGTTAGTGGATACAAAACAATGTTCCACTAGATTTTTCGTAGGTTCCTTCCTACTTAGGATTCCTTCCCTTTAACGGGCTTGAAGTGGATTCCATTCCATGAATAAATTGGATTTTAAGATGCCGGTGCTTTTCTAGGAGTTTTAACAAAATTCCTAATTAAATTACTTATTATTGAAATCTTGAACTCTTGATAATCTTGATATTCATGAGTCTTCAATCTTGATATCTTGAATCTCTATACTGTACAGTTTTCATTCTTCGTACCTTCATGGTTATATCCTGCATATAGATATATATCTAAACTATAATGTTAGTATTTATATTTTATAATCTTATGCTAAGGTTATCGTCATCAAAACCATCTTCTCAAGGACTAACAATCTCCTCCTTTTTGATGATGACAACCTTTGTTTATAAAATATTACTTCTATCCTAATAACTCCCCCTAAAACTAATAACTCCCCCTTAATCTTTGCCTACCGATCCTATTTTATACTTCTCCCCCTTTGTCATCAACAAAAAATAACTCCAAACTATATAGCTCCCCCTTATTCTTGTACTAAAATACCTGCCTTAATATAATATTCAATGGAGTATATAATAGATAGATTAAGAAATAATTATACTGATAGATATGATAACTAATCAAAGATCATATAAATGTCAATGTGTATTTATACATATTATGTTTTGCACACCAATTATCAATCCATACCAAATAAATCAAATCAAATTAATCAAATCAAACCAAATCAATCCAAGCAATTAATTAAATCAAACAAAGCAATTAGATAAAATCAAACATTACGATGAACTTCCACCCATCCTTCTTTCCTAAATATAGGGTCTGCTTTAATGACATCCCAATTTTCATTATCATTGGTGAGAGAGACAGGAGGATGTGCTTCATTATCATCTTTTTGCAGGGAAGAAATCATCCATTGTATCGCATCGATATGCTTTTCTTGCTCCTTGATCATCTGCATTTGACTCAACTTTAGGTGTCGCTGGTTACGAAGATTGAAAGAAAGAATATTCCTGAAAGAATTAAGGGTTTCTTCAAGATTATCGATCAAATTATGAATTGGATTGGCCATATTTGAGTTTGTGAGAAGAATTAGAGATAAAGTAGATAAGAAATAATTCCGAGTGATGAATTCTGGAAGAAATAGGTAGTTATAGGTATAGAAATTCGTTTGAAATGAATAGACATAAGGTAGTTATTCAAATTTCAAATTTAAAATGAAAAGTCATTTCTGACCAGTACATGTCGGCATGGTCAAGGGGGGTTGTCGACAGGGGTCAGTCAATTTTGATGACTCACTTTGATTTTGTGAATAATTGTGTATATGTATGTATGTGTATATATATATATATATATAATATACTAACATTTATTCTGGAGATAGGATAATCTAGATAACAGAAAAGTAATTCAATTTCATTTCATAATAAAATGATACAATGATTAAACATTAAGAACTACACGAACATTCAAATCAAAATAAATTAAAATTAATACAACAAGACATGAAAAGGTAGAACTAGTTAGAGGATGACGGAGATGAAGACAGTCCAAGCTTCTTGCTGACTTTGGAGAAAAACTTGTTCATCTTGGATGATATTTTATCCAATTTCTTACTAATGGACTGTTTAAGAATCCTTTGATTCTCCACAATGATCTTTTGATTTTTGAGTAAGGTTATGTTGGTTGGATTAGGAGGATAGTCAATGCTTTCCCAAGAGGTTTCATCTTCTTCTTCTTCTTCTTCTATTTCCATTTTATCACCTTCTTCTTCTTCCTCTTCCATCTCCTCATGAGTAAAACGCTCTTCTTTTTTGGCAAGAGTCTCATAAGGTTGAAAAACAAATGGAATTTTCATAAGAGAAATGTTTGAGTGATTAAAAACCTTTCTCAAAACAAATTCTTCTCCTTTGAAATCTACTCCAAAATAGTTAAAAATCTGAGTGAGATAGATTCCATGATACAAAGTGTTTTCACCCATTTCAAGATTTTTGGGACGAAATTCATCCAAAATAACTTGCGCCCAAACTTTTGAAGTTGGATTGTTAAAACTCCTCGATCTTGTGGTCAAAGTATGTTGTAAAAGAAGATTAACAATTCTAGCTTTTGGTCCAAAGTTTCGATTTTTGAATTCAAAGTTATCATTTCCTTCAAAAATGTGATGAAATGTCTCACGATCATTTTCATCGATATTAAAACTAGAAAGATCCATTCCCATGCTCTTGCAATTGAGAATGGTACCAAAAAGATCACAATTTAAAACGATTCTAGTGCCTTTGACACTACTCCAAATTTAATATTCATTTCCATTATAAAATCCACGGTTGAGATTTGCATAGAAAATTTTAACAATATTTGGATAACAAACAAAATCATTTTGAGAAGCATCAACAAGACAAAGAACTTGGTATTTGCAAAAGGAGAACCGATTTCATAAGTAGAGAAATCTTGAAATAAAGCAGACTTCCCAGGATGGACTTTTCCATAGTTAGCATAGTTGATATGTGCTTTTATAGCCTCCGGATCATTGTAGAGTTGCTCTTTTATCTTTCTGGAAATTCTCATTGTGGAAGGGTTGCTGAAGAAGCCATTAGAGTAGAGAGTAAAGAGCTTTTGAGATAAGAGTTTGAATCTGAAAATGAGAGTGAAAAGTTGTGATAAGAGATAGTGCATGAATAGATTCTCAAAGGACATTTCTCTGGTCAAAAGGTGACTTTTCAGAGAATTGAATGAAGTGAAAAGATGGAGGGAAATTCAACATTTGAATTCAAATTTTGATTTTCAAATTTCTATACCCTTGTCGACATCTTGGTGGGGACCTTGTCGACAGGTGTCCTTGAATTTCCATGATTATTTTTCTTAAGTATTTTAATATATATATATATTTATTTATTATTTTTAATGTTTATATATATATATCTGGAATATTACTAGAATTATAGTATATTCTATAAAATATCATGATACTATAATAATAATAATAATAATAATAATAATAAAATAATAGTAGAAAGATAATAAAAATAAAAATTTTAAAATTCAAACAACACACCAATTCAAAATCAACCAATCAAACATCCAATTCTAAGCATGCAATTTCAACCAATTGTATTGTAAATGTGTACCTTTTTCTAAGTCCCTTTCTCTGAATTTTTCGGAGTCGTTAACTGTCGTGAAACACATATTTGAATTATCTGTCTTCTGATCATCATCGCTTGAAGACGAGTCTGAGTCATCTAGAGTAGCAGTAAATGCACGTTTTCGTTTCTTTACGGAACCATTGATTATAGCAAGATTTTGCCTATCTGGATGCAGACAATCTCTTTTGATATGGCTTGGTTCGTCACAGTTGAAACATTTGATATTGTTTTGCACTACATTTTGATTTTCAGAGTTCTTATAGTTGTTTCTCTTGAGATTATTCATCTTTCTGTATTTCAGGAATTTCCAAAATTTTTTGGTCATAAGAGCTATCTCTTCATCATTATCGCTGTTTGAGTCTGATCCATCGGTCAATGCATTGAACGCCATTGATTTCTTCTCATATGCTTTGCTTTCTCTTCTCTCAATCATTTGGACTTCAAATTACATTAGATTTCCAATTAATTCTTCTATCTTTAAGGTACTGATGTCATTTGCCTCTTCGATCGCAAGTGTTTTTTGATCCCATTCTGGAGTAAGAGAATTTAAGATTTTTCTGACTTGATCTTCTTTCAAAAATTCCTTTCCCAAGGATATTAGAGAATGCACAATGTTCTAAAATCTACTATACATATCCGAAATAGACTCATTCGAATTCATTTTAAATAATTGAAACTAGTTTGTGAGCATGGAAATTTTGGTCTGTTTAACTTTGCTTGTTCCTTCGTGAGTAACTTGCAAAGTTTTCCAGATTTCACATGCTGACTTATAAACTGACGCTCTATTAAATTCATTTCTATCAAGTGAACAAAACAGAATATTCATAGCTATAGAGTTATTTTGTGCAACAGGCTTTTACTCAGCAGTCCACTCTGCAAAATCAGTTGTGGGTTCAGAATATTCAGTCTGTGTGACATTCTAAGTGTCTAGTCCTATAGATTGTAAATATATTTTAATCCTACATGTCCAATATGCATAGTTACTGCCATTAAAAAGTGGTGGTCTGACAGTAGACTGACCTTCTACAAATGAACTAGTGACAGGGACAATTGAACCAGTGTTGGTAGTGTTAACAGTACCAGTGTTAGTAGCCATTTTGAAATTTTTTCAAAATTCAGATTATGAAAACTTTGAAAACCTTGCTCTGATACCAAATGTGAGAAATGCGGATTACTGATCTTAAGGCTAGAATAAACACTAGAGGGGGGGGGTGAATAGTGTTTTAAGGAATTACTAAATCTTTTTGAGTTTATGTTTATTTGAACACAAATGTATGCAATATTCAGACACAGATATGATCACAGAAACAAACACAGATGAAAATATAAAGTAAAAGCAATAAAGGAAAGAACACACCGGATTTTATACCGGTTTGGAGTTACCCTACGTCCAGTCCTGCACACAAGTACGGATTTACTTTCAAAAGCAATTGTACAATTACACCCTTAATTTCAAGGCCACGAGGTTCACCACTCCAGATTCACAATCCTCTGGGTAGAGATACTTGATTTTACGAGCAACAAGTTAACCCAATTAATTTCACAGGCTACAATCACACCTTTTCTCGTTTGATTGATTTCACAGGCTACAATCACACCTTTTCTCACTTAATTGATTGCAAAGAAGTCTATAATATGAATAGCACTGAGATCTTGTTGAGATAGTGATAGAGAATCAAACCAGAAATGATCTAGTTAGATTCAATTGTGATTTCGGTAGAGTAATGGTAAAAATGTATATAAAGAAATATGGAAGAAGAAGAGGAGTGAAATATGAATAAAAATTCGTTTAAAATTGCCCCTATTTATAGTAGAACAACAACCATGTCCATTCGTGAAAGGATATGACAAATAGACACTTCTTTTGAAATTTAAAATTTTGAAATCAACTGCCAACTTGTCGAGAAGTGGTACTAGGAGTTGTCGACAAGCCTATGGTATTTTTGGTGATTTGTTTTACTTTGAAAATAACTTCTATCTTGTATTAAAACTATTTTAAACTTTTATAAATACACTTAACTATAGTTAAAATACATAAATAAATATAAAGAATAATATTTTGATATATATAAAATTTTACTATAATTTTATATTTAAATATAAGTATAAATATTAAAAGTTAAATATATTATTATTATTAAAAAATAGTTTAAAACCTAGGATAATTTGATTTTGAAAATAAAGATTACTTTGAGGCTAAAAATATTTAAAACCAGGATAGATGTTTTTGATTCTTTTAAAAGGAAGATTTTGAAATCATTTTGAAAACAAGATATAATCTTGTAAAAAATATTTGAATAAAATTTAGTGGATACAAAACAATGTTCCACTAGATTTTTCGTAAGTTCCATCCTACTTAGGGTTCCATCCCTTTAACGGGCTCGAAGTGGATTCCATTCCACGAATAAATTGGATTTTAAGATGCCAGTGCTTTTCTAGGAGTTTTAACAAAATTCCTAATTAAATTACTTATTATTGAAATCTTGAACTTTTGATCATCTTGATACTCATGAGTCTTCAATCTTGATATCTTGAATCTCTATACTGTACAATCTTCATTGTTGGTACATGCATGGTTAAATCCAGCATATACGTATATATATCTAAACTATAATGTTAGTATTTATATTTTATAATCTTATGCTAAGGTTGTTGTCATCAAAACCATCTTCTCAGGGACTAACAAACTAGTATGAAATGGGCACTCTTGGTCAACCTGTTCACAATGACCTATATACTTTCGTTTCATCTATTTGACCTTGGTAACCTGTCTACCATGGATATCGAATTGCATTTCCAAACTGGAATCTCCAAAGGTTGAAGTAATCCACTCGGCTTCTAATGTTTGGCTTTCACTTGTTGACAGTTTGCACGCTGCCTAGCCCACAAGCCAACATCCCTCTTCATACCTTCCCAATAGAAGATTCTCTTCATATTTTGATACATCTTGGCCCCTCCAGGATGAATCGTAAACTTGGATCGATGACACTCTCTAAGAACTTCTTTTCTTAAGCCCTCAACATTCGGAACACCAAACGTCCCTTCGTTCTCAACCATCATCTTTGGTCAAGACTACAATCTTTTAAATCATCGATCTCTGATCCAACCTCAAGCCTTCTAACCTCTCAACTAATATTGGATCCTCCTTCTTCTTAGAAGCAATTCTCTCGATCTACATTGGTCGAACTTCTAAACAGGATAACATAGCGGTGTTCTGACTAGAACTAGCAGTCGATCTTAACTGCATACTACAAGTAGTCAAACTTCTAAATCCTTCCATTCTGCCAACATAGCTAACACCACATTCTGATATCTTCTGGTAAGAGCATCCGCTACCTTATTTCGTTTCCCTGGAGTATACTCTACACTAAAATCATAACCAGCCAAAAACTCCAGCCACCTTTGATGTCTCATAGTCAGCTCCTTCTGAGAGAATAAGTATCTTAAAGATTTATGATCTATGTATAGCTCAAATATGTTTCTTAAGAGATAATGCCTCCAAATCTTCAATGCGAAGATCACTGTAGCCAACTCCAAATCATGAGTAGGATATCTCACTTCATGCGGTCTAAGCTATCGTTAAGCGTAGGCAATCACTTTACTGTTCTATATCAACACAACTCCTAATCCAGTTCCACATGCATAGATATACACCACCAACCATTGGTTTCCATCTAGAACCACTAACACAGGTGCATTGGTCAACAAATGAATTAACTTAAGGAATGCTTTCTCACCTTTGTCGGACTAAACAAATTTCACCTCCTTCCTAGTTAGCTTAGTCAAAGGCGCTGCATCCGCGAGAAATCCTTAACGAATCTTCGATATTAGCCAACAAGTCCAAGAAAACTTCTAATCTCAGCTACCATCTTTGGTCTCTTCAAATTATTAACAGCTTCGATCTTATCTGGATCGATTGACAACCCTTTCTCTGAAACTATGTGACCAAGAAACTTAACCTCTTTCTTCCAAAATGACATTTGGAAAACTTCGCCTTCATCTAATGCTGCCTCAGCGTCTCAAGCTCAACTCTAAGATGATCCTCATGCTTTCTTTCATTCTTGGAGTATACCAAAATGTCGTCTATAAACACCAACACGAACATATCCAAGTACTCTTGGAATACTCGGTTCATCAGATCCATAAAGAAAGCAGGTGCATTCGTTAACCCAAATGACATTATTAACCACTCATACGAACCATACCTAGTTCGAAATGCTATCAAAAGAATACAGTCCTCTGCCACTCTTAATTAATGGAAACCTATCGCCAAATCCAACTGGGTTTGGCTCCACACAACTGATCAAATAGATTGTCTATTCTCGGTAAAGGATACTTATTCTTAATTGTCCTCTCGTTCAACTTACGATAGTCGATACACATCCTCAACGACCCATCTGGTTTCTTCATAAATACCGCGGCTGCTTCCCACTGTGAACTGCCTAGTCTAATAAAATTCCTTCTTCTAGTCCACTAGCTGTACCTTTAGTTCCTTTATCTCAATAGGTGTCATCTTGCTAGGTGTTCAACTCACAGGTCCAGCTCTGGGCACAAGATCTATTTGAAACTCAACAGCTTATTTCAGTGGGCTCAAAGATATCTGCAAACTCTCTTGCTACTCGAACCTGACTTGGCACTTCTCCTACTTCCATTGCACTTAACAAAGCACAACTATTCTGGTCAGAATTCTCCACTGAGAATATGATTCGGTTATATCTATCCGGGTGTTTTAGTGATATCTCCCCATCTTGGCAAAATATCCTAGCCTCATACTTACTTAACCAATCCATACCCAAAATGATTCTGAAATCTACGAAATCGAAAACATACAGACTGCATGTAAACTTATGACTTAACAAATCAAGTTCTAACTGGTCACATCTCATCCCCAGAGTTGCATACCCTCCTATTGGATTCGCAACTCTTAAAAAAAAGGTATCTGAGTTCCAAGCATAACCTATCAACCAAACACTAGGATATAAATGAATAAGATGCACCTGTATCATATAGTATCCTACTCGTATACTCTGAATCAAAAACGTACCTTCCATCATAGTCTTTCCTTTTTCAGCTGCTGTTGGCTTAACAGATGATTGTCCAATAGCAAAAACCTTTCCCTTATCCATCCTAATTGGTTCTGGACACTAATTCTTATAATGCCCTACTTGGTCACAAGTTAAGCACTTCACATTCTATTTATCTACAGCCTTCTTCCCCTTGCCTGACTAGCACTCATTTGCATAATGGCCCTTCTTATCATACTTATAGCAAACTAAGTCGGCCTTTGCCTTCTTGGCAACATCTCCCTTTTGGGCTCCCTTCTTCTTAAAGAACTTCCTTTTCTTTCCCTGAGAACCTTGGGATTCAACTGGCTTCTCTCTAGCACAAACAACAAGCATCTCCCCATGGCGGATTGCCATCTCCGTAACCACATTATGAGGATCATGGATATGTGTCAAGATCGCCCTTGCAAGCTCAGGTCTCAATCCCCGAATGAACCTCTCATTTCTCCTGATGTCAATGTCTATAGTTGCATGTCCATCCCGGGACAACTCATCAAACTTAGTAGTATACTCGATTACCGACATCTCTCCCTGCCCCAAATCCATAAACTTTCTTAGCAACGCTGACTTAGCAACTTCAGATAAAAACCTCTGTTCATATCTCCCTTTAAAATCTACCTAATTCAACTCCTCCTTTGGAACCCCGACAGTAACACTATTCCTGTAAAGAAGTGATGCCCCATGCAACTGCCTAAAGGCCAGCCTCCTCTTCTGCACATCATCAGAACCCAAATCAGCAAAGATTCTCTCGCAATGTAACAGCCAATCCTCAACTTCTATAGCATCCTCGGTTCTAATAAACGGTTCCACCAAGACTGATGTAATCTCTGCTCAACTTAGCATAATTATTCCCAACTAGATCCACATGATTAGCTCCTCCAACATTTCCAGCAACTCCCGCAGCAGCTGATGCTTGCATCATAATGATGAAGAACTAATACATCACCTCCATGTCTACTGATGGATTTCCAGCATCCACATTGGCATCAGCATTTTGGTTAGCATTAGCCTGCCGACCTGGGTTCCTCCTGATGGGTCGAGCATTTCCATTAGTTATGGTGCTTCCTCTACCGAGATTTTCTCTTCCGTTTCCTGCTTCTATATCTTCTTTCTCGTAGATCTGCATATGAGTCTTAGTAAGATATAGAAGAATTGTCTAAGAGAGAGGGGAATACGTACTTATATATATATATATAACAAATAAAAGTACGTTACTATAGCGTTTACCCAAACCCCGATCTTCTTTTTTGATTCATTAGAGTATGTTTGAAAAAAATTTAGGTTTAAAATTCTTTTAAGTTTCATAAACCTATGCTATGATGCCAACTTGTACCGTCCCTTACTTAGAGGCCCAAAACTTACGGCTACGGATGTTGTAGTCATCCATAATTATTAATCCTCAGCGACTAAATATGGTAATGTTAGATACAGTGATACATAGAAACACATAAGTATGGAAAAAATTTAAAACATCAAACAAGTTCCACATTCCATTTCAAAACATTTCAAATTCATTACATAATCCCAATACGAGAACCATGTTCAGAGAAAATATATTTATTACAACGTACGCCAAGAGCGACATATGAAGATTTCCCCTTGGATGATCAAAGTGTGTATATATGTAAGACATTTAACAACTTTTCCTTTATGACAACAACACAACGGAATCAAAATGAAAGAGAGCTCTAGATAGCTATCATGCCTTCTACACATCTTCGGAAGCTTATTCGTCTAAAGAGGTGCCTAAAAACCTCAACTCTCAAACTACTCAAAATCAATTGAGTACCCAAGCGTTTACGGGAAAAACATAAACTTCTAGTAAGACATAATGCCTGGTATAAATATTAATCTACCATCTCAACTATTTAGATTTCTAGTAAGACCACGCCGCTTAGTGGAACAGGGTTTCCCCTCACTAGTATCCTTAAACCTTTATAAAACCATATATTGTGCTCCTTCATCCACAATGGTTCAAACATCTCAAAATAATATGATGATATGCAAACAAGTAAATCAATTATGGATTTCCCATCCCCATTCATTCTGACTAGCTATCTCGTTTATAGTTTCTAGGGTTACTATTAACCTAATAGTTTTCGCAGGCTTACTAATAACTCGTTTAATGTTTATGGACTCTCTGTCCAGTTTCATAACTTTCATGGGATCACTAAGAACCTATTGACCCCTGCCAATATCTTTACTGTTTCATGGGTTCTTCCTGAACATATTGGTAACTCCAGTATCTTTCCTCTTATCCTAGTTTCCATGGGTTAACTAGGAACCTATTTACTTCTGTTAATATTTTAATCTGGATACAGTTTTCATGGGCTAACTATAAACCTATTGGCCCCTGCCAATATCAAATCATAGTTTTTTGGGGTAATTGTGAACCTATCTTCCTAACATCTTCCTCTATATATAGTTTCCATGGGCTTATTATGAACCTATTGGCCTATACCAATAACTTTTCCTATACAGAGTTTTTATAGGCTTACTGTGAACCTATTGGCCCCTACCAATATCTTTTTTTTAATATTTTAACATCCCACACTCTAGTCTTCCCGACCTCTTGGATGCAATTCTACTCATTCAGGAGTTAATTTAATTTATATTCATAACTAGGTTTACCTAACTAATTATTTTTCCTTTTGCCAAATTAATATTGTGGGTCCATTACAATGTGAATATATTCAAATACATATATGAACAAGCAAACATAATAATACCAATCCCTATGGTTTAATATCCTTGAAATCATTTTATATAAAACTTGGTTAATCCCTTTGACCCATTAATCAAGGAAGACTTCTTTAAAACTCCATTTCAAAACACTTTATTTATGCCATGGTTTTCTTTTAAAATGAGATTGGGTTATTTGTTCCAAAAACTAAGGCTATAGAAACCTTAAATCATTACTTTTGAAACCCCTGGATGACCTCCTTAAAAATCATAAAAAACTTCTTTTCAAAACACCACATAAAAACCTTTTGAAGCTCTTTAAATCATCTATTTCGAAACTAAAATATACCTTTCGAAAGCATCAAAACATTACTTAATAAATCTTAGAAACATAGCTTCGAAACTGATAAGAGTAACCCTTTCGAAACCATTGGGTTTACTCAAAAACATATTTTGGGTCAAAGTGAGTATATATAAAAGTATCTCTTTCGAAACCTTGAATCTTCATATAAAATTATTTGGAGAAAGCTTGATGGCATCGGCACCATCCTTTTGAAAGCTTCAAAACATATAAGTAAAACATTGAAGGTTAGCATCGAAACCCCCTTTCAAAGCCATTGCCCTTTCAAATCCATTGCCTTTGAAACCCTTAAACCCTTTCGAAAGCATTGAGGAAGTTGCTTAGTACATCTTTAAAACAAAAGCTACCGTTCGAAAGCATTGATGACTTCAATACACTCGAAAGGCAAAAGAAGGGCAGTAGGGTTTCAATTAGGTCGGAACCACCATTTTCGAAAACACTATTTTATAAACAAAGAACTCATTCGAAAGCTTATACAGCTTATACTTAAAAATGAAAGATGGCAACCTTCTTCGAAAATTATTTAGAAAACCCCTTTCGATAGCATATATTTCCACTCCTTCGAAAGCTTTAGTGAAACAAAGGCAGGCGCTAACATTTAAAACCAAAGCAAAGGTATCGACCCAATCGAAAGCAATGCTTTCGACACCATGCCTTCCGCTTTTCTCCAATCCACTTTGTACCAGTATCATTGATACCATGTGTATTGGTTTCGACATAGGTTGGTTTCGACTGGGTCGAAGTGGAAGCATTGGAGTCAAAAGGCACTTCTAAAAGAGGGGGAACTCACTTTTCTGGAGAAATCTGATTTAATGTCAATTAAAGCAAAAAATTTCTAATTTAGCTGTCCATATGTAAACATGTTATTGGTTGCCTCAACTTTTCAAATTCTTTACCAAAATAAATGCCGCTTAACTTTAGATCTACACCAAAACTAATTTAGCAAATAAGCCCTTCCATGAAGCGAAACAATTAAATCATTTACGTCCTCCTTTCAAAATAATTTACTTTTCATATAAAATCACTTTGGAAAATCCCCAAAAATTATAGAAATTCTCTTTTAATATGGTATCTAACAAATCTAATTTTCAGACCCAAATTCTTAATATAATTTCTAAAATAAATTCCTAAACCGTATTAACCATATTTTCCTTTTAAAATTCATAATAATCTTTCCATAGCTTTGAAAATTATCAAAGTTAAAACCCAACTCCAAAATCATGTTTTACATAACATATAAATTTGCCATGATATTCAAGCATTAATTTCAATCCGTTTTGCCTACAACCACATAAATCCCCCTTTTAACAATATTTTTAAAGCATACAAATTATAATTCAAGCATATCATCATCCGAAACATCATAAAATCGAATTTAGTCTTCAATCAAAAAACATATTATCATAAAACATAATAGAGATGATATAGATTATTATTCACCTTGATTACTATAAGGAGATTGGGTAGAGATTTATTTCCCCTTTCTTTAATTCCTTAGCTTTAGATCGAATTCCTCTTTTCTTTCTTTGTTAATAGTTGGCTCCTTTATTATGTTTGCGTTTGTATTTTGTGAAAATGAGAAAAATAAACGTGACTGTATAAGGAACAGAAATATATAAGGGTAAGGGGTTATGTGCGGCTATTTCCTTATATACCCTTGTGTAATTTGATTAGATTACAAACCAAGCCCATTAGTTTATTAAGCACGACCTTCTAAGTATTTATTGAGATCTCAATCCCCTTGTCACTTAATATTTACATGATTCCATTTAATTTATCTAATTAAATATCCTTAATAATGTTATTAAAAATTAGAGGTGTTTCACCCCACGAGGCTACTGTGAGAAATGCGGATTACAGATCTTAAGGCTGGAATAAAAACTAGAGGGGGGGGGGGGTGAATAGTGTTTTAAGGAATTACTAAATCTTTTTGAGTTTATGTTAATTTGAACACAAATGTATGCAATATTCAAACACAGATATGATCATAGAAACAAACACAGATGCATAAATAAAGTAAAAGCAATAAAGGAAAGAACATATCGGATTTTATACTGGTTTGGAGTTACCCTACATCCAATCCCGCACACAAGTACAGATTTCCTTTCAAAACAATTGTACAATTACACCCTCGATTTCAAGGCCATGAGGTACACCACTCTAGATTCACAATCCTCTAGGTAGAGATACTTGATTTTATGGGCAACAAGTTCACCCAATTGATTTCCTAGGCTACAATCACACCTTTTCTCGCTTGATTGATTTCACAGGCTACAATCACACATTTTCTCGCTTAATTGATTACAAAGAAGTCTATAACTCTGAATAGCACTTGAGATCTTGTTGAGATAGTGATAGAGAATCAAACCGGAAATGATCTAGTTAGATTCAATGTTGATTTCGGTAGAGTAATGGTAAAAATGTGCATAAAGAAATGTGGAAGAAGAAGAGTAGTGAAATATGAGAAAATATGAATATAACTTCGTTCAAAACTACCCCCATTTATAGTAGAACAACAACCACGTCCATTCGTGAAAGGATATGACGAATAGATACTTCTTTTGAAATTCAAATTTTCTGAAATCAACTGCCAGGGGTGCTTGAGGTTGTCGACATGCCTATGGTATTTTTGGTAATTTGCTTTTCTTTGAAAATATCTTCTATCTTGTATTAAAACTATTTTCATCTTTGTAAATATACTTAACTATAGTTAAAATACATAAGTAAATATAGAGAATAATATTTTGGTATATATATATATATAAAATTCTACCATATTTTTATATTTAAATCTAAGTATAAATATTAAAAGTTAAATTTATTATTATTATTAAAAGATAGTTTAAAACTAAGGATAATTTGATTTTTGTGATGACCCGGAATTTTGGATAATATCAATTTAATAATCTGTATTAAAAATTAAACTGATTTGATAATCTTTGTTAATAAAATTTGAATTGATTTAATAATCTTCTTTTAATAAATAGTTAATTGGTAAAATTTATCTTTTAAAGCTAATAAATATTTTCTATTTATAATGTATATATATTTGTATATATTGTAAATAGAAAAGCTTGGTTTAAATAAATAAATATAATCTTGTTTTCAAATTCTAAATATATTTGGTGATTTGGAAAATTATGATTAATTTAATATAAAACTTTTTAAAGCTATTTAAATAAATAACTATATAGTTTCAAATTATTTAAGGTAATTATTAATAGTTTAAAATAGATTTTAAGCTTAAATTTAAATAAAATTGACATAAAGGTTTGTTTTATTTCTTTTTAAAATAATTGCTTAAATAAATATGATATATTAATTCATTTAATAATAGTAATTTATAAACAATGAGATATTCTCTCTTATAAATTATTGACAAATTTGTTACTTTTAAACAATAATTATAATGTATTACTTTTATATATATAAATAGAATTTTTAATTGAATGTATTGTAATAAGTTGATTTTAAATTGGATTCTAGAATTTAATTTGAATTTGAATTAATTTTGAAATTCAAAAGATAGATGTTTTGAAATATTTGAATTTAAAGATATTTGTATAAGCTTTTATTTATAAATATAAATATTTTTTTAAAAGAAATTTATATATATATTAGATAAGTATTTATAAACTAATTAATTAACTATAAAGCTTTTATTAACATTTAAAAATAAATAAAGCTTTTTATTTAACATTTAAAATAGATAAATAACACACAAGACATGTGTTAATATATTAGGTAATCATAGTAACATGTGTTAAGTAATAAACAAGGGAATGTGACAAATGTTAAACTTTAAACAAGTGTTATTTAATTTTAGTTTTCTTTTATTAAATCAAATTTCAGCCTATATAAAGCATGCATTCTTTCTTTCGTTTCTTTTTTTAAATCTTTTTTAAAAGCTAAGAGAAAACCAAATGCTCAAAAAGCAAGCTGTACACTCCTCAAACCCTTTTCAAAAATCTGAGAAACATCTTCCTCAAACCTGTAATCCACTATCAAAATCAAAAGCTTGCAAACCATTTTCATTTTCAAATCCTGTAATTTCATTTTCAAACAAATTCAAAGCCTGTGCATTCTTCTTCTTCAACCTAGGTTTCAAACTAAAGCAAGTTAAAACATCAGCAATAAAGTATTTTCCAATTTCAGTAGCATACAACTGCAGTTCTAAAATCAAAGACGAATTCAAGCAACTCAAGTTTTTTCGAAATAAAACAGGCTCTGTTCTTCGCTTCCAAAATAGCGAGTAACATTTTTTTTAAAAAATCGCTTAAGTATCAATATGGTCGCATGTTGATCCCTGTAATAATTATGATTTATGTGAATTTAGATGAGTAAGCTTTTGTATATATATATGAATGTATGATGTGTGCATGTTTGCTAATGGTTGTAACATCTCTGTTCCCAGTTTTAAGCTTAGTTTTGATTTAAATCCTCTATCTCTTGATCTATCACTTTTATGATTTAAATAACAAACAAAACTTGTTTATTTGATCATAGAATAGGTTTAAAATTTTATTCAAGTTAAAATAAAAATACATTTGTTCTGGAAAACCATGAGAACAGTAAAGCTTGAGTTAAGTGAAAATTCAATTATCCTAATTCATTGATTTAGGATTATAAATCGAATACTTAAACTAAAACATGATTTTTAAAAATAAAATCATAATTTATATCTTGAGGATGAATGAGCAGTTCTGGTTTGACCAGAAATGGTGTTTTAGGGAAGTTCTGGTGATCTCGATGGTCTGGAAGGTTGTAATCTTCAGTGATGGTAGTGGGATGATCGGAGCGTAAAGGAAAAATATCAGGAAGGCGATCAAGGGACGGTGGCGATGGTGGTTGGTCTTTGAAGTCCGTAACCCTAGTTTGGATAGGTTGGACATTTTTGATCGGGGCGACTTCTCTCGTGGATCGAGTGCCACCATATATTGGGAATTGGAAGTTTGGGTGTTGGCGAAGGTGTTGCTGGATTTTCAGATGATCCGGTGGTCGGAGACACGAGTACGAGGTTGTTTTAGGTTTTGATGTTGTTCCAGTTTTGGGGTCTGAATGCTCGAATTCGATTTCGAGCTGCTACTAGTGATCTGATGGTTAAAGTGGGATGCGAGGATGGTTGTCGATGTGGGGAAGCCATCGTGGATGGCCGGAGTTAGTCAGAGCCACCGTGCATATGCATGGTGCATTTTTGTGTCTGGTGATCTGGGTTGAAGCAGAGAATGTACTCGAGTTTTCTCGAGTAATTCGAGTGTATTGCTCGAAGTTATGGGTTGATTGACTTGAAGTATTTGAAGTCTGGCTCGGGTCATTGTTTGATTATATGTTTTAAAACCTGACAGTGTTTTTAAATTTTAAATTGAATTTAAAATTTGAAAGCAAAGATTAAACAAGTTTTAAATCAAAGTTTTAATCTGGACTCAATTCTAATTTATATCCTAGCTTTAAGATAAATAAAGTTTTATCAAATTTAAATGTTTTTAACAACTTTAAATGTTAAAGTATATTTTTAATGATTTGAATTTAAAATGAATTTGGTATAAACTCTTTTAAATATATTTTATAAGATAAGTATTTCTTTAACATATGATTTAATTTTTTTATAATTGTTTTTAATTTTGTTAAAGTTAAATTTATATTAATTTTGAATCTTAATTTGAAATGAATTTAAAAGAAATTTAAAAGTAAATTGTTTTTAAATGTTTTGTTAATGACAATTAAGTCATTCATAAGAGAAATGTTTTATCTTTAAGCAAATTAAGATTTAATGATTTGTGATTAATTAAATTATTAAGGTAATTAAAGAATAATTAATTAATTTAATTTATTAATGATTTGGATTAATTAATTTAGTAATTAAGGGTTTTAAATTAATTAATTAAGGTTTAAGATTAATTATTTAAAGAATAATTAATTTGTAATTAAGGATCATTAATTAGACAGGTTAAGATTTTTAGTTAATGATTAGAAATTAATCAACAAAGTAATTAAGATTAATTAAGTTTATAGTTTAGCACTTAATTAATTAAATAATTAGAGATTAATTAATGGGTTATTAAAGATAAATTAATTTGTAATTAATAATGATTAATGTAAGTTTAATTACTTTAGAGAAGTAATTAAAGGATTGTAAATAGTTAATTAAGATCATTAACTTGGGATTATTAAATAATTCATTAATGTGATTAATTTAAATAATTAATTAGATTAATTAATTAAGGATAATCATTTGTGGAAATTTTTAAGTATAATTACTTAATGAAAGTAATTAAAGGAATTAATTACTCAATGTAATTAATTAAAGTAATGTGATTAATTTAAGTTAATTAATTAAGTTTAATTAATTTAAGATAATCATTGGATTATCTATTAAGTATAATTACTTAATGTAATTAATGAAGAATAATTACTTAGTGAAGTAATTAAGATGGGTAATTACTGGATGTAATTAATTGAAGTATGGAAGTAATTTGGGTTAATTACTTTATGTAATTAATTGGAGGATAATTAATTAATGGAAAAGATTTGAGATTAATTACCTTATGTAATTAATTAATAATTAATTACTTAGTATAATTAATTTAAGAATTGATTAATTAAGTTATGAAGATAGTTAAGTGATGTAATTAATTTAGGGTAATTAATTATTGGATGAGATTAATTAAGGGTGATTAATAAATATAATTAATTACTAAATGTAATTAATTAAGGAGTAATTAATTTATTTAATGAAGTAATTAAGGATAATTAATTACTGATTGTAATTAATCAAGGTTGATTAACGAATAAAAAAATTAAATAAAGTTTAATTATTAAATACGATTAATAATTAATTAAGAAGTAATTAATGGATCATTAATTAATATAATTAATGATGTAATTAAGGATTGATTAATTAAAGATAATTAATCAATAATAAGTGATTATAAAGTAATTAATTAATTGTAATTAATTAAGGATTAATGTAATTGATTATAATTAATTAATTAATGAAGGTAATTAAAGGTTAATTGCTATAAATGGTTAAGGATAATTAATTTGTGTAATTAATTAAAAGCTAATTACTTAAAGTAATTAGAGGATAATTAATCAAGGGTAATTAATTAAAGATGAATATTTAATGGGTGATTAATTAATTGATTTGTAGTCAATTAATGGTTAAGTAAGCAAGATTTATGGGATGAAAATAATTAATTTAATTTATTTTAAATTAATTAGAGATGAAATAATTCATTTAATTCATATTAAATTAATTATAGATGATGAGATTAATATATCATTGCTTATGTATAGATGAATGATGTTGATTACCTTGAATGGTTTGAGATCTCAAATATAAGATAAGTGATGCTGTGTGATATGGATGCTTTGGTTGAAGTGTGATGATAATGTGAATTATCTATTTGTGATGATAATGTAAATTATCTATTTGTGATAGTAATGTGAATTATCTATTTGTGAGATTGAATTATCTACCTGTGCGTATATAGATAATAGATTTGAATTGTTTTAACTTTAAAAAAATTTGGACCTAAAAGATGGCGTTTTGGATTTCGATGAGTCCGGGATCGGGTTTCCAGATTTGGACATCCGAAAACCACATCGATCCAAATTAACGATAGGTCCTGAATCTCAAGTGAAGATGAAGATTCAGAGTGCAAGGGTTATCGTCGTTAACTCTGAGGGTGATTCCAAAATGAGTGTAACGAGATAATGCCTTCGGTTTCTTTCGAACCCGGAGCGAACTTGTATGGATTCACTACGCCATAGATGGCCTTCTGCAACATTTTTGCAAGGTGTTGCCAGGTAAAATGTTGCGATAGCTATACAATTTTGGTCCTACTACAACGTTGAATTTTTGATTTTGCCTTAGCCATAAAAATGTGTTGCTCTAGCTAAACAAGTGTAATTGATGCAACATTTTTTTATAGTGTTGCTATAGCAGACCTTTGCATATCCTTCGCATCGATCCACGTCCATCTACCAAGGCAAATCCTACGTTGGAGAACGGGACACCTCATCAATCCGAAGAACACCCCTCCTTGATCTTTTAGAGCCGCGAAGAAAAAAGTCTCCGCAAGTAACTTTTTATTTTCATTCTTCTCTGTCGATTTCGGTTAGGGCTTCGATTTGGGGGTTCCCGATTTTGCTTCGATCCAGGCTCCGGCTCGCTCCAGTGCTCCACCGCAAGTCATCCTCCTTCGCAAATCACCCTCCACCGCAACCGCAAGTCAGACTCTTTTCCTCCACCGCTCGATGTAGTCTCCTCCTCAACTGATTCGATTGCAAGCTGGGTTTCACGAATTCAAAGCACGAAATTGATTTTGCCTGGAAGGAATTTCGAACAGAAACGTGATGTCTGGAAGCTCGAACTGGGAACGAAGAATCGCGATTCGATTTTGCCTAGAAATCGTACTAACTTCTCTAAGGTATTTTCATTCCCTACTTTTGCTGTTCCTATTTCTCCTTTTAATTTTATTTGCTATAAGGTGCTGAATTGTGAGTTATTGATTAAGTAATTCGGATATTATTTCAAAAGAAAGAATTTAAATGTTATTTAATGATTTCATTATGATTGAATAATATTCACAGTTTGTGCCTTGCCTGATTTCATGTAGGAACAGAAGCAATGTAAAAATGTTCAAAAATAAACCCAAAACCAAAGGCTTCTCCAATATGATCACCCCAAATCTTGTGTACGAATAGAAGCAATGTAAAAATGTTCACAAACCACCTGCAGCTCCACCCTAAAAGATGAACTGGGAGCTTCATGTCTTTTCGATGATCCGGGATTATACGGGAGATGAATGCTAACAAAGGATTCAGTCTCCTGAAAAACCCGCAACAGGTTGGTAATTTAATTACACGAATTTTTCAGGCTATGTGGTTTACATCTTCTTCTAGTATGGTTTATCATATATTTATGCTTGCCCATGTAAAGAGCATGACCTATACATGTATTGATTATTTATTAATTTGTAATGGTCTTTCATTTGCATTACTTATAAAGATACAAGAAGTTGCTCTATCCCTAGTCACGATGGGATGTACATTAGTCTTCATGGTATGAGTTATGAAGAAGGTATATACCACTGTTGTTGCATCATATTTAGTCGTTTTATTATCTTTTTTTTAATTAGCATTATTAACATTGTTTAACGTATATGTTTTTTCTTTTTATGTCTAATCATAGGTTCAACTGGTGGAGACATGTTACTGGACTGTACTTATCAAGCTATTACAGCAACTATGTCCTACGAGGATTTGTTGTAAGCTTATTTTAATGTTTATGAAAATCAAATTTGCTGATTACTATCATGGTTTTAAATCTAGGATTACCATGTGCTACTGCTTGGTGCTTTTGTAGGCCGGCTGTGTTTTTGAAACCCATATCTTTGGCCATGAATCATTTGTCCACTACAGCTGATACAGTAACAAAAGAAGGTTGCATGTGTAACATTGTCAAAAATGAAGGACTAGTTTACAAGTATGATACTCTGTTGTTTTCCGTCAAATATTTCCACTAAAAGTAAAGATAACTGATGAATTGAATGATAAAGTTTTATCTACTGCTATTTGATTTATTTCTCAAAACACTTGTTAAGATGATAAAAAATAGTTCTAACACACCATTTTGTTTGAAAACTTGTTATAAAACCCATCTTGTTTTTTTATTATATCACTATTGTACAATTGCACTATTGTTAAAAAATATGTATACTAACATCAAAAATCTTTACATTGCTATTCAGTTTACTATACAGTTGAGTAATAAAAAATATGTTTTTTTCTATTGTGTGTTTGCTGTGCTCAAGTGGCTTGGACTGTGGAGACTGAACCTATGATATTTTTGGTGAATGAATATAAATGTTAACACAGGTGTGTTTACAACGAATAATCCCAATTTGGTAAAATCTGAATTATAAGTTTTAACACAGGTGCATTTACATCAATCATAGATGTTGTCACTGTGGTATAAGGTCTAAATGATATTGATGAGGCATAGTTGAATAGCACAAAAATTGGGAAGATTCCTAAATTCTATGCTATTTAACTCTTGCCTTATCAATATCATAGGTAATCTGAAGATTGTGGACTTTGGTTAAGCGCCTTTACTGGGCTGGATGTGTTGCTTCACCCTACATGTGGGACTCCGGCTCATGATGTGATGGCGCAAAGGTAACCTAAATTCTCATCACGCAAAGGTAACTAATAATATTATTTAGTTATTTTCAGCAAGTAATTTCCTTTATGTTATATACCTGATTATTTCAGTAAGCAATCCAATTTGGTCTTTGAAGTATTATACTTCATAGAATTTTTTTAATTAATAAATGCTTCAACTTGGGTTTTAAATACAGAATTAGAAATAACATCTATAATTTATAAACGCTTCAACTCCAGTACATTTCTAAAACTTCTTTTGCTATATGTTGTCTCAATAAATGTTGGAATAAGAGTGTCTTGATTGCATATATGCTTAACTAACGCACTTGGTGATAAATTTAGTCAAGATTTTCCACTATAATTATTGTTCGTTAAAGAATTTCATTATTATTTGTAACAGTAGGTGACATTGTTTGATTAAGTTACATTATTGTTTGGTTGGCTGGACTTATCTGAGTGGATGAGCGACAGAACGCAAAATCTTATTAAGAAGAGGAACATCAGGAGCGGTGCTGTTATGCCATAAAGAAGCTCCTAAGGGTAAATTTTAGATAACATCAATGTAGAGGATCTAACTTCCACAATCATGTCCAGTGAGACTGATAGTCTGACTTTGGGGTAACTCACATGAATTGTGATGTGTACTGCTGTATGAATTGTTTTATGTACTATGTATTATGCTGTGTATTATGCAAGTGTTTTATGTGATATTGTACCGTGTATTATGCAAGTGTTCTATGTGATATTGTACTGTTCCATGTGCTCTTAGTGTCTCTTCAGTATAGTATTGCAGTAGCTTTAGAATAGTGTTGTAGTAGCTTCAGAATAGTGTTGCAGTAGCTTCATAATAGTGTTGCCACCGGGTTATAAATGTTGCTTAAAATAATGTTGCAATAGTCATTCAAGGTGTTGCCATAGGGATGGGCCCAGTTGGGTCGTGGGCCCCACAAGATGTGGGCCCCACAACTTCAGAAAGTTAATATTTATAACAACATTTTTGGAATGTTGCTACAGATACCTATGGGTGTTGCCATAGACCCAAATAGGGTTCTATTGCAACAATATTACTTATGTTGCCTTAGATAGTCAAAATGTTGCCTTTGAGGTCTAAGGCAACGGCAAAAATTGCATCACCCTAAAAGTGTTGCCATAGACCTATGGAAACATTTTTCGAGCCTGAGCCAACATTTTTTTTGTGTTGCAGAAGGCCATTTATGGCGTGGTGATTGAATGCTTTCAGAACATCGTCAGGTGGACGATGAGCATTCTAAGAGATGTGTTCTATAAAGGTAATCGTAGCCTCAAGCCTCATCAACCGGGAATGGCTAAAACAGGGGAGGTGCAACAAGGCTAAGTGGGTAGCACCCAAGTAGGACGAGATTTACCCATGTCTAGAAGTCCCCTTATATTCGGCTGCGTGGGGAAGTTGATTGCAACAACTACCAGGGTTGTCTTGTTCGTGACTGTCCAGTAAGGGATGGTTCCGGCCTTGTGTTGCAAGGGATTTAGGGTGGATCCTCGGTACGATGATCTAGGCCACGTACGGTGACGGGCGATACCCCAGTAGCCCTGCCATTGTATGGAGTCCAAACTCCAATAAGTGCCGTACATTTTAGTTGTGCCCAACTATGTTGGAACGTGAGAAGTAAGCATTCCAGCTATTTCTGTATTTTACTTGAAAACCCTAAACCCTATTATAATATCATTAGATTTCCTATCAAATGTTTTTGTTAGCGTAAGGTAAAAACTTACCCATGTTTATGTGTGGTGAGTCTTACGTGACGCCCTTTGTTTTCAAAGGATTTTCAAAGTTAAGCAACTTTAACATGTTACTCACACCAGTCCCATGTATGACCCGGAGTTTATCTTCTGTTTTCTTAAACTCTTGGATACTCAAATTTTTACGAGTAGCCAAGAGATTCGGGTTAGCATTGACGAATTTTGGAGGAGCAATGGAGCAGGAGGCTTCAGCGTTTGTATATATATAGAGTGTTCCGCTGGGTGTTCTTCGAGTCGTTTGTTTGAGTTGTATTTTGTGTTGTAATAACTAGAGAGGTGTTTATAACTATCTAGCATGTGATGTATTAGTTGTGTAACTCTGATAGATGTTGTATACTATGAAATATCTTAAGTGATTACTATAATTTATTCGTTCCACTGTTGAGATTCTGTTGTTGTTTCTTTCTTTTATATCTTTCTCTTTTCTATCCCTTTCTTTCTTAAAGATGATGCGTCTTTCTGTGGAGAGAAAGGCGTGTCGTCACAATTTTGAAGATAAAGATTATTTTGAGGCTAAAAGTATTTAAAATCAAGATAGATGTTTTTGATTCTTTCAAAAGGAAGGTTTTGAAATCATTTTGAAAACAAGATATAATTTTGTAAAAACATTTGAATAAAAGTTAGTGGATACAAAACAATGTTCCACTAGATTTTTCATAGGTTCCATCCTACTTAGGTTTCCATCCTTGTAACGGGCTCGAAGTGGATTCCATTCCACGAATAAATTGGATTTTAAGATGCCAGTGCTTTTCTAAGAGTTTTAACAAAATTCCTATATAAATTACTTATTATTGAAATCTTGAACTCTTGAACTCTTGATAATCTTGATACTCATGAGTCTTCAATCTTGACATCTTGAATCTTTATACTGTACAGTCTTTATTCTTGGTACCTGCATGGTTAGATCCTTCATATACATATATATCTAAACTTATAATGTTAGTATTTAAATTTTGTAATCATATTCTAAGGTTGTTGTCATCAAAACCATCATCTCAAGGACTAACAATCTCCCCCTTTTTGATGATGATAACCTTTGTTTATAAAACATTACTTCTATCCTAATAACTCCCTCTAAAACTAATAACTCCCCCTTAATCTATGCCTAACTATCCTATTTTATACTTCTCCCCCTTTATCATCAACAAAAACTAACTCCCCCTTAATCTAATACTCTATGACATTTGATTATATTGATAGTGTTGTCATAAATAATCACCACTTGATTCTAGAACTAAAACTTAGTCCTAAATTACTAACTATCCTAACTAAGAATCTATATACGATAGTACTTATAATAGTGATAAAGTGAGAAATCAAATATAAGAACATAAATTATTTATTAATTATATATTGTTTTACTTACATTTGTGTAGAGGATGAAAGTAAAAACATACAAAAATAGGAAAGAGAGAAAAGAAACCAATGTGTGTCTTTGAAAATGGAATATCTATTAACCGAACAATTTGGGTAGTGGAAACAGAAATTTCCACGTTGTTCGACTAGATTTCCATCCTTGTCAAAGCACACTTCGCCAACACAAACTACTTTGTCATCATCTTCTTCTTCCATGAAGGCTTCTTCTTCTTCTTCCTCCCTGTCCTCTTGCACTTGATCTCCTGAAGACTCTTCATCAATCAAAATCAGATTAGCGTGATTGTCCATTAGAAACTTTTGCAAATTTATAAGGATTTTGCCTTGCCGTTCTTGTTCTTTGGCCATTCTAAGTTGCACCACCTAAATTATAGTCATTAGTTGCAGTGAATCCTTCAAAGAATCCTCCATTTTCATTATCGTGCAAGCGCAGTTCGTTGAAATAGTCCAGTAGAAGGAGAAGGGAACGAAAAGGTTGAATTTTTTTTGATTTGGAAGAGGAGGCCATTGTTTAAATTTTTTCAGAAGTTAGAACAGAGAAAGACAAGAGAGAATGATCAAAATTTTTAAATAAGAAGAATACATAACCACTTATTTGAATTTTAGCGGGAAAAATTTCAAAAATAAAAAATCTTTATATGTCGATAGGGGTAGGAGGGGGTTGTCGACATGGTGCTTGATATTTTGCTATTTGATTTATTTTGATTTAATTTTTAATTATACTTTGTTATTTATATTTTATATTTTAGTTATTGAACAAATACCTAATTCGCTTCTTAATTTAGTAAATATAGATTCATTTAAGGGTTTTGTTAAGATATCAGCAATTTGGTTCTCATAATTGATATAATAGAGAGAAATTACTTCAATACTTATATTATCTCTGAGAAAATGATGTCTGATATCAATATGTTTAGTTCGAGCATGATGAGTAGTATTTTTGGATAAATTTATTGCACTAGTATTATCACAATAAATTGGTGATTTTGAGATATTTAAACCAAAATATTTTAAAGTTTGTTGCATATATATTACTTTAGAACAAGCCAAAGCAGCAGAAATATACTCTACTTTAGTTGTTGATAAAGAAACTGTGTTTTGCTTTTTACTAAACCAGAAAATCAGAGAATGCCCCAAAAAGTGACAAGTTCCACTTGTACTTTTTCAATCTGATTTATAACCAGCATAATCAGCATCACAGTAAGATATTAAGTCAAAAGAATCTTTTTTAGGATAAAATAAGCCATAATCAAAGGTGTGTTTAACATATCTTATGATACGTTTTACGGCCTTTAAGCGGGTCTCTTTAGGTTGGGATTGATATCTTGCACAGAGACAAACAAACACTATGCATGATATCAGGTCTACCAGCAGTGATATAGAGTAGCGATTCAATCATTCCTCTATATAATTTTTGATCTATATCTTTCGAGATATCTTCTTTGCTTAGGTACTCATTGGTTGCCATGGGAGTGGGTTTTCCACTTGCAGTAGTCAAACTAAAATTACGAACTAGGTCTTTAGCATATTTTTCTTGACTAATAAAGATACCATTATCTAATTGTTTTATTTATAATCCTAGAAAGAAGTTTAATTCTTCCATATGACTCATCTCAAACTCTTTTGTCATTATTTTAGAAAATTCTTTATTCATTTCAAAATTAGTTGATCCGAAAATGATATCATCTACGTAGACTTGTACTAGTTAAATATCATTTTTATTTCTTTTAATAAAAGGAGTATTAACTACTTTACCAATTTCAAAATTTGATTGTAATAAGTAAGATCTTAGTCTATCATACCAGGCTCTAGCAGCTTGTTTTCGACCATTTAGAGCTTTCTTAAGTTTGTAAACATGGTTTGGTAATTTTTCATTTTCAAAAAGTGGTGGTTGTTCAATATATACTTCCTCTTTTACAAATCCATTTAAAAAGGAACTTTCAACATCCATTTGATATAATTTGAAATTATTATGATTTGCGAAAGCAAGTAGAATCCTAATGGCTTCTAATCTTGCTACGAGAGCAAAGGTTTCATCAAAATCTATTCCTTCTTCTTGACAATAACCTTGAGCGACTAACCGGGCTTTATTTCTAACAACCTCTCCTTGTTCACTCATTTTATTTTTATTAACCCATTTAGTTCCAGTTATAATTTTATTTTCAGGTCAAGGAACAAGTTCCTAAACATCATTTCTAGTGAATTGATTTATTTCTTCTTGCATAGCCAAAATCCATGAATCATCAGTTGATGCTTCTTTTGGATTTTTGGGTTCAATAGTTGATATAAAGCTATATTGCTCATTTTGCTTAACTGATTTCTAGTTGTAACAATAGATTGCATATCTCCTTGTATATTTTCTATAAGACGATCTTTTAAAAGTTTAATCCTTTTATTAGATGATTAATTTCATTATTAGTTTCAGTTGACTCTTGATTTTGAGTAATTAAATCCTCTTCATCATTTGTATCTTCAAAATTTTTGAGATTTTCATTGAATGAAACATGCATTGTTTCTTCGATGGTGTTAGTTCTTAAATTAAACACTCCGTATGCTTTACTTCTATTAGAATATCCAATAAAAATACCGTTGTCGGATTTAGGATCAAATTTATCTAAGTTATCTTTTGTATTTAAAAGAAAATATTTACTTCCAAAAATTCTAAAATAAGATAATTTAGGTTTCTTTGAGTGAAAAAGTTCATAAGATGTCTTATCAGTTAAAGGTCTAATTAAAATTCTATTTAAAATATAACATGCGGTAGCAACTGCTTCTTCCCAAAAATACTTTGGTAATTTTCTATCTGAAAGTATAGTTCTCGCACACTCTTGAATCATCCTATTTTTACATTCTACTACTCCGTTTTGTTGTGGAGCTATTGGAAATGAAAAATTGTGAGTTATTCCCTTTTTATTGCAGAATTCCTCAAACTTTTCATTTTTAAATTCACCACCGTGATCGCTACGGATGGTTATAATTTTTAGAGAAAGTTGATTTTGAATCCTTTTTGTAAAGTTCTTAAAAAATTCAAAAGTATCACTTTTATGTTTCAAAAATATTGTCCATGTAAATATAGAATAATCATCTACAATTACAAAAACATATTTACTATGATTTATTGACAGAATTTGAGATGGACCAAATAAATCGAGATGAAGTAATTCAAGAGGTTTTGAAGTTGAAATCATATCTTTTAATTTAAAGGAACTTTTTCTAAGTTTCCTAATTGACATGCATCACATAAACTATCTACTTTAAAATTCATTTTATGGAGACCTCTTACTAGATCCTGTTTTGACAGTCTAGATAAGAGTTTGAAATTCAAATGTCCACATCTCTTATGCCAAATCCAAGGGTCACTTGTATTTGCCAAAAGACACAGGTTATCATTTGAAACTTTCGTACTAAGAATATAAATATTATTTTTCCTAATTCCCTCAAATATTATGGTTGAATTATTATCTTCAATGTGACATTTATCTTTTTCAAATCTAATTTTATATCCTTTACCGCAAAGTTGAGTAATACTTAGCAGATTATGTTTTAGATTCTTAACTAGCAAAACTTTAGTAATAATAGGAGTTTCATAGTTACTGACTTTGCCGAGTCATGTGTCTAGAGCAAAGTTAACCAGTCCTCTGTCTTTGTATATTATATCATTAAGCATATCTGGATTGTCAGTCATGTGTCTAGAGCATCCACTATCGAGTATCCATTTATTCTTTTTGATATGCACAATTTTTCCATTGTGGATTGATTCCTAAACACCCATAAAGCATGTTTCCTACACATCATACAATTTTGGTAGACAACTTGAATTTGAATATTGATTATATGCAGACTCAAGAGACAATGATGATCTGAATATTTCTAAACTAGTATTAACAAGTTTCTTAAACATAGCCATTTAAAAAAAAAATTCAAAAATCATATTATGAAACTTTGAAAACCTTACTTTGATGCCAAATGTGAGAAGTGCGGATTACAGATCTTAAGGCTAGAATAAACACTAGAGGGGGGGGGGGTTGAATAGTGTTTTAAGGAATTACTAAATCTTTTTGAGTTTATGTTAATTTGAACACAAATGTATGCAATATTCAGACACAGATATGATCACAGAAACAAACACAGATGCTCAAAGTAAAAGCAATAAAGGATAGAACACACCGGATTTTATATTGGTTCGAAGTTATTCTACATCTAGTCCTGCACACAAGTACGAATTTCCTTTCAAAAGCAATTGTACAATTATACCCTCGATTTCAAGGCCACGAGGTACACCACTCCAGATTCACAATCCTTTGGATAGAGATACTTGATTATACGGGCAATAAGTTCACCCAATTGATTTCCTAGGCTACAATCACACCTTTTATCGCTTGATTGATTTCACAGGCTACAATCACACCTTTTCTCGCTTAATTGATTACAAAGGAGTCTATAACTCTGAATAGCACTTGAGATCTTGTTGAAATAGTGATAGAGAATCAAACAAGAAATGATCTTGTTAGATTCAATGTTGATTACGATAGAGTAATGGTAAAAATGTGTATAAAGAAATGTGGAAGAAGATGAGGAGTGAAATCTGAGAAAATATGAATATAAATTCGTTCAAAACTACCCTTATATATAGTAGAACAACAACCATGTCCATTCGTGAAAAGATATAACGAATAGACACTTTTTTGAAATTCAAAATTTTGAAATCAACTGCCACCTTGCCGACAAGGGGTACTTGAGGTTGTCGACATGCCTAAGGTATTTTTGGTAATTTGCTTTTCTTTGAAAATAACTTCTATCTTGTATTAAAACTATTTTAATCTTTATAAATATACTTAACTATAGTTAAAATACATAAGTAAATATAAAGAATAATATTTTTATATATATATATAAAATTTTACTATAATTTTATATTTAAATCTAAGTATAAATATTAAAAGTTAAATATATCATTACTATTAAAAGATAGTTTAAAACTAAGGATAAATTGATTTTAAAGATAAAGATTATTTTGAGGCTAAAAGTATTTAAAATCAGGATAGATGTTTTTGATTCTTTTAAAAGGAAGGTTTTGAAATCATTTCGAAAACCAGATGTAATTTTGTATAAACATTTGAATAAAAATTAGTGGCAAAACAATGTTCCACTAGATTTTTCGTAGGTTCCATCCTACGTAGGGTTCCATCTCTTTAACGGGCTCGAAGTGGATTCCATTCCACGAATAAATTGGATTTTAAGATGATAGTGCGTTTCTAGGAGTTTTAACAAAATTCCTAAATAAATTACTTATTATTGAAATCTTGAACTCTTGATAATCTTGATACTCATGAGCCTTCAATTTTAATATCTTCAATCTTTATACTGTACAGTCTTCATTCTTGGTACCTACATGGTTAGATCATGCATATACATATATATCTAAACTTATAATGTTAGTATTTATATTTTATAATCTTATTCTAAGGCTATTGTCATCAAAACTATCATCTCAACGACTAACAACTACATTTCAAATCTGAAGTTGTTTGAAGTTTGTATGCTCAAGTTATGGGAAAATTACTTCACCTAAGAAAGGGATCGACATAGAAGGGATCGTATAAAAAAGGGTCGGCATATTTCAGCCAAGCAAGTACAACTCAATGGAAAACGAAAAATATCTCAAAATCCATAAGTCCAATGAATACGAAATTTTGTGATCAAAATGTAGGGACCTTATGAAGCCTACCTTAGGGACCGCACCTCAAACGGATGAAAAAAAGAGGGATCAACACTCTTCCCTCCATAGGGATCGGCTAGAATCAGGAGATAACTCACATTGCACCAAAGATCGAGCAATAACTCGAGTTTTACTAATCCAATTGGCATAAAACATGGAGGATAAACATAATACAACATGGAGAAGCTCCACTAGGGATCGCACATCATTTAAAGGAGTTTGGAGGGACGACCCTTATCCCAATTCAGGATTGGTTTAATTGGATTTGCAGCAATGATCGGTCAATATCTCAACATCTACACATCCAATTGACATGAAACTTAGAGCACAATCTTACCATAACACGTAGAACACCCCATAGGAATTGTACATAAAATAGGATATTTTGGAGGTATCAACCTCTAACCCTCCTAAAGGGATTGGTTGAAATTAGAATATATGCAACACCACTTCACGAAAAATGCGATATCTCACAAACCGTAAGTCATAATGGCACAAAATTTGAAGGGAAAGTAGCTAACATTATGAGGAAACCCCCAAAGGGATCTCACCACATTTGGACACCAAAATAAGGATCAAGGTCGATCCTTATTGTGGGCTCCAATGGGCCTGAAAATTCTTGTGTGGCCTCATCATGGCTTGGAGGTTCTTCTGGCGAAATTTCAGCACGATCCGTGCATGTCCTTCCATATAAATATAGCAGGCATGATGTTAGAAAAGGGATCTTTTGGATCTTCTTTCTTCATCTCTTAATCTACAACCTAGGCTACACTCTGCCTATTCTATTCTTGGATTTCGGATTATATCTGTAAACAAACTACTGTATAATAGAAAGGATTGTTCTGGAGGAGACGTAGGCCGGAGTTAGCCAAACTAAAATAAATCTTGTCTCTTTTTACTTGCTTACATTTTTATTTTGTTTGTTCTTCATACTACATTGTCTACAGTAGATACTATCTAAGATCTATGACTGGTATTGATGCTTTTACACAACTGGGTGTTGGTGGTCATTTTTAGCCACCAACAACACCCGTTTTCAATACCCACATTTAAAATTAAAATATTTTAAATAAAATAAAATTTCTGATTTTCAATTTAAAAATCCTTTCCATCAAGAATATGGGGACTAACACTGGGCTGACTCTCGCTATATTTGCAACTAAGGATCGACATTTGTGCTAGTAACACAATTTGGTACCACTTGTAGGATCGAATTAACCCTGGGGGGAATATGTTTTATAATAAATTCACAAAATAATAAAAATTCCAGCATAGATAATAACATAGTAAATGTGAAATTAAAAGCAACACATAAGTTTACCTATTTTTGGCAAAACATGCCTACTTCTGCTCCCAAGGTTTCTAATAGTAATTAAACAATCGATGCTTACAGAATCTGTAAACTCGCGACCCTCGCTAACCTGGTTGTTCTAATCCTACGCTCAAAACCCTACCACAACTCAAATCTTGAGTTGCGAATTCCTAAATTATGCCAGTAGTTCGATACTAGTTAAACTAGAGTTTTAAAAGGAAAATAAATAATAATAAAATGAAACACTAAAACTAATTGGTCTAAATCAATTCATTTACAAATAAATAAAACGAGGCCCCAAAAAATTATCTCCCCTTTCATTATTCAGCCATCTTCTTCTTTTTAGTCTGTTTTCCTTTTCTTCTTTACAATATGAAATTAGGGTTTCCTAACTGAAAGCTGCCACCTAAAATTGTGATTCTGAATTACTCTCCTTCTTCTCTGATGCTTGGATTTTCAATTAGTGGTGATTGGATATTACAGTAGCTTTCGTCATCGAGTGTATCTAAGTTTGATTATTCGACATGATTTTTTCCCTTTTTGATTTTTATTATTCTCAACAATTTTTTAATACCAATGATGAAATTGGATTTATATAGGGATCGAATCCCTATATTTCTGTTTGAGTATTTTTCTTTGAATTTTTCAATTGCTTTCTTTTTACGTTCGATTTCTAATCGAATAATTATAAGATGCTTGACTTTTTCAATGCTTTGATATATATATATACAACACACGAAAATTCTAAGACTCACACACAAATATATATATATATATATATATAATTTGACCCTTGTATTGCATTTTTGATTTTGCCTTGCTTGTTAATTTCACCACTTCGGTTGAATTTCTGTTACTTGCTACTTTACACTCGAACTTGCCACCTTTACACTCGAACTTGCCGTCCGTTTTTTGTTTACACCAACTTATCCGATTATTTGTAAGTATAATTTAGTATTGTCTTGCTTATAGAGATACTTATTATTTGTATGGATATGTAGTTTTGTTGTTGTATGGATGTGGTTATATGATGTTGAATGCCTTGTTGTATTCTCTGAGTTGTATTGTTCATCTCTGAACTGCTTGCAATCTGCCTTGACTTGTATGAACCCTTGTACGTACCATTACGTACTGCCCTTATGTATGCGCTAATCTATTCTTATACACCTCCTTGCCTTGTATTAATGCCTAAAACTGTTGTGTCAAGAATATGCTTGTGTGTCACCATTCTTTCTTTTGCTGCCTTCTTGCATCGCTTTGATGCATGTTGAACTGTTTGAATCTGGTTTTGTAAGTTTGATTGTCTTGCTTACATTTTTCTTGCCCTACCTTATGCACGGTCTATTAATATGGTACTTGCACTTATATATGTTTATATGCACATTGACATTTTCTTGCCTTCCCTTGTGCTTGTGTGGTGTTGCACCATTTAACTCCTTTTATGTGCATGAATCTTGATAGCCTGGTGTATACGGTTTGTTCTTTTGTGCATTTCCTCTGATTTTTGCCTACACCTGTGTACATTGTTGGATGTTGTAGCATCATTGTGAATTACTTTGCTGCACCTATGTGCATGCTTATATGATCTGAAACCATGTGTATGTTGCATAAGTGTGCTTTCTGAATTTGAACTAAAATATACACTTGAGTTGAGAATGAGCTTTCTTAGGCTTGACCTTGTGTATGCTCTTGTGTTGAGTTCGAGCTTGCTTGGGTTTGACATTGTGTGCACTTCTACTTACACTATGTTGAGCTTTTGGGCTTGACCTTTGCATTTGTCTCAGAAATTGAATTTATGCAAATGGCTTTTGTGTATGTGCATGACCTTATGACATGTACAGTGATACACTGTGCATGTCATATGTTGCTCGTGCACATTTATTTTTAGTTCCAATTTAAAATATGAAAATAAACAACCCAATCAACTAAGGAAATATCATATTTAATTATATTCCTATTTTTGCAATATTGGATATTTTCTTTTTGTTTTTTTTACTGCGTTGTTTATTTAACAGGCACAGTAGAAGACTGGGCATAAACTGGAGCAAGAAGATAGCAAATCGAATACAAGTGAGTGAGTGATTTCATTAGAGAGAGAAATATTATTGTATATATATGGGTGTAAAATAGTGTTGTATAAAAGTGTAAAATATAGTGGAAGCTATGTAATAAGTGTGTACTATTTGGTAATGTAATGAAATAAAATATTTGTTCGAATGAAGTTTTGCATAAAATATCCGTCTAATTGATTTACCAATTTGTTTATTTCATTCTATGGTATTGCAATAGTACTATAACAAACACATTTAATATATATATATATATATATATATATATGTATATTATCATCAAACAAAAAACATAAACTGTTATGTTTTACAGTTAGAACAACAAATTTTTATAAATTGGCCTCTTCTTTAGACAAGGATGAAACAACTCTAAGAATCAAAAATGACATATATAAGATTTAGGTTTACCTTTAGATTTCTTCTCTGACATTGTTAAGCGAGTTTAAAAGATTGATTTAGAAGCTTGAACTACATTGATTGAGGGGCTCAGAGACTATTGTGATGTTTGATAAAGAATGTAAAATAATAAAAGATAATGTGGTAAAATTTTGGTGTAATTTTCAGATTTAGTTTAAATTTTAATGGTTTAATGTATACTTGGTGAAATCCAGAAATCTTTTTGGTGTATTCAACAACCTTAAAATCAAATGTTACAGTGTCTATGAATGGAGGCGTTAATTCAAGAAATCTCTCCTAAATTAGCTTTGTGAAAGATGAATTCTACACAACTGGTAAGGTATGAATTTTACATCATGACCCTATCGATGAGTTATGAAACTCGACTAAAATGGGAATTGGTGGATCATAAATTGATTAATGATAAACTAGAGATGTTCTAGTTACGATAGAAACTATGTATCACTACTTGACATGAATGTTCAAACAGGATTGTGACCATATGGAACTTCATATCTTGAGTAGGCATGTTTATTTTTCCTATTTTATCAATTTTCCAGCATTTTCCTTCCAAATATTTTTGAGATTATTAATTTTCATGTTTTTCCATCAAAAATAATTTGAAAGGAATTCCTTCCGATGGATGATGAAAATCCACAAAAATTGCCACTATTTTCGTGGGACCTCAATCCGTCTGAATGCCTTCTCACTGGAAACAAAAAAATGGGGACTGATTCAAATTACTTTTCATCTTTATTGACATTTAATTAAGCTAGGGCCATATAAATGAAATGTGATTTCCTGTACTTGACTCTTAAACATAATTCATCAGTAACAACCAATTCACATATAAGAAACCTAACCCATATTCCACTTTCCTCTCATCTTCGAATTGTAGAAAATCCCTAGTAACCTTCGACCTCTCTTTTAGTTTCAATTAATAAATTCTCTCTCAGGTACTCAAAGCGCTTAAATTTTTTTTTCTTCTTTCTTTCATTTTCTTGATTTCACGAAGTTAAAGCTAATTTGTTTAGATTTTTAGTATGAAAAACATGATATTTTGAATTTCATTAGTAGTTTTTGGTTGATTTACAAAGTTACAATAGGGTTGGGTATTGTTTTAGTTGATTTAACAGTTTGAGTTCGATATAATTTATATATTCCATCATATAAAACCAAGTACCTTTTGAGTGAAACTGAAAAATTCGGGTTTGATATGGCTGCTATAGCTTTTAATGCGGATGAGAAATTGGAGATGGGACCAATTATGATGAGTTACATTAACCATATTATGTTAGGTATTTAGTGCACCTATATTCATCTGGTTTACTATTAGTTGCACCTAAAATTGAGCTAAACTTGCTCTTTTAAGTAGCTATATGAGACCTATAGTCCTATATATAACCATTAATATATTGGTTTTATTTGCTACACATTCAGCCCTCTTCCCTCTTGTATTTTTTAGTATTACTTTTTGAGGAAGGTTCCTCAAGTGACATAATAAATCAATTAGTACATATTTGATTTATTAAAATATATTATTTTAATCATAATTATTACTATTAATTGTAGGTTACATTGTTATTATTCCTTTCTTGATGATTCCACATATGTATATTATAGCGAGTCAACTAATGGCCAATTGATTGCATACAATGCTTTTCCTTCTTATTCCAGTAATATAATTTATTTTTCCTTTTCTCTCTTGCTAAATTCCATAATGAAATTTCATCTTCACCATTTATGCCATAATTCTATATTATTTTTTGCTTAATGTATTAGGTTAACATTAAAAGGAAATCTGAGTTTGTGATATAAATGAGACATTTACGATAAAGATGCTAGATTCAAAGCTTCAACACTTTTGAAAACATGATGTATGTTTTCAGAATAATGAAGATAAAAATATATTATAGATTCTAAATGTTCATAGATATGCATTTGTACTTCATATAATATCATATAAGATCTTTTGCTTGAACAAATATATTCTCAAGTTGATAGCATCTATGAATGTAACAATTTTTGGTTATTATCAATTGTCTTATGCATTGGTATCTAAGCCATGTGCTTTGATTTATCTTATGTATCTAATCTATATTAATGTAATATAGAAAAACCATTAGAAAATTTTCAATAACAAAGCATGCTTCTTCACACTATTTTACATGTAAATTTCCAAAAGTATAAATGGCAGATAAGCTAACCTTATGATTAAACGAAAGTGTAACAGCACCCTAAGTACTGCGGTTATTGATCTCATTCATACAAGCTTACAATAAATGTCCACTTACAAAATTTAGAAAACATAAGCAGCAAAATCTATACTAAATTAAATCATGATGTGCACGTAAATGTGCATATTTTTACCACCATATTTATTCTATTTAAATTAAATAAATGATCATATTGGGTATTTTAACTTGTTTTAACCAAAATTCATATTAATTCCAAATTTTCACATATTCATCTTCATATAGGGGCAAAACGGTCATTTAAGTGCATATATTTCTTTGAGAAAAATTAATTGAAAATTTGTATATATTTTTGTAGGAAATTGATCTTAAATAGAAGTGGTTTCATGAAGATATGCATGCACAAAATTAATACAAAGGAATGAAGATGGAAATAATTCAAAGTGAAGAACATGGAGGACCCCACCTACCCACCTACCTTAATGTACAAATTAAAGGCTAATGCACATGCTTTTGGACTTAATGGTTTCATGTACACTTAATGGGGGATTAAGACATGTTAATGGTTACTTGGCATCCACACTTCCTAAGGGGCATTTTGGGTATTCCCCAAAAATATGAATTAGGGTTTCATACATGTATAAATACCCATATGTTTCATGTAACATGATCTCTTCTCTTAGTCTCTCTTAGGCCTCCTTCTCTTTAGTTTAGTTTAGATCAAATAAAAGAAAGCTCTCTTTCTCTTTTAATGGCTACTTAGCCAATTTTTATTTCTTGTAATCTTTTTTATTTTATGCAATTTAATACATGCTCTTTCCTTTTCATGTTCATTTACTTTCATGTTGTAGTGTAGGTTTCTCTTATTTCATGCAAGTAGATTAGTTTTGTTTCTTTGCTTTGCTCTCTTTTTCTTTCTTGTTCGCTTTCATGTTGCTTTCTACATTTGTTGATTTGATAACAAATATGAGAGCTTAATCCCTACAATTTAGGGGTAATGAAGCTCTCTAGTATGTAGATGCAACATTTTGATGTTTATGCTCTCTTTTTGTGCTTTAATGGAAACACTTGAAGTGGTTTAATGATGTTGTTTAGCTTTGAATTTGATAGTCTATGTTGTTCATAACAAATAGGCTATGCTTAAACAAACATAACACAAATTGCCACTTCATCTAAATATGATTATGGCAAAGAAGTGAATGTTGAAATTGAAATTTGATAGCCTATATTTCTAAACAATAGTTAATAGGCTATGCTTAAAATATATTTTTATTTCAACTTTGTTGTCATATTTCATGAGAGTTAAATGTGTATTAGTGGTTGTGTTATAGTTTGATGGTTTATAATGAGCTAATTAATAGCACAAATATACCATACTTATGATAAGCACATCAACTAATTCACTAATGACAAGAAAAGAGAGATCATAACTTCATTTTGTTGATTTATATGATCTAAAGAGTGGATTTATCTCTAAATTGTCTTAACACTCTCATATTTTTATCTATTTTCTTTTCTCATTTTTTTACATTTTTTTAGTTAATCACTCTTTCAACTTCGGTTAATTTGATTGAATAGAATTTTAAAATCATCAATTCCCTGTGGATCGACCCGTATTCGCCACGTACTACGATAGTACGCCGTGCGCTTGCGGTTATTTTAAATTTCAATTCGTTCGACGGTTTTCTAAACCGATAGAATTTCCGTCGACGAAAAAATCACTGGGTTAAACTAGTGGGTTCACCACTTTACTCGAGAAATAGATCAAATTAATGTGCTTATTCTTCCTTCCATTTCCAGGGTATAGCAAATAGTTAGGAATGCTCATTTGCAAGGCTAAAAGTTCAATCCTCACCAAGCACATATCTCTATGATATACAGAGTATGTTTATCATATAGATTATTCATTCATAAAGTTAGTAAATTGTAGATGAGGTATTTATTTGTTTTCTGGTCCGTAAATCAATATAAGGTTACTGAGAAATATCATAAAGATTCCCAAAGAAGATAATTACATAAATTCTTTATAGAGTTATTATTCTACTTAAATGACATTTTGTGTTAAATGATATGTTGAATTTATCCAATCTTAAAATTTTGAATTTGAAAAGCTTTTGTAACTAAAGTTAAAATATTTTGGTTTGATAGAAAAATAAACAAACTACCTTACTACTTCTATTTAATGATGATCACCGTGTTCATTCAAATAAAATTGAGCATGACTATGAGATGCCTTCTCGATTTCAAATACCCCACCCTTAGCATGCTTATATTTTATAGTAGTTGCACATATGTTGGGCCTACAATAGTTAATTATTTTTTTAATTGGTTTCATTGATTATGAAGTACCTATATTTTGATGAAGAACAATGTACATAATGACAATGCATTCTGTTTAGAAGTTGATATCGTCAACCTGGTTATGTGATTAAAGATATGGGTTTAGGCTATTGAATAAGTTGATGTGATTTAACTATATTCAAATCATTTCACTTGCAAAATATTGACATATATTGGGAAATTAATGCAATGATAGGTAGAAAATACACACTAACAATAGTAATTTCTATTTGATGTAGGTTTCCTATAGGGTATACTAAATCAAGTGTGGCAAAAGAAGCAGGCAAAACACAGTCTAACATGCAAAGTCAAACTGAAATTCATTATAATAAACCATCAAAGCAAACAAAATCAATTGTATGGAACCACAAGACAAAGAGTTTTAGGAAGAAGGACAATGGGGAAATGAAGGCGATTGTAATATGCAAGTACTACAAAATGGAGCACATAGTCGATTCTAGGCAAGGGATAAATGACTTATGGTATCATTCGTTTTTATTTATGTCCAGAATCTCCTATATATAAAATAAAAGATGTGGACAACGGTCAACCTCTAAATGGGTTGGATGGGTCTTTTTTTACACATTCTTTTAATCAAAATAGATGTACATTTGCTTTGGCAAAATTATTATTAAGAATGAGATATCATTTAGGAAGGTAGAAAGTGAAGGATTTAGAGAATTATTTTTCGAACTTCCATAAAGATTTATAGTACCTGATAGAAAAAAATATGCGTTAAATATTTGGGATTTGTTTATAGTAGAAAATACTAAGTTAAAAAGTGTAATTGGAGATCAACAGATTAATATAACCACCGATACTTAGACTTCCATTGAGATAATTAATCATATGGTATTTACTACACGTTTTATCGATAGTGACTGGATAACATAAGGGAATTATAAAATTTACAAAGATTAATAGTCATAAGTGTAATTAGAGAATTGTTTGAATGAATAGGGGCATAGAATTTTACCTTTACAATTGATAACGCTAGCGGTAATCATACAACAATTAGTTATATAAAGAGTGTTAGGTGTGGCTTGTATTTAAGAGTGTGTGGGTCAGACGATAAGTCCAAATATGGCGCATAACGTAGTATATATATCGGATTAATGGCACATAACAATGGGAATTCCTATAGTTACAAGCAAGTGTTGCTAAGACCATGTATGTGCCCATTCCAGAAGGCGATCAAAGGGATGTTCAATCGGAACACCGGTGCATCAGAAGCTTCATTAGGTGGTGCCATTACAGAATATTGAAGCATGCATTTACGTGGATGCGTTGGAGTGCCGAAACATAACATGGTATCAGAGCCGATGGTTCAAAGGACCATTAAATGATGCGAGAGTGACCATAACAAGGACTCTTTGAGACTTGGATATATGTAATTAGCCTAACACCACTGTTATATACATAGCCTACACCATTGCATTAAGAACTGATGCTCCAAGATGGCTTGAGTGGAAAGTACTCGCTTTAAGGTGAAGATTTGGTAACTCAGCCTTGTCCAACTACATAAGAAGTGAGAAAAAAGCAGCCTGATCCCACTATAGAACTTCTTCAATATGCTCCAAATGAAGGTTACAGAAAATGCTCACCAATGTAGAGAATTGTTAGATATGGCTCGCATTTGAGAGTACATAGGTTGAATGGTAAGTCCTACATCGCAAAAGATATGGCCCATAACGTGGTATATATATAGGATTGGTGGCACATAACATTGAGAATCCCTTTTGTTATAAGTAAGTGTTTCCAAGACCATGTATGTGCCCGTTCTGGAAGGCGAGGAAAGGGATATTCAATTGGGACGCTGTCATATCGGAAGCTTCATTAGGTGGCGCCATTATGGGACAATGAAGCACGCGTTTGTGGGGACATGTTAGAGCGCTAAAACACAACAAAGCGAAGATTAGAATATTCTAATTCTTTATTTCTTAATGGAAGATATTCACACTCGATATGCGTGTGTCATTTTTATATCTAATTGTTAAAGATGGACTAAAGTATTGTTGTGAAGCCATTGAAAGCATTAGAAATTAAGTATATTCACTCCTCTCCTTTGAGATTGGACATGTTTAGATCTTACTCTCACTCTAACTTGATAAAATATGATAAATGATAAATGGCTGTTTTTCCACTTCATTGTCCTACAAGATAGAATGTAATATTCAAAATGCTTCATATTGCTTACAAATTTCAAAAAGTATTTGATAGAATGAGTATAGAAGATGAACTAATTAGAGCTTACTTTAACGAGACGATTAAACATAAAAAGGAAATTTTAGTGAACAGAACTAATTTTAGTTAAACTAGGGTTAGGTATGGAAAATTACTGTACCATTCGAAGCATTTTCGGTTTCTTCCGACTGTTGATGGAATGGTGTAGTTTATTCTGAATTCCATTCCATCAACATCGAAATTTTGATTGATAGAAATCAGATAACTCGGAATGGAACACATAATTCCTTTTTCCAATCAAAGAATTTTATAATATAAAATTTTCTTCAAATTCTAACTATGAACAAAACATGATATAGAATGTTAGCACCAAAATTGGTCACTAACACTCAAGAAAAAATTTGTGTAGAGAGATTAATGAAGACACTAAATTAAAATAGAGGAATGTATGCAAAACTAACTATAGAAACAAGAACACCAGAATTATAATGGTTCGGCGTAACTGCCTACGTCCACTATTAGTGTAATCTTTATTGCTTTTCTCAATGACTTGAATATAGATACAATCTGTAAACCAATAACTCGAATACAAGCTTGAACTGAAAGAAGCAAATGCCAAAAATGGCAGAGTATCCCTGGAGCTCTCGAAAAAAGGTCCCTTTTCACTGCACACCTGCCCCTCTATTTATAGACGAAAACGGCTGGTTCACCTGCGTGGGCCCATGACCAAGATGACCCGGCCCAAATACGGTAATCTCAGGTTGGCCGGTCTAGGCATGCCGAATGACTCTCGACCGGTCGAGAAATGCCTAACCAGTGTAGTTTATTGGTGGACGTCTAACAAATGACTCGAAGCAAGATTTCACAGGACCGGGACGTAGTGAGTCTCGAAGCAGAACAACGCCGAACTCCTCACTTCGCCGTTGACTTCAAGAGTGGGCTATCTCCCTCACCTTGCACCAAACCACTTTGCCTCCCCAAACTGGCCGAGCCACTTTGAACAAAACTTTCCGAGACTGAACAAGAAATGCCGTGCCACCTCGACCGAATGAGGCATGTCGAACAATTTAGACCGAGTGGCATCTGCTAAGCACCTAGACCGAGCTATCTTGCTTTCCCATTTTCGATCGAGCGATATGCGTTGAGCTCCTACCAACACCTATCCCCATCCGAGCTCCATCTCACAAAACTGAACGACAAACGTCCCCCTTCCTCGGTCGAACCATTCAGATTGAAACAATTCCATATATTTCCAACCTCTCACTGGCTCGAGTCTGATCTCGATTCAATCAAAGCCTCTATAAATATCATCTTATAGCCAGGCCAAGCAACCCGATAAAATTTGCCCCCAAAAGTGCGTCATGTGAACCAGCATGACGCGCTTTAAATTAGCAGTCAGTCTTTGCTCTTAGGTGTTTAGTTCGTTCAGAATGGTAGTCATCCGGCACATAAGTCTCATTTTTCTTTAATTTTTTAAGAGCTGGGTGAATCCACTATCTTAAAGGCTGGATCAGGAAGGACCTTCGGAACATCATACGTATATGTACATGTGTATACACATATTCGTATAAGTATACGTGTATCTTCATTGATCCATGATCATTTCAAAACAAAATATGGTTCGGCATATCAATACTGACCCACACGATCATTTTGAACCACTTTCTCCTTCTTTGACCTATTCAGATGCGTTGACCAGTTAAGGTCTGTTCACCTTCCCCGCTCATCATATAAAAAACTGGCCTTTTCTCCTTTCTCTTCTTCTTACTTTCATTCCACTTTCACAAGCCAGTTAACCTTTTTTCTCCCAATCGCCGTTTGCCATTTAATCCATCCTTCCCTTTTCTAGACCTAGATCTTTAACATCGAAACTCCAATCGTCGACTAATCCAAACAATCTCAATCTCTTAGCCCCACAATAGTCATGAGTTTCAAGCTTCTCACATAGGTATGAGTCTATCGTCCAGTCCACTCCTCTAGGTCTAGAGTCTCATTCTGAGTTCGAGCTCACAGGTTCGGTAGGAGATGGCGAAGAGGAGAAATCCAAAGTGGAGGTCGGGTTTTAGGACTGGAGCTTGTTTATGGATTACTAAGAGAAGTAGTGTAGCTTTTTGTCTTGAGGTCGATGATGTAGAGAGTTAGGAAGCAGAGACGGTAGGTCTTTGGGGTAGGGCTAGGTCGGTAAACCTTTTTGGGGATAAGGGTCGGTATTCTAAGAGGGACCAGTTCAGTATCGAGAGAAAGGTAGCGGGTCGGTCACATTGAAAGAGCGAGTGTGTGGTTTGGTAAATTCGTGTGTTGTTGTGAGTCGGTCAGAGTCTGGAGGTATGGGTCGGTATTTTAAATAAGGGAATCACTCGATGTTGAGGGAGAGAGTGTGGTTCGATGGAGACTTAGGAGAGTGGATAGGTGATTAGAGAGTGAGAGAGAGGAGAGTTGGTAGGTTGGTGTTTTTTGTTTAGAAAGTCATTTGGTAGTATGTAGATGAGAGGTTTGGTACGTAAGCTTAGAGAGTCGATCGGCCTCGAGTCTTGGGATTGGCATTGATAATCAAAATCATTTTAACTTGAACGCAGCATATGTCAAGTCCACATATTCCTACACCTAATCGCAAAACAATGAACAATGACAAGAACTTAAGTGCACGAGCAATGCATATGGAATTGGTTCGGACTAATAACTCCATATTTTTAACAAATACTAATACGAATTCAACTCAACAGAAGCAATTAACAGCCTTCATCACATGATGCCAATCTCCGATTACGAGACCCCAACTATCGATCATAGAACAAGCTCTCGGAGACGGTCAGCGAGACGGCCTTCGAAGATGATAATTTAATGCTCAATCACACTTCATCGATTTTGAAGTCTTTAATTCTTTTATACTCATGGTTAAATGATTGCACTAGTTTATACACCACATAGGGGAATATTTTTGTCGTTGTGTCTGATATCGATTGTCTTTCAAGTATAGTTCAAACAGGTATCTGTTCACATCCCTTGTTCGCTAAAGATGTCTAAAAAATCGAGCTCTACTACAGTTTTCGATAAGCTTGAGCCAAGTTCTCCTCTAGATGTAGTATAAGCTTCGAATCCACCGACAACTTCTACACCGGGAATTTCGGACCCGTCCGCTGTTGTTGTAGACCCGGCTCCTGACGTTATAGACGGAGCAGCTATCCTGGACAATCCTATTGATTCACAAGCTCCAAAAATCGGTGAAGGCAGTCTTCGTCGGTTCTGTACAATTCATGGAATCCCTTTCGATGATGTTTTAGTTCCATCAGGGCTAGATCGGCCTCACCTGCCCCCAACTGGATATAAAGCATGCAATAAATTCATGTGCTGTGTTGGTAGCATGCCACCTTTCAACTCCTTTCTCCGTGAAGTGTTATAGTATATCGAGATTGCCCCGGCACAGCTACATCCCAATAGTCACATGTTCATCTATGGCACTTTTATTCTCTTCATGAGCATCTTATTCAGGCTCCCCACTCCCGGTGATATCTGCTACATTTATCGCTTCAAAAGACGGCATGACAGTCCATCCTTCATATTCCTTGAGCCACACTCCATGTGTCAGATCCTAATTGGGGCATGGAGTAAATTCTCCCAATTTAAGCAGGAATGGTTTTATATACGCCGCCCCCTGGCTTTACGAGAAGATAGCTTAAAGGGAGTAAGTTCTTTCGACTTTTACAGGTATCAGCCCACGTCTTGAAGGTACTGGGTATTCTGAGGCCGTCGAGGCCATTCAACCTATTCCCGTGGAAGATGGGAGATCAAATCCATTATTTCCAATGAATTGCTTTTAAAGTTTGGATTGTTGGTGGAAAGTCGTCGAACTAGTCTCCCAACTGGTGCCGCTACAACCGGATCTGCCACGGAAAAAGGCAAAAGGCAAGCTGGGCCTTCGATGCCCACTACAGGAGGAACCCATGGTATATCCGAGGAAGGTGAAATAAAGGAGGCCGAAGTGACAAAAATGACTGATGAGAACTTAGGTTCCGATATCGCACCAATAACCGACGCACCTTGCATTGGCAAATCGCTTCCCTCTTCGAAGAGGCAAAAAAGCTTAGCCTATAAATTGAAAAAGAAAATAGTAGGCGGGACTTCTAAAGTTACAATCACTCCAGTTGAGAAAAAGTCGTCTCCCCAACATCCACAGGGTTCACTAAAAGGTCTTTCAGACCTCACCATCCCTGATGACCTACTGAATTACGATTTCAACGACCGAGGAGATATGGGACTTAGTTCACTCATGAGAGGCGATGTAGGCGATCCAGCTTGTTAATACGGAGAGGCAACCCTAATAAGAAAAGAAAAAGAAACTGGTCCGTTGGGGGGAGACATTAGGACACACTCGAACACTCACACTTCAACTTACACTTAAATTTTAGGCATTGTTACCCGACACCTTGGCCCGGCTCAAAGAGTTAAATATTGAGTGTCATTCGGCCTGGAAGTATCGCTCGGCCTAGGTATCGTTCGGCCTGAGTGTCGCTTGGCCTAGGTCCCTCATTCGGCATTCTCTGTTTCAAACTCCATCGCTCGACATTCTTTGGTTCGACCACCATCGCTTGGCATCTCGAGTTTAGACACCATCATTCGGCACCGTGAGTTCAGACACTATCGCTCGGCATTCTTTGGCGACATCGTTTGACAAAGCCACTTGGCAAGGTCGCTCGGCATGATTCGTTTGGCATGCCTGGCTCAGTGTGCAGAAGTCACCTACTATGGGCCGAGATACTTTGTTCCTGGGCCCGTGAGGGAAGTCCAGCCTATCTTCGCCTATAAATAGAAGGGCAGGGGCATAGTGAAATGGACCTTTTTTTGAGAACACTGGGAAGACTCTGCCATTTTTTATACTCTCCCCTTTTTGATTCAAACTTGTATTCAAGTGATTTATTTACGGATTGTATTTGTATTCAAGTGATTGAGAAAGCAATAAAGATTAAATCAAAGTGGACGTAGGCAGTTACGCCGAACCACTATAAATCTGGTGTTCTTTTTTCTTACAGTTATTATTGCATTCTACTATGTATTCCTCAGTTTTAACTTACTCTCTTCATTAATCTCTCTACATAACTCTACTCAAGGGTGTTAGTGATCGATTTCCCTGTAACATTTTAGTGCTTTCATTGAGGGTTGAATTCTCAGCTTGAATGGATCTCATCATCTACTAGTGATTTCCATATTCATGAGATAGATCCAGTTGTTTACTAGAAAACTTCCTATTCTACTCAGATTTAAAAGAAATCTAAAGGAAGATGATAGCCATAGTTAGGAAAACCAAGTCTACGCAAGATCCGAGGATTGGACGTTGAAGTTTGCACTCAAGTTGAATGAAGGCCGACCCTCCTCTGAAGGAAATTCAACCGATCGCCCCAGAAAAGGCATATGCCGATCGCTCTAGAAAGAGCCTATGCCGAGCGGCATCCAGGCCGAGCCGCATGCCTATGCCGAGCGGCATCCATGCCGAGCCGCATGTCTATGCCGAGCGGCATCCAGACCGAGCCGCATGCCTATGCCGAGCGGCATCCAGACCGAGCCGCATGCCTATGCTGAGCGGCATCCAGCCGGAGCCGCATGCCTATGCCGAGCATTATCCAGGCCGAGCTGCATGTCTATGCCGAACGACATCCTGGCCGAACCACATGCCTATGCCGAACGGCATACAGGTCGAGCCATGCTTAGCCGATCCAAACTTAACTTACACCGCAGCGCAACGTGGTGCCACCGAATAGTGAATTCAAAACTCAACTTAGTAAAGGAACATTCTATCCACTTCCCTTACATCTCATGATCGACCAAGGCATAGAGGATCCAGCAGCAGCTTTTGAACGACAACAAGGGAATGGATAAGCAACCACTACTCAAACGATACTCCCAAAGGTTGGAGAACATAGATGATATGACTCTAGACAAACGCCAATATGACTCCAAGCACCATTCTTCACTGACCCAACACTTCAAATTTAGTGTCTCCAAGCAGACCAATGTTTGGCTCTAAGCAATTTATCCTAAATGCTAACAAGGATATCATACTGATCACGTTTGAGGAGAGTCGACCTCCAGATATGTTTTGGCAGCTAGTTAACTGGAGAGCCTCCTACGACCATGGATTGTTTTTGCTACAAAATGAATCAGAACAAAAGTGAGGAGGAGTGGAGCAGACTAGGAAAAATAAAAATGCAGGCCCGTTGGCTATGGACACTAATTCCAGGGGACAAAACAAGATCTCAAAATTAGACTCATATGCTCTTTGAAAGATTCAATCGATAGCCTCAATTTGGAGACCCGTGACTCAAAGTGGTACTGAAACTAACCTCGATAGAGCCTATCGAAGTCCAGAGGAAATCAAGGGAATGTTGTATATTCCAGGATGCACACTAGTCCTTACACTGGCGATTGCAAAGACCTTCGAGGTGTCATCGGAAAGAGGATTCAGAGAGAAAAGCTTCAATAGTACATGCAAGCCTTGTAGAATAGCAAGCCAGAACCTTCGAATGCTCATCAATAAAGAACTCCAATTATCAATTGGACCGTTCGTAATCGACATCCCGCTAGAAGGGGCTAGGGGGAGAGTTGAATAGCGAGCACATGATACTGCCCCCTTATCAATGAGTGACCGAGTACTCAGATTTGGCCACCAACCAATCCACGCAGACCGTGATCGTACATGTGAAGTTTCATCAAGACGACCATGATTCGACCGCTCACCATCAACCATATGCCTTCTATTTGGGGTTATGGACTAGAGGTTAAAAAGCTTGTCACGATCATCGCCCAATACAAAGTGAACACGATCGATCGTTCATTCGTCGACCTCCAAATTTGACTTGAAGACCTAAGCAAGGCTTGGAATGAATATGGCCCGATAATCCACTCAAATCGAGTCATAAAACAAAGTCCGACAAAATACAAATGCCTCTGCTGAAGCTCAGTGACGCCGGGATCTATCGAGAGTAGATGTGATTTGATTATCTATACATCAAATCCGACCCTGAACACAAAAGGTTGTTCGAAAGCTCAACTTGGAGTAGCTGTGATGGACTACCTACTCGCCAACCATCGCTCTCAATACATGGACACGACTGCACCTTAAAACATATGCAACTTACTTTGTCTACTCAATAATCTATTATCCTTATTTTCTAGAAAGAGATATGAAGCAAATTGTGTGAGAATTGGCTATCTAACCCGTCATGGATGTGATCCAACCATCTGTCATGTACCTCCTTCCTTGACTTGATTAGAAGAGCTATAATCACCAAGCGGAAGAGAATCGACCATCCATTCTTCAAGTTTCGTACTTCATGCTGGGGGCAGAGTCTCATTCCATGAGAAAACGTGGTCCGATTGTTCATTCGATAGCATTAGCTTCAATACGGTAAATGAAATACAAATTAAACGGGTGGAAATACGACTGCTCTCGATAAAAATCTCCAAGTCCCTGAAGCGGACTAGAGTAATCACAGTCCCCTGAGTGCGGACTAGAGTATAAACGACTTAAAAACATCTAAGTCCCTGAAGCGGATTGGAGTACTCTCAGTCCCCTAAGTGCGGACTAGAGTATAAACGACTTAAAAATCTCTAAGTCCCCAGAGTGTGGATTAGAGTAATCTGAGTCACTAGAGCATGGACTAGAGTATAAATGACTTAAAAACCTCTATGTCCCTGAAGCGAACTAGAGTGCTTTCAGTCCCCTGAATGCGAACTAGAATATAAACGACTTAAAAATATCTAAGTCCCCAAAGTGAAGACTAGAGTACTCTGAGTCCTCAGAGTGCGGACTAGAGTATAAACGACTTAAAAATCTCTATGTCCCTGAAGCGGACTAGAGTACTCTCAGTTCCCTGAGTGCAGACTTGAGTATAAACGACTTAAAAACCTCTAAGTCCCTCAAGCGGACTAGAGTACTCTCAGTCCCTTGAGTGCGGACTAGAGTATAAATGACTTAAAAATCTCTAAGTCCCAAGAGTGTGGACTAGAGTACTCTGAGTCCCCAGAGTTCGGACTAGAGTATAAACGAATAAAAAACCTCTAAGTCCCCAGAGTGCGGACTAGAGTACTTTGGGTCCCTAGAGCGCGGACTAGATTATAAATGACTTAAAAACCTCTAAGTCCCTGAAGTGGACTAAAATACTCTCTGTCCCAGAGTGCGGACAGAGTATAAACGACTTGAGAAAAATCTCTAAGTCCCAGAAGTGAACTAGAGTACTCTAAGTCCCCAGAGTGCGGACTGGAGTATAAACGAATTGACGAAAATCTCTAAGTCCCCGGAGCATGGACCGAAGCATGAACACAAATTGGGCGCGAGTCGACTGGGAGGAGAATAACACTAGGTCACCCGAATACAGAGTGGTGTATAAACATTGATAAATAGATGAGTGGATTCCAACCGTTCTCTATTCTACAAACTTAGGCCTGAAATAAATAGGAGGAATATTAACTCGCTGAGGATGGAGTTCGACCATCCGACTTGTGGCCTGGCCAAATCAATGCTGGGGGCAGGAGTACAAATCACTAAAAGCTAAATATGACATCTTATTGTAGCTCTAGCTTGGCGTTCTTTACAACTTAAGGCAACGACTACAAGGTAGCCTCAATACAGAACCAATCGAAACGGCATCCAAAGCTACGGCCGACTGGCTATATTCATATTTCAAATCGAGGGTCAATATCGATCTGCACCAATCATATACGAATGTGACTCGGATGTTCTTTGAAAAATATGATCTCCAGAGTGTGGAAAGGAGAGTAAACCACTAAGACTTGGTCAAAAATTCTCCAGCACCCTCCTTCGATCCGTCAGGAGGAGTATGAAACTGGATGAGAATGACCCGACTGCATTTGAGCCAACTTTACCTCAAGATCTGATTACAGAACATGAACCAAAGTGGACGTGGATGACCATAAAGTGTCCAAGTTACGCCCTGAAACTGATGAGGCATCGAAATATTCCTCTTGGAATGAAAAACCACAATAAAATCCAAGATAGGCGAGACCTAGTCTCCCATCGACTCACCTGATCCCACGATTCAACGGGAAAGAGAGTAAAGCTAAACTGGGCATGGTTGGCATTCCTACTTATCGGTATATGCCCCAGACCTGGGGGCACGAGCGAGAAGCAAGATGAATGTGAACCGACTATTCACTGATCAACTCTATGTCTTTAGAGTTTAGGTGGGAATATAAACATAGCTAAGGCGAGAATCAACCGTCCATGCAGTGTATTTTTCAACCTGAGACTAGGAACAGACGCATGGTCATCCAAAGACTGGCTGCGATAGCTCAATACTGAAACTTATATATAGTGCTTATAGCTACTCAAGGCTACGACCGAAAGAATGCCTGGGGATAGAATCATTAAATCAATACCTAAGCTCGTAGGCAACTGACTGTCACTCCAACTCGAAGCATGGGTAAAGGATCATGAATGCATTGAATAGTAAGTGCGTTACTTGAATATACAAGCAAATTCAAACTCATAGCAAGATCCAGCTATGCAGTTGCACGCAACTCGAGGCTGACCCCTACTCAACATTTCCTTTAACGTGCTTTTAAGCCTGATCTTTTGGTCATTTGCAGATAATCGATTAGAACATTCAGCGCCCTTCACTATTAGACTTAATAACTCATGACAAGACTCTAGGATTCGACCAAAGTAACTGGCAACATTGACCGTCCCAACCATATTCCTCATTCAATGCTATGCAAAATAGTTACATTTGAACTCAAAGAATCCGAAATTGCACCCGCTAAGCTGACAGTCGACATTACAGCCACCCATGGCGACCCTTTCCGGGTGTCGAATATCGTATCGCAGCTAAGTGCAATGATGATATGTTCCCTTGGACCCATTCCGACACGCTTGTGTGATGTCACCAACTATCACGAGCCATGCATTGGATATCGACCCGAAGCTGCAAAAGCTAGCGCAATGTCTATTGATTTCATCATGAAAGCTCTACTCTTACTTTTGGGCTCACCCCATTAACGTCTATGCCTACTGGCCGTTGCGACCGGGCATACAACGACCTAAGACGTCCAAAAGACTACTTAAATAGAATATCGAACTAAGCCAATATGATATCACTTATTTCCCTTGAAGGACTATCCAAGGGTGGAAATTAACAGACCTCATACCCAAATTCACTGCATCAGATAACTACTCGAAGGGTAGTAAAGAACCAACCGATAGATGGAAAATGTATGCGGTTAGAGCATCCGGTGGTCAGTGTTATGGAGCAGGAGTCATGTTAATGACTCCCGAGGAACGATCTATCTACTACGACCTGAAACTCGATTTCCCTGTAACAAACAACGATGCTTATTATGAAGCCTCGGCCGTCGGCCTCAAACTTGCTAGAGGATTTGGAGTGGAAACTTTGCATATCTTTTGTGATTCCTGATTGATAGTATGCAAAGTTAAGGAGATTGATCTTGCTAAGGGGCATTGTCTTGCTCCTTATCTCGGCTAGGTCCAAGAGCTACTAGCCGACTTCACGTATTACATCATTACACACTTACTCAGCGAACAAAATGAAAATAGTCCAGTCACTGGCCATGCTGGCTGGTTTTAGGGACACACAACTTACATACATTATTTCGGTTGAAATACTTAATATTCCAGGCATCGACGGATGGAGATCGACTAGATTTTAGAGACAGAGCCAGAAAAGGTGTCATGGTTGACTCCTATCAAAGACTATCTACAATGAGGAATTCTTACTGAATGGAGGAATGGAAAACGATAGATCCTCCTCAAAGCTTCACTCCAAATCATCTAAGAAGAAGTCATGTGTAGAAAGGAGTTTATCCATCCACATGCTTCGGTGTATCGCCCATGATGATATCCTGAGCGAAGTCTATGAAGAAGAATGTGGCGATTACATCAGGGGGGAAACCTTGATAAAGAAAATACTCTACTACGGGTATTAGTGGCCAACTATCAATCCATATGCGATTGATCATGCTAGATAATGTGACAAGCGCAAGATGTTTGCAAAAAACTGGGAGCCCCACCGATGGAAATTACTCAAATAGCTAGTCCATAGCCGTTTGCCACTTGGGGGCATTGACATCATCTTCTTATTGATCCTAAAGGTGGTGCAAAATACGCCATCGTAGCAGTTGATTGCTTCACCGAATGGGCAGGTTGAAGCTGTGAACAAAATCATAAAGTCTGTTCTGAAGAGAGATTTGGAAAAGGTTAGAGATAAATGGGTGCATGAACTCCCAGCAACATTATGGGCTTATAGAAGTACCCATGAGTCCGTGACTAGCCGTACTCCATTCGTCCTTGCTCAATGCTCCAAGGTCATCATCCATGTAAAACATGAAGTCCCCTCTCATCATGTGGCTGATTACAGCCCTTATTTCACAAAAAAATACAAACAAGGAATCGCAATTGAATTTCAATTAAACTAGATGGAAGTGGTGACGACTTATGGGCATATAAGACGCATATGAGAGCCAATAGCAAGAACATGTACCCAAACATGCATGTGTACATCCGAAAAAGCTCGACTTCTTGAAATCAACAGAAATTAAATTCTCGCTTAGAGTTATTAAGAAAAGACTGGATCAGATAGTCGAAGCTTACTAGCTCTGTAGAACCGGACACTGATGACCACTGATGAACTACAACCTTGGATTTATAATATTGGGAATCGACCAAGCGTCATGACGACCAAAGAAGGATACGATACCTCGGGAGGATAAAGTTGAAGGATAATGACTATTTAGGAAATGTGATGGATTTATTTCTAGAAACAAGGGATACTCGCTAATTCAAAGCATGTCGTGTTGCTTCACACGACACACTTTGGGGGGGAAATGTTACCCGGCACCTTGGCTCAGCTCAAAGAGGAAAATATTAAGTGTCGTACGGCCTGGAAGTCTGCTTGGCCTAGGTATCGTTCGGCCTAAGTGTCGCTCGGCTTAAGTCCCTCGTTCGGCATTCTCTGGTTCAAACTCCACCGCCCGGCATTCTTTGGTTCGACCACCATCGCTTGGCATCTCAAGTTTAGAAACCATCGCTCGGCACCTCGAGTTCAGACACCATCGCTCGGCATTCTTTGGCGACATTGTTTGGCAAAGCCACTCAGCAAGGTCGCTCGGTATGACTCGTTCGACATGCCTGGCTCGGTGCGCAGAACTCACCTACTGTGGACCCAGATACTTTGTTCCTGGGCCCGTGAGGGAAGTCCAGCCTATCTTCACCTATAAATAGAAGGGCACGGGCATAGTGAAATGGACCTTTTTCCGGGAACACTGGGGAGACTCTGCCATTTTTAATACTCTCCCCTTTTTTATTCAAACTTGTATTTAAGTAATTTATTTACGGATTGTATCTGTATTCAAGTGATTGAGAAAGCAATAAAGATTAAACTCAAAGTGGACGTAGGCAGTTATGTCGAACCACTATAAATCTGGTATTCTTGTTTTTTACAATTATTATTGCATTCTACTATGTAATTCCATAGTTTTAACTTACTCTCTTCATTAATCTCTCTACATAACTCTACTGAAGGGTGTTAGTGACCAATTTTGGTGCTAACAGCCATTATATTATTCTCGCTAATTCATGCTCACTTGTTTTCTATGCAGGTGATATGGGGCGCACTCACGGATTTGACCGCCTTCGTGGGTCTTCTATCTTCCACCACTCCAGCCAGGATTCAGGATCAGGCATACGCCGAGAAAGAGATGAAAGCGGCGATAGGGACTACCGTCCCAGAGACTCATCATCTTATCAAAGAAAAACATACAGCCATTCTTCATACCCCAACGAACCTCCCCCTCATTCAGAGCACGGTATGGAGAAATCAGCTCAGAAGGGATCTCAATCCGAAGTTCCCCATGACCAACATTATGGCTTGTCTAACACTAAGCAATCTCGTGAGCCCCATAAGCAGTTGGTGACTCCAGCTAAGAAAACTCCTCCAATCTCTGCACATGATCCGTCGATAGCCGAAAGTTTAGTCGAGCTCAAAGCCACATTCCCAAAGACATGCTTCGACGGGCTGAAATTACTTCTTATGATTCACCCAATTCTAGGGCATGTCAAACAAAATGCCATCGCCTGCAATAATGATGTCTATGTACAATACGATGCATTTGTTCATTTGGCAAAAAAAGTTTCAGAAGTTTCTATGGAACGTCAACACGAGATTGATCGCCTAAAACTTGAAGCCATCCATGATAAAGACATTATTAAAGCCCACGATGAAGAGCTTTCCTTGTGTAAATATCAACTTGATGCTACACAACAAAATACTAAAGATAAAGCTGAAGTAGTCAGCCGTTTGTAAGCCACTCATAAAAAGAAAATTGATGAGGTAGTTCAGCGTAATGGCGCTCTAGCCCTAGATAAAGATTCCGTATAGAAAGAAAAGGATATCCTCGCTCAGCACGTTAAAGAACTGGAGGATATGCTGCTTAAAAAGAAAGAAGAGAAAATCACTGCACAAGAAGAGTCATAGCGATGTTGTGATGAGGTCGTCGCAACACGACTCTTAAAGACGAAGCTCGACGAGGAACTTTCTAAAGTTGAAACGTTAAAGTACACAGCCTGTGAGGAGGGCAAAAGAATAGCGCTGACAGAAATTGATTCTCGTCTCGAGGCAGCTGTTGAAGCCGGCAGAGAAGAAATTAAATGTTTATTTGATCCACTAATTGTTGAATATAACGCTTGAGTTCTCATGCATCGAGATCTATCTTTTTTGGGCAAGGGTTACCTCGAATCATTAGCTGAAGCATGGGATACTCTAATAAAAGTTAAACGAGTGGAGCTGGGCACTGAAGAGGTTGATGAGGATTCTCTTGTGAAGGAAGTGCCTTGAGGAAACAAGCCTTTTGACTTATCTGCAGCCAAAGTTCTCTACAGAAGAGATTCCTCCTCATCAAAAGGGAAGGACGACGTTGCTGGCCCATTTGGAACTGAGTCTGTAGTCCCTCCTTCCGCCCAGCTGGCTGGTTGCTCACCACTCGATCCTTTTGAACAGCATGTTGGCTATGACCCAGATAAACCCGGGTTTGATGTTCACGTTCTTTCCCCTATTCCAGAGGGAAAGACTCCTAAAACTGCTAAGAGTCTACCGAAAGATGTTATGTAATTTTTCTTTCTAAGGTTGAAAGGACCATCGCTTTTGACGGATAATAAATATATTCTAACATTTGTCTCTTATGACTTCATGTAGGTCATTCTGATCCCACACCAACTCCAAGGACCGAAGTTGCCATGGAGAAGGATGAGAAATTGGGAGAGGCATCTCACACTGGGAATACTCCCAGACCCAATGCTCAAATGATCGGGGAGCTCGATGAGGACAAACTCGAGAATCCCTCACCTACAGAAGAACACGATGAGGTTAAAATCACGTGCGCCTCCAAACACAGTTTGAAACTAAGCATGGAGGAGAAAATCATGGAAGAGGGGAAGAAAAAGCTGAAATTAAGGTTGAGCCTCAGGTGGTGGAACTTGATGATCCTCTAAATAGGGCCTTGAAGGTCATTCTTCCCAATGGGACCATGCCACTGGAACATCCTCCTCCTTCTCCAGGCACCACCTCACTAGGATGCAAGGCATCCAAGAGAAGACGCTCGGGTGAGGAGCCTTCGAAGAAGCCGAAGAAGGATAAAAAAATAAAAAAGGTAGCTACCCTGTCGTGCCTCGTTCAGCACGAATGAACTCGGATCATGTAGTTGTTTCTATTTATTTTATAATGAATAATTTTTTGCTCCAAACTCTAGAAAAGTTGTAATAAATAAAATTTTGTTTCTTTGTCTTCCACGATTCTCACTGTTTAGCTTATTGCCTAACTTGTAGTCGAAATTTGAATTCTTATTGGTTACATAAGCTCCGGTTTGCTTCCACATGACTTGAAATTTTTTTGAATCGTAAATATTCTAGTTTGCACTCTATGGACTTAGAGGCTTTTAAGTCATTTATATTTTAGTTCATACTCTGGGGACTCAGAGTACTCTAGTCTGCGCTATGGGGACTTAGAAATTTTTAAGTCGTTTATAATCTAGTTAGCACTCCGGAGACTCAGAGTACTCTAGTTCGTTCTCCGGGGACTTAGAGATTTTTAAGTCGTTTATACTCTAGTCCGCACTCCGGGGACTCGAAGTACTCTAGTCCATGCTTCAACGACTTAAAGATTTTAAATTGTTTATACTCTAGTGCGCACTCTGGGGACTCCGAGTACTCAAGTCCGCGCTTTGGGGACTTAGAGATTTTTGAATAGTTTATACTCTATTCTGCACTCCGGGGACTCAGATTACTATAGTCCGCGCTCCGAGGACTTAGAGATTTTTCAATCGTTTATACTCTAGTCCGCACTCCGGAGACTCAGAGTACTCCAGTCCATGCTCCGTAGACTTAGAGATTTTTGAATCGTTTATACTCTAGTCTGCACTCTGAGAAATCAGAGTACTCTAGTCCGCACTCCAGGGACTTAGAGATTTTTAAGCCGTTTATACTCTAGTCCACATTTCAAGGACTTAGGGTACTCTAGTCCGCACTTTGGGGACGTTGATATTTTTAAATCGTTTGTACTCAAGTCCGCACTTCGGAGACTGAAAGTACTCTAGTCCACACTTTGGTGACTTAGAAATTTTTTAAGTCGTTTATACTCTAGTCCGCACTCCGGGGACTCAGAGTACTCTAGTCCGTGCTCCGGAGACTTAGAGATTTTTAAATCATTTATACTCTAGTCCGCACTCTGGGGACTCAGAGTACTCTAGTCCGCACTCTAGGGACTTAGATATTTTTAAGTCGTTTATACTCTAGTCCGCATGTTTCAAGGAAATAGCATAGCGTTCCAATTCTTTCTAACTCTTGTCTGCTGGATGAGGCCCACCGACTATCGTGTTTATGATTAGTCTACCTGCAGTCCAAGCAGGTTCCTTAGGATGACGTGGAGCCTACCTGCGACCGAGGTCGGACGTTCCTTATCCGCCTTCCTACGGATTCTTAACAAACTGTTGTAACTTCTTTTGCCGAATTATTTTTTCTATAGCATCATGGAGGTGTCTACACTTCCTAGTGTTGTGCCTGTAGGGCTCGTGAAACCGGCAGTAATTCCCAGTCTGCTTTTGTTCCTTAGTGGATTCTTTTGGGCACGACTACGGTATTGGAAGGTGTTACAAGTTGGCAAATAAATATTCTCTAGAGATGTGTTCAGCGGAGTGTATTCATTGTTGGTTGGGATCCTCGGTTTCTACTTTCTGGCTTCCCTCTTTCTTTTGAAATTTCCCAATTTGGATGCTTTAGACTGCTCGGGTTTGTTTTGAACATTAACCTGGACCTTTCCAGAATTGTCGCCAGCCTGTTTTATTGCAATGTTGCTTTGCACCGTCTCTTTGCCAGGTCTTGGCGCACTGCCTCACCTCATCGACCTGGCTTCCTCCCTTCTCATGAACTGATGCGCCTTTGCATAAAAACGTTCCAGACTAGCAAGAGGTTTTCCTACCAGCCAATCACCAAACTTCGAATCTGGATCTACACCTCGCATCATGGCCATGAGAATAGCATGGTCATTTAGGTTGCTAACTTCAGTAGCAGCAATGTGAAATCTTTGCAAATATTCCTTTAAAGACTCCCCTGGAGCCTGGATTACACTGGATAAAGACATCACGTCCTGCGGGCGAGTGGTATGGATTTTGAATTGCTCTACAAATTTCGTTGCTAGCTCATCAAATCTGGAGATCGATCGTGGAGGAAGTTTAATGAACCACATGGCAGCGAATCCGTATAGGGTTATTGGGAAACATCTACATTTAGTCGCATCATTTTCCCTAGCCGAGTCAATCATCCACTCGTATCTCATTACATGCTGTCGGGGATCAGTCTCTCCCTCATAGGCTGGAATAGTCGGCATACTAAACTTTCGGGGGTATTCGGTCTGTAGGATAGCATCCGTGAATGGAGTATGACTTCTATCTATGCCCCAATCATCGTTGGATAAGCCTTGATTTTCCCTCATCAGCTGTCTAACCATGGCTAACAAGTCCAGGGTCTGGATGGGAGGTGGAAATTTAGACTCCGTCCTACGTGACCATCTCGGTTGGTGCCTCCTTGATTGGTGATCTCCTAAATGAGTGTCCTGGAGACCTGCTTCATTGTGTCCCTAGTGAGTCGGCCGGTCAGCTTCCATTCATGCTTCAGATCCTAAGTTTCCATTCCAACTTGGGAGCGGTTTCCTAGGTGCAAGTGAGGAGCCACGACCCCACGTAGGGAACCTGGACCATTCCTATTGGATTGAACTACTGCACCTGTTTGCGCTGTTTCAATTCTACGGCATGTACGCCTGGGATGTTCATCAGACGAAGCGGAGCTGTTAGATGATTAGTAGGTAGCGGGACTTCCTCCAGCATTCTGATGTTGTTGCTGAGTAAGCTGGGTCATGAGATTGGCGTTAGCTTGAATATGCTCATTAAGCTGTCTCATGCTTTCCACGAGTTCTCTCATCAGCTCGTTGAACTCTGTTCTAGTGACAACTTCTATTTGGTTTAGGACGATGGCAGTCCCGGCACCTGGATTAGCTTGTTCGTTGTTGGGTCCTACTTGTTGGATGCTAGAGGCCTCGTTGACATCAGTATTATGGGAGGGTGATCTGGTATGTGGTCTTCCCATTGTAGAGTTATCGGTCGGAACTCTAAGTAGAATCTATGAACTTTTTGTGAATGCACTTGGATCTTCTTTGAGGGATTTCTTCAATCCAGTAGCGACAAAGTAGATCCTAACAGCCTGAGAATGTTACTCTCAGTGAAAGCACCAAAATGTTAGCACCAAAATTGGTCACTAACACTCAAGAAAAGATTTGTGTAGAGAGATTAATGAAGATAATAAATTAAAACAGAGGAATGTATGCAAAACTAACCGCAGAAACAAGAACACCAGAATTATAGTGGTTTGGCAAAACTGCCTATGTCCACTGTTTGTGTAATCTTTATTGCTTTTCTCAACGACTTGAATACAGATACAATCTGTAAACCAATAACTCAAATACAAGTTTGAACTGAAAGAAGCAAGTACCAAAAATGGCAGAGTATCCCTGAAGTTCCCGAAAAATGGTCCATTTTCACTGTACCCTTGCCCCTCTATTTATAAACGAAAACAAGCTGGTTCACCTGCGTGGGCCATGGCTAAGATGACTCGGCCCAAATACGGTAATCTCAGGTTGGATGGTCCAGGCATGCCGAACGACTCTCGGCCGGTCGAGAAATGCCGAACTAGTGCAGTTTATTGGTGGACGTCTAGCAAATGACTCAAAGCAAGCTTTCAGAGGACCAGGACAATTTGTAGTGAGTCTCGAAGCAGAAAAATGTCGAACTCCTCACTTCGCCGTTGACTTCAAGAGTGGGCTATCTCCCTCACCTTGCACCGAACCACTTTGCCTCCCCAAACTGGTCGAGCCACTTTAAACAAAGCTTTCCAGGACCGAGCAAGAAATACCGAGCCACCTCGACTGAACGAGGCGTGTCGCATACTGAGTCGCATCTGATAAGTGCCTAGACCGAGCCATCTTGCTTTTCCATTTCCAACCAAGCGATATGCGTTGAGCTCATACCAACACCTTTACCCAGCCGAGCGACACATGCCATCTCACAAAACTGAAGGACACACATCCCCACTTGGTCGAACCACTCAGTTTGAAACAATTCCATATATTTCCAACCTCTCACTGGCTCGATTTGGTCTTGATTCAATCAAAGCCTCTATAATTATCATCTTGTAGCTAGGTCAAGCAATCGGGTAACATAGAATGATAAAAATATTCTAAAATATTAATATTTAACATCATGAATCAGTAGAATAAAAACACATAACAACATAACAAAAATTTAACATGATCAAGACATTCCATATGGCAGATCCACAAAAATTCTAGATATATTACACAGAATTCATAATTCAATTCATTTTCAATATGTAAGAAATCCACTACATCTGACAAGTAACATGAATGTGTCTCTTTTAGTGATCTTGAAACCGTGAACATGAGTTTGATAAGCAAGAAACCGCAAGTAAGAAGCCTCTTGGGCTCAGCGAACAGAGAATTTCTAAACTGTCGCATGAAATATACAAGGATTTAAAAGGCAATAAGGCTATTAAAAAGCTGCTTATAAATGTTGTATATTTTTGGAGAAATCTGATGGTGAAAAGCTTTTAAATTTTCCTTACACTCTTAGATTTCTTCCTTGTAGTTTGGAGCCATTGTTGTAATGTCATGGAAATTATGCTTATTGTAGAACAAGTGTATAAACATTTACTGCATAGTTCCTTTCTAAAGAAAGATTGGATGATATATTGATTTTTTCCCTTAATATGGCACCGCCTTTTGAGTTCATGTGTATATTTGTTTGGTGTGTATATAACACAAATCTTACTTGTAAGGCACCATATGTTATAGGTCTTAGTAACGAAAGATTAATCGTTGAATTTTTCACAAGGAACGGTAATGTTATATTATTGTACACATGAAGAGCAAGGACGTTTTCTTTCTTCTAAAGCATAAACCGAAAGTTGTTATCTATCTAATGCGCATAAAAATAAAACGAATCAGTATATAGGTGATACATGTCCACTACAAACAACTATGCCCCTTTATTCATCTATTCCGCCATATTTTGTGGCCATGATGATGCTAATGACATGGAAGAAGTCCCTATACATAGGATTAGAAATGGTTTACAAATCATAACCAATATCAAATATGTTGATAATGAAATTATTTTTTCAGATAAGACTTGAATGTGTAGCAATTTCGATCTGCTAGTTACTATATACATACACCCACATATACATACACACAAATACACACACACACACACACACACATATACAGACATAAATATATATATATATTTTGAAAATGATACACACACGCACATACACACATACATATATACATACATATATACATATATGCAAGGCATTGTCTTAAGTTATATTAAATCCAAACAAACTTAATTTGAAATGCATTAAACTGATATAACATGAAGTCAAGATTCAAATTCTAGTAACTAGTATTTTTCGTATATTGCAAAGATTAAACATGACTTTAAAATAGACAAAAAAGGTTAAAGCTTGTAATATATAATAATATCTACAATATGTTAACTTTTTACCTTCGCAAATCATCTTCATATCCATAAATAATTTGACATCTCTTCAAATTGTATTTGAAGACTACTAAGGTTTCCACTCTCAACCAATCACTAACACATAGAGATTGCCTTTATTGTAGAACAAGTTCCTTTCCGATGAAAGGGTGGATGATATACTAATTATTTTCTCTTAATATTTCACTGCCTTTTGAGTGTATGTATACATCTGTTCAGTGTGTGTATAGCACAAAATAGCTTGCAAGAAACCATATATTGTAGGTCTTGTAATGAAAGATTGATTGTTGAATTTTTCACACAGAACTTGGTAATGTTATATTATTGTACGTGCGAGGAACAAGGACGTTTTCTTTCTTTCAAAAGCGTAAATGGAAAGTTATTCTCTATCCAATGCATATAAAAATAAAATGAATCGGTATATAGATGATACATACTTGTTTCAAACAACCTTTTAGGCATCGATTCCACCATATTCTATGATGATGATGCTAATGACAAGGAAGATGTCCCTATATATAGCAGTATAAATGGTTTACAAATCATAACCAATATCAAATATGTTTCTAATGAACTAGTTTTTTTAGGTAAGACCTGAATGGGTAGCAATCTTGATCGGATAGTTACTATATACATACGTATGTGTATATATATATACACACATATGCATACATACATATATAAGTATATACATGCAAACATACATACATACATACATACATACGTGTATATGTATATGTATAGCTACATACATAAATATGCATACATACATACATATATATGTATATACATACATACGTATATACATACATACATATATATATGTATACATACATACATACATACATACATACATACATATATGTATTCCAAGTCATTATCTTTAAGTTATATTGAATACAAACAAACTTAATTTAAAACGCATTAAACTAATATAACGTGAAGTACAAGATTCAAACTCCAGCAGCTACTATTTTCTGTGTATTGCAAGGATTAAAACATGATTTTAAAACGGATAAAAAACGTGGAAGCTTGTAATATATATAATAATATCAACAGTAGGTTTACTTTTCACCTTCACAAATCGCCTCTGCATCCATAAATATTTCAACGTCCTTTTCAAATTGCATTTGATGACTACTAAGGTTTTCCACTCTCGAACCAATCAATAAGTCATATTATTGCTTCAACTATATTAGGGGCCAACGAAGCCCTAAATGAATTAACAACTCTTTGACCAATACTAAATGCATTTTCTCTAGCAACCATTGAACCAGGAATTGTTGAGATGTCTTTAGTGAATTTAGAAATTATTGGAACTTTGCTTGATTATCTTTCCCCCAATCTAACAAATGAAAATCTCTACTTGTAAGGTTTTCAATGGATTATTTAGTTATTGGTCAACCTCATATAGTTATCTTAAGCGGTTGTTCTTCCCTTCTTGTTTGTTGAATTCCTTTTGACTTTGTACTTCTAAGGCTATCATCAAATTGCTCATCCATCTTTTCAATTCTTACAATAACATTAGATCCAATTATATTTGGCGTATTCTACTTTTCATATATTCATCATATAACTCATTTAAAGCATATTTTATAACACCAAGAAACTCGTTTATTTTACCAACATTCCAACCTATATCAAGAAAGCTAATCTTTAAAGATTGGAATTCTTGGATCCGAGATATGAGCTATAGAGATGACTTTGTTAATTACTTCAGTACAACCCCAATATTTGTTGAATTTAACTTTCATAATTTTCATTACTTTTTACAAATTAGAATCGTGAATATTGTTAATAGCTTGTTCAATTGCATATTGAACCAATAACTTCTTCGAAAATTAACAAAGATGTAACATTCTTAGACTAGTATTTTTCATAAGTAGAATTCATGCATTGCATATGCAAAAAACTGATATTACTGGATTTTATGAATCCATTTTAAGTAAGTCTAAAATACAACATAATGTATGTACATCATTTCTGATAGTTGTAGAAAGTTGTTTGAATCTTATATTTTATCCATGTTGCTTATATTGACCTTAATTTTTGAGAATACATTCATGATTTGAAATGTTTAGTTCTGGAATGTTAAAACACTATAAGTTTAGGTTATTAAAGCTATCCTTTTCATTTTCAATATAATTTTTCGAAGTTCATATACCATATAAGTGACCTCCTATATATCACATCAAATAATATTTACTGACCATCAATTTTTCACCATAAACAAAATATGAACTTACCATTCTTTTTTCTTTCTATGGAAATTTTTCGATATATATGATTTCTCATATTTGCAAATGCCATATGCAGCAGCTACGATGTGCTCCTATCCAAGTATAAAGATTTCAACTGGGAAAGCATGGAAGCCGCCTCTTTTATGTAATACAACTTCTTACTGCTTTTCAATCCATATATATTAATATTTGTTTTTAGTGGAAATTGGGAATACATCCCTCGTTTTGAAAATATTTACATTCTTCCCTAGTATAAATTATTTTCTACATCCCTCTTTTTTGAATTTATTTATTTTTAACTTCTCTCAATTTTCAAATTTAATAGCTTTCACTCCGATGTGTATTACGACAATTATGAGTTATGTACATATATCCTAAGAGCACACGTTAAGGTTAATAAAACTATCCAAATAACCCTATGAATTTCACCTTTTAAAAATAGGGATGTAATTTGTAAAAAAAAATTGAAAGGGACTTAATGCTAATTTTTTATAATCATAATGATGTATACAAAAATTTCTCTTGTTTTTATCTAGTAATGATTTTATTCCTTCCGCTCGACTATCGTATTCATTAGAAATTGTGGAAGGTATTTCACATATTTGCCACTAATGTTCTTAGAGACACTCTTGTCTCACCATTCGACACAACTCCAATTAGCATAGTAGGAGTTGATGACATATAACTAGTGTATTTATTTTCATGCCACTAATTCAAAGCAATGGTTTGCATAACTGGTGGTTTTTAATTTGATTAAGCTAAATAATAATTTATTAAATTTGATTATCATTGTGAATTGTATTGACAAAATGAAAAATCTATCAAACTAGTTCTCACTTTAGTAAAAATCTACATAACAAATTTTAGGACAGGCATCACATTATGAACTTTGTGATTTTAGTTTACAATTTCAACAGAACAGTCCATTATAATTTTCTCTCTACTTTTCTCAAAACCAGCTTTCTTAGCTTTATCCCCAAAATTTGATTTTCGGACTGATGCACTGACATGATTTTGATTTATTAGATGCAAGGTAACTTTTCATGTTGGAGCAGTTCACTATATAACTCTTGCTTAAAACATGTGACTTAGGATAAACATAACAGATCTCATAATCAAATCAAAATAACGAAAAAAAACATTCATCCGGTAACTACTTTCTCTTGGTGGAAGCCTATATGTTTGAATCTTCTATCTTCTTGGAGGTTCCCTGATGATTTCCTACTTTACTAGATCTCATGGTATAGGTCAATGACATTCTTGAGGTTAGAACTTAGAGCATAGAGAAGTATTCCTCTTCTCTATCATTTAGTGTATTCAAATTTGTTATAGTCCATATTAACTCAGTCGGGTAGTTTGGCCAAAACTTGTAGTTAACTTCAAAGACCATGATAGCAATGGAGGATTGTTATCCCGGCTCACAGCTGAAGTTCTCCTCTCTTCGTTTAAGGTTACGCCGTATATCTTCGATAAGATCATAAATCTATAATATACTATTGAAGACGAGTATCTTATTCTTTGTTCTCATCGCTTCTCACTTCATTTCCTTTTAGCTTGACACATGGCATCTTCTAAGACTCTCTTCATTTCACATTTTTCCATGACTCTTCTTTTTCCATATATTAAAACTTTTTTTCTAATATTTATTTTATTGTTAATGATAATCTTGCATCCTTACTTCTTCCAATTTTTTATGTTAACATTACCTTTCGTTCTCTACTTTTCCTATGTTTTATTCTTAAATCCAAAAAGTCTATCTATCTATTATTACATCTATGTATTAAATTGTATAAAAAAGAATAGTTAACTATTTATATTCTCCTGTCATATTCATGCTCAATTCATATGCTCAATTCTAATTCAACCTAAGAAAAATTATGTATTTACACCCTATCATATTTTCACCTATCTCTGTAGTACATTTGTTTATTAATTTTTTTCTCTTGCTTTGATAAATACAAATTAATGTGGTTGATACTGGATTTTACTCATAAAATTATTTAATTTTCATTTCTCTTTCAAATTAGTTAATATCAAAGTTTTCAATGCTAAAAATACAACAAAAAAGCAAAGATATATATAATCTAGGGTTACGTTTTCTCAAACCATTCATGGAGACTGATGACAAAGATAAGTTTTTATTATTTGTAAGTGTGCTACTTGTTAAATTTAGACGATTTAAATCTATTTCAAATGTTAAAAAAGAGAAACTATTAATTGATTTCCACAATCAATTAAATATGGGATCAAATAGGAAGATAATCAACTAATGGCAGAAGATTATCCACAGACTAGATTATTCGATGTTCTGCTTCAGCTGCTCAAAACTGATTTTTCACTACATTATTATTGGCACTCAGCTTTTTCTTCCAACCACCATTATAAATTTATTAGACATTAATATTTTTTATGTACTTCTGGCCACTATATTCTATTATTTCATTCAACCCTACACAATCATGCCTCTCATCTTTCATCAACAAATCTTACGTATTTCTAAAAAATTCCAAATCATAAACTTAAAAAAATTCCTTTCGCCTAATTCATGTTGGAAGGTAAATATTTAATTTATAATCCCAACTATGATAATCACAAAGAGGTTAGTTTCTTTTTCATGTGTAAATGACTACTTTTTTAACAAATCAATCACAAATACATTATTTAGAATATTTTTATTCTTCAATAAATCAATCAAACGTGACCAATTCAATTGAAATTTGAAAATATAGGGTTTCACAAAAAAACTGGAGAAGGAATGCTTGCTAGATGACTGCGTACGTTGTTGTGAGGCGGTGAGCTGCTGATTTTCTAACAAAAGAGTTTACTTCTTCATTTCTTCTCTAGTGGCGGTGTTCATTCTGAAAGAAAGAGAAAATAAGCATTTTGAATTTTATGTGCCTATTCACTTGAAGGAATAGTATTCGGTGTTAGGAAGAGGAAAACATAATTTGTAATGACCCGCCATTTTAACCATCGAAAGTAGACAACGAACACTACCATTATATTCCAATGTCGCGCATTCAATCGATAAAAGGATAGATTGTTAGGGTAATAAAAGAAAAGAACAGAGAACTAAGAAAAACATAATTTCACAACGAAATTGACAACAAATAATATAACAAGGACAGTAGAAACTGTCACTCCAAACATACAGAGTATATCAGAGTTAAAAACATACCTTATCAGCTGGACAGTTATACAATTTTGACCTTACAAATGCCGATAGGTAAACTACATAATATAGTGGAAAATAAAATACTACGACAGGTGAATCTTCAGCTTCCCTCCATGAATGCCATAATCCCAAACCCAACTTGAGTAAATACTCGGTCTGACCCGAGCATTATAAATAAATAACGCCTGGATCAGTCTGGAAGTACCAACGTGAGATAACTCGAATAATGAGGAATATATATGAAAATTCTATGAGACCACGCCGCTAATGCCGAACGGGTTTTTACCATACAAGAATGATACCCATATAGGAAAGAGCAGAAATAAATATCTGGAAACAAATCCAAATATGATTGAGTATAAATAATATTAAACCAGACTTAAAAGAATGGAAATAAACCAAGTAAAATCCAAACTGGACAGAATGGACAGAACAAGGGAAACAGTCCAACTTGATAGAATGGACTAAATAAGGTAACAGTCCAAACTTAATAGTATGGGCTAAATAAAGTAACAGTCCGAACTCAATAGAATGGACTAAATAAACGCTTAAATGCCATAATGAGGAGTTGGCTATACTCGTGGCAATTTAAAGCTAAAACGGATTAAGAGATATGAATTAAATAAGGAAAGGAATTTTCTCAACAAATGACGAGGAAGGTGCACCCCCCTTGAAATACACCTCTAGTAATATACTTCTGAGAAGCTCATATACTCCATGACACTTCTCGGACAATACCAAGCAGAACCCCGCCAAACCTTACCGAGTACCTAATATTTCACATATAAATCTTAACCATTTTACACGTGACGGTACACAAAAATGTAGATGAGATGTGAAAATACCCTAATAGGAGCAATCCCACATAACTTGGCTTCCTCTCGCGCTTTTGGTTTAGTCATTTTGAAAAAGGATAACAAAGCTCAATGGAACAACAAATCGTCTAAGAATGATGATAATAAGTAACCGATAGCCGAGGAACCAACTACCAAGGATATAAAACGATCGTATATGAAAATTAAGTCATGTATACTTATCACCACTCATCGAATTCAAACTTATACTATTTCCTGGTTAACAATAATATTGAACAATTCAAGGTAGTGTTACTCAAAGTCATGTTCAATGGTCACTCTTAACTTTTGAAATAGCGACAGGTTTACTTCTTCGATGTTTAGTGCTAATTATACAAATAAATTGCTTCCACATAAGTGATTCGCTTTATAGAAATAATTCATTTCAATAAACGAATCAACCTTTTCTTTTTAAAAACGAACTAAACATTTTGGTTTGATTTCCATAATGGTAAAACACTTTTAGAAATAGTTCTAGATTGTTAAAACGTTAAGGGAATAATTTTTCCAAGTGCATAACCCCGAAGGCCTACACGAACATTAGACCGAACACCTAAAAGATCATCCAACTTAACATCCCAATAATCGGGTTCCAATTCCTTTTTTTAACATTAAAAATAATATTTATTATCCCGAAAGATAATTAATGACATTTAAAATCTCTTTAAATAAACAATTCATTATCTATAGTAAAATAGATAATTATTTCCAAACATTTTTATAACATCGGTAAATCAACTTTAAATTTTTTTATTAAATCAATTGGTAATTTTAAATAAGTTTATTAAAGCAATTCTTTATTATATTAGTTAAATGTACATTAATCACCTATATTAACTCAATTATTTAAAAGGATTCGTTAAATTCAAATAGTCGTTAATTAAACGAATAATTAATCTTAAACATTATTAATTAAAATTATAAGTAATTTTATATTCCATAAATTAAAATAATTAATGAAGTTTAAAATAATCATAAATTAATCAAATTAATTAAATTCAAACTCCATTAGCTAAAACCATTAATTAAAAAATCATTTGTCAAAATGATTTATTTAATTATAAAACATCATTAATCAAGATGATTTAACTAAATTCTAAAAATCAATAGTTAAAATAGTTAATAAAATTTAAAGACAGTCATTAATTAGAATGATTAATAAAATTCAAAAATCATTAATTAAAATGATTTATTACTTTTAAATATCATTAATTAAAATGATTATTAAGTTCAATTATCATTAACTAAAATAATTAATTAAGTTCAATAAATTAATTAAACTACATTATCATTAATTAAACTTAAATAATCATTAGTTAAAATGATTAATTAAATATAAAAAGATCATTAGCAAAAATGATTAATTAAATCTAAAGATAAACCGATTTTAATCATTATTTATTGAATTGGTTAATTAATCTCAAATTAATTAACTTAAAATATTAATTACATTAAACTATCATTAATCAAAGTGATTAATAAATTTTTAATATTCTTTTTAAGCAGAAATACAAGCTCAAGTTCATATGGTAGGGTTTTGGGGATGAAAATTTAATAAACGACGGTATAGCGAAAATCACTATAATGACATTTAAACTATTAAATGGAATATCAGAAATTAATTTCAATTAACTATCAATAATAGCATATGGATGTAAATAAATAATTTATGGACGAGAAACCCCCTTTGGGTCTCTGTACATATTTTTCCTGCAAAACAATGGTTATGGATAACATGTAGATAATCATATTGGTTTATAATGATCAAATTAAGATGTCATCCATTTTCCAATCGGAAATGCATCAAACAAGCAATCAAACAATTTAACTAACATCCAAACAATCGATAAACATTTATAACATCAAAGATATGATATAATAAAATTGAATGTGAGTTAAACTCCCTAAAGATTTTGAAAACTTGAAATACTTTAGCACTCGGAAAGCTTGGAAAACCACAAATTCTTCTCCAAAATGGGTCATTTTGCACTCGATTTTTGGACCCTTTCCTCTTCGATTTTGGAAAAGTGGTCAAAAGGAAAGTTTTACATTATTCTTTCCTCTATCATTTTACTAAGTGTATTACTCAAAAAATTTAAATTTTGAAGAAGTTATAGCCAAAAGAGTAAGGGGTATTTTCGAACATCAAAATCTAGGTTCAAAAACACTCTTGCAAAAAAATAAATTTTTGGAGCATCTGAGCTCGAAATAAGAAAAAGTGTTAAACTACAAAGTTTTAGCCATTGGTAATATACATGGTTTGTAGAAATGAAAATTTTAATTTGATGTAGTGTGGAGAAAGTTATGACTGAATGAAGTAGGAGGAAAAATGGAGGAAGTGGAGATGAAAAAAAGTGAATTAAAACCAAGTTTTTAAAGTAAGAATTTGATTGTTAAAAACTTTAAAACCTAAACACTAAATAGGGAAGCCGTAGAAGTTTTGTTTCCATGCTCAAAAATGTACTGAAAATGGAAAAGAGAATGAGAAAGTGAGATAACAATTAAGAAAACTAGTTTTTATGTTATATTAACATGCTGAATTACCAAACTACCCCTCGTCCTTTACCCTCCATTCCATGAATGCCACAACACCATGTCCTCCTCCTCCCATCATATCAATGCCACCGTAGCCTTCCCTTTTTCACATCAAGCCGCCATGCCATTTAATACTTGTACTCAAGTTGCCAATATGTCAATTCATGTCCCCACCCCCGATGTGACATTTTCTTTTATTTCTTTATTATAGTTGCCAAAGTGTCACATCATCATTTTCTTAACTTAATTAATTACACTTAACCCTACCTAAATTACTAATCTATGTTTATAACATTTTGTATATTTGAATACACACACACACACTAATATATATATACACACAAATGTGTACAAGCATTTCAAACAACTTTTATACGAAGAGACGTCGAAAATTCTGAAAACGATTTCGATCATTTTTTCTATTTTTCATCGAACTGTATATTTTTGTAAACAAATTTTAAAAATTATTTCACAATTATTATTTATTATTAAAAAGAGTTTTATTTTCACTATAAAACCATTTGTTTGAATATTTAAATTAAATATTCGTAAATCAAAGTAGTGAAATTCCGGGTCATTACATTCTTCCCCCCTTAAATGAATTTCATCCCCGAAATTCCTAAGGAAGAAAACGTTTCCAAAACCCTTAAATTTAAAACTGTTAATTAAAATGAGTTATTACTTATTAACTTTTCAAAACCAATTAGCTGGGATAGATTCTGAGATTTCCCAGTCTTTTAAATTAATTTACATGTACCAACTAATTTCCTTCTAATCATTTATTCCAAGTTATAACTCAAAAATCAAATTTTAGTTGTCAAAAATTTTCCAAATTTCTTAAAAAAATTCTAACTCTTAAATTTTTGAAATTTTTTTCTAGCGTCTCCTTTGCGCGGCTTGATCGGTACAACTGTAAATAGCCTTTATAGGCTCCAAACCAATCAAAGAAAACAAAATCCAAGTGGCATCTATATCTGGAGCATAAAATCATCAACCAATTTAAATTTTATAAATTTATTACGTACCTTTTTGCATTTGATTTATATTTTGGCAAGTAATTTATTATCTCATGCAAATGCATGTGCATAAGAATCGATAGCAATCTCTTGCATACATGTACTTACAAAAAGCTAAAAGAAAATCAGGCTAACAAAAGCAATATGATGTCACTCTACATGCAAAAACTAGCATGATATAAATCTACATGCAACCAACAACCATATCTCAATCATATGCGACAAACATGAGGATATACTATAATAGATGCCATTCATCCAATTATTTTCGATGAAAAATTTAGATCTAAATACCCGGGTTTTTCAATTCAAAATTTTATTTTCGAATTTCTCAAATGAGAAAAGTCAAAGCTATAAATCAAAATAACATGGAGAGGATCCCTCCAAATAACTGATGGTGAAACTCTAGAATCAAAACAACATGAAGCGTCCTATGGTATTCCAGCTCCTCCACAAACATCAACTAGAGTGAATAAGTATCATTCGTTTCCCAAATATTTAAAAACCTCCTTTCAAAATCACTAGGATTTAGGTCTTAATATCGAAAATTAAAAATCATTTTGCCTATAAATTTAAACTTTATAGACAATGGTATATGAAATCACATAGCCAATAAATTTAATTCAATCAAATCAAATTAATCAAATTCCATGAAGGAATAAAGTAACAATAATAGTCAATCAAATTCCCTTTAGGAATTTTTTTACTTAACATTGTTTTAAAATTCCAAATGACTATCAAACAAATCTTAACTTAAGTTTAAAATTTTCTTGATTGTCCAAACATATAGATAACTATCTAAGCATACTGTTTTGCTCATTAGCCTTGGGTTATTGCTCAGAAGATTATCCAAACTAACTTGGACAAAAAGGAAAGTCATAATTTATATTTTATTATTTTATTAATTATATTTATTTCTAGTTCACTTATATTTTCACTTGGTATTTTATTCAATGCTAAAATTATTTATGAGTTATCTCATAATTTCTCACCCAAGTTCTAAAATACCTTATAAATTTCTTTATAAAACATCAAGTCATAACTTATTCCCTTTATTTACTTACGAGTATATATGCACGCCCAGGTGGGCCTGGAATTAATCACAATGTGCATGCAATTATACTTCAGTCCTCGAAGTAAATTTGACGGTATCATTACCAGCATAAACTGAACCTAAAACAGCATCCAAGAAGACCGAAACAATTGAAGAACGGTCATAGAACCAATTTTTTTTATAATACTAAAGTTTTATCATTCGTTTCCTTTTGTTTTAGTTTATTTTATACTGCTGAAAACGAAAATAATACTTGTACTTATACATGCATATGCTCTTTTAGCTAATGTGGGATGTGAGAAAAAATCATTACTTCACAACATGGCTTCATCTCTGTTATTAATAGCGAGAATTCAAAGAAATGATTTACAGCATGACTTTTTGAAATTTCAAAGTTGAATGTGATCCTGATATACAACCATGTTTATATTTTTAAATTTGAAAGGTAGCTTCCAATAAATTATTGTTATGCCAGTTTGGGATGCATTACTTAAAAATCTCATCAGAGTCATTGGCAGTTTTTATGACTGCAAATGTCTATGAAAGATCCAAGCAGTAACTTTTTGAAGCAATGAAACTGTTCATGACTTAATCTGACATTGTTTCCATCAGTATTTATCGATGTATTTTTAGGTCTGCAAACGACGGGATACATATTTAGGTAGCCTCATATTCGTATATTCTAAACCATTTTTGGATATCGGATATCTGTATTCGTGGATTTCATCAACTAATTCACAACTCATATTTCTAAATAAACAAATAGAAAATTTGATTCATTATGAATCCATTTCAGTACTAAAAATATATAAAATAATAAATATATTGAGAAATATAATTTTAAGCAGCGAATATTGATTTTTATTTACATATTAATTTTTTTTACCTAGATAAAATGTTAAATGATGATCATTTTCTATACTAAAATACACAAAAAAATTATTATAATGTTGATAAACACGGGATGGATAATTATCGAATGCGGATATGGCTCTTATCTATTTTTCGAATATTGGATAATTTTTGGATTAAAAAATTATTATAACACTATGCACATGCGCGGAAGAAATTTACTATTTTAAGATAATGATTGAAAATAAGATGAAACAAATGGTATTACTGCCTTGACTCTTGGATGACTAATCTATTTCTTGGTATTGAAGTTTGTATTGAGGCTCTTTAAAATGTTTTGCTTCGTCCACCTTTACTGGGCTCTCTCAACAAATTCAAACCTTTAAATTTGTATAAAGTGGAGTTTGAAATTACTAAATTTGTTAAGGGAAAACTTTCACTAAATATGGACCGTGGATTTTCAGATATGAAGATTTGATGTATATTTCAATTAAATATAGTTATCGAAAGTATAATGATATCATCAACTATAGCTTTTTAATAATGCCAACAATTATAATTGTGGTCTCACTCCAATAGTCACAATAAGCATGGTCCCATAATGAAAAATCAATTTGCTTCATAATACAGTATAGCTTTATATCATCATGCGATCTAATAGATTTCAAATCCAAAGGTACTAAACAATATGTGATTCCATCTGTAACTCATAAATGAGAGTAACATGCATTAAAAAGTTATCATAATCAGGTGTACCATTCAAAGTCAAATATATGTTTGATAATAAAGTTGAAAAATATATGCACGTCCATGTGGACCTGCATTTGATCGTTGAGCCATATTTTATAATGCTGCTATTAAAAAACAATGACAATAAAATCAGTGCAATGATCGCCTAGGACATCAACACAATCAAATATAGCCAACTTCCTTTGAATTATCTCGTTAATTGGTTTGGTGTACATGAATAGTAAGATTCGACATGTAAGAAACAAACATTAATGTATAGTGTGCCATTTTTAGTTTAAACCAATTATTCTGCCAAAATATATCATCATGAGTTTATATCAAACTTTTTTATCAATGCATTATCTACATGTTTTGATTTATGTTAATTATCTATCTATATAATTTTATTTTGCAGATATACTTTTGATGTCCATGCATAGTTAACTCGGATGCGTATGTGGGCTGACAAATTATAAATCACCTTAAGAATAATTGTCAAAATCGATATGCTCTAAAGAAGTCAAGAATCCAGGGTCAAGAACAAAGCTTTTACCATATTCAAAATCGTTGACAATGACTACACTTACGCATTTATTCCTGATAATATTTTAGTCAAGAGCCAATCGTTTTTTAATAATACAATATAAATGTTTGTCACTGATTTGGTCAAGTTCACGCATTTCGGTAATAGTGGTAGATCATCGTAGAAAACATGTATAATTTTTGCTTTCCACCACTATTTAGTAAATACAATAAAATGACATGTATAAATGCATGCACAAAGTTCTTGCATTAACTTCGAACTGAACGAAGATGATGTTGGGATTTTAATATTTTTAGTTTACATTATTTTTATTTTTTGGGCGTCGTATTTTTATTGCTACACAAACAAAATGTTATGTGAATTTAGTTCTCTGAAAACTTACCCAAAATGTGTCTCAACTAATCACAAAAACAACATGTATTATCTCGCGAGCAGATAGAGTCATGCAACCAACAGAAAAGAACTAAGTTATTTATACACGAACCTTATGGATCTGCTGGGTTGATAAATTGTATGTACCGTCCATCACCTTTACATCAATAGGTTTCTTCTTCTACTTTTCTCCTCATCTTATTCTCAGTCATGCTCCAAGAAAATGGTGTAAACATTTTTCACTAAAGGGGAATATGTTTAGATAACATTTTCTTGACGTGGCTATTCGTAAATTAAATGTATATTAAAACTACGCATATGGTAATGTTACCGGTAATTGCAGAAGATAAATATTGCGGAATATGAAATACAATGAAATAGATCCAACAGCCCAAATAGTAAACAAAATAGTTCATCCAACAAATAAAAGAAGTACAAAATTTTATACTCCTACTTCAATTAACACACCATGCACATATGATACTTTCAATATAATATTATTGCTATATACAGAAGTTCTTATTGCATATCAAAATGTCACTAAATTGAAGAATAAATTTTGTTTTAACCAAAACATATAAATGATATAATTAACAGCCTAACTTTCAGAAACAAACTTTGATGGTTTCTAAAATACCACAAATGATAAAATTGTGTGGTAAATCAACACTTCAAGGTGATACAGAGCACCAAGCCAGTCCAAATCTATAAATCAACATTCCTGCTATTTAATTCTCATTCATTATCAAGATTTTTCGATGGGAGTAGAGATCATGTAGTATTTGTTCTCAAATTTAATATGCTGGGTAAAGAGAACTACTCTGATATAGGGCAACATCGGTACCAAGAGATGCATGTTTTATCAAGGAGCATCTGTTTTAGAGAATGTTGGACCTGCCTATGTAGATGCAACCATGGTTGTCGGGGAATGTGATCAACCTGAAATAGTTATTCAAGAAGCTTTAGAAAACAATAATCTAAATAATATGGTGGTGAGCAACGCTATGCGGAAATCACTTCATGATTGAATAATGGTAGGCTATAAATCATTAATACTAATGGTGTATAGCAATGCACGGCTACCATTTTTGGCTACAGTTTATTTCAAATTCTATATACTATGCTTAAAAACAGTGTTAAATGGATTTAATTATCCCACACAAGGTTTTTTTTATAATTTAGAGATACAGCATTATCCATCGAATTCAGAGGTAGGAACTTATTTTCACTTTACACACTTGTAATGGAAAACACAGTAAGTTTGTAACACAGTATCCATGAGATCACTTTAAACTAAAATACAATAGTAACAAAAATTCTGAATGCATGTAAGCACCTTGTACCAACAAATAATTCAAAAATTAATTTGCTTATAAAGTAATTCCCACTCACTCCCAATATTAACACACTTGAGCTACCCACACCCCACAAAATATCAAACATGAACCTAAAAACTTGCAGATACAGCTGTTTCAGTGTGCATGATTCAAAAAACTTTGACATTTTCACATTAACTTGCTCCCAAATTGAAATTATAACTACTTCTAAATAACATTCAATACAAAATTTACAGTCCAACTATGTGCTCATAAGATTATACTGTGTTGCCTGAAAGGGTATTACCTTCTTTTAAGGGTCGGTTTTTTTGAGGTATATGATGAGAGCTTAAAAGATGAAGTGTGGAACATATCAAGGGTACATATAGACTTGATAATGACCTCCTACAGTAAAAAAGGCATCCATAACAGTCTGATAAAACATGAAACAGATAAAGGTTATAACAAAGATAATCATTGGAGAATTTTAAATTTCCAACATACAGATTTAGTATAACAAGGATAATCATTGGGAAAACGTAGACATTACTTGTAATTCAGTTTCAAAGTCAAAATTTTATTTCTTTTGCCAAAATTTGAAAATGCGCAAAAGAACATTTAACAGTAACAACATAATTAGGGGTTGGTATATTCACCAACTGGAAGTCAGATATTACAGTAATAGCATTTTTCGTGGTCTCTCAAAACATATAATTCTCTGCCCAATGACTGTCAAGTCAATTTTTTGAGAAAATGGTATTAAAACTCATAGTTATGGTCTTCTCAAATGTGGAGAAGTCATAGTTTTTGTATCGGATTAACTTTTGGGCATGATGTAGTTAACTGGATGTCAGCTGACTACACTCCTGTATTACAGAGGCAGGCTATAAAATTAAAACATAGGCTATAAAATTAAAACATAAACTCATGTCTTCCAAAGGGTATGTTCAATTCTGGAGTACTCACAGTATTTGTAGACTACCAATTTGGAAGCAAGCAGTGGCTCGCTATCATCGTACTGCGGTACAGCAGTACAGTGATATCATATCAACGGACAACAGAGCTTCACTTTTTTATCACAAAATCGCCGTCATAAAACACCAGTGTACCCATATTATTTTAAATACCATATAGTGTCGACCGTTTGGTGTTCACACAGGAAAAAAAATACATGTTTGACAAATACTGCTTATATGTTTATGTAGTTAAGACGACCAGGCTTTGTTGGAAGTCAATGTACCTAATACTTGAATTATCTGTCAACTACGACTACCTCCCTTTCTCACCATTCTTCCATAAAGTCAGATAATTATGCCCCACCATGTTTACAATCCAAATGTGGACATAAAATGGTGTAATCTGAAACCTCATACCCTTATTCTGAAGTACACAGCCGGCCTAATTTTATACATTATGATTATATGGATGGTGCAATTGCACTATGTCAGTGCAAACCGTGAGGGATTGTCCAGTTAGTTTGCACTATTTTAATTGCCTTTTGCCATAATGTTTGCTATTGGTTGTTTTGATCTTAAAAGTTTAAAACTTGGTTATTATGTATGTTTTTTATCTTTCAGATGGGTCGAAAAAATGGTGCTATGAAATTTGTTATGAAGAAGCCGTGTTTGTTTGGGGAGCAAATAATGCTGGTTAATCATGATCCATCGTTGGGTGGTTTAGATCCGAAGAATGTCATTCCTCTTCAATGGTCTAGTCATCGTCTGTAAGGATATGGGACACATCTAAAAATGTCGTTGTTTATGAAAAGTGGGGCAATGATAACAGTCAGAGATTAACCGAAGCTTAAGTGAAGAGGAGGAGGAGGTTATAGATGAGGTGAAGCCAACTAATTATATATAAAACTACAAAGATTGAGACATAATCCTCTAATGAATACTGAGAAAAAAGGGAAAACAAAAAAAACTTAAACATTAGACTTTCCTTTTCTACACACATATGCTTGCAATAAGAGGGGAAAAAATGAGCATCAACTAATTATATATAAAACTGTAATGAAATAATATGTTTTTTTCAGCTATCAATTGAAAAAATATAAACATCAAAAGCAATGATAAAATTGGTAAAAGAGATAGTACATATATTATGCACAAATTTAGTGTCAGTGATACTAAAATCAAATCTGTATGAATACCTCAATGCAGTTCGGGTTGGAATATTGTCAAGGCATGTATAACTTCAGGATTGAATGTAAAAAAACTGAAATAGAACCGGCTTTGAGCACAGTAAGAACTAACAGTGAATGTAATCTAGTAGATATTATGCAAATCAGTACACGTGAATGAAAATTAATGAGAAATTACCTTTGATGGACGTCTAATAGATAACTGCATAGTGATGGTTGAGCGTGGACGTCATTAGTTGCCAGTCAACATTGCTAATGCGAAGAGTAACAGAGAAATGAAAATGCACAAAATCGTAAACTAAAGGAATAAAACAAAAGAAATACTTGCTGACTTATTAAATATTTAGTTGAATATATATGAGGAAAAAATGATTTCTTTGTACAAAAGAAAATTTTGCTAAAATTTCCATCTATAAAATAGTTTAATAAATTCTAAAAATGATAGTCAAGAATTTGGTACCAAGCAAATTCTAAATTTTTGCTAAAATTTCCATCTATAAAATAGTTTATCCCCCTTTACGTAACAATCTCATCTTCGAACCGCACTTACTAATGCACTTAATGAACTAAAACTTTCAAACAGATTATATTATGATAAAATATAGCAAATAAGGAGCATAGTTAAAAACCCAATTATTTTGAGTTAGCATATATTATGATAAGTTTTTAAATAGAAATAGAATGATGCTAAAAGCAACTGTCTGAATCACCTAATACATATAAACAGTAAATCGGCAATATTTAGTAAAATCCTTATTTACACACACCCCTACCTCAATACATTAGAGACTTAAAATAGTATATGATAGTTGGATAAAAATCTAGTGAGAACCAAATATTATGGTAGTAATATGAAATTCACTAAAAATAAAGCAAGTGTCTTCTTCATGTTTGAGAGTTGCTTCAGCAACTCAGTTTGAACCGAGTTGCTTCGGCATGCTTAGAGCTGAGTTGCTTCGGCAATTGAGTTTGAACTGAATTACCCAGAGCACTACTGCTCCAGGTCCATCATTAACCGGTCAACTGCCATGAATGGCTGGTCGACTGATCATAGCAACCTGGAGAAGTAATGCTCTAAATAATACGCATAAGTTATATTTTTTCCTTTTTCTTTTCTTTCTTGATTCCTGAACTTTGAGTGATGAACTGAAATTGGCCATTTACCTTCACGGATATCATAGAATTGAAGTTAAAGGATTAAACCAATAATTGGTGAAGACTGAAGCTTACTGTAAATACACTTTTTATTTCTTTTACTGATGATAGTGAGTTTGCTTCTCATTTCTTCTTATTTCTTTGGTTTTCTTGCATACTAATCATTAAACTGAAATATACCACATATACAACATCAAACAACCTGGTTTTACAGAGATTCCAAAATGCAAGAAGTAAAGTGTTGGTTTTAAGAGTAAAGTACCTTGTGTAATACTAAAGTAGGAAATTTTGTTTTGCTTTTCTTATTTCTTTCCATTATATTATGTTAGAGTCATGAAAATTTAAATTTTGTATTCAAGTCAGTGTCTATACATTAGTATTTACTTTTGTTTCTTCTTTTTTCATATTAAGAGCAATTTACTTTACATTGAATCATAATTATATTATGAACATATATATATTTGTTTATATTTAACTTTTATATATTCTTAATTCTTATTTATATCGGTGTAAAATGGATACTAATTAACATTCTTTGGTTATAACCATATTTTATCGTATAAAAAAAGCAAAGATTAATTGGGCATCAAAATATCAAACAATAACCACTCAACAAACTAATATGTACTGCAAGTGTATAATATTCTTATTGTGCATAGGTCAGGCTATAAAACAGTTTAAAATATCTGTTTGAAAATTATACTGGATTATTAAGCATCGAGTGGTACATCCAACTCTAGAAAAACCGACGTAAAACATATGTAAATTCTAGTTTTCCAAAAAAACATAACCATTTAAATCCAAATAGCATAAATAAGTAAAGAACCATTAATTAGAATAAGTGCATATTCATAAAACAGCCGAATACAACACCATCTAAATTTAATAGCTAACAGAACTAAATTTAGAGTAAATCAATATAGGCTGTATTGCACAATGCACCTCCAACTGATGGGATTGAGTGCATAATAATCTTAGCATAGCAGAACAACATTTCACTAATAATTGAGATGGAACCGAACAATAAATTTTGAAAACAAAACCAATTCCAAAAAAGACTGTAGGTGAAGTAATTAGGAAAGCACTGTTTCTTTTGATAAGAAGTATTAATTGTTCATAAGCAACAATAAATTGGATGGTATTTTCTCCTTTTGATTACTTTCAACGAATTGATTATGGAAGCAACGAAAGCACACTTTGCTTAATCAAAGAATTAAGCAATGCAGTTACTGCTTGGGTTATTATTCTTGACCCTCTTTGCATTTCTTAGCGCTTCAAAAGCAATCATAAATTGAAACGTGAACTAATTTACTACCACCTAATCGAGCAGTTCAATAGAACCGATTATTCATATTAAAAGTCTCGTCAGTTTAAGTTCTCAAAATACAAAAATGAAAGTCATCGATGCTTTGTCAGTGTAGCAAATTACCGTATGTTTTAAGTCGATCTGGACGATGAAGGATTCATGGGTAGCCTGGACTCAACCGCGGGTAAAAATGATGAAGGCGACGATGTTTTCAATCGATCTGTAGGATGGAGGATGTATGAGTAGTGCGGATTTGATCTAGGGAAACAACGTTGATGATTTCTGAGGCGTTGATGGCGACGATGATGATGATGGCGACGAATTTGATCTAGGGCAACAGCGGATAAACAGTAAATTGGATGGAGGATGATGGCGAAGATGTTTTCAATGGATCTGTAGGATGGAGGATGTATGGGTACCGCGGATTTGATCTAGGGCAACAGCGTTGATGATTTCTGAGGCGTTGATGGCGACGAATTTGATTTAGGGCAACCGCGGATAAACAATGAATTGGATGGAGGATGACGGCGATGATGTTTTCAATCGAGTTAGAGGCTTTGATGATTTTTGAGGAGAATAGCGGTAAATCGCCCTGGCGATTAGGGATTAGAGATGAGGAGGATGAGCAATGCGATCGATTTATTAGCAAGAGGCGTTTGATATCTGGGGAGGATGACCGGTGAATCGCATATGCGAATAGAAGTGGACGAAAGAAGACCCAAAGAGAACAGGGGAAGGAAGGGCATTTTTGGTACTTCAGAAAGACACGGTTGAATCATGTTCAAAGAACTCTTATTATTAGTAGGAAAGATGTATTCTTTTATATCTTGAGAGTACATGTAAATTTTTGTTTAAACCTTTTCAAAGAACCAGATGGAGATCAAATCAACTTATGATTTCTTAAAACCGAGTCAACCTATTAACCTCTTTAACTTACAGTGTTAAAATGAATAATATTTATGGGTTGACCTAATCAACAAGTAGTTCATACTACTTAGATGTTTCAGACAATCATATGGTTTTAATAAAACTGATGTTTATCAAAATCTTTTTATTTAATTTATCCCAAATTAAACTTGTTCTAATTTATCTCATACCTTATCTAAGGAAAAAAAACCTTATTTATCAAAACAATCTCTTATTACAAATACCCTTTTTTTTGGAAAACAATTCCCCTTTAAGGGAACTTTAAAGCTAGATACCTGATCTTTATTATTAAAAATCAACTTTGGTTTTATTTGGGTTGAACTTATTTTGATCGCACAATGATAGTGAAAATAATTTACTAAGTATTCCACAACATTCGCTCACGCAAACGTACTATCGTCACTTAGGAGATTATTCAGATTACCACAGAACTAAACGAAACAATTTCCTCCTAATTATCCCAAAGAAAATGCATTTCATTTCATTTCTCAAAAATTCCCACTACAACAAAATATGCTTATTACACCTTTTTTTTACAACGTTTTAAAAAAGCCCTTTTTACAACATTTTTCATGAAAATGTTGTAAAAACCTAGTTATTTGCAACATTTCTCAAGAAAACGTTGTAAAAACCTTGTTTTTTACAACATTTGTAAGCAAACATTACAACAATGCCCCTTTAAAACTTTTGTTATAAAAGCATAGTAAAAACATTATTTTTTACAACTTTTTCCTAAACGTTGTGAATATTAATTTACTACAAAAATGGTTTTACTCGCATGTTGTAAAAATCTTTGAGGGAACGTTTGCTACAGGAAAATACAAAATTAACGCTAACTTCTTTAATATGTCTACTATTTCTTTAAACGTTGTAGTAATTAATACTTAGTAACTTATAATTAATAACAAATATATTTATTATTGCTTTAAACATCCACGTCTTATATATATAGGTCACTATTTATAACTTTGTATAATTAAAGATTATTTATACATAACTTTTAATTACTAATTATTATTTGTAATCAATAATTATTTTATATTTAATAATTTTTTGTAATTAATTGTTAATAATCGGTAAATTATCATTAATATTTATTAATTATATTTAATAATTAATAATCAATATTAAATAATTATTATTGATAAATTAATATCAAATACTAAACAATCAATATTCAATTATAACTTAGAAGAAATAAGTAATAAATAATAAGTAATAAACAAGAAATAATATCTAATACTGAATGAGAAACTAATTACCATTAAATAATTAATTATTAATAAGTAATCTATATTTCTTACTAAGAAATATTTACTTTGTAGTATTTTAAAATTTATGAGTATGATCCTTGATCCATGATCCATATTCGTGACTACGCTTTAGAACACCAAAACATCGACACCTCTTCCAGATCCAAATCAAAACCTCATCCTATAAAAATATTCACGACTACAGTTTGAAACATCCACACCTCTTTCGGATCCAAATCAAAATTCCATTCGAATATAACAACCTACGGCGTGACCATGAATTCAAAACAAATTCTAAAATTTTCTAAAAATTCAAAAATATTTTTGAATAAGTTTAAAATTTATAAATTTTTAATAATTATATTATTTAATAATTATAATTTGTATTTATTGTTAAATAATTACCATCATTATTATATTTAATAATTAATTTAATAATTAGTAATAATTATATAATAAATTAATAATTAATAGTAATATTTAATACTCAATTCAATCATTAGTAATTAATAATATCACATAATTACTTATAAAATTATATTTAATGTTTAAAAATTGATAATTAATAATAATGATTAATGATTAAGAAGTAATATTTATTATTTAGTATTAAAATTTTAATAATTATATTTAATATTTAAAGAAAATTGAAATTTGTAATAAATTAAAAAATATTTAAATTTAAAGACAAAATTTTAAAATTTTCTGTAAAAGTTTAAAAATATTCATAATATTTGAATACAAAGTTATTGTAAAATGTATTGCAACTTTGTATTGCAACAAAGTATTACAATTTTCTTTTAGCCTCCAAACCAAACTCCTTGTCTCCAACCATGAAATTTTGGCCCCAAATAAATTTTATTTTCCATCCCTCCCAAATTTTAACCGATGTTCGTTTAAATCTCTTCTCAGTTCTAAATCCCTAATTGAAACTAAATCATGTGTGTTTCTCCTTTCAGCAATGTTCTTTTATCCTTCAAATCCAAATCCCTAAATGAAACTAACTCCAAATCCCTACTTTTCCTTTATCCTTCAAAGTGAGATGAAAATCAAATCTCCAAAATAAAAATCCTTTAATCTAAAATCGATGCCTTTAGAAATGCCTTCAGGAGATCGATGATTCTCTGAAGCCGTGTTTGGAATACTTGCTGTCGTCGATTCTTTGAAGTCATTGCCGTTGTGAAGCTAAAAAAGTTTATTAGGTATAGTGAAGATTCATAAATGTCATGATTTTTTATAGGAGTTTCTATCGTCCGTCAGATTTAATGAATTGTCGTTGGTTTAAAATCAAAATGTTTTGAATAAACGTAGCTCTTTAAAACATTTTACCTACTTTGTTTTTTCCTCTTCGTTTTTTCACGTTAATATTGTATAATTTTTTAATGGAAGTTTGTAAACAAGTTATAACCGCAAAGGAAATGATAATGACATAGCCTAGTCTTTGAGCCCTGTTTATTCTAATTCTTGTCAAAATCTATCTTCACGGCATAGGCACTGGAAGTCCAATCAGTTCTTAGGTATCAGAATATGATTACGGTCAGTTAGGTACTTACCCATTTCTTTGTCAACAATTTGTGAAAATTTCTACGTAATAAAGCTTTTCCAACTAAAGCGAATAAAATAAATAACTAGGTTTTTCCAACATTTTCATGAAAAATGATGTAAAAACGGTTTTTTTTACAACGTTTTATAAAAAACTTTGTAGAAAGAACATTTTATAAAAAAATGTTTTATAACGTTTTATAAAAATAATAAGACCAACTTCAGCTCGTATGAAAATGTTGTAAAAGCCTAGTTATTTCTTTAATATGGCTCGCATAGTCCTTTATTTCGTTAAAAGGCTTACAATATTTATTTCAATTTACAGATTTGAGTTGAAGTATTTTGATCCATTTCTTCTTCTGGATGATTTTTTAGGTATAATGCTACTTACCATGTAAAAGAGGATGAATTAAATTAGCTTGAATGAAATATTGATTAAAATTTTATCATCCGAAAATTGCAGTAAATGCCTCTGCAGTATTCCTTGATCATCCTCATAGAGGTATAATTAATTTTCTACTTTCTTACCTTGTCAGCAATTTTTTTTAACACAGTTCGTTCTACTTTGATTTTCAGGTTTTGAAACTGTTGCTTATACGCTAGAGGTAAGTGCTTTTTTTCCAATCCATTCGCAAAAAATGTACTAAAATGAATATTTGGTTGATTTCTTATCAAATTGTAAAAACATATATAGGATGCAGCAACACATGAAGATTTCAAAGGACACGGAGACGTAAGAAGAAGCGGTAACTTACAATGGATGACTGCAAGCAATGGCATAGTGCATTCAAAAATGCCCTTTGGACATGGAAAAGCAAAAGGCCTACAGCTTCGGGTATTAGGAAAATCAGATATCATAGATTGTATATGTTGCAAAATGTAAAGAATGATTGCTTTATTCAATCAGTTTTCGCACAAATAGTGCTGTACAAAAGTTACATTATATATGAAACAGTCGTGGGCCTAATATACAGAAGCCCAAAAATGGCTAGTAATCCAAAACAAAAAAATAAAAGAATCTCTGCCGTTGATCTGAATGGAAGGCTGAGATGAATAGATTAATGCTGTCTCGGATGATAAAGTAACACAGCATACCACAAGTGCGTATTATCCACCCTCAAACCAAGCTAGGGTTTTTATCTTTCTGCTAGCCGCCACTGAATTTACTTCCATCGATAATTTTCATTTCCTCTCTTAGTCTTGTGAAATTTCTGGAAGAGAGAGACTTAGTGAGGACATCGGCACGTTGATAGAAAGAGGGAACATGTCTAATCTCGAGTTTTCCAGTTGTTGTTCGTTCACGGACGAAGAACAAGTCTATCTCGATGTGTTTAGTGCGAGAGTGTTGAGTGGGATTTAAAGACAAGGAGATTGTGCTCAAATTATCGCACCAAATCAGTGGTTTCTCCTGTAGCTGAAGCCCTAATTCATGAATTAGGGTTTCGATCCATATTACTTCAGCTGTGGTGCTAGCTACTGATCTGTACTCGGCTTCGGTGCTTGAACGTGATATAGTGGATTGCTTTTTGGTGCACCAAGAAACAGGGTTGCCACCTAAATAAATACAGTAGCCCGAAGTTGATCTTCTATCATCAGCGTCGCTTGCCCAATCTGCATCGCTGTAAGCCTGTAAATTTATGTCCTTGTTTTGAGTTAATAGTAATCCGTAGTCTTGAGTCCCCTTTATATATCTTAAAATGCGCTTAACAGCTCTCCAGTGATTGTCTAAGGGATTTTGCATAAATTGGCAAACTTTGTTAACACTATAACATAGATCAGGTCTGGTAATAGTCAAATATTGTAGGGCCCCTACAATACTTCGATACTGTTTTATGTTGTTGATGGGCTCTCCTTTAGCTTTGGATAGTTGTAAATTGCTCACCATAGGCGTAGGTAGTGGCTTAGCTTGGTCCATATTAGCACGAACCAAAATTTCTGAACCATATTGTTTTTGAGACAGAAACATTTCTGTTTGTGATGGTCTACTAATTTTAATTCCAAGGAAATAATCAACTGTACCCAAGTCTTTTATAGCAAAGTTTTTATCCAACAGCTCTATTGTTTTGCTGATTTCATTCTCATTGCTTCCAGTGATGAGAATGTCATCAACATATACCAATATGTATGTTGCTGCATGATTTGTGGTTTTTGTGTATAAAGAGTTATCTGACTTGGTTGGTTTGAATCCTAGTTTTGTCAATGTTGCTTTGAGCTTTTCATACCAAGCTCTTGATGCTTGTTTGAGACCATAAATAGCTTTATGCAGTTTGCAGACTTTGTCTTCATTTCCTTTTGTGATGTATCCTTTTGGCTGATGCATATATACTTCTTCTAGTAAGTCTCCATTAAGAAAGGCATTGTGTACATCCGACTGTTTGATTTTCCACTGATTGTTTAATGCTATAGTAAGTATGATCCTGATGGTAGTGGGCTTAACAACTGGGGAAAAAAATTCATTAAAGTCAAAACCAAATTGTTGAGAGTAGCCATTTGCAACTAACCTTGCCTTAAATTTTATTATTTTCCCATCTGCATCCTTTTTTATTCTGTAAGTCCATTTGTATCCCACGATATTTTTGTCCTTTGGAGGCGACAACAGATCCCATGTTTGATTTCTTAATAGTGCTTCATATTCATCTTTCATGGTATTTCTCCATTCTATGCTCTTAACTGCTTGTTCATATGTAACTGGTTCAATGGTATCTATACTAGCATTGTATATCTTGGGTTTAAAAATTCCACTTTTGGACCTTGTTATCATATGATGGCCTGCATCCTGCATGTTGTCTCTATTATCAGTTGTAGTTGCTTTGTCACTACTAGAAGCTAAGTCATCAGTGGTAGTTGCTTTGTTGCTGCTAGAGGCTAAGTCATCAGATGATTGCATTTCATTGTTTTCTTTAATTTGTTGTAATGGCCACTCAAGTGTATCATTTGTGCTATAGTCAGATTTAGTTTCTGCAATAGATTGTAATCTCTCAAGTCTCTTATTGCTTGGTTGTTCATTTTGCATGACTAATTCTGGAATGGTAGGCAAATGCACTTTGACATTTTCAGCACATTGTTTTGCTGTAGTTTCACTCCTTCCCAGTCTTCTGTCTGCAAAAGGAAAATGATCTTCATTAAACATCACATGTCTAGATATATAAATTTTACCACTTTTATCAAGGCATTTGTATCCTTTTTGGTTTGTAGCATATCCTAAAAATGTGCATGGACTTGATCTTAAGCTTAGTTTATTTCTGTTGTAAGGCCTGAGACAGGGGAAACACAGACAACCAAATGTTTTTAAATGATCATATTCAGGTTTGATGTCAAATAATTTTTCATGAGCACTTTTGTAATCAAGGATTTTACTTGGCATTCTGTTTATAAGATAAACAGCTGTAGCAAAAGCTTCTTGCCAATATTTTAAAGGTAAAGACCCTTGTGATAATAATGTTAAGCCTGTGTCAACTATATGCCTATGTTTCCTTTCAACAAGGCCATTTTGTTCAGATGTGTAAGGGCAAGTAATTCTATGTAATATACCCTTGTTTTGAAAATATTTTTTAAGTGGGTAAAATTCGCTGCCTCCATCAGTTTGCACAATTTTCACTTTATGACTGAATTGTTTCTCAACAAATGTAATGAACTGAACTAGAGTATCATAAGTTTCAGCTTTTGATTTGAGAAAAACTATCCATGTGTTTCTAGTGTATGCATCAACATGAGATAAATAGTACCTGTGTCCTTGTGTGGAATTCAATGGGGCTGGTCCCCATAAATCTGCTGCTATCAATTCAAAAGGGTTTCTATACACAGTTTCTGAATCAGTAAAAGGAAGTTTGTGACTTTTTCCTAATTGACAATGTGTGCATATATCAGAAGTATCACTATTCTGAAAAGAAATTTTATTATCTATCAAGAATCTTTTTACAATTTTCATACTAGGATGCCCTAGTTTACAATGCCAATGTTCTAAAGTATTTTTCCCATTGTGTTCATTGGTGTGAACACTGCTGCACCAATGCTTCTTTATGGTGGATTCAGGTTTCTTCACAGCACTAAATTTGTATAGCCCCTTACTCAAACTACCCTGCAACAATATATCTTTATTTAGAAGATCCCTAACTAAACAGAAATTTGGGTGAAACTCGAAGTATACTTTGTTGTCACTAGCAAATTGAGATACACTGATTAGATTCTTTTTAATTTCAGGAACTCTCAGTAAATTGTTTAAATATAAATTTCTTTTACCTTGAATGGTTCCTGTGCCAACATGTGATATACTTGTTGTTTCACCATTACCCAAATGTATGGTTTGCGTACCTGTGTAGCTTTTGTTGCCCAAATTGAGGTTTTGAAGGTTACTGGTTACGTGATTGGTTGCCCCTGAGTCTGGGTACCAATCATCCACATTTGTGTTGTCCAATTTTGCTTCTTCTGAATTGCCTGATTGATTTCTTGAATCTTCACTATTGCTCTTCTGCTGTTGTTCAAGTTGTGTTATGTTGTTGTTGGGATTTCTTTGTATTTGTTGTGTAGCAGTGAATTCTTTATTGAACCTGAAGTAGCATTTGCTGGCTATATGACCAAATCTTTCACAAATTTGACATTTTACTCTATTGTTATTATTCCATCTTCCTCTTCCCCTTCCTCTTGGATTGTGAGAATTTCTTTGACCTTCTTGTTTATTTCCATTGTTTGCTGTATTAGACTGCTGCACTTTATTTCTTGAACTGCTTGCATAATCGATCGAAAATTCATTTTGCATGGCTTTTCTTTGTTCAATTCTGCCTTCATGGGCAAGTAAGGCAGATTGAACAGATTCCAAATCTGGTAGGGTTTGTTGTGATGCTATAAATGTAACCACTGACTCATATTCATCATCAAGGCCATTTGTTATGGTGAGGATTCGTTCATTTTCAGAAACTTTGTGGCCAATAGCATTGAGTCTGTCACATAGGCCTTTGATTTTCGCAAGATACTCTCTCATTGGCATGTCATTCTTTCTTGCATTTTGTAATTGTCTTCTAAAATGCATAATTCTTGCGGCTGATTGTGAACTAAATATTCGTTCTATTGATGACCAAATTTCATAAGATGAATTGCAGCCAACAATTTGTGATAGCAAACTTGGGCTGATGGATGATAGCAGCCATGATGACAGTAAGTTGTCTTGTTTCTGATATCTAATATAATCTGGATTTGTGGAAGTGATTCCATTTTCTCCTTCTATAACTGCAGGTGGCGTGGCTATGGATCCTTTGACGTAGTCTTGAAGTCCATATCCTTTTAAAGCTATTTCAATCTGATATTTCCATACAATGTAGTTGTCATCATCAAGTGGGATGTTGATAACTTGGCTTTTGGGTTTGATTAATGCTGTTTCTGTTACAGTGATCTCCCCTTTGTCATTTCTTGAAGTAGTCCATGATCTTTCATCGCCTATTTCTCTGTCTCCCATTCTTATAGATGGCTAATCTGACTTCTTGAATATTTGATGCAGCCAAGAAAATATTGGCGAGGCACTAGAGATATGGAATTGATGCAGCCAGTCAAGAATTTGGATGTATTCAAGTTCTTGCTAGGCGTGGCACAATGAACTGATGGTGATATAACAGATGCCTTTGAGTCGAAGAAGGTATAACCTCTTCGGTGATGAGAATCGGCTAAAAAAAATAGAGGAAGGTGAAAAAGATCTCCGATGATGAATTTTTTAACTGAGGAGATAAAAGATATATCAATCTTGTGATAAAAGAGATGATGCAAGAAATTGCTGATCTGCCGTTAGGCTTTCTGACGCTCTGATACCATATTAGGAAAATCAGATATCATAGATTGTATATGTTGCAAAATGTAAAGAATGATTGCTTTATTCAATCAGTTTTCGCACAAATAGTGCTGTACAAAAGTTACATTATATATGAAACAGTCGTGGGCCTAATATACAGAAGCCCAAAAATGGCTAGCAATCCAAAACACAAAAATAAAAGAATCTCTGCCGTTGATCTGAATGGAAGGCTGAGATGAATAGATCAATGCTGTCTCGGATGATAAAGTAACACAGCATACCACAAGTGCGTATTATCGGGTCAACATTTTTGCCAAAAATAAAATGTAAGATTATTACATGCTTCCATATTCAACTAACTTCTTATAAAATAAAATCATATAATATACTAAATGGTCCTTATGAAAGGAAATCACATTAACTTATATAAATGGCAACGTGATATGTATTATTGGTCAATATATTAATATCATATATAATGTATAAAATTATAGGATAGAGCAAAGATACCAATAAATAAAAAGCAAGGAAATAAAAACAATAAAGTCCAAAGAAGGCAAAATCAGCATCATAATCATAGATGGAAAATGCAACAAAAATCAGTCTACAGTGGACTCAAAGATAATCACATTTTTTCTAGGCATCACCGTAGTACCTTCTGCTATACAACTATCATTAAAAAGCAAGTCATGGAAGTTAATAGTTGGAAGATATATGATTTTAAAATATAACAAATTTCAACACTATTGTCTAAATAAAATTAAGGAAAATATCTTTTAAGGTCCAAAGTATAATATTTTATGGCAATACTATTATAGCTAAGATGCTAGAAAATCACAATTTAATACGACAGTAAGAAAATGATTCTAGGCATCTAAGCTTGGTTGATTTGGTACAGCAAAATCCCTCATTTGTCGATCCTAAATGTTTCATATTGCTAGTTTCCAGCTTCAACATCATTGGAAACAAACAAAACAATACAAATACCATAATATCTGAAGTTGAGCAATACCTCATGCCTGATGGTACAAATCAACAACCTCATCAAGTGAAAGAAAATGAAAATCACCTAACTTCAAATACATGCCTTGCATCTGGATATATTTCACAAACTTTAACAATTAGTTGTTGGAAAATTGTAGAATACACATATATTAGCACAAGTAGCAGAATAAACAGTGTTAAGTACATAGATTAATAACCATTAAGTGACTCCAAAAGACTCGTTTTATTATTACTTTTATTATTTAAATGGTTAGGTACACATCACATGGAACTAAAATATTTAGCCCAAAATTTGGAACCCTTTATTACCCAAGTTGAATGCCCTAGAAGTAAGCATATCATGTCGTTGGAGGAAGAACCAATAATAATTTTTGTTCTCAAATATCATTAATGAACAAGGCATATGAACATAGTTTAAGGAGCTTTGGATTGCTATAGTAATATTACCAATAAACTTAAACTATAATGTAGTGCGGTGCAATAAGTGAAGGTAGTATTGTAGATGTAGTTTCTTGTAAAAGCTTCCTAGTGATGTTTGATCTAACCCAACTATCATTAAACATTATTTTTTTGACCTCGCCCATAAATGAAAAAACAATCTTTCTTTAATACCTAAATCCTAATAGTAGCAATCTATTGAAGATAACATTTTTAACAGTTACTAAACCTATAAGAAGACAAATCCAAAATTATTAGTGTGTATAAGATTATGGGTTACTTATTCACTTCATAGAAGTTATCACTAACTTATTCACTTAACGATTATAAAGAAATTTCTTTAATACTCACATGATTACCGCTAACATACTCACTTAACGATCATAATTTTTTTTAATACTCACATGATTCTCGCTAACTTATTTTCTTCACAGAAGTTATAAAGCGATTTAATTAGCAATTTAATCACCGATAACTTATTTAAATTGAAAATGACTGAAATGCATATGTTAACTTGGAGCAAAATTATTGCTTTGTACTATAATAAATTGAAAATGACTCGTGTTTGTATACATAGCCTTTTTTGTTCTTTAATTTAAGAGAAAATAAATTTCTATCATATTATTCTTTTATGAGACTTAATATGGAATTAATTTATCATTCTTGCAGACACATACATCACGCACACAGCCACAACATGGTAGTACTATTTTTCCAAATAGTCATATGCAGCTTTCAAAAAATGCAAGCTACTCAATTGGCAGAAGAAGGTTGTTGCTGAAGAAATGCTTACATCTATTGATCCCACTACTATGGTGCACCATATTCCTCTTGGGGCGGATAATTGGAAAATTTGGTGTGATGTTTCAATGGAACCTCAAGCTCCGTTGTGGATAGAGACTTTAGAGGCAAGTACTGTTTAGCAAGTTGTAGTAACAACGGTAGCTTGGCATAAGAATTTTGTCGCTGTTATCGAATAGACAGTTGTGGTATGGTATGTTTTGATCTTTTTGTTTGTATATATATGGTCCAATATACGTGTATATGGTTGGAGCCTATAATATTTTGTCTATATTGTGTTGGAATCTTTGATATTTTGTTTGTAATGGAACAGTTGTTAACTTATTTCGAATGAAGTAGCATGGAAAAGTGTTCTATTTTGTTTTTGTTTCATGTATTTAAGTTACTGTGATTTTATTATTGTATTTGTTGTAACACGATATTGAGTTAGCAAGAAGCTGCAGTGCATGTACGAATTTTTATAATGTCATAGTAATGTTTTCGCAACATTAAAATAAAGTTATAAACTTGTATACTACAATATCAATAAAAAGCTGTAAAAAATTATTTTACGACGTTTCCAAAATATTATAATAATCTTTTACACACCAATTTAAAAACGTTGTAAGAGGGCTTTTATATTAGTGATTTACTATAGGTGATAACAGTTGCAAAAGAGTTCATTACTACATCTCAGAAACGTTGTAGTAAACTTTATTACAAGGTTTTCTTACAACTCAACAAAAATGTTGTAAAATATGTCAACCCTATTATAATTTGGCCTAAGACGACATTTGCAAAAACGTTGTGAAACTTCTATTACAACGTTTTTTTTGATGTTGTAATACGATGTTTGTGTTGTAGTGCCCTTTGAAATTATTTTTAAAAATTCGGGGATTTAGATTAAAAATCCTTTTTAAACATATTTTTCAAACCAAATTTATATAAACCTTACCTTGTATAAAAATGATTTCATACTATAGTAGTACTTCTTTATTATAATAGAATTATCTTCAATATTTATTCTCTAAATATCTTATTCCACTATTTAAATTATATTACAACTTTTTATAAAGTTTAATTGTTAACTCACCATTATTATATGGTGAATTCTTAATTTAATCATATTCTTCGAACAACTTATAGTCAAATTATGAAAATTAATTCACACAGGGTTCATTTTAAATCAAGCGATAAATGCCCCTAAATAAATCGAGCATAATTTAGCAATCAACACACAACAGCTATGTTTTTCATTTAAGTTAAGCATAACCGAACAAACAAAATTATCACATTTAAACTAACACACTATGTAACTATATATAGTTTTGAAAATTATTCCTTCATATATATATAAAATGTAATCCTAGGAAAAATATTAAATCTGCCAAAGATTTCAAAATTTTCAATACCATGTCTGTTGGCCTTGGTCAAGTGTTTGGAAATCCTTATCGATAACGTGGCGTCCCACTTCTCGACCAGAATTCATAAAAACTCAATAGACCAATTAACATGATATGTTTTTACAACATTAACAAATACGCTCTCGTATATATAATACTCTCGAACTCATTCTAAGGTGTTGCTTACCTTATCTCTAATGAGCCAAACCATACCAAAGCCAAGATTCTCGCTTAACCTTTCACTTTGATACCACTTTGTAATGACCTGCCATATTGGTCATCAAAAGCCGACACTGCCACTGTGTTCCAATCTCACGCATCCAAACGACAAAAGGGCAGATTGTTAGGGTAAATAAAAGAACGGAGTACGGAGAAAAACAGAACCTCACAATGAAATTGACTACATATAATATTACAAGAATAGTACAAACTATCACTCCAAACATACAGAGCATATCAAAGTAAAAAACATACCTTATCAGCTAGACAGTTATAAAATCCCGACCTTACAAATTCCTATAGGTAAACTATATAATACAGCAGAAAATAAAATACTACGACAGGTGAATCTTTAGCTTCCCTCCATGAATGCCATAACACCAAAGCCAACATGGAAAAATACTCGGTTTGGACTAAGCATTATAAATAAATAACACCCGGATCAGTCTGGAAATACTAGCGTGAGATAACTCGAATAATGGGAAACATATATAAAAATTCTGTGAGACCACATCGCTAACGCGGAACAGGTTTTTACCTCACAAGAATAACATCCATACTGGAAAGAGCTGAAATAAATATCAGGAAACAAACAAATATGATTGAGTATAAATAACATTAAACCAGACTTGAAAGAATTGAAATAAACCAAGTAAAAAACAAAATGGACAGAATGGATAGAACAAGGGAAACAATCCAACTTGATAGAATGAACTAAATAAGATAACAGTCCAAACTTGATAGAATGGGCTAAATAAAGTAACAGTCCCAACTCGATATAATGGAATTAAAAACACTAAAATGTCGTGCTAAAGAGGTGGCTCTACTCGTGGAAATTTAAAGCTAAAACAGATTCAGGGATACGAAACTAATAAGGAAAGGAAATTTTTCAACAAATGACTAGGAAGGTGCACTCCCCTTTGAAGTATACCTCTGGTAATATAAATCTAAGAAGCTCATATACTCCATGAAAATTCTCGGACAACACCAAGTCGAACCCCACCAAACCTTATCGAGTATTCGAATATTTCACATCTAAATCTTAATCGTTTTTCACGTGATGGTACACAAAAATGTAGATGAGATGTAAAAATAACCTAATGGGAGCAACCCCACATAACATGGCTTCCTCTCACGCTTTTGGTTTAGTAATTTCTGACAAAGTATAACAAAGCTCAACGGAGCAACAAATCGCCTTCGAATGACGATAACAAAGAAGCTGAAGTAACCTATAGCTAAGAAACCAACTATCGACGATATAAAACAATCGTATATGGAAATTAAGTCTTCTATACTTATCACCACTCATCGAATTCAAACTTGTACTATTTCCTCGTTAACAATAATACCAAACAAGTCAAGGTAGTGTTACCTCAAAGTCATATTCAACAGTCACTCTTAACTTTTTTAAATAGCTACAAGTTTACTTCTTCGATGTTTAGTGCTAATTATACAAAATAATCGTTTCCATATAAGTAATTCGCTTTATAGAAATAATTCATTTCCATAAATGAATCAAACGTTTTCTTTTTAAAAATGAACTGAACTTTTTGGCTTGATTTCCGTAATGGTAAAATACTTTTAGAAGTAGTTCCAGATTGTTAAAACGTTAAGAGAATAATTTTCCCAAATGCGCGACCCCGAAGGCCTAAACCAACATTAGACTGACAACTTAGAAGATCATCCAACTTAACATCCCAATAATTGATTTCCAATTCCTTTTTTAACTTTAGAAATAATATTAGTTATCTTGAAAGATAATTAGTGACAGTTCAAATCTCTTTAAATAAACAATTCATTATCCATAGTAAAATAGATAATTATTTCCATACATTTTTATAACATTGGTAAATCAACTTTAAAAATCTTTATTAAATCAGTTTGTTACTTTTAAACCAGTTTGTTAAAGAAAATTTTTGTTGTATTAGTTAAATTTAATTTAATCACCTTTATTAAATCAATCAATTAAAAGAATTTATCAAATTCTAATATTCGTTAATTAAATGAATAATTAATCTCAAACATCATGAATTAAAATGATAAGTAATTTTAAATTCCATAAATTAAAATAATTAATGAAGTTTAAAATAATCATGAATTAATCGGATTAATTAAATTCAAACTCCATTAGCTAAAACCATTAATTAAAAAATCATTTGTCAAAATGATTTATTTAATTATAAAACATCATTAATTAAGATGATTTAACTGAATTCTAAAAATCATTAGTTAAAACAATTAATCAAATTTAAAAACAATCATTAATTAGAATGATTAATTAAATTCAAAAATCATCATTTAAAATGATTTACTACTTTTAAATATCATGAATTAAAATGATTATTATTTTCAATTATCATTAATTGAAATAATTAATTAAGTTCAATAAATTAATTAAACTCCATTATCATTAATTAAAATCAAATTATCATTAATTAAAATGATTAATTAAGTATAAAAATATCATTAGCAAAAAAGATTAATTAGTTTTAGAGATAAACCAATCTCAAATTAATTAATTAAAAAGATTAATTACTTTAAACTATCATTAATCAAAGTGATTAATAAATTTTTAATATTCCTTTTCAGTGGAGATACAAGCTCAAGTTCATATGGCAGGGTTTTGGGGATGAAAATTTAATAAATGACAGTATTGCAAAAATCGCTATAAAGACATTTAAACTATTAAATGGAATATCAGAAATTAATTTCAATTAACCATCAATAATAACATATGGATGTAAATAAATAATTTATGAGTGAGAAACCCCCTTTGGGTCTCTCTACATATTTTTCCTACAAAATAATGGTTATGGATAACATATAGATAGTAATATTGGTTTATAACGATCAAATTAAGATGTCATCCATTTTCCAATCGAAAATGCAATAAACAAGCAATCAAACAATTTAACTAACATCCAAACAATCGATAAATGTTTATAACATCGTAGATATGATATAGTAAAATTGAATTTGAATTAAATTCACCAAAGGTTTTGAAAACTTGAAATACTTTAGCGCTCGGAAAGCATGAAAAACCACAAATTCTTCTCGAAAATGGGTCATTTTGCACCCGACTTTTGACCCTTTCCACTTTGATTTTGGAAAAGTGGTCAAAAGGAAAGTTTTAGATTATTCTTTCCTGTATCATTTTAAAAAATGTATTACTCCAGAAAGTTAAATTTGTAGCCAAAATAGTGAGGGGTATTTTCAGACATCAAAATCTAGGTTCAAAAACACTCTTGCAAAAAATGAATTTTTGGAGCATCTATGCTAGAAATTAAAAAAAGTGTTAAACGACAAAGTTGTAACCACTGGAAATATACATGGTTTAAAAAAATAAAAATCTTGATTTGGTTTAGTATGGATAAAATTATGACCGAATGAAGTAGGAGGAAAAATGGAGAAAGTGGAGATCAAAACAAGTGAATTAAAACCATGTTTTTAAAGTAAGAATTTGATTTTTAAAAACTTTAAAACCTAAAAACTAAATCGAGAAGCCATGGAAGTTTTGTTTCCATGCTCAGAAAAGTTTTGAAAATGGAAAAGAGAATGAGAAAGTGAAATAACAACTAGGAAAATTAGTTTGTATATTATGTTAACATGTTGAATTACCAAACTATCCCTCATCCTTTAGCCTCCATTCCATGAATGCCACATCACCATATCCTCCTCCTCCCATCATACCAATGCCACCATAGCCTCTCCCTTTTCAAATCAAGCCACCATGCCATTTAATGCTTGTACTCAAGTTGCCAATATGTCAATTCATGTTCTCACCCCCGATGTGACATTTTCTTTTATTTCTTTATTATAGTTGCCAAGGTGTCACATCATCATTTTCTTAACTTAATTAATTTCACTTAACCCTAATTAAATTACTAATCTTTGTTTATAACATTTCGTATATTTGAATATATATACACACACACACACAAATGTGTACACAGCATTTCAAACAACTTTTATACGATGAGACATCGAAAATTCGAATAACGATTTCCTGTCACATTTTCTGTTTTTCATCGAACTATATATTTTTGTAAACAAATTTAAAAAATATTTCATCGTTATTATTTATTATTAAAAAGAGTTTTATTTCATTATAAAACCATTTATTTGAATATTTAAATTAAATATTCGTAAATCAAAGTAGTGAAATTCCAAGTCGTTACATAATTCTTTAACGTGGCCTTCTCTTTTGGTAGCCAGAAGAAAAAACTAGGTGTCAATAGTAGCACACCATTTGTTATTCTTATCGAATCCTCAACTAATAATCTTTTCAAAGTATTCTTATTTTTAATTGTGTTTTAACAACTCTTAGAGAAAGGTAAAAATGTTGAACCCTTATCTTTCTTAAATTTTAAATAACTATAATGAATACTTAATTGCTATTTTAAAGTTTTATTAATTTTTACTATTCAGTTGAATAATTGATGTATGTTCTGAAGATTCACTTACCAGGATTTATGTAACGACCCGTTAAATTTGGTAATATTAAGTGAATTAATATAATATGTTCTAATCTAATTTAGAATGAAATAAAGTCTTAAGATTTTATTTGAGTAAGTGTAGAAATTTGTTATAGTAATTGGAATTTAAAGTAACAATAAAATTTATGACAATAGATTTGTATAATGTAAATTGTCACATTTTGTTGAAAGTTAATTTTAAGAAACATACAAATGTTGAATCAGTGGATATTAATAAAAATATTTACTAGAATGGAATTCAATTAATATAAAATAAACAGTGGTGATTGTACATTTGGTTGTAATTATAAATAGAGACTAAGTAAAAGTGACCGTTGAATAAACCAATGCAATATGTGAAGGTAAGTAATTTTCATAAATGGTCAATAATAAACGCACTTAAAAGGGTAATAAAATTTGTTTGTTTAGGTGATTACGTATTGATAAGCTATAACTAAATCTGCAGTTTGGTAGTAAATGGGATATGAGAAGACAAAGGCATTTAGAAAGTAATAGATGAGATTCATAATAACAAGTAGTAAATTTATGCATATATTTGGGCGTTTGCCATAATTACCAAATTTTACCATTCATAAAATTTATTTTATTAAAGTCTATAGCAACATTGTTGTTAATAATGTTGTTAGTGAATTTGGATATAAAAGAATGACAAGTGTAGGTTAACCATTTATTTTATTTTGTTAATAATGGAAATAGTTTGAAATAGATCTGAATAGATTTTTTTTGGGTTGTTTATGTGCCTAGTTAATAAGGGAGAGTTTATAAAAATAAAAAGAAATGCACAAGTGGAATGTATATAAGCAAAGGTTATTTATACCCACAAATTTGTTTAATTACTGTATAGGAGATTTAAATGTATAGTTAATTATGAATTGTAGAAACGGTTATTTAATCTAATTGTTGAAAAATTAGGTGAAATATAAATAGGGAAATAGCGTAATTGTTGCACTTGAATAAAAAATAAATTTAAGAATTTATGACAAGAATTTAAATTTCCTATGTGTTTATATATATTGGTAAAATTGTAACTATATGGGAATTTAGGAAGTAAAATAAATGGCAGTGAGGGATAACCAATTTAATGCAATACAAAGGTGATTGGAACGACTGTTGGGTTTAATGGAGTATATATAAACAGTGAAAATCATTATAATCTCTTAATTTAATACGATTGTTTAATTAATACTAAAAGAATAAAGTTGAAATAGTATTAATGTAATAAAAACTTTAATAGATTGCAATTGTATTATGGAAGTAAATTGTTAATAAATGAATGTAAATATTAACAGATTTATGGAAATAAAATATAAAGGAATGTTGGATAGAACATAAGTGAATGAAATTTGATAGTACGTTAATTTGGAGGTAAATTTAAGAAAGAATAACAACCATTATAAATTTCCTAACTTATTTGTCAATGAATGTATTTGGGAATAGAGTTCTTTTATATGTTGGATAGTTATAATGTTGTTATTAAGAATGAACGTTACTTTATTAAGCATAAATATAGTAACGGAAGTATGAATAAATTTATAGAAACGTAAGACTTACTTTAAGGTAATATTTGAGTGTAGACTTTTGAAATAGATTTGACAACAATAATTATTGTTCGTTACCTATCTTATTTGTTGTTAAGTTTATTTCAAAATCAAATCCCAAATGTATTCACTAAATTTTTGCAGTTGCGTAGTTTTGGTTTGTAATTGCAGTAGTTAGTTCTATAAGGTGAGGTCTATACTAATTTTATTTTAATTGGACCATTGGTTGATATAGGCTTTAGAAAGCGAGATTTATAATTTTTAATTTGAGTATTTAATTCAACAAATGGTATTTATTATTACAAATAAAATGGAATTAAACGTAAAATATTAATTAAAATGGAATTTATAAACATTACAGTGAAATCTTGAACTAATGTTAGTAGCATCTTTATTTTAGGTAAAAGTTTAGAATATAAAGGTTAAAAAAAAATCTTAAGTATGGGTTTTGAGGATTTAATTTATAAAATTCGTAAATATAAGAAAGTGTAGAAATTAACATTGCAATTAATGTACTTGTCAACTTTAATTCACAGCTAAACTTGTTAGGTCATTTAAATTGATTATGAATTTTTTTGGCGATAAAATTTAGTCAATTATAGAGTTTTAATATAAAATTGGATTTTTATAATTTATTTAATTTATTTAATGAATATTAAAAATAGCCATTTTGGCCACTGACTCGGATTTCGACGAAACCAGTTTCATCGGATCCGTATCGGTGAATTATTATAGAGTTTCAAGTTTCGTATCGATCGGACCTGTCGTTTGATCGTACGGACGCGAAACGCCTTGAAATCGAATTAATTAAAATCAAATTGAAAACAATTTGGAAATTTTGTTTTCAGCATAACTTCTCCATACGATCAAATTTGGACGTGAAACTTTTTCCATCGCGTTCAGGATATTCTAAATTACCTATCTGGATATATGGGTTTGATAAATTTCGTTCCGAGGTCAGAACGGGCTTTTTGGGCCAACTACCGTTTAGCGCGTTCGTTATCCGTACCCACCTAGCCTTCTTCTATTTGTCTATATATATGCGATCATAAACCCTAGCCTCCTTCCTATTGTCATTTGGCTGTACGTACATTTTTCTTTATCTTCTTCTCAACTCCTCATTCTAATGGCAGAAAAAAAACCTAATTCTCAAATTTCAAAAAAATAATTTCAATTTCAAAAAAAAAAAAAAAAAAAAAATTGCGGATCTGCAGCAGCTTCTGGTCGCGCTTCGGGTTTCAGGGGAAAAAACCCTAGAACAACTTCGGGTCAGGAAGAAAATGACTCGGGTCGCTCCGGGTCGTTTTGGCGAAAACTCCAAGCAAGCACCGGGGAATTGAGGCGGCGCACCGAAGTCGAACCCGAAGTCGACCCAGGACCAGAATTTTTCATTTTTCAAATTTTCATAACTTTTGCATACGAGCTCGGATTCGCGCGCGGTTTGTTTTAATGGGATCGTATCGGAATTTCTGACGTTTTGGCACTAGATTGGATGAATTTGGAGACTATCCAATTTTTGGGTTTAAATTGTATTTGAATTCGATTTAAATTACAAAGGTGAGTGTTTTAACCCACTCACAACTACTAGAAGCTTTTATGTTTGTTAAATTAATTTTAGAAATGAATAGAAATTTATTTATGAGTATTTGGCATGTTTATTTTATTCATATCTGTTAAATTGCATTTATTTAATTTAACTGTTAATTTAATTTATTTATTGCGTATTAATCGACAGTGAGAATTTATTTGTTTGCATATAAACTGCTAGTTAACAGTTATATAGATTATTACTGAATATAAACTGTTAGATTAATAGTTGTTAAATTTAATCTGAATAAAATTGCCAGTTATTACCTGTTATATATTATCAAATATAAATTGTTATTAATTGATATTGCTTGATGATTGTGATTGGATGATGGGTGATGTTGATGGATGTTTTATTGTATATCATTAAATTGCAAATTATCATGCATATTTCCTTTCATTCGGGATTGTGGTTTGAAATGATATACAACCGCAAAATTTTATATCTTTTAAATTGCGGATTGAAATGATAAATATCCGTATCACTTGACCATAGGATAGAAAATTATATACAAGCACCGCGGTCTATATATAACTATTTTAATGTGATTTCTATGGTTTGGATGGAATACGGTTTATAATAATCTTAAATTTTATATTGTATAAATATTATTCTTCCATATATATACATATGAAGTTGAAAATTTTGAAATTAAAAGGTGTATAAATCTCTTTATTAAAAATGGAGAAAAAAAATTAAGAAAATGGAGTTTGATAATTTATATCATATATTTAAATGTTAAGTTTGGAAATTTTAAGATATGATATTTATAATTGGATTTTTCCCAAGATAAATTGAAATGAATATTCTAGTATAATTTGAATTGAAAAAGATATATATTTTATTACTAGAATTTGGAGTTTTTATTTATTTATGGATTTTATGTGAATATTCAAGACTAATTAATAGAACATTCGATTTGTTGAAAGAATAAAATCCAACTTTAGTTTGAAATATTAATACTCCAAATGGATATACGTATATATATATAAATTGAAGTGGTTTTGGAACTTGAGAGAGATAATACAAATTTTGGGTTAGACTTTAATAAAGAAATGTATTTGTAAAGCCATGAGAACTATTTTCTTTACAAAGTAACTTTAAAGTTAAACCATTTATTCTATATACCGTTGAATATCCAAACCATTAGAGTTTTTGAAGTTATGGTTTTAAATTATGATTTTCAAAATATTATGCTTTGAAAATATTTGATTTTCAGACATTATGAAGTTAAAGCATTATGATTTTGGAAAAGAATTATATTTGGGATAAGTGATAAAATATGGTTTTGGGTTTTAAAATGATATCGTATTCATAATTTTAAAATGGAAATGTTTATTCTGGTTTTAAAGTATGAGCTATTTTTAAATGACCGCGGTGTTATAATAACGATGGGTTGGCAAAGAGACCGGGATCGGATATGGACATACTCTCTGTCGATACCGAAAACCACTTTGACTAACCGTGTACGCGGTGGAGATTCCAGAATGAAGTAGGTGGTGGCGACGTTTCCTGTAAGGTAAATACGTGGACCCGATTCCCGTGAGTTGGCATAAGGTGGCTAAAACAGGAGCGATTCTCAGGCCAATGAGGTCATTCCTCTGATCGGACCCTCCTCTTCGATATTATACTTTGACTTGGATTGATTCAGTGGCCACTTCTATATTTTGATTTGGGGAGTTAGTCCGAGGTGGGCGGTAACTGCGGCTACGCGTTTCCACCAGCCTGGATAGCAATTGGTATATCTACCCTGGCATTGCCTAGTTGTGTCGTGTCACCTACCATACCGAGCCTTTACTACGAGTTTCTATTTGTGTCGTACCTATGGAGTATCCTCTGGTAGCTTCCCGATCAGGAGGTATTATGGTACTGTATAGACTATTGGCATTATTTGTGTTAAGGGCTATATGGGTAACCCCTTAACGCTATTAAAAAGTAAGTTTATTTTATAAATAGACACTATTATAATAGCGCAATATACTACATAGTAAATAGTTTAACGGATCCTTAGGAGATGTAAATCCCGAACATCTCTTGAGTTACTGTACTCATATTTATTTCTGTTAATTTAACTCACATAAGATCTTTTAGTCTGACTCGAGTGTTTTTGTCTTTTCAAATTCGCTCGGGTCAGTCCGAGCGTTTCAGGATCGAAGACTTTAGCTTTGAAGGACGAAGACGAAGGAGTCGTATTATTATTATCTATAGTATTGCACCACACTCATACTGTTCCGCTGTATTGATTGTATTGGTATGTGTAACTCTGATATTTATTGTATAAAGCAAATCAAGTGTTTGTAAACTGTTTTGAACTGTATATTTATTATTATATTTTATCCTTCCGCTGTGAGATTCTGTTTTGTTTTTATTTCTTCTCTGTTTTTCTTATTTACCCCATAACAATCCGCCCTTGCGTATGCTTTGAATTGGCACGTGTGTCGGTTTAAAGTGTGCGAAAAGGCGGGATGTTACAGTTGGTATCAGAGCTTTGGTTTAGCGACAAACCTTGGCTTTGTGGGGGTTTGACTCTTTGTTAATAGGGTAGTAATACCCTATGGGAGTCGCTGAGTGTATATATATGAGAGAGCGTATTTGTTAGTTTTATAAAAAGATTTTAATATTATGTTACTCTGTTCCGTTTTGTATTTATAAATTCTGGTTGATGCATGGGACGCTATGTCATCAATAGGGATTTCTAAACACTTAATAGGACAGACCGACATAATATTTGTTTTTAATATAGGTGAATGAAATAATTTTACCTATTATATTTTCTATATATAAAAATATTTTTATAAAGATATATTTTGGTTGCTATAGTTGGGTGTTAGGTAATAAAAATATTTGTAATGAATTAAAGCTAAGTTGAATTTTAATAAATCAAATTGGAGATTTTAAAACTTAAGTCCGGGATTTTTGAAATCTGCTTTCAAAGGATTTATGAAATATAATGATTTAGTTTATAAGTAAATTCTTATATAAATATTTAGTATAATTCGAAAGAATTGGTTTAAAGAGGATTTTGAAGAAAATAAGTTTGTACTTTCCTCTCTGTCGCTGGAAAATAATTTCGGTGATGACAGCCGCATCATCGACTTTCATTTTCGAGTTTCTAAGGGAAAGGCCACTGTAGTAAATTCTACTGCAGATTTATTTTGAAATTATTCAAAATTTTAATTGTTTAAAGGTAATTAGAGATATAAAAGTTGTAAGAAATTAATTATCTATTATTTTAAAGTAATTTTGGAATTTGACCCGGTATTAATTCTTGAATTTCCATTAATTAGTTGTAAAACAAAAAATTAGGTTAGTAAAATAAAGGTTAAGTAATCAATGAATTAAAAGGGTTGATATTAAACTTGTATAAGTTCTTTTGCTTTTTCTTTAACATAAATAACTTACCAAGTATAAAAAGTTGAAATGTAAATTAAGAGTGGAATAGAATATTATGCAAGTAGAATTTTTGGAAATAATGAAGTATTCAATAAATTACTGTTATAAATAAGAATTTAATGGTATTAACTTAAGTGATGATTGGAATTTTACTAAAAATTAAAGGTTGTATTATTAATAGGTGATATGAATTTAAGTAGATAAAATGAAATTCTTTATTAAATAAGGATTGATGTGTAGGGTTATAATATTTAGTATGAGTCAAATGCTACTAGTTGAATAAAATAAAAAGTAGGTAATATAAATAATGAGTAAAATCCTTCACTTATAGGAATGCAAGTTATAAGGTTAATAAATTAAGTGTAAGTAGAGGGTTACTGTAATTAAATATAATGGAAACTTCAACATTAAATAAATGAATGAGATTAAAGGTAAGTTGAAATTGTAATTTATAAAACAAATATATATTAATTAAAGGAATGGAGAAAAAACTTGTAAACTTTCACTTACATTCTTAAACATACATAACTTACCATATAATAAAAGTTGCAATGTTAGTAAGAAAATGTAAGGGAAAATCTTACAAGTGAAGCTTGAGGTAATTAAGGAATTCAATAAATTTGCTGTTATTAATGAGAAAATTATATAAGCTTAAGTTAAATTGGAATTTCACTATATAAGTGAAGGTAAGTAGTATAAATAGATGATATAAACTTTAGTCAATAAATTGGAATACAAATATAATGAATTTTGAAATAAATGAAAAAGTGAAAACTTTAAGAAATAAAAGAAATCCCTCCATAAATGAAAAAAAAATAAAAATCAAACCCCTGAAGCATGAAATAAATGTATAATAAGTAATTTGGTTGTTGGTTCGAATTGCTATTGTTTGATTTATGTTGTTGGGTAAGGAATTTGAAGTTGTTGGATGAATAAATAATCTATCTTCGTTCCATCTAAGACTGTTGAGTAAAGGATGCACTTGATAGTTAGTTTCATTTCATACAAATTTCAAGTTTTGAACCCAAACAACTATTTGTTTGATGGATTAAATGGTTGCTTTGCTTTGTGTATGTATGATGGTTGTAAGGTTGATGGTTGTTGTATTGATTGGTTGATTAATGGTTGAAATCACCTAAACATTTCACTTTAAAAATAAATATTTAACCTTTTAGATTATATAAGTGAAATACAGGTGATGGAAGCAACTGCTACTACTTTTGGTTCCATAATAATAAGCGTATTGCCCGACAAATAGGTACGTTTCCGGATTACGTTTTGTAGCGCTATTTTATATAATTTTCCCGTGATTGGGATATAATTTTTGGATAATATATGTATATATTTGTATATTTTGATATTATATTTTTCTTCCAAACCTCTCCGTACAAAGGAGACTCTGCCAAAATTTTCCATAAATTTTGGACTTAGAATTTTGTGAAAATGTTTTCCAACTTTAATAATTTAAGTATAAAAGGTTATGATGACTATAAAACGGGCATATCTCATTTAAGGAAATTAATTTAGTAAATTATTGTTATAAGTTAATATTTGAAATAAGAGGTACTGCTTTATTCTTCTTTCTCACTTCTTTTTCCTTTTCGGGGACGAAAAGTTTTGAGTGGGGGAGATTGTAACGACCCGTTAAATTTGGTAATATTAAGTGAATTAATATAATATGTTCTAATCTAATTTAGAATGAAATAAAGTCTTAAGATTTTATTTGAGTAAGTGTAGAAATTTGTTATAGTAATTGGAATTTAAAGTAACAATAAAATTTATGACAATAGATTTGTATAATGTAAATTGTCACATTTTGTTGAAAGTTAATTTTAAGAAACATACAAATGTTGAATCAGTGGATATTAATAAAAATATTTACTAGAATGGAATTCAATTAATATAAAATAAACAGTGGTGATTGTACATTTGGTTGTAATTATAAATAGAGACTAAGTAAAAGTGACCGTTGAATAAACCAATGCAATATGTGAAGGTAAGTAATTTTCATAAATGGTCAATAATAAACGCACTTAAAAGGGTAATAAAATTTGTTTGTTTAGGTGATTACGTATTGATAAGCTATAACAAAATCTGCAGTTTGGTAGTAAATGGGATATGAGAAGACAAAGGCATTTAGAAAGTAATAGATGGGATTCATAATAACAAGTAGTAAATTTATGCATATATTTGGGCGTTTGCCATAATTACCAAATTTTACCATTCATAAAATTTATTTTATTAAAGTCTATAGCAACATTGTTGTTAATAATGTTATTAGTGAATTTGGATATAAAAGAATGACAAGTGTAGGTTAACCATTTATTTTATTTTGTTAAGAATGGAAATAGTTTGAAATAGATCTGAATAGATTTTTTTTGGGTTGTTTATGTGCCTAGTTAATAAGGGAGAGTTTATAAAAAGAAAAAGGAATGCACAAGTGGAATGTATATAAGCAAAGGTTATTTATACCCACAAATTTGTTTAATTACTCTATAGGAGATTTAAATGTATAGTTAATTATGAATTGTAGAAACGGTTATTTAATCTAATTGTTGAAAAATTAGATGAAATATAAATAGGGAAATAGCGTAATTGTTGCACTTGAATAAAAAATAAATTTAAGAATTTATGACAAGAATTTAAATTTCCTATGTGTTTATATATATTGGTAAAATTGTAACTATATGGGAATTTAGGAAGTAAAATAAATGGCAGTGAGGGATAACCAATTTAATGCAATACAAAGGTGATTGGAACGACTGTTGGGTTTAATGGAGTATATATAAACAGTGAAAATCATTATAATCTCTTAATTTAATACGATTGTTTAATTAATACTAAAAGAATAAAGTTGAAATAGTATTAATGTAATAAAAACTTTAATAGATTGCAATTGTATTATGGAAGTAAATTGTTAATAAATGAATGTAAATATTAACAAATTTATGGAAATAAAATATAAAGGAATGTTGGATAGAACATAAGTGAATGAAATTTGATAGTACGTTAATTTGGAGGTAAATTTAAGAAAGAATAACAACCATTATAAATTTCCTAACTTATTTGTCAATGAATGTATTTGGGAATAGAGTTCTTTTATATGTTGGATAGTTATAATGTTGTTATTAAGAATGAACGTTACTTTATTAAGCATAAATATAGTAACGGAAGTATGAATAAATTTATAGAAACGTAAGACTTACTTTAAGGTAATATTTGAGTGTAGACTTTTGAAATAGATTTGACAACAATAATTATTGTTCGTTACCTATCTTATTTGTTGCTAAGTTTATTTCAAAATCAAATCCCAAATGTATTCACTAAATTTTTGCAGTTGCGTAGTTTTGGTTTGTAATTGCAGTAGTTAGTTCTATAAGGTGAGGTCTATACTAATTTTATTTTAATTGGACAATTGGTTGATATAGACTTTAGAAAGCGAGATTTATAATTTTTAATTTGAGTATTTAATTCAACAAATGGTATTTATTATTACAAATAAAATGGAATTAAACGTAAAATATTAATTAAAATGGAATTTGTAAACATTACAGTGAAATCTTGAACTAATGTTAGTAGCATCTTTATTTTAGGTAAAAGTTTAGAATATAAAGGTTAAAAAAAAATCTTAAGTATGGGCTTTGAGGATTTAATTTATAAAATTCGTAAATATAAGAAAGTGTAGAAATTAACATTGCAATTAATGTACTTGTCAACTTTAATTCACAGCTAAACTTGTTAGGTCATTTAAATTGATTATGAATTTTTTTGGCGATAAAATTTAGTCAATTATAGAGTTTTAATATAAAATTGGATTTTTATAATTTATTTAATTTATTTAATGAATATTAAAAATAGCCATTTTGGCCACGGACTCGGATTTCGACGAAACCAGTTTCATCGGATCCGTATCGGTGAATTATTATAGGGTTTCAAGTTTCGTATCGATCGGACCTGTCGTTTGATCGTACGGACGCGAAACGCCTTGAAATCGAATTAATTAAAATCAATTTGAAAACAATTTGGAAATTTTGTTTTCAGCATAACTTCTCCATACGATTAAATTTGGACGTGAAACTTTTTCCATCGCGTTCAGAATATTTTAAATTATCTATCTGGATATATGGGTTTGATAAATTTCGTTCCGGGATCAGAACGGGCTTTTTGGGCCAACTACCGTTTAGCGCGTTCGTTATCCGTACCCACCTAGCCTTCTTCTATTTGTCTATATATATGCGATCATAAACCCTAGCCTCCTTCCTATTGTCATTTGGCTGTACGTACATTTTTCTTCATCTCATTCTCAACTCCTCATTCTAATGGCAGAAAAAAAACCTAATTCTCAAATTCCAAAAAAAAAATTTCAATTTCAAAAAAAAAAAAAAAAAAATTGCGGATCTGCAGCAGCTTCTGGTCGCGCTTCGGGTTTCAGGGGAAAAAACCCTAGAGCAACTTCGGGTCAGGAAGAAAATGACTCGGGTCGCTCCAGGTCGTTTTGGCGAAAACTCCAAGCAAGCACCGGGGAATTGAGGCGGCGCACCGAAGTCGACCCAAGACCAGAATTTTTCATTTTTCAAATTTTCATAACTTTTGCATACGAGCTCGGATTCGCGCGCGGTTTGTTTTGATGGGATCGTATCAGAATTTCTGACGTTTTGGCACTAGTTTGGATGAATTTGGAGACTATCCAATTTTTGGGTTTAAATTGGATTTGAATTCGATTTAAATTCCAAAGGTGAGTGTTTTAACCCACTCACAACTACTAGAAGCTTTTATGTTTGTTAAATTAATTTTAGAAATGAATAGAAATTTATTTATGAGTATTTGGCATGTTTATTTTATTCATATCTGTTAAATTGCATTTATTTAATTTAACTGTTAATTTAATTTATTTATTGCGTATTAATCGACAGTGAGAATTTATTTGTTTGCATATAAACTGCTAGTTAACAGTTATATAGATTATTACTGAATATAAACTGTTAGATTAATAGTTGTTAAATTTAATCTGAATAAAATTGCCAGTTATTACCTGTTATATATTATCAAATATAAATTGTTATTAATTGATATTTCTTGATGATTGTGATTGGATGATGGGTGATGTTGATGGATGTTTTATTGTATATCATTAAATTGCAAATTATTATGCATATTTCCTTTCATTCGGGATTGTGGTTTGAAATGATATACAACCGCAAAATTTTATATCTTTTAAATTGCGGATTGAAATGATAAATATCCGTATCACTTGACCATAGGATAGAAAATTATATACAGGCACCGCGGTCTATATATAACTATTTTAATGTGATTTCTATGGTTTGGATGGAATACGGTTTATAATAATCTTAAATTTTATATTGTATAAATATTATTCTTCCATATATATACATATGAAGTTGAAAATTTTGAAATTAAAAGGTGTATAAATCTCTTTATTAAAAATGGAAAAAAAAATTAAGAAAATGGAGTTTGATAATTTATATCATATGTTTAAATGTTAAGTTTGGAAATTTTAAGATATGATATTTATAATTGGATTTTTCCCAAGATAAATTGAAATGAATATTCTAGTATAATTTGAATTGAAAAAGATATATATTTTATTACTAGAATTTGGAGTTTTTATTTATTTATGGATTTTATGTGAATATTCAAGACTAATTAATAGAACATTCGATTTGTTGAAAGAATAAAATCCAACTTTAGTTTGAAATATTAATACTCCAAATGGATATACGTATATATATATATAAATTGAAGTGGTTTTGGAACTTGAGAGAGATAATACAAATTTTGGGTTAGACTTTAATAAAGAAATGTATTTGTAAAGCCATGAGAACTATTTTCTTTACAAAGTAACTTTAAAGTTAAACCATTTATTCTATATACCGTTGAATATCCAAACCATTAGAGTTTTTGAAGTTATGGTTTTAAATTATGATTTTCAAAAAATTATGCTTTGAAAATATTTGATTTTCAGACATTATGAAGTTAAAGCATTATGATTTTGGAAAAGAATTATATTTGGGATAAGTGATAAAATATGGTTTTGGGTTTTAAAATGATATCGTATTCATAATTTTAAAATGGAAATGTTTATTCTGGTTTTAAAGTATGAGCTATTTTTAAATGACCGCGGTGTTATAATAACGATGGGTTGGCAAAGAGACCGGGATCGGATATGGACATACTCTCTGTCGATACCGAAAACCACTTTGACTAACCGTGTACGCGGTGGAGATTCCAGAATGAAGTAGGTGGTGGCGACGTTTCCTGTAAGGTAAATACGTGGACCCGACTCCCGTGAGTTGGCATAAGGTGGCTAAAACAGGAGCGATTCTCAGGCCAATGAGGTCATTCCTCTGATCGGACCCTCCTCTTCGATATTATACTTTGACTTGGATTGATTCAGTGGCCACTTCTATATTTTGATTTGGGGAGTTAGTCCGAGGTGGGCGGTAACTGCGGCTACGCGTTTCCACCAGCCTGGATAGCAATTGGTATATCTACCCTGGCATTGCCTAGTTGTGCCGTGTCACCTACCATACCGAGCCTTTACTACGAGTTTCTATTTGTGTCGTACCTATGGAGTATCCTCTGGTAGCTTCCCGATCAGGAGGTATTACGGTACTGTATAGACTATTGGCATTATTTGTGTTAAGGGCTATATGGGTAACCCCTTAACGCTATTAAAAAGTAAGTTTATTTTATAAATAGACACTATTATAATAGCGCAATATACTACATAGTAAATAGTTTAACGGATCCTTAGGAGATGTAAATCCCGAACATCTCTTGAGTTACTGTACTCATATTTATTTCTGTTAATTTAACTCACATAAGATCTTTTAGTCTGACTCGAGTGTTTTTGTCTTTTCAAATTCGCTCGGGTCAGTCCGAGCGTTTCAGGATCGAAGACTTTAGCTTTGAAGGACGAAGACGAAGGAGTCGTATTATTATTATCTATAGTATTGCACCACACTCATACTGTTCCGCTGTATTGATTGTATTGGTATGTGTAACTCTGATATTTATTGTATAAAGCAAATCAAGTGTTTGTAAACTGTTTTGAACTGTATATTTATTATTATATTTTATCCTTCCGCTGTGAGATTCTGTTTTGTTTTTATTTCTTCTCTGTTTTTCTTATTTACCCCATAACAATCCGCCCTTGCGTATGCTTTGAATTGGCACGTGTGTCGGTTTAAAGTGTGCGAAAAGACGGGATGTTACAGTTGGTATCGGAGCTTTGGTTTAGCGACAAACCTTGGCTTTGTGGGGGTTTGACTCTTTGTTAATAGGGTAGTAATACCCTATGGGAGTCGCTGAGTGTATATATATGAGAGAGCGTATTTGTTAGTTTTATAAAAAGATTTTAATATTATGTTACTCTGTTCCATTTTGTATTTATAAATTCTGGTTGATGCATGGGACGCTATGCCATCAATAGGGATTTCTAAACACTTAATAGGACAGACCGACATAATATTTGTTTTTAATATAGGTGAATGAAATAATTTTGCCTATTATATTTTCTATATATAAAAATATTTTTATAAAGATATATTTTGGTTGCTATAGTTGGGTGTTAGGTAATAAAAATATTTGTAATGAATTAAAGCTAAGTTGAATTTTAATAAATCAAATTGGAGATTTTAGAACTTAAGTCCGGGATTTTTGAAATCTGCTTTCAAAGGATTTATGAAATATAATGATTTAGTTTATAAGTAAATTCTTATATAAATATTTAGTATAATTCGAAAGAATTGGTTTAAAGAGGATTTTGAAGAAAATAAGTTTGTACTTTCCTCTCTGTCGCTGGAAAATAATTTCGGTGATGACGGCCGCATCATCGACTTTCATTTTCGAGTTTCTAAGGGAAAGGCCACTGTAGTAAATTCTACTGCAGATTTGTTTTGAAATTATTCAAAATTTTAATTGTTTAAAGGTAATTAGAGATATAAAAGTTGTAAGAAATTAATTATCTATTATTTTAAAGTAATTTTGGAATTTGACCCGGTATTAATTCTTGAATTTCCATTAATTAGTTGTAAAAAAAAAAATTAGGTTAGTAAAATAAAGGTTAAGTAATCAATGAATTAAAAGGGTTGAGATTAAACTTGTATAAGTTCTTTTGCTTTTTCTTTAACATAAATAACTTACCAAGTATAAAAAGTTGAAATGTAAATTAAGAGTGGAATAGAATATTATGCAAGTAGAATTTTTGGAAATAATGAAGTATTCAATAAATTACTGTTATAAATAAGAATTTAATGGTATTAACTTAAGTGATGATTGGAATTTTACTAAAAATTAAAGGTTGTATTATTAATAGGTGATATGAACTTAAGTAGATAAAATGAAATTCTTTATTAAATAAGGATTGATGTGTAGGGTTATAATATTTAGTATGAGTCAAATGCTACTAGTTGAATAAAATAAAAAGTAGGTAATATAAATAATGAGTAAAATCCTTCACTTATAGGAATGCAAGTTATAAGGTTAATAAATTAAGTGTAAGTAGAGGGTTACTGTAATTAAATATAATGGAAACTTCAACATTAAATAAATGAATGAGATTAAAGGTAAGTTGAAATTGTAATTTATAAAACAAATATATATTAATTAAAGGAATGGAGAAAAAACTTGTAAACTTTCACTTACGTTCTTAAACATACATAACTTACCATATAATAAAAGTTGCAATGTTAGTAAGAAAATGTAAGGGGAAATCTTACAAGTGAAGCTTGAGGTAATTAAGGAATTCAATAAATTTGCTGTTATTAATGAGAAAATTATATAAGCTTAAGTTAAATTGGAATTTCACTATATAAGTGAAGGTAAGTAGTATAAATAGATGATATAAACTTTAGTCAATAAATTGGAATACAAATATAATGAATTTTGTAATAAATGAAAAAGTGAAAACTTTAAGAAAAAAAAGAAATCCCTCCATAAATGAATGAAAAAAAAAAAATCAAACCCCTGAAGCATGAAATAAATGTATAATAAGTAATTTGGTTGTTGGTTTGAATTGCTATTGTTTGATTTATGTTGTTGGGTAAGGAATTTGAAGTTGTTGGATGAATAAATAATCTATCTTAGTTCCATCTAAGACTGTTGAGTAAAGGATGCACTTGATAGTTAGTTTCATTTCATACAAATTTCAAGTTTTGAACCCAAACAACTATTTGTTTGATGGATTAAATGGTTGCTTTGCTTTGTGTATGTATGGTGGTTGTAAGGTTGATGGTTGTTGTATTGATTGGTTGATTAATGGTTGAAATCACCTAAACATTTCACTTTAAAAATAAATATTTAACCTTTTAGATTATATAAGTGAAATACAGGTGATGGAAGCAACTGCTACTACTTTTGGTTCCATAATAATAAGCGTATTGCCCGACAAATAGGTACGTTTCCGGATTACGTTTTGTAGCGCTATTTTATATAATTTTCCCGTGATTGGGATATAATTTTTGGATAATATGTGTATATATTTTGATATTATATTTTTCTTCCAAACCTCTCCGTACAAAGGAGACTCTGCCAAAATTTTCCATAAATTTTGGACTTAGAATTTTGTGAAAATGTTTTCCAACTTTAATAATTTAAGTATAAAAGGTTATGATGACTATAAAATGGGCATATCTCATTTAAGGAAATTAATTTAGTAAATTATTGTTATAAGTTAATATTTGAAATAAGAGGTACTGCTTTATTCTTCTTTCTCACTTCTTTTTCCTTTTCGGGGACGAAAAGTTTTGAGTGGGGGAGATTGTAACGACCCGTTAAATTTGGTAATATTAAGTGAATTAATATAATATGTTCTAATCTAATTTAGAATGAAATAAAGTCTTAAGATTTCATTTGAGTAAGTGTAGAAATTTGTTATAGTAATTGGAATTTAAAGTAACAATAAAATTTATGACAATAGATTTGTATAATGTAAATTGTCACATTTTGTTGAAAGTTAATTTTAAGAAACATACAAATGTTGAATCAGTGGATATTAATAAAAATATTTACTAGAATGGAATTCAATTAATATAAAATAAACAGTGGTGATTGTACATTTGGTTGTAATTATAAATAGAGACTAAGTAAAAGTGACCGTTGAATAAACCAATGCAATATGTGAAGGTAAGTAATTTTCATAAATGGTCAATAATAAACGCACTTAAAAGGGTAATAAAATTTGTTTTTTTAGGTGATTACGTATTGATAAGCTATAACAAAATCTGCAGTTTGGTAGTAAATGGGATATGAGAAGACAAAGGCATTTAGAAAGTAATAGATGGGATTCATAATAACAAGTAGTAAATTTATGCATATATTTGGGCGTTTGCCATAATTACCAAATTTTACCATTCATAAAATTTATTTTATTAAAGTCTATAGCAACATTGTTGTTAATAATGTTGTTAGTGAATTTGGATATAAAAGAATGACAAGTGTAGGTTAACCATTTATTTTATTTTGTTAAGAATGGAAATAGTTTGAAATAGATCTGAATAGATTTTTTTTGGGTTGTTTATGTGCCTAGTTAATAAGGGAGAGTTTATAAAAATAAAAAGGAATGCACAAGTGGAATGTATATAAGCAAAGGTTATTTATACCCACAAATTTGTTTAATTACTCTATAGGAGATTTAAATGTATAGTTAATTATGAATTGTAGAAACGGTTATTTAATCTAATTGTTGAAAAATTAGATGAAATATAAATATGGAAATAGCGTAATTGTTGCACTTGAATAAAAAATAAATTTAAGAATTTATGACAAGAATTTAAATTTCCTATGTGTTTATATATATTGGTAAAATTGTAACTATATGGGAATTTAGGAAGTAAAATAAATGGCAGTGAGGGATAACCAATTTAATGCAATACAAAGGTGATTGGAACGACTGTTGGGTTTAATGGAGTATATATAAACAGTGAAAATCATTATAATCTCTTAATTTAATACGATTGTTTAATTAATACTAAAAGAATAAAGTTGAAATAGTATTAATGTAATAAAAACTTTAATAGATTGCAATTGTATTATGGAAGTAAATTGTTAATAAATGAATGTAAATATTAACAAATTTATGGAAATAAAATATAAAGGAATGTTGGATAGAACATAAGTGAATGAAATTTGATAGTACGTTAATTTGGAGGTAAATTTAAGAAAGAATAACAACCATTATAAATTTCCTAACTTATTTGTCAATGAATGTATTTGGGAATAGAGTTCTTTTATATGTTGGATAGTTATAATGTTGTTATTAAGAATGAACGTTACTTTATTAAGCATAAATATAGTAACGGAAGTATGAATAAATTTATAGAAACGTAAGACTTACTTTAAGGTAATATTTGAGTGTAGACTTTTGAAATAGATTTGACAACAATAATTATTGTACGTTACCTATCTTATTTGTTGCTAAGTTTATTTCGAAATCAAATCCCAAATGTATTCACTAAATTTTTGCAGTTGCGTAGTTTTGGTTTGTAATTGCAGTAGTTAGTTCTATAAGGTGAGGTCTATACTAATTTTATTTTAATTGGACCATTGGTTGATATAGACTTTAGAAAGCGAGATTTATAATTTTTAATTTGAGTATTTAATTCAACAAATGGTATTTATTATTACAAATAAAATGGAATTAAACGTAAAATATTAATTAAAATGGAATTTGTAAACATTACAGTGAAATCTTGAACTAATGTTAGTAGCATCTTTATTTTAGGTAAAAGTTTAGAATATAAAGGTTAAAAAAAAAATCTTAAGTATGGGTTTTGAGGATTTAATTTATAAAATTCGTAAATATAAGAAAGTGTAGAAATTAACATTGCAATTAATGTACTTGTCAACTTTAATTCACAGCTAAACTTGTTAGGTCATTTAAATTGATTATGAATTTTTTTGGCGATAAAATTTAGTCAATTATAGAGTTTTAATATAAAATTGGATTTTCATAATTTATTTAATTTATTTAATGAATATTAAAAATAGCCATTTTGGCCACGGACTCGGATTTCGACGAAACCAGTTTCATCGGATCCGTATCGGTGAATTATTATAGGGTTTCAAGTTTCGTATCGATCGGACCTGTCGTTTGATCGTACGGACGCGAAACGCCTTGAAATCGAATTAATTAAAATCAATTTGAAAACAATTTGGAAATTTTGTTTTCAGCATAACTTCTCCATACGATCAAATTTGGACGTGAAACTTTTTCCATCGCGTTCAGAATATTTTAAATTATCTATCTGGATATATGGGTTTGATAAATTTCGTTCCGGGATCAGAACGGGCTTTTTGGGCCAACTACCGTTTAGCGCGTTCGTTATCCGTACCCACCTAGCCTTCTTCTATTTGTCTATATATATGCGATCATAAACCCTAGCCTCCTTCCTATTGTAATTTGGCTGTACGTACATTTTTCTTCATCTCCTTCTCAACTCCTCATTCTAATGGCAGAAAAAAAACCTAATTCTCAAATTCCAAAAAAATAATTTCAATTTCAAAAAAAAAAAAAAAAAAATTTGCGGATCTGCAGCAGCTTCTGGTCGCGCTTCGGGTTTCAGGGGAAAAAACCCTAGAGCAACTTCGGGTCAGGAAGAAAATGACTCGGGTCGCTCCAGGTCGTTTTGGCGAAAACTCCAAGCAAGCACCGGGGAATTGAGGCGGCGCACCGAAGTCGACCCAGGACCAGAATTTTTCATTTTTCAAATTTTCATAACTTTTGCATACGAGCTCGGATTCGCGCGCGGTTTGTTTTGATGGGATCGTATCGGAATTTCTGACGTTTTGGCACTAGTTTGGATGAATTTGGAGACTATCCAATTTTTGGGTTTAAATTGGATTTGAATTCGATTTAAATTCCAAAGGTGAGTGTTTTAACCCACTCACAACTACTAGAAGCTTTTATGTTTGTTAAATTAATTTTAGAAATGAATAGAAATTTATTTATGAGTATTTGGCATGTTTATTTTATTCATATCTGTTAAATTGCATTTATTTAATTTAACTGTTAATTTAATTTATTTATTGCGTATTAATCGACAGTGAGAATTTATTTGTTTGCATATAAACTGCTAGTTAACAGTTATATAGATTATTACTGAATATAAACTGTTAGATTAATAGTTGTTAAATTTAATCTGAATAAAATTGCCAGTTATTACCTGTTATATATTATCAAATATAAATTGTTATTAATTGATATTTCTTGATGATTGTGATTGGATGATGGGTGATGTTGATGGATGTTTTATTGTATATCATTAAATTGCAAATTATTATGCATATTTCCTTTCATTCGGGATTGTGGTTTGAAATGATATACAACCGCAAAATTTTATATCTTTTAAATTGCGGATTGAAATGATAAATATCCGTATCACTTGACCATAGGATAGAAAATTATATACAGGCACCGCGGTCTATATATAACTATTTTAATGTGATTTCTATGGTTTGGATGGAATACGGTTTATAATAATCTTAAATTTTATATTGTATAAATATTATTCTTCCATATATATACATATGAAGTTGAAAATTTTGAAATTAAAAGGTGTATAAATCTCTTTATTAAAAATGGAAATTTTTTTTTAAGAAAATGGAGTTTGATAATTTATATCATATGTTTAAATGTTAAGTTTGGAAATTTTAAGATATGATATTTATAATTGGATTTTTCCCAAGATAAATTGAAATGAATATTCTAGTATAATTTGAATTGAAAAAGATATATATTTTATTACTAGAATTTGGAGTTTTTATTTATTTATGGATTTTATGTGAATATTCAAGACTAATTAATAGAACATTCGATTTGTTGAAAGAATAAAATCCAACTTTAGTTTGAAATATTAATACTCCAAATGGATATACGTATATATATATAAATTGAAGTGGTTTTGGAACTTGAGAGAGATAATACAAATTTTGGGTTAGACTTTAATAAAGAAATGTATTTGTAAAGCCATGAGAACTATTTTCTTTACAAAGTAACTTTAAAGTTAAACCATTTATTCTATATACCGTTGAATATCCAAACCATTAGAGTTTTTGAAGTTATGGTTTTAAATTATGATTTTCAAAATATTATGCTTTGAAAATATTTGATTTTCAGACATTATGAAGTTAAAGCATTATGATTTTGGAAAAGAATTATATTTGGGATAAGTGATAAAATATGGTTTTGGGTTTTAAAATGATATTGTATTCATAATTTTAAAATGGAAATGTTTATTCTGGTTTTAAAGTATGAGCTATTTTTAAATGACCGCGGTGTTATAATAACGATGGGTTGGCAAAGAGACCGGGATCGGATATGGACATACTCTCTGTCGATACCGAAAACCACTTTGACTAACCGTGTACGCGGTGGAGATTCCAGAATGAAGTAGGTGGTGGCGACGTTTCCTGTAAGGTAAATACGTGAACCCGACTCCCGTGAGTTGGCATAAGGTGGCTAAAACAGGAGCGATTCTCAGGCCAATGAGGTCATTCCTCTGATCGGACCCTCCTCTTCGATATTATACTTTGACTTGGATTGATTCAGTGGCCACTTCTATATTTTGATTTGGGGAGTTAGTCCGAGGTGGGCGGTAACTGCGGCTACGCGTTTCCACCAGCCTGGATAGCAATTGGTATATCTACCCTGGCATTGCCTAGTTGTGCCGTGTCACCTACCATACCGAGCCTTTACTACGAGTTTCTATTTGTGTCGTACCTATGGAGTATCTTCTGGTAGCTTCCCGATCAGGAGGTATTACGGTACTGTATAAACTATTGGCATTTTTTGTGTTAAGGGCTATATGGGTAACCCCTTAACGCTATTAAAAAGTAAGTTTATTTTATAAATAGACACTATTATAATAGCGCAATATACTACATAGTAAATAGTTTAACGGATCCTTAGGAGATGTAAATCCCGAACATCTCTTGAGTTACTGTACTCATATTTATTTCTGTTAATTTAACTCACATAAGATCTTTTAGTCTGACTCGAGTGTTTTTGTCTTTTCAAATTCGCTCGGGTCAGTCCGAGCGTTTCAGGATCGAAGACTTTAGCTTTGAAGGACGAAGACGAAGGAGTCGTATTATTATTATCTATAGTATTGCACCACACTCATACTATTCCGCTGTATTGATTGTATTGGTATGTGTAACTCTGATATTTATTGTATAAAGCAAATCAAGTGTTTGTAAACTGTTTTGAACTGTATATTTATTATTATATTTTATCCTTCCGCTGTGAGATTCTGTTTTTTTTTATTTCTTCTCTGTTTTTCTTATTTACCCCATAATAATCCGCCCTTGCGTATGCTTTGAATTGGCACGTGTGTCGGTTTAAAGTGTGCGAAAAGGCGAGATGTTACAATTTATATATAACTTTTGTCGCCATTCCTTTTCTACTAGATGTATTATGACATTATGGTGGGTTTCATTGCACTTATGCTCGACTTTAGATATTTACAAACTCAACTTGAAGAAAAGTTCAACGGCTAAGATTTTCCATCTCTATTAGGTCATTATAAAAATTCAAGTAGTCAGATGTATGTCATGCGATCATTATTATTTTTTCACTTCTTTTTTTTCCTCTTTTTTGGGAAAAGTAACGATGTGAGGTTTTAATGCATTATATTTTTCACCACTTAATTTTTCATATGAATTCCAGGACTAATACTAATATTTTAGGAATCAAAGCACGGTATGTATAAATTAATTTTTTTAGTTTTCTTTTTCGATGCTTACTTTTTGCTGCTATTTTGATTATTTCTTGATTTGATTTGAGTAATTAATTTAGTTACCTTTTGAACCCTCCACTTTAAGAATACTCAGCGCATTAGATATGGGAGTGAGTAAAAAGTTAAAAGTTAACTTATATAAGAGATAAAAGATTCAAAATACACATTAATTGAAGTTTTATTTTGCTTGGTGGATGAGATTTAATTTACTTTGGTTGACAAAGATATTTAAAGATGCTAAATTTATACTTTTCTAGGATTGTTTTATTCTATTATATCATATGATAAATTCAACCATCATGACATATTTTCATTATCGTTTTATCTTTTGTGTATTCTCTTTAATATACATACATTTTTTCTATTTTCCCTCATAAAAGTTTCATTATTCCATAAAAAATACAAGATTTGTTTCGAAAATATATGGCATTTAATCTCAACTATGTAACAGATAAACTCCCAAAAGCTACTCTAATGCATGAAATTATTTTAATAAACTCAATCGTATTTGCAATAAATGGTATTTAATCATCCACTTTTCCATGTGAATATTAAAATTTATTAATATTCGTATTTATTACTCATCTTCATTTTTTTCACTTCGCTTTCTTACAATTTTTTCTCTTGCCTTTTACAATTTCATTTGTATACCACAGTTAGAAAAAATCAATACTCAATCTGAATCAAATTAATAATTCATTTCAAACATTTTTTAGTTGACCTCTTTAATAATTTGTCCTAAAGCCTCCAAAAATTTTGGCTTACTGGATCAGTGGAACGCTATTTAAAGATTTTATTTTTACTTTATTATTCTTTTCATTTAATTTTTGGTTCAGTTCATTTTTTATATTTTAAAATTACGATATCATATTTTTATTTCATATTGTGTCCAAAATTATGTTCCATTCCTTTTTCTTTCTAGTTTGTATGATTGGTAATTTGATTTGTTTTGTATTTAGCAAGGGGATATTTGATTTATTAATACATGGATATCATAGACCTTGGACTATTTTGTTATTACAGTTGACCAATTTTTTGGTTGGTAACTTTTGTATTTACATCAAGTGTAACGACCCAGAATTTTTATTAATTTAAATTTGAATATTTAATTAATTTTAAATATTAATAAGTGAATTTATAAGTCGAATAAATTTTTATTTGAATTTTTGGATTTAATTGAATAATTAAATCGATAATTTAATACGTTAAATTATGGGAATAATTGAAAATAGGGTTAAATATGATTGAAAATGATTTGTAAAATTTTATTTTATCATGTTGAAGTTAGAATGATATTTTAGAACTTTTAAAATTGAATTAAAAGTTAATTTGTGAAAATTGAATATTTTAATATTTAATAACCGACTGTAAAATAGCCAATTTTTGGACAGTCTCAGAATTGAACGAAACCAGTTTCATTGGATCCGTAATAGTTAGTTATTACCGGATTTCAATTTTCGTGTCAATCGGAGTTATCGTTTGATCGTGGCAGCTCGAAACGCATCGAATTATTTTTAATTTAAATTTGGCGAGTCAAAATAGCCATTTTTCAAAAAGTCTCGGAATTCGACGAAACCAGTTTCATCGGATCCGTAATGTGATATTATTGTAAGGTTTCAAATTTCAAGTCAACTGGATTTATCGTTTGTCCGGTACAAATTAAAACGCCTAGAAAATCGCTTAAATCGGTTTAATTTAAATTGAGCGTTTACAGCCATAACTCGCACGTACTTCCGAATTAGCTTCCGAAACCTGTTCCATTGTGTCCGAAACGCGGGATAAACCCTAGGTACGTCAGTTTCGGCGCCTAAATCGGAGTTCAGAATTTCCGGGATGAATAGTGTTTCGATTTTCTCTATAAATAGCACCACTCTCTTCATAATTTGATAAAAAAATAACTAAACCCTAATTTCATAACCCTAGCCGCCACTTATACAACCAATGGCCAGAAATGTTCCAACTTCTTCCCTCTAGATCTTCCAATCCGTCAACAATTAGAGGAAGTTGTCAACATGAAAGTTGGAGAGGGGAGTGAGAGCTTCGATGTGAACGGTGGAGATCGTGTTTGGTGTCGTGTGGAGGGAGCTACATGGGGCCGTTCATGGCCAGTTGCGTACGCAACCCTAGGCACTAGAGGGGGCCGAGCTACATGATGTTGGTAGTGGGGGTAGCTCTCGCGAAGAGCTTCGATTTGCAGGTGGTTTGATGTGATTTCGTCGAGAAATGAGGTCGAATTATTAAACCCTATTATTGAGCATGATGGGTTCAAGTGGCGGCAACAACCTGTACATTGCGTGAATGAAGAAGGAGAAAGGGGAGGCATTGGATCTGGATCTAATGGCTAATATGAAGTTAGGTTATAAATTATTAAAGTTATGTTGTAATTTAGTTAATTAAAATCGTGTAATCTTTAAAACTGCATAACTTTTTCATACGAGGTCGAAAAAATGCAAACTCAGTTGCGTTGGAATCGTATGGACGAGAACTACGCGATGGAGTTGGTTTGGAGTCGTTTGGAGTTAGTGAGAATTTTGGGTAAAATTAAACGCGCGTTTAATTTTATTCGAAATAAATCGCTAAAACGGGATTTAAATCAAGGTGAGAACTTCTCACTCAATCGAATCAGTTTCGATTTTATTTTAAATAGTTAGATTTAAAATATTTGAATGCATGTTTGAATGTTGATTAATATCTATTGATTGTTAAAATAGACATTATACGCCGTTAGTAAGCGGATGTTATTTATTAAAAACATATACCGCGAATATTTCATAAACAGTGAAATTGGTATTATATATAATATCAATATATATATATTGGCATATGTATATATTGCAGTTGATTGATTTCCCGTATTTTTAGCGGATGAGACCCTATTACGCCGTTATTAAGCGGATAATATTTAATAAAAACATATACCGCGATAATTTCGTACTGGAGCGAAATTGGTATTGTGCTAATGTTTTTGGATGCAGGAAAACAGGTTGGAGGGATCCAACTGGATTCCTCAACAGTTTTTATTTGATTTTCAGATATTTTGATATTTGATGGATTATCATATCGATATATAATATCGTTGTTTGTCGTGATTGACTATTTGGTGTGTAGCACCATTGGACCCAGATTTTGGGATTTTAAAATAATTTTAAAGTGATTTTTGAAAATATACTATATTTTTAGAATTGATCCATTTTAAATAAATAAACGTTATAATTTTTAAAGTTATAAAAATTATGATTTTTAAGAAATATAGTTAAAAGCTGATTTTTGAAAATAAGGAAATAATGACTTTATAAAAGAGTTTAAATTGGGATTCTGAACTTGTTATAAAAAGTTTAAATATAGGATTTATAAAATTTGATTATTTTATAAATCAAAATGGTGAAGTTTTTAAAGGAATTTAAAGACGTTTTAAAGAATAATATAATTTGATTTATATTAAGAGATTTATAAATAGATATTTATAAATTGAAATATTGACATTATAAAACGAGTTTTTATAAGTGTTTGAATGAAGTGAAAATGAATTTCATAAATGAATGAAATTTATAAAATTATAAACTGTGAAGTTATAAATGAAATTTATAAATAGTAAGATTTATAAATTTGGTGAAATTATTTGAAGAATAGTTAGGTAAAATAAATGGATCTTATAAGTTATAAGATTCATAAATTTGAAAGTCTTTAAAAGAACGATTTTGTAAAATAATCGTTTTATAAGTATTTAACTTATAATATGAACTTTTAGTTATAATTGAGTTATAAACTGGAATAGATTAATAAAAGAGATTTATAAAAAGGAGTTATAAAATAAATAGAAATGGAAATTTATAAACGTTGTTTTATAAATTCGCCAACGACTTATTTTGTTAAGTAAATGGTTATAACTTATAAATGGAGTTATATTCACATCTTTGAATAGTGAATAATCCTTTGAATTAAAATGAATAAAAGGATGAAATTGTTAATGAAGTTTATTCACGTTTTTGAATTGTGAATAATATGTTAAAGAAATTGTTTTAGATGTGATGTTTTAAATAGAATTAAAACGATCTAACGATGTTTTAAAAATGTGTTGAGATTCGAAACCATAGATTTCAACATTTATTGTTGAAATAGACGTTTTCGAGAAATGAAAGGAAATAGTGGACTATAACACTGTTGTTATAGTAAATGATTCCCGAAAGGAAATGTTTTGTGTAGTATTGGGATTTATATATCTATTTTAATTTCGAATCCCTATACTAGTGATTTTGGGTTGTCGTAACGATGTTTTACGCAACATTCGTTTTGACCCAAATAAATATGTTTAAGTGAATGATTTCCTTAATAGAATGAAACATATACTTAATTCGATTTAAGTATATTGAATATTTTCTAAGTGTTGAAAATAAAAAGATTCGTGAATTGCTTATGTTTAATAAGTATGGAAATGTTTTCCAATATGAAATGAATATTTAGAATTTATCTTTTTGAAGATAAATTGAAAATGGATAATTGAAATCGAATATGCATGAATATTTTGGAATATAAATTCATTATAGAATTTATAAATGAAAAGTAGAATTTGTTTGAAAATAAATATTGATTTATTTTTAAAGTATTAAAATTTTATATCTTGTAAAGATATTTTGGAAAATAAATTATTTGGAAACTGGTGATGTGTGCATATCCAGTGATAGTTCAATAACCGACTATCAATATTTCCCTTTGAATGGGTAATTGATGTGATTTGTTTGAATGTGAATGCTACACTTATTTTTGAATAAGCGCTCACTATTCGGGTTAACCGGGAAAGGACCATGGGGTCGTATAACCCATTCCGAATATGTGATACGTCATTGTGAATTGCATTGAAGATCGGTGTTGAAGACCGAGTATTTGCAAAAGCGATAGGATGACCTATCGATTGTCTCTGCACTGGGTAGCTCCTGGTATAGAGATCTCCTAAGTGATGGGAAATTCGATCGGGATTGTGAATACCCGGATTGCAAGGGCTTCGTAAGAAGTGCCTTCGGTTTTGTTCGAGCCCGGAACAGACTTGTATGGATTGTATGTCTGACATTACAAGTTGAGATATAAAGCCGATTTCATTCAAATATATTTCTGTTGGTGGCGAAGAATTTATTCTTTTAGCTTAACACCCTTCTCTGAGACGTACGAGCTCAGAGGTTATGTAGTTGAATGTTATCAGCGATATATTCCCAATTTGGTAATGTGACATGCTGAGTGATGCTGAAATGATCATTGTGTTGATTATTTGTGATAGGATCGTTTATTTGATCGTCTATCCTTGTGATCATTGTGTTGATCATTTGTTGACCAAAAGCATGGCTTTTGTATAAAGTATGTTTTTGTGGACGTGAATTCGTCGAGCCTCACACCCCGTGAATGGTCAAAACAGGAAAGAAGCAGCAAGGTTATGAGGGATAGCACCCTTTAGGATGTGTCCATTTCCTTCTGGAAAAGGGTGGTATCATGGTATGGAGCCTAGATACTTACTCATGTTGAAAACACTTTGTTATGATTGTGTGAATTGATTACGAGCGCTCGGTTAAAAGGTCCCAAAGGACCGGGGGATGGCATATTCGGTCAGTTGTTACTCAGTTAGGGGTAACCCGGCCTTGTGTTGGTAGAGATCCGGTTTGGTTCTCGGGAATGTCCATCCAGAGGCATTCTCATGTGGCAATGGGAAGTTCCTTGGCCTGATCATTCGTTGGAAATCCAATTCCCAATACGAAACTTGTACGGTATTAGTTGTAGAACCTGTCATTCACTTATGGTGTCTCAACACTGTTTGGATGGTAGCTATAGTAGGCATAGTTCGGAATGTCTATGTTGGCTAAGATTTATATTCTACTTTCGAAATATTTTTCCTACACTATGCACTAGTAATAATATCAAATATTATTTTAAATGCGTATCAAGCATCTTTGGCTATCATAAGGAGAAATCTCCTCCGATTCTGCGTTTGCATGTGTGTGTGTGCGGGAGGCCTTATGGTAGTCTCATTTTTAAAAGCATTGCGAATTGAAATAAAAATATCTCTCTATTTTGATTTTAAGATAAATAAACTGTTTTGAGTTCTCACACCAGTCACATGACTGACTTGGAGTTTATTGTTTTCCTTCCTAAACTCTGGGTGCTCACCAATTTCCACACGGGCAGTCAAGAGTTAGGTTTATCAGGATATTCTGGATATTCTGGAGTTGCTGGAGGCAAGCTGGATGGCATGGCGTATTACTAGTTTATATAGTATTTCTTTTTCCGCTGCATTGTTTGTTGTTGTTGATGTTGTACACTCTGATGATATGATGTAATGTGATGTATAAAATGTAATAACTGATAGTTCTTTGTTTAAAGATTATTCATTTATTATTATATGTTGTTCCGCTGCGAATTGTGAGATTCTGATGTTGTTCTGTTGTTTCCTTTCTGTCCGTTCTCTATTCTCTTTTTCTTCTATTTTAAAATGTTCTATCTTCTTTCTGTTTTATTTTCTATTTATTTTTCTACCTTCTTTTCCCTTCTTCTCTCTTTTTCTCTTCTCTTTTCTTAAATTCTTTTTAAAACCCCTAACATCTCGGTTTTCGGCCTTCGATTTTTCGGCAGTCGATAAAGTGAGTATCGATGTTGAATTTTCGAAAGTCGAAAATTTTCGGGGCGTTACAGTTGGTATCGGAGCTTATGGTTAAGCGACAACCATGGTTCTGTTGGGTATTACTCGTTAGAGATAGAGTCAGCAGTACTCTAGAATGAGTTTGAGTGTAATAATAGCTATGAGAGCGTAATTGTTAGTGAATATAAAATTGTTTTATATTGTGATGATTGGTTTGTTGAGTGGCATATGAACTTTCGTCAGCGTGGTCCGCAAGACTATGCCGAAGGGGTTTCTAAACACTTGAATAGAACAATTCGACATAATATTGTTTTAAATTGGGTAAATGAAATAATTTTACCTTGATTATATTTTTATATATAAAGGAATAATTTTTCAGAATTATTAAAGTGTATATAAGTTGATTGTTAAGTTGTTTGAATAATCTAAATAAAGAAATTGTATAAGCAAAAAGAATTATAAGAGTTGAATTATAATTAAAGTGATTTACAATTGTGAAATAAAACTTATATATGTAAGAAGTGAAACTAATGAATATATTTATGAATATGAGTTATAAATAAAAACAAGTGAATTTAAAGTAAAATGAAATGTAACTTAAGTGATATGGAATGAAGTTGATATTAGTATCAAAGTAAATTAATAAAGTTAAGTGATAAATATGAACTTAAGTTATTTAAATGAAATTCAACTTTTCTAATTAAATTGAATTAATGGATTAAATGTAAACCAATTGAAAGCAAAGTAATTTGGTTGTAATAAATATACATTGATTGTTATATGGTTGTTAGTTGATAGTATATAATTCATTAACTGTTAATGAAATTGATTTAATAAAATTGGAAGCTAAAGTAATTGAAATTCAATTTGAAGTAAATAAATTTGAATAGAATTGGATTTGAATTGGAAGTGAACCAACTTGAATATGAATTAGTGAATATAAACTAATTGAGAATGAATGTTAGTAAGAACATCCACTGTTAATGAATCAAATGTGATTAAATGGAAAACCATTTCATTGAATATTAATAAGAATATGAATGAATATTTATGGGTTATGAATGATAGTTAGTTGATGGTTGATGTTGGCATTTGTTGTTTTGTTGCATTTGCTATGTGACATATATAGTTATTATGTTGCTATATGTTGTATATTGAGATTATTGTCTATATGCATGATTCTCATGTTGTTTGTTGAGTGTTTAGTAGGTGCGGATCGCGTTTGCTTCGCATTTGGAGCTCGCTTTCGCGCTATATTAGCCGTATATGCTTGCTAATAAAATATAAGGTACATATCTCGGATTAAATATCGTACTTTTACACTTTTTCCCTGCGGGATGCCTCATTACTTGATGAGATGTATATTTGTGATATATATACTGTCATTTTTTTTTCGGATCGAGCCGCGCAAAGGAGACTATGGCGAATTTTTCCGGAAATTTAAGGCGTTAGAAAAATTTTGAGAAAATTGGAAAATTTTTGAAAACTATAACTTTGTTTTGGAATTGAAAGTTAAACCATAGTAATTGCTGTTGAAAAGATAACTAAGTATGATTTGAAAACTTAGTAAGTGTTATAAGAAGTTTAATTATGAATTTTGGGAAAATTAATAGCTTCTGTAATTTTTCTTACTTGTAATTTCGAGGACGAAATTCTTTTAAGTGGGGAAGATTGTAACGACCCAGAATTTTTATTAATTTAAATTTGAATATTTAATTAATTTTAAATATTAATAAGTGAATTTATAAGTCGAATAAATTTTTATTTGAATTTTTGGATTTAATTGAATAATTAAATCGATAATTTAATACGTTAAATTATGGAAATAATTGAAAATAGGGTTAAATATGATTGAAAATGATTTGTAAAATTTTATTTTATCATGTTGAAGTTAGAATGATATTTTAGAACTTTTAAAATTGAATTAAAAGTTAATTTGTGAAAATTGAATATTTTAATATTTAATAATCGACTGTAAAATAGCCAATTTTTGGACAGTCTCAGAATTGAACGAAACCAGTTTCATTGGATCCGTAATAGTTAGTTATTACCGGATTTCAATTTTCGTGTCAATCGGAGTTATCGTTTGATCGTGGCAGCTCGAAACGCATCGAATTATTTTTAATTTAAATTTGGCAAGTCAAAATAGCCATTTTTCAAAAAGTCTCGGAATTCGACGAAACCAGTTTCATCGGATCCGTAATGTGATATTATTGTAAGGTTTCAAATTTCAAGTCAATTGGATTTACCGTTTGTCCGGTACAAATTAAAACGCCTAGAAAATCGCTTAAATCGGTTTAATTTAAATTGAGCGTTTACAGCCATAACTCACACGTACTTCCGAATTAGCTTCCGAAACCTGTTCCATTGTGTCCGGAACGTGGGATAAACCCTAGGTACGTCAGTTTCGGCGCCTAAATCGGAGTTCGGAATTTCCGGGATGAATAGTGTTTCGATTTTCTCTATAAATAGCACCACTCTCTTCATAATTTGATAAAAAAAATAACTAAACCCTAATTTCATAACCCTAGCCGCCACTTATACAACCAATGGCCAGAAATGTTCCAACTTCTTCCCTCTAGATCTTTCAATCCGTCAACAATTAGAGGAAGTTGTCAACATGAAAGTTGGAGAGGGGAGTGAGAGCTTCGATGTGAACGGTGGAGATCGTGTTTGGTGTCGTGTGGAGGGAGCTACATGGGGCCGTTCATAGCCAGTTGCGCACGCAACCCTAGGCACTAGAGGGGGCCGAGCTACATGATGTTGGTAGTGGGGGTAGCTCTCGCGAAGAGCTTCGATTTTCAGGTGGTTTTATGTGATTTCGTCGAGAAATGAGGTCGAATTATTAAACCCTAGTATTGAGCATGATGGGTTCAAGTGGCGGCAACAACCTGTACATTGCGTGAATGAAGAAGGAGAAAGGGGAGGCATTGGATCTGGATCTAATGGCTAATATGAAGTTAGGTTATAAATTATTAAAGTTATGTTGTAATTTAGTTAATTAAAATCGTGTAATCTTTAAAACTGCATAACTTTTTCATACGAGGTCGAAAAAATGCAAACTCAGTTGCGTTGGAATCGTATGGACGAGCACTACGCGATGGAGTTGGTTTGGAGTCGTTTGGAGTTAGTGAGAATTTTGGGTAAAATTAAACGCGCGTTTAATTTTATTCGAAATAAATCGCTAAAACGGGATTTAAATCAAGGTGAGAACTTCTCACTCAATCGAATCAGTTTCGATTTTATTTTAAATAGTTAGATTTAAAATAGTTGAATGCATGTTTGAATGTTGATTAATATCTATTGATTGTTAAAATAGACATTATACGCCGTTAGTAAGCGGATGTTATTTATTAAAAACATATACCGCGAATATTTCATAAACAGTGAAATTGGTATTATATATAATATCAATATATATATATATTGGCATATGTATATATTGCAGTTGATTGATTTCCCGTATTTTTAGCGGATGAGACCCTATTACGCCGTTATTAAGCGGATAATATTTAATAAAAACATATACCGCGATAATTTCGTACTGGAGCGAAATTGGTATTGTGCTAATGCTTTTGGATGCAGGAAAACAGGTTGGAGGGATCCAACTGGATTCCTCAACAGTTTTTATTTGATTTTCAGATATTTTGATATTTGATGGATTATCATATCGATATATGATATCGTTGTTTGTCGTGATTGACTATTTGGTGTGTAGCATCATTGGACCCAGATTTAGGGATTTTAAAATAATTTTAAAGTGATTTTTGAAAATATACTATATTTTTAGAATTGATCCATTTTAAATAAATAAACGTTATAATTTTTAAAGTTATAAAAATTATGATTTTTAAGAAATATAGTTAAAAGCTGATTTTTGAAAATAAGGAAATAATGACTTTATAAAAGAGTTTAAATTGGGATTCTGAACTTGTTATAAAAAGTTTAAATATAGGATTTATAAAATTTGATTATTTTATAAATCAAAATGGTGAAGTTTTTAAAGGAATTTAAATACGTTTTAAAGAATAATATAATTTGATTTATATTAAGAGATTTATAAATAGATATTTATAAATTGAAATATTGACATTATAAAACGAGTTTTTATAAGTGTTTGAATGAAGTGAAAATGAATTTCATAAATGAATGAAATTTATAAAATTATAAAATGTGAAGTTATAAATGAAATTTATAAATAGTAAGATTTATAAATTTGGTGAAATTATTTGAAGAATAGTTAGGTAAAATAAATGGATCTTATAAGTTATAAGATTCATAAATTTGAAAGTCTTTAAAAGAACGATTTTGTAAAATAATCGTTTTATAAGTATTTAACTTATAATATGAACTTTTAGTTATAATTGAGTTATAAACTGGAATAGATTAATAAAAGAGATTTATAAAAAGGAGTTATAAAATAAATAGAAATGGAAATTTATAAACGTTGTTTTATAAATTCGCCAACGACTTATTTTGTTAAGTAAATGGTTATAACTTATAAATGGAGTTATATTCACATCTTTGAATAGTGAATAATCCTTTGAATTAAAATGAATAAAAGGATGAAATTATTAATGAAGTTTATTCACGTTTTTGAATTGTGAATAATATGTTAAAGAAATTGTTTTAGATGTGATGTTTTAAATAGAATTAAAACGATCTAACGATGTTTTAAAAATGTGTTGAGATTCGAAACCATAGATTTCAACATTTATTTTTGAAATAGACGTTTTCGAGAAATGAAAGGAAATAGTGGACTATAACACTGTTGTTATAGTAAATGATTCCCGAAAGGAAATGTTTTGTGTAGTATTGGGATTTATATATCTATTTTAATTTCGAATCCCTATACTAGTGATTTTGGGTTGTCGTAACGATGTTTTACGCAACATTCGTTTTGACCCAAATAAATATGTTTAAGTAAATGATTTCCTTAATAGAATGAAACATATACTTAATTCGATTTAAGTATATTGAATATTTTCTAAGTGTTGAAAATAAAAAGATTCGTGAATTGCTTATGTTTAATAAGTATGGAAATGTTTTCCAATATGAAATGAATATTTAGAATTTATCTTTTTGAAGATAAATTGAAAATGGATAATTGAAATCGAATATGCATGAATATTTTGGAATATAAATTCATTATGGAATTTATAAATGAAAAGTAGAATTTGTTTGAAAATAAATATTGATTTATTTTTAAAGTATTAAAATTTTATATCTTGTAAAGATATTTTGGAAAATAAATTATTTGGAAACTGGTGATGTGTGCATATCCAGTGATAGTTCAATAACCGACTATCAATATTTCCCTTTGAATGGGTAATTGATGTGATTTGTTTGAATGTGAATGCTACACTTATTTTTGAATAAGCGCTCACTATTCGGGTTAACCGGGAAAGGACCATGGGGTCGTATAACCCATTCCGAATATGTGATACGTCGTTGTGAATTGCATTGAAGATCGGTGTTGAAGACCGAGTATTTGCAAAAGCGATAGGATGACCTATCGATTGTCTCTGCACTGGGTAGCTCCTGGTATAGAGATCTCCTAAGTGATGGGAAATTCGATCGGGATTGTGAATACCCGGATTGCAAGGGCTTCGTAAGAAGTGCCTTCGGTTTTGTTCGAGCCCGGAACAGACTTGTATGGATTGTATGTCTGACATTACAAGTTGAGATATAAAGCCGATTTCATTCAAATATATTTCTGTTGGTGGCGAAGAATTTATTCTTTTAGCTTAATACCCTTCTCTGAGACGTACGAGCTCAGAGGTTATGTAGTTGAATGTTATCAGCGATATATTCCCAATTTGGTAATGTGACATGCTGAGTGATGCTGAAATGATCATTGTGTTGATTATTTGTGATAGGATCGTTTATTTGATCGTCTATCCTTGTGATCATTGTGTTGATCATTTGTTGACCCAAAGCATGGCTTTTGTATAAAGTATGTTTTTGTGGACGTGAATTCGTCGAGCCTCACACCCCGTGAATGGTCAAAACAGGAAAGAAGCAGCAAGGTTATGAGGGGTAGCACCCTTTAGGATGTGTCCATTTCCTTCTGGAAAAGGGTGGTATCATGGTATGGAGCCCAGATACTTACTCATGTTGAAAACACTTTGTTATGATTGTGTGAATTGATTACGAGCGCTCGGTTAAAAGGTCCCAAAGGACCGGGGGATGGCATATTCGGTCAGTTGTTACTCAGTTAGGGGTAACCCGGCCTTGTGTTGGTAGAGATCCGGTTTGGTTCTCGGGAATGTCCATCCAGAGGCATTCTCATGTGGCAATGGGAAGTTCCTTGGCCTGATCATTCGTTGGAAATCCAATTCCCAATACGAAACTTGTACGGTATTAGTTGTAGAACCTGTCATTCACTTATGGTGTCGCAACACTGTTTGGATGGTAGCTATAGTAGGCATAGTTCGGAATGTCTATGTTGGCTAAGATTTATATTCTACTTTCGAAATATTTTTCCTACACTATGCACTAGTAATAATATCAAATATTATTTTAAATGCGTATCAAGCATCTTTGGCTATCATAAGGAGAAATCTCCTCCGATTCTACGTTTGCATGTGTGTGTGTGCGGGAGGCCTTATGGTAGTCTCATTTTTAAAAGCATTGCGAATTGAAATAAAAATATCTCTCTATTTTGATTTTAAGATAAATAAACTGTTTTGAGTTCTCACACCAGTCACATGACTGACTTGGAGTTTATTGTTTTCCTTCCTAAACTCTGGGTGCCCACCAATTTCCACACGGGCAGTCAAGAGTTAGGTTTATCAGGATATTCTGGATATTCTGGAGTTGCTGGAGGCAAGCTGGATGGCATGGCGTATTACTAGTTTATATAGTATTTCTTTTTTCGCTGCATTGTTTGTTGTTGTTGATGTTGTACACTCTGATGATATGATGTAATGTGATGTATAAAATGTAATAACTGATAGTTCTTTGTTTAAAGATTATTCATTTATTATTATATGTTGTTCCGCTGCGAATTGTGAGATTCTGATGTTGTTCTGTTGTTTCCTTTCTGTCCGTTCTCTATTCTCTTTTTCTTCTACTTTAAAATGTTCTATCTTCTTTCTGTTTTATTTTCTATTTATTTTTCTACCTTCTTTTCCCTTCTTCTCTCTTTTTCTCTTCTCTTTTCTTAAATTCTTTTTAAAACCCCTAACATCTCGGTTTCCGGCCTTCGATTTTTCGGCAGTCGATAAAGTGAGTATCGATGTTGAATTTTCGAAAGTCGAAAATTTTCGGGGCGTTACATCAAGGTTCATCTGATTTCCTTTCATTTGGTACAATTATGAATTTCATTCCTTTCATTCATTTTGTCAGGCGTAATTAGTTTACTAAAACATATATACTAGTTATTCTTCAATTTTGTATAATCTACTAGACGTAACGTTGATCTTTTCTTCCATGTTGAAATACAAGTATAAAGACAATCAAGCTAAGGAAATATCATATTTTCTTCTTCTTTTTTTCAATTTATATGAATATGAATTTTGTTTTTGTCATATTTTGCTAGAGGTTATGAGATTCGTTGATACATGGATATCATATAAATTCAGTTGTTGTATAAAACTCATGAATCATAAAGATGAATTTTTTTATTCTCAAGATGTGTATTTACAATGATGTTCATTTGGTTTTTGTTTGTTTAATATGATCATAAATTTCGTTTTCTTTTTTTCATAGGTACTAACATATTGATACAAAATAATCTTCAAAAAAATTTAATCTACCGAATTTTCTTCCATTTTTAAATATAAATATATAGGAAAATCTAGTTGGGAAAATAATATATATGATGTAAAAGAATGATCAAATTATAATTTTCATACCATATTTTGTAAGAAAGGAAGTGTAAATGTATACATAGCACTTTTGTTTCGGCTATATTATGTTAAAGCTATAGTTGTTACTATGCGTTTTGTAACTTAATTTTATTTGAATGTTTATTTGCTAAACTTAGACATATTTCAACGATATTAGTTAGTATCCACCTTAATCTATTTATGGTCCAATGTGATTTTTACAATGATTATTTCACAGAACATGAAATGTTTATAAGCTACACTATATTAATTGTCTTTTACTTTCTACAAAATCCATTTAGTGTTATATTGTTTTGAATTTTTTGTAGTTTGGAAATGTTTATATATCATTATGGATTGACAACGCATTTATTAATAATATTACAAATAAACTAACTTTAAATGGAAATTATCATATCTAAATAGAATTAATTGATATTTTTTTCATTTCATCCGAATTCATCAAATTAGAGAATTATTATTGACAACCCGCTTTTTGGCAAGGCCGTAGATAAGTGGATTTAACTAAATCGACTGCTCCTTTGTCGAGATCGGAATACAATGAGTTTGAGTCAACTGGATGGATAGACGTAATCATAGATGATAAAAATGATTACGAAGCCGAGGTTCGGCGTAGTTGATGTAAAAAAGTCGGGGAATACTCGAAGTACGAGTTTCGACAAAAGTTGAGGTGATCCGGGATGTTTGGAGTTTGCTTCAGGTTGCTTATGGGTCGGCTTCGGGTTTAGAAGTAGTTTTCTTTGGGTCATTTGGATAGCCTCTTCGAGTCATAGTGGATCGGTAAGATTTTTGGTGGTTGGTGTAACTCCAGGTTGGCAAGAACATTTACTCGGGTCGACACCGAGCTCCTGGTTCGGTCATGGTAGAGTGGATTGGTAGGAAGCTGCGTTGGTCATGTTGGAGTGGATCGGTAGGAAGATGGGTCGGTCATGTTGGAGTGGATCAGTCATGTTGGAGTGGAACGGTAGGAAGCTCGGTCGGTCATGTTGGAGTGGATCAGCAGAAGTTGGATTGGCTTTGAGTAGTGCTTCAGGTCGAGACGTTCGTAGCTTTGGTTTAGCACTCCATTTTACTCGAGTTGGCATTTGGAAATTGGATCAGCATTCTAGAGGATCGGCATCTTTGGTTTACTCCGGGTCGATGAATTTCATACTCGGGTTGGCAGCCGGTTTTGGTATCGGTGAGATTGGATCGGCGTGATTGAGTGTGAGTTGTTTATTTCGTTCGGAACTAGCATATCCCCCGAGTCGGCATAGGAAGGTAGGTCGACAGCACTTTAGGATCGGTGTTTGAAGGCAAAGGGTCGGTGCAATTATACTTCAGGTCTGAGCACGAGTTACTTCAAGTATCATAAATGTTCACTTCGAGTTGTTCTGGGTCGGTAGGAGTTCACAAGTGCATCGGTATTGTGAAGGTTTTTTGGATCGATGGGAAGGTGATTTGGTCATGATGAAGTGGGTCGGCAGTTATATGGATCGGTAGTGGTGTGGAAAAGGGGGTGGATTGGCATAGAGGAAATAACATGGGTCGACAATGTTTTACTCCGAGTCATGACACAGTTTGCTTCGTGTCAAGCACAAGGCTGCTTCGGGTCATTACCTAGGAAACCTCAGGTTGGCATACCCAGAATCAGGGTCGGTAGTAGTGAGGGATTGCGGATTGGCTATGGAATTGATGGACCTGGATCATTCAGGAAGCCCAATAACTCAGGTTTTGCCTATAAATACAACATGTGGGGCTTTGAAAAAGAGGATCTGGATTATGTTCCCTTCCTCTTCTCCATTAAGGCTACTCTGCCGTTATTTTTGAAAACTCTGGATTGTAATTGTGCTTGATTTTGGTATCAATAAAAAGGAAATTTCTGGAGTGGACGTAGGCCAGAGTCAGCTGAACAACTATAAACCCTCTATTATTACTGCTTTCTTTTTAGTTTTAACTATTCTTCATATTTATACTCTCTACATACATTCTATCTGTGATTTGTGACTATGATTTGGTGCTTTCATCTGGATTTGGGTATTAGTGACCAATTTTGGCTCTAACATTTTGATGCTTCCACTGAGAATTGAACTCAGGGACTCGGAAGCTTGGATTTTGGATTTAAAGGCTTAGGAACTCGGATTCTGGAAAGCTATGGTTTGGCCATCGACAAGAAGACGAATGACAGAAAGGATCAATCAGGAGGGAAATCAAGAGGCCTCCTTTGTAGCTGGGTCAGATCGAGCATCCATCTACATCACTAGAGACGAGATGCATATTATGATGGACTCCATGCAGGAGCAGCTGATGAAAAGGCAGGAGGAAATGATGCAGACCCTTCTTAGGAAATTTGGACAGGCGAGAACAACGATAACTCTAGGAGTTCATATCCATCGAATTGGATTAGAAGGACTCAACAAGCAAGTAGATGGAGCAGTTCAGTAGGGGGCAGCTCCCAATCAGCAAACAACTATCAATCTGGATGGACCTAAACTCGGAGGCACACCACCAGGTGATGCTGGACCAATCCATGAAGGGATACCAGATGACGCTGCGCAGCGCAGCACCAATAGGAATACAAGAGTGCGCGACGAAGAGTATGTACTGGAATTCCTTCAAGGACTTGGAGGGCAGTAAGGAAATGGAGATGGGGGGCAACCCTTGGTAGATAACACTAGATTAGCTGACATTATTAGGTGAACTATTCCTGGAGGTTTGACAAACAAGCATTTGGAGGGAGTAAAAAAATTCCATTTACCCGTAACATCAGGATGGCTAAGAATCCACCCAATTTCAAGCTGCCCACTTTGAAAGTATAAAATGGTAAGACGGATCCCACTGACCACTTGATGTGGTACACAAGGCATCTAGAAGTGCTGGGGGGTTCAGAGGCGGTTATGACTCGGTGTTTCCCCCAGTACTTGATCGATATAGCTGCTACGTGCTTTAGACAGCTGGAGGATGGATCTATTAGAACATGGACAGAAATGGTGGATAGGTTCTTGAGACAATTTCGAGTTCGCATCAAAAGGCCGATGAATGTGGTGACGCTAACGTCAATGAAGCAGAAGATGGGAGAATCACTCAGGACTTTTTTTAACTCGGTTTAATGCAGCTATTGCTTCGGTGGATCAGCCGGATCCATCAATGGTTCTAATAGCGGCGTTGTCAGGAGTCAGGGATAATTCGGATTTCAAAGTATCATTAATACGGCACCAACCAATGGATCTCTTGGAATTCTTTAACGAAGCTGGGAGATTTCTTCGACAAGAGGATGCATGTTGGATATGAGGTTAAAGGAAGTAAACATGGTTAAGGATGGAGAACCGTTTGGTGAAAGCTCGGGTAAAGATAAAGATAAAGGGAAGAGGAAGCGTTGGGGAGAAACAAAATTCTCTACTTACATAAGACTGAATTAGACATTGCAATAGATATACTTGGATACTTGGGATCGCCTTCCTTATCGAAGGCCGGCAAGGAGGGAACCCTTAGAACTCAAAAGGGCATCGAGAAGGCACTGTTTCTTTCATGACCTGGACGGGCATGATACTAACAGTTGCAGAAATCTAAAGGATATAATCAAGTAGCATGTAAGGAATGGTCAATTGCGGCAATATGTCGAAACTCGAAATGGGGCGGTAAAATAGGAGCAGCCACCGCCTACCTTGAACGACAATGGCACGAGGCCTAGGAATGGTGGTTGGTTGGTCATCAACTAATCATGATGGTTTGGAATAAGTAGCAAACTATAAGCAGACAACTAAGTTACTTGCTTATGTATAGGGATAGAGACAACCCCTAGGCATGCTTTGAGATGATGATAAACCGTGATGCTCTGGTTTGCGAAATCTGTTTTTTTATTTTTGGCTTGGACACTTGCTTTTTCTATTTTGGATTTGGGGATTGGTTTGAACTCCTGGTTTTGTTTGTTTTCTGATTTGGATTTTGATTTGGATGTTTTCCCTTTTAGTTTGGACTTTTGATATGGATTTTAGGTTTTTTGGTTTGAATCTAGATTTTGGACTGGATTTTGATTGACTTTTTGTCTGGTTTTTGGCTAAAAGGTCATTGAGCATGGACTATGCTGGGTTAAGGGTCTGGAGAGACTAGGATTCGACTTAGGACATATGCCCCATATCATCTATTGGTTACTTTTTCAGGTCGTCGAGTATGGACTATGCTCGGCAAGGGTCCGGAGTAATAAGGATTCGGCTTAGGACTTAAGCCACGACATTTCTCAACATTCAAGGATGCGGAACTAGGAATGCCATGGTATTACTTAACATAGGTCGTCGGGGGTGGGTTGCACTTGGCGAGAACACAGAGAGGTTATGAGTTTGGATATTGCCTATGAAAAGCTAAGGATTTGGATTTGGACCTGGTGAGGTCCCAGATATGGATTTTAGGACCCGATGAGGTCCCGACTTTAGATTTAGACCCAGCAAGGTCCTCGATTTGGATTAACAGACCCGGAGAGGTCCCGGAATCGGATAAAATGATCTGGAGAGTACGTGGATTCAGGTAATGGATTTGGGATTGATTCAGAATTGAGTAACAACTCGGAATAGTCGTGGAGTAGACTATCGGATGTGGATGGAATTGCTTGATAGTGAATGGAACAATGATTTTGGATATTGGATTTGAGACTATTCAAAACAAACCTCCAATAGCAACGCATGTTTTCAGGGGCAAATGTTAACCCACCTTTTGGTAAGGCCATAGATAGGAAGATTTAACTAAATCGACTACTCGTTCGTCGAGACTAGAACACGATGAGCTTAAGTCAACTGGATGGATAGACGGTCATGGATGATAAATATGATTATGAAGCTGAGATTCGATGTAGTTGATGGACAAAAGTCATGGAATACTCGAAATATGAGTTTCGAAAAAAGTCAAGGTGATCCGGGATGTTTGTAGTTTGCTTTGAGTTGCTCGTGGGTCGGCTTCAGGTTTTCACGCAGTTTGCTTCAGATCATTTGGACAGCCATTTCGAATCATAGTGGATCGGTAGGATTTTTAGGGGTCGGCGTAACTCCAGGTCGGAAAGGACATTTACTTGGGTCGTCACAGAGTTTCTGGTTCGGTCATGTTGGAATGGATCGGTAGGAAGCTGGGTCAGTCATGTTTGACTGGATCGGTACAAAGCTGGATCGGTCATGTTGGTTTGGATCGGCAGAAGTTGGATCGGCTTTGAGGAATGCTTTAAGTCGAGAGTTCGTAGCTTCGGGTCAGCACTCCATTTTACTCGAGTTGGCATTTGAGAATTGGATCGGCATTCTAGGGGATCGGCTTCTTTAGTTTACTCCGGGTTGGTGAGTTTCATACTCGAGTTGGCAGCTCGGTTTTGGGATCGGTGAGATTGGATCAGCGTGATTGAGTGTGAGTTGTTTACTTCGTTTGGCATTAGCAAATCCCCCGGGTCAGCATAGAAAGGTAGGTCAGCAGCACATTGGGATCGATATTTGAAGGCAAGGGGTCGGTGCAATGATACTTAGGGTTTTAGCATGAGTTACTTCGAGTCCTATACATGTTCACTTCGAGTTGCTTTGGGTCGGTAGGAGTTCATGAGTGGGACGGTGTTGTGAAGGTTTATGAGTTGATGGGAAGGTGGTTCGGTCATGATGAAGTGGGCCAGTAGTGGTATGGATCGGTAGTGGTGTGGAAAAAGGGGTGGATCTGCATAAAGGAAATAACATGGGTCATTAATGTTTTCCTCCGAATCGTGACACAGTTTGCTTCGTGTCAAGCATAAGGCTGCTTCGGTTCATTACCGAGGAAAACTCATGTTGGCATACCCAAAATCAAGGTCAGTCATAGTGAGGGATTGTGGATCGGGTATAGAATTGATGGGCCTGGGTCACTCAAGAAGCCTAGTAACTCAGGTTTTTCCTACAAATACAGTATGTAGAGCTTTGAAAAAGAGGATCTGGATTGTGTTCCCCTTCCTCTTTTCCACTAAGGCTACTCTGCCATTATTGTTTTGAAAACTCCGAATTGTAATTGTACTTGATTCTGATATCAATAAAAAGTAAATTTCTTGAGTGGACGTAGGCCAGAGTCAGCCGAACCACTATAAACCCTCTGTTATTACTGCTTTCTTCTTAATTTTAACTGTTCTTCATATTTATACTCTTTACATTCATTCTATCTGTAATTTGTGACTGTGATTTGGTGCTTTCATCTGGATTTGGGTGTTAGTGACCAATTTTGGCTCTAACAATTATGATTAATTCTTTTTTATTGAAACTCAAATTTTGTATTAAAACTCAACTCAATAGGAAGACCAATTATATACAATTCTCCTTAATGCAAATCCATTAATTCCACTTTTAGTTCAATATAACATCAAGTCTTTTGATGGATTAAGATTGATTTTTTTTTTACATAAATACATTTAGAAATATACCTTTTATAGGTCATGTCATGTAGTTCTTATCCATACAATTTGCACAATTTCAAACAAACTAAAATCATGTTTAATAAGTTACAATAATCAAAGTTGCAGTAGAGGTCGTATAGACTCCTACCATGTTTATATAGTTAACACAGCTGAACATTAAAAAGTACAAATACAAGGCTCTAAGCTATTATAAGTTAATTTGAAACTTTACTTACATGTTTCTATTTTAGTTGATTACAGATATTAATTATGATTACAGGCAAGGATTCATCAAGAACAAAATATTGTTTCGTATTTAATATTCAATTAATTCTCATATTCATGGTAACTAAGTCATTTAATCACAATGAAACAGAATTGATTAAAAACCTGTTTACTCAATTCTCTTAATTGATTCGGAATAAACTATAGCATTAAATTCATATTTAGGTAACATTCTTATTAATCTACTTCGAGTTTGAATTAGTAAATAACTTGATCTTAATTTAATTCCATTGTCTCAATTCCATACGAAGTTGAATATAAATTCATTCCCATGGTGTTTTTTGTTATATTTATACATTGGAATCATGTAGATATCGAATGATTTTGAATAACTATGTCATCGTCAGTTTAATCATTGTTTATAAATCTAAAAATTCTATGTTAGAGATGCCTTGTAGTAAAAATGAAACAATGTCAAATATGATGATCCTTCATACTTTAAAACTATTAGAAAATATTCTTAGTTTAAAATATCATAAATTTGTTGGATAATATGTATAACTAAGTTAATTTGAAATTTGGATGATATAATTTTTTCAGTTTCGTCGATAATTGATAATATAGCACGGTGATGTGATTCAAATTTTACATTATAAAATTGGGAATAAATATGACCCTCGTTAGGATTATTTTCTCAACGAGTTGAACATTAAAAATGGTTGGAACTATATTTACAATAGTAATTTGCATACGAAAAGTTCTAAATAGTTTCTTTCAATGTTTAGATTTAGTACAATATGTGCATATATATATAATATACACAAAAAGTATTTGCTCATATGTTTATTCATACATGTCCAATGGATGCTTCTACATATTATAATGTTTACCTATAAACTAAATTCAAATAGTAAAGATCCTAGCAAATAATATTTCCATTAAATTAGAAGGATTTAATACGAATTTTGACTAATTAATTGTGATAAGTAATATTTGATATGAATTTAAACTAAATAGAGAATTGACAATAATTAATTCTCTTAAATTGAATTACATTTAACTAAAATTCAATTACATATTAATTCCCTTTAATAATGATCAATTAGAGAATTGATCTATAACTAATTAATTCATTTTTAATTAATTCCTTTTACCAACACCATTTCAAAATCATTGAAAATTCCAATTCTATGAGAGAATGTGTAATGTGAATTGTTTTATAACTTTGACAAATGTTTTTCCACTATAGAGATATAGTAAAGTACGAATACACCATTCGTTCTTTACAAATACATTTCCTTCCTTTCATAACTTGGCTAAAGAATAGATAAATGAGAGAAAATATTAATTGATATTTTTTCAGCAAATTTTTAATATATTGTTAAGGTATGTTTATGCTTTTAAAGGCAACAATATATTTTATGTATTTTTATATGCTTGAAATGAAATATCATATACTCTATATATAATGAAACATGATTATAATCATTATCTTGCATGTATGACATAAAAATTAGGTTAAATATAAATTGAACTGATGTTTGGTTGTACAGACAAAAAATATTAAGAGTATTTGTACCAACATTGAATTGGTACTCCTAATAAAATTCATGTCCAATGTTTGAAAGGATCTCCAAAGAGAATCGACAATAAATGTTCGGAACCACAATACCATGTGAATAAAAAAATGAATGAAGGCTAATTACACGAGAAAAGACAAGGTAATGAATCTAAATAGAGTTGAATTTAAATGAAAAATATGTTTGAATGTATAGTTAGGTATTAAGTGATGTCTGTTTGTTGAAAGAGAAGAGGTAGGACAAATTTCCATTCAACCGAACATTTCAAAGATTTTGCAAATAATGAAGATTAGTATATGCATGATTAATATTAAAGTTTTAACATTTCTATTGATGGATAAAACATATTTATCTATGAATAACGCATATTTTCCCCGCATTTTGCTTTGTTGGCTATATTATTTTACACCATCTGATCAAAATTTTATCTTTAATGAAATGTCATGTAAAGAATTTTGGGTGTATCCACAAATATTTTGTTTAATAGTGATATTAATTTACTTTTAGTTATGTATTTTCATATTATTTCAGTTATTATGTTAGCATGAATACCTGAAGTAAAGGGAAAATTATTTGACTATTTGAAAATTTTGACTATACAATGTATATGTTACATATAATTCTCATGTCATATTATGCTATCTGTGTTAAAAAATATGATGTTTCTAATCTACTATAATATTTTCTCCAATATAATTAGTATTATGTAATGTTATAAAGCTTAACAATGCAAATGTTAGACTGTGGTTTCTTTGGACAAAATTTAAACAAATTTCACCTTGAACACAATGTCTCTATTCCATATCTAGAACAAGATTATCAAAGCACACTATGTATATATTCAAATTTACATGTTAAACAAAGTAAAAAATTGTGATGAACGTATGTTTACATTTGAAAATTAATTTGTAATGTAATACTTACCAAGATAGGAATGATAGATAGTAGATATTGTAGAAATTTTTATGCAATTCAAATATATGGAAACTTTCCTAATTTTCAATTTGGAATATATGGAAACTTTCCTAATTTTCAAATTTGGGATTTATGGAAACTTTTCTTCATTTAAATCTTGCTTTGTTTAACACTTTCCATATCTCCACCTAGAGAAGAATATAAATAAAGAGGTGGGCACATGAATTTCATTATCCACACAACTCAAAAATATATAATATGAGCCAATAAAAGAAAACAAATTGTAACCCTAATTAATCAAATCAGGGATTTTTAGTATTCTTTTGCAATCTCTCTTGTTTCTTGAATGGAATAAAGCTCCTCTTCCCCAAATGGACGTACATCATCACGACGATAGTGAAACCACTATGAATTCCCTTGTGTCCATATTAACCCGCTTTTTAACCAAAGCAGACTTCAACTAGAATAGAAGGCCAAAATGAAGATGAGACGAATGCAAACTTAGAAACACGCTTGGAAGGATCAAAGGACCAGATTCAAGAAGTTTGAAGGAAATTTGGGGTAAGTGGATGTCTCGGTACAAAGAAGAATTTCTTCCACTTAGGACCCCCAAAACACCTTCTACTTGATACATGGCCTATAGTAATCATGGTGAAGCGCTATTATCGGAGATTAGATGAGAAAATTTAGGTATTAATAAGTAGAAAGCAACGAAAGCAGAATAATACAAGTTTTATCAAAGGAATCGTAGTGATCGACTCAACCTTAATGGGAAAGAGCTTGAAATCATCAAAACAATGATAAGAGAATTGAACAAGTGGAAACTACTATTTTCACTAAGTAAAAGCTCCTGGTATTGAGACAAACCTCTTGGTGCCAAGAGGTCTGTTTTGCCTTAGAGGCGGTGTGCTCTTTAGTGGGCCTTTGGGCTTGCTTTTGAATTAAACTCTAGCAGACTCCTAAACTGATGTAGTTTTTCTCTAAAAATACTAACCATATGCCAACCAAAACAAATTCTAATTCTATGACTTGAGAGATTTCTTCTTCTTCATCTCTTACTTCTACTCCATAAAAGTCAACTAAGAAGAAATCATTTATGGTTCTAGGACTTAGATCAGCAAACCGTTTGTACTAGCAACTCACAAACATTTGATAAATAAACTATAAAGTGGACATAGAATGGAGATTGCCGAACTACTATAAAATTCTTGTGTATTCATTTACTTTCTTATTGTTTCTACTTATTTTGCTTTATTTTAATAGAACTGGTGCTTTTATCTAATATTTGGGTGTCGGTGCCATTTTTGGTGTTAACATATTGGCGCTTTCACTGAGAAAGAACTAGATCTAAAACTTGAATATGAGATTTGGAGAAGATGAAGAGGCCTAACACCAGATTTAAGGTTGGAGGAAGCTAACCAGAACATGAGTGCAGCCAGAAGGTGCCCTCAAATTTTCTTCAATCCATCTACATGACTAGAGAAGAGATGGAAAGAATGATGAAGGAGATATAGGATGGAATGATAACAAGACAAGAAGAAATGTTGGAGGGATTCTTCTAAAGGACGGGACAACAAGGAATAACTGGAGCAGTTGGAATTTAAAACCAAAGACCAAGAACTAATGTCGGAGCACTTGGAGTTGGAGCAGTGTAAGTTGGAATGATGCCCACACAACCAGAACCACTTGGTACAGATCCTAATCTTATCGGTACCGAGAGGAATACACTTGGGGGCAATGCTGGTTTGGGCTTTGGACGAGTTGGGATGCTAAGGACAAATGATGCTGGAGCCAGAAACGCAGGTCATAAGATGAATACGCAACAACCAAAGGAATATGTGCCAGAGCTTCCCTAAAGAAACAGGGGGCAGAATGTAGCTAGAAGTGGCTATCAAAATTCAGGCGCACAGTTAGAGGAGTACATGTCAAAGTACCCCCACTGCAGTGAGGGCCCGAATATAGCTTTTGGTTGAGTACGCCTACTGAAGGTGGCTTTTGGTTGCAAATTTGGTAACACACTTAGAAGAATCAGAAGATCGAATTCAAAAAGTTTTGAAGGAAATTGAGGCTAATGGACTTCTCGGTACCGAAAGAAACCTCTCGGTACTAAGAGGAATTTCTTCCACTTAGGACCCCCAAAACTCCTACTTGATACATGACCTCCATCAATCGTGGTATTTCTTAGAGATTAGACGAGCAACTTGAAGGATTGATACAAAGAAAGAAGAAAATGCAGAATAATACAAGTATTATTAAAGGAATTGTTGGGATCGATTCAACCTTTATGGAAAAGAGCTTGAAATTATTAAACAACGATAGGAAAATGAAATAAGTGTAAAATAAAAGTGTTCACTAAGTAAAAGCTCTCGGTACCGAGACAAACCTCTTGGTACCAAGAGGTCTTTTTTTGACTTAGATCTGGTGTGCTCTCTTGTGGGCCTCTACGCTTACTTCTAGACTTTAACTATAACAAGCTTCTGAACCCGTGCAGCTGTTTCTCTATAAATACCAACCCTATGGCAACAAATACAGGATCTAATGCTCTGACTTGAGAGACTTCTTCACCTCATACCTCTCATCCATAAAAGTCATGTAGGAAGAAACCATTAGCGGTTCTAAGACTCAGCAAACCCTTGTACCAGTGACTCACAATGTAACGACCCGTAAATTTTCGATAATTAAAATAGCTAATTTAATAAGATTTCGTGATTTAATGTTAGAAAAAAATTTATAATTCGTTTGGAATAATAATAACTGGAATGAATTGCGACAATAATTATCCAAGTAATGAAATAAATGCAACTTAGTGAATGCCTTTGCAATAAATAGTTGGATAGGATAATAAATGTTGAATTCATTAGGTATAATAGAGTAATTGATTGATAAGTAAAATCTATTTAAAATCAAATAATTGAATATTGAACAGGCAAATTGTTTAAAGTAAATATTTAAAACTTATTGAATAATTGAATAACCGTATAATGGAAATGGTTGTTCTATAAATTTTAATTCGTTTCAAAAGTTAAATTTTAAAATTCGTTTTGAATATTTCAAAAGATAGTGATTTAAGAATAATCAAATTTTGTTTAAATTTATTATTACAAATGTTCGAATAATTAAATTTCGAATTTGATATGATTAATTTGATATTGAAATTTAATATATGGAAATAGAGTGAATAATTGAAATTTGATTTAATATGATTCAAATTGGTTTCCAAAGTGAATGTAAGTTATATTGGGATTTTAATAGAGTTAATAAGTTTTAAAATTGGAATTTATGGGATAATTGAATAACGGGTTTAATATGATTAAAAATGATTTGTAAAATTTTATTTTATCATATTAAAGCTAGAATGATGTTGTAGAACTTTTAAAATCGAATTAAAAGTAAATTTTTGAAAATTGAATATTTTAATGTTTAATTATCGACTGAAAAATAGCCAATTTTCGAACAATCTTAGAATTGCACAAAACTAGTTCCATTGGATTCGTAATAGTTTGTTATTATCGGATTTCAATTTTCGTAGCAATCGAAGTTTTCGTTTGACCGCGGCAGCTCGAAACGCATCGAAATTGTTTTAATATTAATTTGACGAGTTAAAATAGCCATTTTTCAAACAGTCTTGGATTTCAACGAAACTAGTTTCATCAGATCCGTAACGTGATATTATTGTAAGATTTCAAATTTCGTGTCAATCGGATTTACCCTTTGTCCGAGGCGATCCAAAACGCCTAGAAATTCGTTTAATCGATTTAATTTAAAATCGATCGTTTATTTCTGTAACTCGCGCATACGATCGAATTAGCCTCCGAAACCTATTCTATTATGTCCGAAACGCGGGATAAACCCTAGAAACGCCGGTCACCGCGCGTAAATCGGAGTACGGAAAACCCGGGATGAATAGTGTTTCGATAAATTTCTATAAATAGACCCCTTTATTCACAAACAAAAAAATAAAAATAAATAAATAGCTAGGGTTTTGGAGCCAGCCACCTACTCTACAACCAATGGCCGAAAATGTCAGTTCTTCTCCCCTCAAATTCTTCAAATCCGTTCACAATTTCAAAAAGTTTTCAACTACAAAGTTGTAGAGGGCATCGATATCTCTCTATCCAACGGTCAAGATCGAAAAAGGAGCTGTAGATTGATCGCTAGGAGGCCGCATTCTTCCTTGGTTCGTGCATGGTTTTCAATATACAGAGAGGGCTGAGTTTCACTCTAACCTGGCCGATAGTAGCACGCGAGGAGGGCTTCGATTTGGCGGTAGTGTGATGGAGTTTCGTGTAGCGAGGTGGTTGCGGCATTCAACCCTAAATGGCACGACATGGGTTTCGTGCGTTCCTTGAACTGGAGAAGGAGGAAGGGGGTCATGGCCATGATTTTCCAAGAGGAATGAACGGCCTAGATAGCGTTAGGTTAAAAATTAGAAAATAAATTTGTAAATTATTTTATTTAAATTTGTACGATATTTAAAACGACATAACTCTTTCATACGAGGTCGGATTGTGACGAAACGAATTGCAACGGGTTCGTTTTGTCGAGCACTACGCTATGGAATTGGATTGGAGTCGGTTGGACCTAGAGAAAATTTCGGGTAAAATTAAACGCTCGTTTAATTTTATTCGAAAATAAAACGCTGGAACTACATTGAAATCAAGGTGAGTGTTTTATAACGCTCACAATGTGCTGAATATCTTTATGCTAGTTAAATCTGATATTATGAAGTGTTATGAATTTTATTTGTCGTTGTTTGATAAAATTTAATTGTCATATAGATTGTCATTTGAATTAACCGTTGAAAATTAAATTGACAGTTGCATTGAAATTGAAATTGAATTGCGATTAAATTACCTGACATTGATAACTATGAAACTGTCATGAATTGTATTGTCCATTGGATGATGTATTTGGATGGATGTTATTGGTTGATATTTAAATGTTTGGATGTTTATTTGCTTATATATACTGTTATGCATACATATGACACTATGATTTGATTTAAGTAATATATATTCATCCCTGACATTTAATTGAAATAAATAATTATTTGGCCATAGGATAGAAAATTATATACGGACACCGAATTGGCTAAAATAATAATTTTTGAAATCATCGATTTGAAATTTATTTAAATTTTTTGATTTTAAAGTGATAAATAGAAATCAATTTATAGAAATCGAATTTATCGAAAAATTGAGTTTGGAATGTTGAAATAAAATTTTGGTTAAAATAAATTGTTGAATAAATTTAAGTGGAGACTTTGAGATTTAAAATTTGGATATGATTGAATTTCGGAAATTTATTTGTTTTAAAGACTGAACATTAAATTTGAGCTCTGAATATTACTAAGTAAAAGCGATATAAAATGATATTTTGAAATTGAGCTTGAAATTGAATCATACTTGTAATTGGGATTTAAATTTGAACATTGAAGGATAATTTTGTTAAGTGTTAAAAATTGATATTTTGAAAAATCAAGCTAAAAATCGATATAAATTGAAATTGAATAAATTAAACGTGAATGTAAAATTGAATTAGCTTGAAGTAAAAATTGACATTGATTTGAATTGAAATCGAAATTGAATCGATAGAATGGAAATTGAAATTTATTTGAATTGGGAAGTTATAATTGAAATGGTTTGGTTTTGAAGCTGCTTTATTTTGTTTTCCAAATTACTCAGTTATATAAATCACTTTTGGATACTTAAACTATTTTAATCTACTTTAATCTACTTAACCCAATTTAAATTATTTTAAACTAATTTATCTATTTTAAATCCATTTTAAAGATTTTAAGTATATTTTAACTATTTTAATTATTTTAAACTATTTTTAAACTACTTAAAACTATTTTCTAAAATTCAAATAGGCAAATAAGGTGAAATGTTTATGTTTAAATCTTGAATGTAAATACGAATTGGTTTAAATGAAGTTGCAACCTAAACTGAAATTCGAAATGATCTTGGGATCGAAATGAGATATTGGGACGAAATGATTTTTGAAACGAAATCTTATATTTTGAATGACTATGACGATATTTGAAATGGATTTGATTTTTGAAGCGAATATGATATTTTGATATCAATTATGAATCGATTTGAAATATAAAAGAGCTAACGGTGTAATAATACGTAGTTATTAAAGAGACCGGGATCAGATATGGACATACTCTCTATCGATACCGAAAACCACTTTAATAACTATTATACGCGGAGTGTTGATCCAGAATGAAGTGGATGGTTTGGTGAACGCGTTGACTGAAGAAAGAGAACGATATTGGATGACCCCTGACATGACTAAAACAGGAGCCGTGCCGGGCCATTGAGGTTCGCCATCTCTAGCGGACACACTTCTTCGATACCTTATCTATTACATTTGTGATTCGATTTGGGTACACCCCTTGATTTGGGAGTGTTGTTTCGCGGTGTTGGGGTAGCTGCTAGCTATGCCCAACATCAGTCCGGATCACGCAACTACTAGTATCCTAGTTGGTATCGCCTCATGTACCTTGTCATACTGATTATTCTATTCGCGACCACCACGTTATGTTTTGTGTTATACCTATGGGGTACCCTCTGATAACCACCAGTTTACGGTGGGGCTTACGGTGCTGTATAGACTATGGCATTATAAAAATGTGTTAAGGGGGATTATGGTAACGCCTTAACGCTATTTTGACACTTTATATTACTGATAGGCATTATCTACTTAGCGTACATTACTACATAGTAGATAGTTTAACGGATCCTTAAGAGATGGAAAATCCCCTAACATCTCTTGAGTTATTGCACGCACGTTGACACTGGATATGAGATGTCAAACCCCGTAAACATCTCGGACGCCGTTGCACTTATATTTATTTACGATTGATTTAACTTTCATAAGGATATTTTAGTCCTGACTCGAGTGTTTTGTCTTTTCATTACGCTCGGGTGAGTCCTGAGTTTTTCAGATTTTTGAAGATCTATTCTGGAGGATGAAGACGAAGATTTGGTATATTATTACTATTATTACCCTTGCATCATGCTATCTGCTGCATCATTTTAATTGTTCTGTTGTGTATGTATAACTCTGATAAATGTTGCATAAATAATTGTCAAAGTATAGTAAACAGCTTCATGAACTGTTTATTTGACTATTATATTTTATCGTTCCGCTGCAAGATTCTGTGTTGTTTCATTTCCTTTATTTCTCTTTCTTTTCTTTTCTTATTTACCCCAATAAGCATCTGCCCTTTTGAATGGTTTGGAATCGGCATGTGTATTTGATCGTCGGTTTAAACTGTCCAAAAAGGCGGGTCGTTACAGTTGGTATCAGAGCTTTGGTTTAGCGATAACCTTAGCTTTGTGGGGTCTGACTCTTTATAAATAGGGTAGTAATACCCTATGATGAGTCGCTGAGTGTATATATATGAGAGAGCGTATTTGTTAGTGATATAAAATGTTTTATATTGTGTCGGTTGATTTGTTGAGTGGCTTATGGATCCTGGTCAATACGAGTAATTAACGTCATTGATAGGGATCTCTAAACACTCGAACAGAACAATTCAACATAGTATTGTTTTGAAATTGGGTAAATGAAATAATTTTTCCCTAATTATATTTTGTATATAAAGAATTTATTTTCAAAATTATTGTGATCTATCTAGCTTATTTGGTTGTTGGAAACAATAATATTGATTGTTATTATTAACTGGATATTGTGTTTTAATAAATAAGGTTTATTACAAAATAAACAATGATAAAACAACTTGTGGAATATTTCAAGAAAGTAAAATCCTATAAGAATAGTTTATAAAGGTGACATATGAAATAAAATAGATTTAAATTGGAAAATATTGAATTTAAGACCCGGAGATCTTGAAAATGGTTTTCAAAGCTTTGAAGAAAATATATTGTGATATTAGTTGGAAAGTATTTATGGGAAATATTTTGAAAGGATTTTTAAGAAGGAATGAATTCAGTGCTCCTCTCTTATGTCGCTGGAAAATAATTTCGGTGCTGACTGCGCAGCATCATCGACGTTCATTTTCGAGTCCCAAAGTGGGGGAGATTTCTAAGAAGCTTTGCTTTTCTTCGAAATTATTTTGGGTAAATGGGTTTTGGTTTAAACTCCAAAGGTATGATTTGATATATTAAAGATATAAGTGTATATGTTTATTTCAAACGATTTGGAAAGAACCAGGCATTTAAATTTCTAAGTTATGTTAATTAGTAATTATTTGAATGAAATGTAAATAACCAAAATTTATAAAATAAGAGGATTAAGATATCTAAGCTATTGTTTGAGAAAACTTTAAAGTTGAAAGGTAAAGAGGATTTAAACAAATTAAATTGTGAACATTCTAATTAAGTAAAATGAAATTCTATAAACTTGTATAATACCAAAATTACATTCTGATAACATATAACAAGACTTACCAAATGTTAAAAGTTAAAATGATGTTTTGGATATGTAATGAGATATTGTATAGATAAACAGAACCTGAAAGTAATTGAAATATACAAGTAAGCAAAACTCAAAAGGAATTAAAATGTATATAAATGGAAAATTTCGATTGTGATAAAAATGTTATAAACTTAAATATAGCATGAAATGATGAATGGATAAATGGAACAAGTAAGTGAACTTAAGAAAGAAGATAAATGTATCGTATTATATCTTTGTAAATTGGTTATAGAAAATAAATATAAATTGCAAAGGGATTGAAAAAAAATTGAATTTGTAACCTTTAAGATAACTGTAAACTAAGAAAAGTCATTTATGAGAGGTTAGACTTTTATAGGATGATTAATAAACTAAAGTGCCGGTTAATAAAATGTTCCACAAATGAATTCGTTATTAACTGAAATTATGAAAATGCAATAAATGTAAACAAAGGAATTTCTTGTAGATAAGAATCAATTGGGAAAAGAAATTGAGTTTAAATTAAATTATATAGAATGCTAAAATGAACTTGAGTAAACAAATTCTTTGATATGATGTTTAAGAAAAGATAATGTTAAAGAATATGCTATGTAAAGAAATGAATATACTAACTGAATAATGGATTGTGAGTAATTAAGTGGAAAAAAAATAGAAGTCAATAAAATAATTTAGTATAGATAAATTGGATAGAAATCCATTGGAAGGTAATACGTAAGATTGTACGTATATTATTTTATTCGCATAACGATTTGATCCAAATTCGAGCATAAAATTTCGAGATGATTTATATCGATCCAAGTTAGGATTTTTCTCTCGATTTTCGACGACGAACCCTAGATATGGATTTTTAATTTGATTCTGGAATTCTCTATCATAGTATATGGCTATGCAAGGAGAGTAACAGTTTCCAATCAAGGAACCAAATCTGAGTCCACACTAGAGAGTCGTGTGAACGATACTAGTTTGGAAGTGAAATTGTGTGATCGAATAAGCGATTAGATTGATATTGCTCACGGATGATATATGTACGGCTTACAGGCTTAACTAAAGTTAATATTGGAAATTTAAGATGCCAAATATAAAATGATTCTTTTAAAATTATATAACAGGATATATATATAAAAGAGATAAACCAAATTGAATGTAAAATTAATAATTTGGTTATGTTGGGTATGATTTGATTGTTATATGATTGTTAGTTGATTGTATATAATTCATTAAGTGATAAATGAAATTGAAAACTATAAATTATTGAAATCAAATTGGAAGTTAAATGAATTTAAATAGATTTAATTTGATTCAAATTGGAAGTGAACTAATGTAAATATAAATTAGTTAATGGTAACTAATTGAATTAAGAATGAATGTTAGTAAAATCCAACGTTATGAATCAACTGTGATTAAAATTGAAACCCAAGTCAATAAATATTAATGAGAAGTGAATTTATATTGATTGGTTATGAATTTGTTGGATGATAGTTGGATGATAACTGATTGATGGTTGCATTTGTTGTTTTGTTGCATTGCTATGTTTGGCACATGTAGTTGTTATGTTACTATATGATGTATATTGATATCATTTTCATATATGCATGTTTCTCATGGTTTGTTGAGTGTTTAGTAGGTGCGGATTGCGCTTGCTTTGCATTTGGAGCTTGCTTTCGCGATATATTAGCCGTATATGCTCGCTAACAATATATAAGGTACATATCTCGGATTACATACCGTACTTTTACACTTTTTTCCTGCGGGATGCCTCATAACTTGATGAGATGTATATTTGTGACATATATACTGTCATTTTTTTTTCGATCGAGCCACGCAAAGGAGACTCTGCCGAAATTTTCCGTAAAATCCGGGTGTTAGAAAATTTTTCAAGTTTTAAAAAAATAATTTATAACTTGTTTTGATAACCAACTTTTAAAATTAGAAAGCCATTTGGAGTAACTTAGTGGAAGCGTAGTTATGACTTAATAAATGGAATTTCATTGTTTTATAAGTTGGTAACTTTGAATAAAATATACCTAATGTTGAATTCTATACTTAGTTCCTGTTCCCTTCTTTTTCCTTTTCGGGGACGAAAAGTTTTGAGTGGGGGAGAGTGTAACGACCCGTAAATTTTCGATAATTAAAATAGCTAATTTAATAAGATTTCGTGATTTAATGTTAGAAAAAAATTTATAATTCGTTTGGAATAATAATAACCGGAATGAATTGCGACAATAATTATCCAAGTAATGAAATAAATGCTACTTAGTGAATGCCTTTGCAATCAATAGTTGGATAGGATAATAAATGTTGAATTCATTAGGTATAATAGAGTAATTGATTGATAAGTAAAATCTATTTAAAATCAAATAATTGAATATTGAACAGGTAAATTGTTTAAAGTAAATATTTAAAACTTATTGAATAATTGAATAACCGTATAATGGAAATGGTTGTTCTATAAATTTTAATTCGTTTCAAAAGTTAAATTTTTAAATTCGTTTTGAATATTTCAAAAGATAGTGATTTAAGAATAATCAATTTTTGTTTAAATTTATTATTACAAATGTTCGAATAATTAAATTTCGAATTTGATATGATTAATTTGATATTGAAATTTAATATATGGAAATAGAATGAATAATTGAAATTTGATTTAGTATGATTCAAATTGGTTTCCAAAGTGAATGTAAGTTATATTGGGATTTTAATAGAGTTAATAAGTTTTAAAATTGGAATTTATGGGATAATTGAATAACGGGTTTAATATGATTAAAAATGATTTGTAAAATTTTATTTTATCATATTAAAGTTAGAATGATGTTGTAGAACTTTTAAAATCAAATTAAAAGTAAATTTGTGAAAATTGAATATTTTAATATTTAATTATCGTCTGAAAAATAGCCAATTTTCGAACAGTCTCAGAATTGGACGAAACTAGTTCCATTGGATCCGTAATAGTTTGTTATTATCGGATTTCAGTTTTCGTAGCAAGGAGTTTTCGTTTGACCGCGGCAGCTAGAAACGCATCGAAATTGTTTTAATATTAATTTGACGAGTTAAAATAGCCAATTTTCAAATAGTCTCGGATTTCGAAGAAACCAGTTTCATCGGATCCGTAACGTGATATTATTGTAAGATTTCAAATTTCGTGTCAATCGGATTTACCGTTTGTCCGGGGCGAGCCAAAACGCCTAGAAATTCGTTTAATCGATTTAATTTAAAATCGATCGTTTATTTCTGTAACTCGCGCATACAATCGAATTAGCCTCCGAAACCTATTCCATTGTGTCTGGAACGCGGGATAAACCCTAGAAATGCCGGTCACCGCGCGTAAATCGGAGTTCGGAACACCCGGGATGAATAGTGTTTCGATAAATTTCTATAAATAGACCCTTTTATTCACAAACAAAAAAAAATAGCTAGTGTTTTGGAGCCAGCTGCCTCCTCTACAACCCATGGCCGAAAATGTTAGTTCTTCTCCCCTCAAATTCTTCAAATCCGTTCACAATTTCAAAAAGTTTTCAACTACAAAGTTGTAGAGGGCATCGATATCTCTCTATCCAACGGTCAAGATCGAAAAAGGAGCTGTAGATTGATCGCTAGGAGGCCGCGTTCTTCCTTGGTTCGTGCACGGTTTTCAATGTACAGAGAGGGCCGAGTTTCACTCTAACCTGGCCGATAGTAGCACGCGAGGAGGGCTTCGATTTGGCGGTAGTGTGATGGAGTTTCGTGTAGCGAGGTGGTTGCGGCATTCAACCCTAAATGGCACGACATGGGTTTCGTGCGTTCCTTGAACTGGAGAAGGAGGAAGGGGGTCATGGCCACGATTTGCCAAGAGGAACGAACGACCCAGATAGCGTTAGGTTAAAAATTAGAAAATAAATTTGTAAATTATTTTATTTAAATTTGTACGATATTTAAAACGACATAACTTTTTCATACGAGGTCGGATTGTGACGAAACGAATTGCAACGGGTTCGTTTTGTCGAGCACTACGCTATGGAATTGGATTGGAGTCGGTTGGAGCTAGAGAAAATTTCAGGTAAAATTAAACGCTCGTTTAATTTTATTCGAAATAAAACGCTGGAACTACATTGAAATCAAGGTGAGTGTTTTATAACGCTCACAACGTACTGAATATCTTTATGCTAGTTAAATCTGATATTATGTAGTGTTATGAATTTTATTTGTCGTTGTTTGATAAAATTTAATTGTCATATAGATTGTCATTTGAATTAACCATTGAAAATTAAATTGACAGTTGCATTGAAATTGAAATTGAATTGCGATTAAATTACCTGACATTGATAACTATGAAACTACCATGAAATGTATTGTCTATTGGATAATGTATTTGGATGGATGTTATTGGTTGATATTTAAATGTTTGGATGTTTATTTGCTTATATATACTGTTATGCATACATATGACACTATGATTTGATTTAAGTAATATATATTCATCCCTGACATTTAATTGAAATAAATAATTATTTGGCCATAGGATAGAAAATTATGTACGGACACCGAATTGTCTAAATTAATAATTTTTGAAATCGTCGGTTTGAAATTTATTTAAATGTTTTGATTTTAAAGTGATAAATAGAAATCAATTTATAGAAATCGAATTTATCGAAAAATTGAGTTTGGAATGTTGAAATAAAATTTTGGTTAAAAGAAATTGTTGAATAAAATTAAGTGGAGACCTTGAGATTTTAAATTTGGGTATGATTGAATTTCGGAAATTTATTTGTTTTAAAGATTGAACATTAAATTTGAGCTTTGAATATTACTAAGTAAAAGCGATATAAAATGATATTTTGAAATTGAGCTTGAAATTGAATCATATTTGTAATTGGGATTTAAATTTGAACATTGAAGGATAATTTTGTTAAGTGTTAAAAATTGATATTTTGAAAAATCAAGCTAAAAATCGATATAAATTGAAATTGAATAAATTAAAGGTGAATGTAAAATTGAATTAGTTTGAAGTAAAAATTGACATTGATTTGAATTGAAATAGAAATTGAATCGGTAGAATGGAAATTGAAATTTATTTGAATTGGGAAGTTATAATTGAAATGCTTTGGTTTTGAAGCTGTTTTATTTTGTTTTCCAAATTACTCAGTTATATAAATCACTTTTGAATACTTAAACTATTTTAATCTACTTAACCCAATTTAAATTATTTTAAACTAATTTATCTATTTTAAATCAATTTTAAAGATTTTAAGTATATTTTAACTATTTTAATTATTTTAAACTATTTTTAAACTACTTAAAACTATTTTCTAAAATTCAAATAGGTAAATAAGGTGAAATGTTTATGTTTAAATCTTGAATGTAAATACGAATTGGTTTAAATGAAGTTGCAACCTAAACTGAAATTCGAAATGATCTTGTGATCGAAATGAGATATTGAGACGAAATGATTTTTGAAACGAAATCTTATATTTTGAATGGCTATGACGATATTTGAAATGGATTTGATTTTTGAAGCGAATATGATATTTTGATATCAATAATGAATCGATTTGAAATATAAAAGAGCCAACGGTGTAATAATACGTAGTTATTAAAGAGACCGGGATCGGATATGGACATACTCTCTGTCGATACCGAAAACCACTTTAATAACTATTATACGCGGAGTGTTGATCCAGAATGAAGTGGATGGTTTGGTGAACGCACTGACTGAAGAAAGAGAACGATATTGGATGACCCCTGACATGACTAAAACAGGAGCCGCCCCGGGCCATTGAGGTTCGCCATCTCTAGTGGACACACTTCTTCGATACCTTATCTATTACATTTGTGATTCGATTTAGGTGCACCCCTTGATTTGGGAGTGTTGTTTCGCGGTGTTGGGGTAGCTGCTGGCTATGCCGAACATCAGTCCGGATCACGCAACTACTAGTATCCTAGTTGGTATCGCCTCATGTACCTTGTCATACTGATTATCCTATTCGCGACCACTACGTTATGTTTTGTGTTATACCTATGGGGTACCCTCTGATAACCACCAGTTTACGGTGGGGCTTACGGTGCTGTATAGACTATGGCATTATAAAAATGTGTTAAGGGGGATTATGGTAACGCCTTAACGCTATTTTGATACTTTATATTACTGATAGGCATTATCTACTTAGCGTACATTACTACATAGTAGATAGTTTAACGGATCCTTAAGAGATGGAAAATCCCGTAACATCTCTTGAGTTATTGCACGCACGTTGACACTGGATATGAGATGTCAAACCCCGTAAACATCTCGGACTCCATTGCACTCATATTTATTACGATTGATTTAACTTTCATAAGGATATTTTAGTCCTGACTCGAGTGTTTTGTCTTTTCATTACGCTCGGGTCAGTCCTGAGTTTTTCAGATTTTTGAAGATCTATTCTGGAGGATGAAGACGAAGATTTGGTATACTATTACTATTATTACCCTTGCATCATGCTATCTGCTGCATCATTTTAATTGTTCTGTTGTATATGTATAACTCTGATAAATGTTGTATAAATAATTGTCAAAGTATAGTAAACAGCTTCATGACTGTTTATTTGACTATTATGTTTTATCGTTCCGCTGCGAGATTCTGTGTTGTTTCATTTCCTTTATTTCTCTTTCTTTTCTTATTTACCCCAATAACCATCTGCCCTTTTGAATGGTTTGGAATCGGCATGTGTATTTGATCGTCGGTTTAAACTGTCCAAAAAGGCGGGTCGTTACACACAAACATTTGGTAAATAAACTATAAAGTGGATGTAGATTAGAGATTTTCGAACCACTATAAAATTCTTGTGTATTCGTTTACTTTCTTGCTGTTTCTACTACTTGTGCTTTAATTTAATATACTAGTGCATTCATCTGATACTTGGGTGTTGGTGCCATTTTTGGCATAAATAGTCCCCTTTTCTGTTATATAGTTATTTATTATTTCTTTTTGATTAGCTATGATCTGATTAGAGAACTGATTGATCTATTTGTTTTACCACACCGTAGTACAATCTTATGACTAGTTTTTTTCATCGCAAGAGATTGATCACCCCTTTACAACTAAAATCAAAGCTGTCAGGTTTGATGTTGAATAGAAGGTGTTGGTGGGTAGAATGGTAGGTGAAGATTATACATCATAGAATAGTCAAGCACCAGTAGTTGCTCTGTATATTAGAGGTTCCTACATGGCTTTAAATTCACCTTTATTGATGGAGAAGAGGAATAAGAAGGAGATTTTGAGAAGTGGAAGTGGATGATGAAGGCAGTACTAAGTAGAAATCACATCCACAGTGTGGTTTATGACATAGAAGATTTAGATCCAACTATATCCGCTATAGAGAAGAATGAGGTGGAAAAATGGATCTATACTATACTCTAACTTGCTATGGGTAAGAAAATTATTTCTAAAATTAGTCAGGAAACTACAGCGAGAGGATTTTGGAAGAAGTTGCAAGACTTCTACATAATGAAATCTTTAACCAATAGAATGATCTTGTTGAAGACCTTCACCTATAAGATGAAGAATTATTCTCCCCTTAAAGCACATCTGAGTATATTTGATGACCTATTTACGAAGATAAAGTCTATTGATTTGAAGGTAGATGAAGAACGGAAAGCCATGGTTTTTTTATGTTCGCTTTCGGAGCGGTTCTTAGTAATAGTAGTTAAGAGATTAGACAATGTAAAGACAAGTTCTTATTCCCTATCTATGGTAGAGAAACATTGGCGTTGGACAATGTAAAGACAAGTTCTTAGTTAGGAGTTAAGAGATTAGATGAAGGGTTTAGATTTAGGAGATGGTAGTGGAGGAAGTGATAGTAGTTCATACTTGTTTGTTGAGTGAGGAAAATGGAGAAGAAGAAAAATAATTTTGGGGGTCGTTCTAATTTGAGGAAGCCTCATTGGCACAGTAAGTCTAAAGATGGAAAGTGTCATCATTATAAGAAACCAGGTCATTATGTAAGAGACTATCCAGATTTAAAGAAGGAGACTGAGGATTCTTCATTTATTGTGGTAGAGAATGAAGACACAGCTATAATATCCGATGTTACGGACTATTAGGTCCTTGATTTGGGAGCTTCATTCCATATGATACCCAATAAAGATTATGTTTCTTCCTTTGTTGCTAATAAAGGAAGCTCCATCCTTGTGGGTAATGATGCAACGTATAGGTCCATGGGAGTTGGTTCAGTTCACATTTGCATGTTTGAGGGGATTGTTCGCATTCTTTCAGATGTTCGTTATGTACCAGGTCTTTGGAAGTCTATGGTATCTTTAGTGCAGCTAGCTAGCATCACTGGGATGCAAGGTCACCATCAACGGAGATTTTTTAAGGGTTTCTAGAGGGGCACTTGCAGTAATGAAGGGTATAAGGTCTGAAATCTTTATTTACGGAGGGATGTCATTATTCAAGGGGAACCGTATGTTGGAGTTGACATCGCTAAATGTTTGGATGCTATTAAGCTTTGGAACTTAAGATCAAGTCATATTTCGAAGAAGAACTTATAATTGCTTTGTAGCACTACTACAAAACAGGCCATTTGCATCGGTTGTTTACCCCACTTTTGCATCAGTTCAACAACCGATGCATATGCAACCGATGCAACAGGCTTAACACTTTTGCATCAGTTCTGAAACCGATGCAAAAAGGTCCTTTTTGCATCGGTTGTTACTAACAACTAATACAAAATATCATGGTTGGTTGCTTGAACACAGCCCCATATTGCATCGGTTGTAATGAAAACTGATGCAACAATGGAACTTGTTGCATAGGTTGTTGTTGAAAACCGATGCAAACTAATCCCTCTATTGCATCGGTTTTTTATAACAACCGATGCAAACTAATCCCACAGAAACCATTATTACAACACTCAAATAGACTATATATATATATTATTGATAATCTTTATATATACGAGTATATATGCACGCCCAGATGGGCTTACGTTTAATCACGTTGGAGTCAGCATGGCGTTGGAGTCAGCCCAACAAAGCAATAACCAAACGCAAAAAGTAATAATAACTATATGAAACCGGAAGAGCCTGATTAATTTGAAAAATCAAGTGAAGGTCCAGTAATTGGTAGGAGAGAAATTTGTTATATTGGTTGTACTAAAATCATGCAACTGCTCTTGACTCCATGCCAATCTTTTCAAATAAGGACCAACTGCTCACTCAACATCCTAAATCTCACATCTCACACTGCTTGCTTAACTTTAAGCAAACTTTCAGTCCACTTCAACTCAAAGCTTCAATGCATATCCGCAGTTGCTACCAGGATCAGCCTGATGTTGCCTCAGTTGCATCATCAGCCCATGCTACTTCAGCTGCTCTTGGTTGCATGCCTCGGTCCCTCAGTGAATACCTATTCTGTCGAAGTTCTACAGGGAATGTCTCAAATATCCAGATTTCATTGTCCTTCCATTACCCTTTATTTCCTATATAATTTACGCTATGTGAAAAAGTTAGTTAATAACTTCTAAGTAAAGCACTTGCTGAATATATTAGTTGTTGACTACAGCGATCGTGGAATAAAGTGTGGTGGACAATTGGTTTGGTTGGTTTGTTGGAAGACTAAAACAGTCAGCAAATGCATAAGGGAAAATAGTGGAAACATGTTGCAGCATAGGAGCTTGAAGTGTGAGAGGGACACACTGTATGCCATCGTAAAAAGGTAGCACTATAGCATAAGGCGAATGAAATGTTTGAAAAAGGATACAAAAACTCAACAGCACATATGGAGACAGTCAAAAGTTAAAAATATAAAAATATATGCAGTAGTTAGTTTATTAATTCTCCTATCCAGTGCATTTATTTTGCTACAAACCACAGTTACTACTGAGGAGAGAGTAGAACCGAGTACCAATTATGTTGTTCGATAGAATTAGTTTGTTGGCTGAGCTATAAGGTGACTCCCAGTAAGTGTATAAAGGAATAAAGATATGGAAGAGGGGTAGTAAAGAATGTAACTGGAGGTAACCCAATGAGTAATGCAATTGCAAAATTGCATGTATGTCACTGTAAATATGAAATAAAAATGTAATTTAAATGTTTTATTAACAATAATAGAATATATGTTAAAGTATATATTTCTGCAATACAACAGATTAAGGAGATAACTAACACTATAATATATTCTGCGTTGCCTTCAGAATGATTTTAATTTGGCAAAATTGTAGTATGCGACAGCTTACTGTTAATTAGCAAAACATTTTATCACTTAAGCGTAGTTGCCTAAAATCTAATTTATTTCATTGCATAACATGATCATTAACGCATTATTTAATTCAGGTAACTTGGGAACATGCCAGTTTGTCAATAAAATGTACTCCTAGGAAATTTACGATGAAATCACTTAGTTTAGACACTAATGGAAACTTAGAATGCGCATGTTAAACTTGGATTTTTTACTTCGAGTTCATGTTTACACCATATCCAATCATGCCTTAACAATTTCTGTATATATTTTAACTAATCCACATTATCAGTACATAATTTTTACAAATATATATAAGTAGAGGGGAGCGTACACTTTATATAAGCAAGCAATCAAGAAATTAACGCAGAATCTAAACATATCTTTGAACAGTGGAATGTCACTTCAAGGTCCTTTATTCCCCATCAACCCCCCTGACTTCCTCATTCACCTCTCTTGAATTCGTGGGTGCTACAGATATTGCCTGTTCCTCAATCTTACTGAGGTTTTGTATCGCCGAGCTCCTCTGATCTAATGCTTTGAAGTACGAGATTTTCTCTCTCCTGAATGAAACAATCTTTTGTGTGATGTATGTCCTCTGGGACAATTGAAATCACTGCCTCTCCTTCACGTGATATGTGGACTTCGTTCCCCTTTTCTTTTCTTCTTTTTGATACACTTGTTAGTTGCGTTTTTTGCTTCTTTTTCTATGGGACCAAGTTGCTTCTATGGATGATTTTGAGTACAGTTTCCATTTGTTAAACTCCTCCATTTGTTCAACAACTTGGTTTCCTTTGTATCTACTATTTTGTAATGTTAATATATGGAAGTGATATGTACTCTTTTTCCTTGTAAGGCACCCGTTTAGGTTAGGGGGATTACAAGGTTTTAATGAGGCATATCATGAAAATATATGCTGTTCTGTGAATAAAGTACCCGTTTTCCAAAAAAAAAAATACTATGAAGCGTTTCAAAGTTGATTATTTATTAAATTTTTGGGAAACACCATTTTTGTCTTTACTTCAAGATAAAAATAGGAAACTTCATCTCATTTTGGGAAATCAGTAAATGCTGCTAACAATGCCAATTCATGCAAACTTGAAGATACCAAATACTCCTTCAATTAACCAAAGAAATATTATGGAGAATGAAATGGTTCCTTGTGCATGTGAAATAATAATTCAAATCGGAGGTCATCTTCAATGAAAAAATAAGTAATCTAGGCAACAGATCCTAACTAAGGCACCATCCAAAATAGTTCTAAAGCTTTTAGCAAAGTGTTTTCCACAGCATCACAAAAGGATACCTATATTAATTAAAATTTAGGAACTATTTACGAATGATAGAATAAATGTAAGAAAGAACAAAAAAGTATATTAGCAATATTACAGAAAGAGAAAGAGTTTCTTATGTTTCTAAGAAGCATTTGATTGGTAATTTATTATAAGAAGAGAAAGTTTTTTATTTCTCTAAGAAGTTAAATAGACATGAGTGTCAAAGTTGATCATTTATTAAAATTCTGGGAAACACCATTTGTGCCTTTACTTCAAGGAAAAAAAGTTAAACTTCATCTCTTGTTATAGTTAGAAAATCGGTAAGCGTTGTTGGCAATGCCAAGTCATGCACTAATTTGAGGATATGACATACTCCTTCAGTTCACCAAGCAAAATTATGGAGAGTGAAATGATTCCTTGTGCATGTCAAATAATAAGTTAAATCAGAAGTTGCCTTCTATGAATAAATTAGCAATCTGGGCACCAAATCCTAATTAAGGTGCTGCTCAAAATAGTTCAAAAGATTTTTGCAAAGTGATTTCCATGGCATCACAAAAGAAACCTATACTGATTAAAAATAGTGAACTGTTTATGAATAATAGAAAAAAAATGTAAGAAAGAAAAATGTATTTTAACAGTATATGTCAGAACATTCACCAACTTGTTGGTACACGACTGGAAGTAGTGACCTTCACAAATATATGAATGGCTTATCAATTGAAATCAAGATAGAATAAACATTAATCAACTTACCATGGAATTGATAGTAGTAAAGCCTCACGATTTTTTTACAGTCTTTGTTAGTTCATCCGCTCTTTTACTATGCGCAGCTGCAATCAAATCATAAACGCTGAAAAGTTAACGGTAATACAATCTTTTAGCGCATGGTTCGTAATAAACATATTAACATAAGCTACATTTAAAATAGGGTAGTATTTCTATGCCAATTTAACAAAAATAAGGTATTAATATGGTCCAATTTTATGTTCCTTGGTTTTTTCTAACTTGCAAACAAATTAAATAAACCTAAATGGTTGCCTTATTGGATTTAACATTCGAAATACCCAAATCCATAAAATTCCTTTTGTCAGAAATCGTCAATCGGATCTTGTTGAAAAGAGGAAGAAATAGAAGAGTGATGTTTGGAGGAAGTGAAAAAAAGACTGACTACAATCTGAAATATAAAAAGATCTGTTAACATTGTTAGCGGTAAAAAAAAACAACTCCTCATGGCTGTGATTTTGTTCAAGCAGCATAACTCTATCAAAAAATGAAAGGTGTTGTATTTTATAGCATACTTAAAGGCACGCTCCTTTATTTTGAGCATGAACCATGAATTGACGTTAAATAAGCAAAATTTACATTAAGAGATATATCAAAACTTCTTCCAATGAAATTGATAGTTGATTGGCGAATTAGTCACACGGAGGGTTGCTAATTCTGTATGAATTACTGACCAAATGTACTTTGATTCAATTAAATCTGAAGAAGGGCTGAAACCCTGCAGTTAGAACTGTTGATAATATTCCCCTTGTTCAAACAGTTAGCAGGACAGCTTGTAGATGTGGCTATTTTGTATTGCAAAATCTATTAAACCTCAATTAACTCACATCAAAACCATTAAAAATCATCATAACATTAAATTAACTCACATCGAAACCTCAATTAACTCACATTAAAACCTCAATTAACTTTTGTTGCTTGTTTAGTAATGTAACTTTTTGCTGAATCTCTAATACTTGATTTCCATTGGCTTGCTCGCATGGATAAATCTTGCCATGTAAGATAATTGTATAGATATAACAGGAAAATATGGTAAAAAATATTTACCATAACCTCTTCATACAACTTCTTTTCCCAAGCAAATATCTTATTAAGAATCAAATCATAAGTTTCTGATTGATCATTATTAATATCGTCATTCGTTTTTTTATTTCAGGTGCTTAATTGACCAATTTATGTGACAACAGATATGACAGAATAATCAAGTTCCCCTTTAAATAATAAAATTTTACAACATCAATGTATGAAAATAACACTTGAAATATTCAGCCTAAACAAAAGTTGAACCAACAATTACTATTAGTACCTAAAGAATTTGAAAACCAAGTTCAACAAACAGTAGTGTCACTTATATTGTCAAGCGTAAAACTTGAAAACCAAGTTCAGCAGTGGTACATCAGCTAGTATACTGGCAAGTGTAAGTTGCATTCCATAAATTGACACATAAATGCATCTCAATACCTATGTAACCAAATGGTCTAATCGTTGATTCACTGACAATCACACGGTCAAACACTTTCACGTTGTTTCAAACAGGATCTCTAATAAATACATGCAGGTACATCTGGTTAGTTTTATCTGGATTTTCATTATGTTTTTCCCTTGTTACAATGCTCATATGTTTAACTTTGAATGATATATTCATAATACATGAAATTCAGATGCCAAGAGAGCATGAAGCTTAATAATACTCGAAACTCTGAATTAGAGAACAACAATTGCTTCAGTATTGCAACTTGTAAGCTTTCCAGTAAAAAATGATAGGAAGAAATCCTTTTATGTCAGTTAAATCATTCAAGTGCTAATAATTAAGACTGATGAATTATTGCCACCATGATATATACAAATAATTAACTGTTAGTAATTTCTTAGTTTGGAAGTTCGAACTGATAGTTTTAATCTCCCTGTAGCAAAGACTCAGCACTAATGGTAGACATCGGTATTAAAAAACATGACATGTTATTTAGGAAACCAGAAGGCATATTATGTTACCACTATAAAACATCAACACCAAGGATAGAAAAATTGGTTCATATGCCTATATGCAGCGTTATTGTGGGGAATTTTTTTAAAATGGTTTATATGAACATTTGCTTGCTGCAAGAAAATGCTTGTTGAGCAAATGCAAGCAAGCAAAACTTTTGGACAAAGACACCAAGTTTAAAACTAATTTATACCTGACAACTGAATAATCCAACATTATGATTGCCATTAACATATTTTGGCAATATAGTAAGTTCATGTAAGTGGTCAGAGAAAAAAAGTCAAAAAAATAGTAAACTCACATGAACAAAAAAATATGAAGATACGATGAGGGAATAGAGATCAGGATTGAAGATAATGCCAAAGTATTTTATTTTCCTAGATTGTCAAAGCCCAAATATCCACTGGAATCTACATGTAATCTTTGCGAAAGCTCTGAATTATGAGTACAGAAATTCATGTAGATTTTAAAAGGGTTACAATTAGCAATTGAAATCAACAAATAAAGAAGTTATGTTTTGATCTGTGCTGAAAACTAACAATATTATCAAAATTAAAAAAAGTTATATAGAATTATTTCAAATTTATATGATATAATCTGATGAACAGAAAATTGGTTGAATTTTAAAAAAATAAATAAATAAATTCAAATTATTCAACGTAATAAAAATTGGAGATAGAAGAGATCAAATTAGTATGTGTTAAATAAGTTAAGTATCAGTATTGTACACTACTTCCATGTCAAATTCAAACATACTATAGTGTTTTCAACCTTAATCTTAAAATTAATCATTACCATTCGACTACAACCTAGCCATTAGTAGCAGAATTAATAAATAAATTCCTACCGAATCGGTTACAACTAAAATTCTTTTGTAGATATATTAGACGATCCAAACTTATGATCCCAAACGAAAGGCTTCAAATCAAAATAATTAAAAATAGAATGGTAAACACACAATGTAATAATTCTGTCAATGCATTTTGGCTTGCTCCTAAGGAGGGATCCAACTCATCTTCTCTTGAGTTGGTCTCAACTGTAACCCCAAAAAAAATTGTTAGTTCACTGACCCATCATTTCGAAAAAAATCGGCCTTGACCACTAAAGTGTCGTTATCACTGGTTAAATGTGAAACTTGATAAATAGATAAGTTTTCAAAGATATACCTACCAAGTTATCTTCAGAGGTGTTTTACAAAGATTCAACATTTAGCTAAAAGTCATGTCAGAATGTAATAATCACTAGGTTGTACCTGTCGGTCACTCATCTAAATTAAGCCTAAGGTAAAGAAGAAGTGAAGCAGAATATCTACCTTCAGAGCATTTTATTAGATCGCACGTACTGTCAATAGCATTTAGGTGGGATGAAGGTAACCCACAAGAAAAATATAATCAAATATCAAGGAAAACAATAATTTATTACATACTCATTTTAGTAAACCAAGCAGCTAGGTTTAGATCGCACGTACTGTCAATAGCAACTCGAGAAACCCAAGCGCAACATCACCGCAATCCCCGATCTAACCCACGTACAAACCACGGCAACCCAATCTCCTCCAAACTGCAATCGCCAACATCTCGAACCCAATACCCAAGTCTTCCTTGCCAAGTTTCCGCGAACCACCTCGTAAACCGAAATCACCCAAAGCGACTACTATTCTGGAATCGCACTCGAATACGAACTATGGAATCTATAGAAATTGATCGCTTAACTGTGGAATCTCGAATACGAACTGTAGAATCTATAGCAACTCGAGAAACCATTTTAGGGTTTTTTTTTGTTTTGAAGCAGGCGAATTATTTGGGGAAAAGAATGGGAGCGGCGAAAAAAAATTGGAAAGGCGGGATGTAACACGTGAGCAACGAATAACCTAAATAATATTGCATCGCCTCTGCTAGGGAACCGATGCGAAAATTATTATTTTGGACGTAGTTGCAACGGTTGACTTTAAAACCGGTGCGACTAAAACTATTTGCATCGACGTATTTGCATTGTTTCTTGGTGACAACTGATGAAAATTTGATTTTTTATTACCTATTGCTTTCCACGTACCAATTGCATCGGTTATTAAGACAGAACTGATGCAAATAGTTCTATTTGCATCATTTTTTACTTCAACCGATTCAAATGACGCGATGCAAATGGCCTGTTTTGTAGTAGTTTAGGAAGAAGAAGATCAATGGAAAAAGTTTCAACAAATTGGATTTCTATAAGGAGTGTGTTCTGTGTAAGTAAATCAAAGTACCTTTTGGTGTTGACAAGATATTTCTAAAGGGGTACTTGACTATGTGCATTTAAATGTTTGGGGACCAGTTTCTATAGCTTCCATTGGAGGAGCTCATTACTTCGTATCTTTCATCGACGACTACTTCCGCAAGGTTTGGGTGTAAGTAATGAAGGGTAAATTGGAAGTGTTCGAAAAGTTTAAGGAATGGTTAGCTCTCATCGAAAACCAAACTAGAAGGAAATTGAAGATTCTTCGATCCAACAATAATGATAAAATATGTCTTAAAGGAGTTCCTTGGATAGTCCAGACATCATGGTATTATGAGATATTTTACTACATCCGGTGATCCACAACCCAATGAGGTCGCTGAGAGGAGGAATGGAACTCTACTAGAGAAGGCTCGTGGCTTGAGATTGACCGCAGGCTTATCTAAAGGCTTTTGTACTGAAGCTATATCAATCATTGCTCACATCATTAATCAGATTTCGTGTTAGCTATTGGTGGGAAGATTCTAGAAAAGCTATGGAGAGGGAAGTCCAATATACTCAGTTACTTTCGTATTTTTGGTCGCCCTATTTATGTACATAACACAGAATTTGATAAGTTGGAGTCAAGAGCTACCAAGTGTGTTTTTTCTAGGTTATATAGATGGAATAAAGGGATATCGTGTTTGGAATCCAATAACAAATAAGGCGACACACTCCAGACATGTTACCTTTGATGAGTCAGCCATGTTCAAACTGTTGGAGGAGACATTAGATAGCATAGGTTTAGAAGGAGACAAGCCTAAGGAGACAGAAATTGTTACCACATTTCAGCTAAAGAATAGAGTTGAGATTATTGATAACAAAAAATGCAGTTGAAGAACGATCATATAATATTCCATATATTTCCCCTAATAGTGATGGTGATGGTCATGAAGTTGGAGACGATTCAGTTCAAGGTGGAGCTGAAAAGTGGCTGGCCATTTTGTAGCCATCTGTGCTAGTCGGTAAATTAGGAAGGCACCTGACAGATATGGAGATTAGTAGTTTGCAACTCTCAGCCTCAGCGATCAGTTCGATTATTCTTTACACGTGGTTCACGAGGAGTCGTTTAACCTTAAAGATGCTTTGAAGTAAACGGACAGTTCGAAGTGGATTTGCACCATGGAGAAGGAAATGTAGTCATTGCAGCGGAACAAGATATGAGATTTGATCCCATTACCTCTAGGAAATAGAGCCATAGGTTACATATGGATATTCATGGAAAAAGATGATGGAATGCATAAGGCTAGATTGGTTCACAGATAAAGGGGAAAGAGTACGATGAAATCTTTGTTGCGGTTGTGCGACATACGTCTATTAGGATATTGTTAGCTATAGTTGCTACTTACGATATGGAGTTGGAGCAACTAGATGTAAAGATAGATTTTCTACATAGAAACTTGGAAGAGATAATCTACATGAAACAGCTAGATGGTTTTGTGGTGGATGATAAGTCAGATTGGGTTTGCAAACTGAAGAAGTCGCTGTATAGTCTGCGGTCACCGAGACAATGGTACAAGAGGTTCAATTCTTTATGTTGAGCACTGGCATTGGGAGCATAAAAGAAGCTTGTGTTTATCATAAACACTTTGAAAGTTGCGATTGAGTATACTTACTTTTGTACGTGGATGGTATGCTTATTGCTTCCAACAATAGAGAAGAAATCAATCGATTGAAGATGCATTTAAAAGCAGAATTCGAAATAAAGGACCTTGGAGAAGCAATGAAGATTTTAGGCATGAAAAGCTTTAGAGATGGAAAGCTTGGAATTTTGAGACCGAATCAAAAGGATTATATGAAGAAGGTGCTTGTTCGCTTTAGCATGGATACTACAAAGCCTATTTCGACACCCATGTCTTCGTATGCAAAGCTTTGGAAAAATGTTCTCCTATTTCAGTTGAAGACAAGACTTATATAAAGAGGGTGTCTTATGTAAGTGCAGTTGGGAGCATGATGTATGTCATGGTCTGCACGAGGCCTAATATTTCTTATGCTATTATTATGGTTGTCCCCACAAAGTTAATCCGGGGAAGACTTAATCTGGGGAAGACTCATTAGGAAGCTGTTATAGCTATTTTGAGATACTTGAAGGGAACGCTAGATCATGGGCTTGTTTTTGGAACTGAAAAGAGTTACAACTTGGTTGATTACTGTGATTCGAACTATGCGAAAGATAGAAACAGAAGAAAGCCAACCTTGGGCTACGTGTTCAATCTTGGAGGTACAACTATTAGTTGGAGGATAAGGTTGCAGTCTATGGTTGCATTATCTACTACAAAAGTAGAGTTCATAGATGTTGTTGAAGCAGCTAAGGAGGCACATTACTTGAAGCGTCTATTGTATGATCTAGGCTTTGTATACGATAATGTAGTGGTGAATTGTGATAGTCAGATTACGATTCATTTGGCCAAAAACTTGGCGCTTATTTTGAGAGCAAAGCATGTTGAAGTCATAGGGTCTTCCTTGTTGCTATAAATAAAGAAAGGGTGATTCGCCTTGGGGAGGTCAACATAAAGGACAATGCGACGGACATGTTTATTACGGCATTGTCGGTTGTTAATTTTGTGCATTGCTCAAATTTGATTTACTTATAGAAGTGCGAGTGCCATATGGTGGCACCTTAGGGAAGAGTGGAGTAGCTTAGTTGAAGCTAGAGGAAGATGTAGTATTCTTATTGTTCGAGAGATATAAGTTGTCGTATACTTCTTGTTAGGAGATTGTTTTGAGTCTACCTTTGTTTTGAGTACTTCTAACACTTTTTAGTGGGGAGTTGGAACTCCTCATGAAATTCAATAAGAAATTAAATAATTAAAATAAGGCTAAAATAGAAGTTTTGTAAATGTTAGAATTTGGTCACAGAAGTTGCACCATTGCGTCCATGGTGATTTTCTAATTAACTTTCACATGTAAAATTTGTAATCAGAGTTCAAACAGAAAACTTATGGATGTTTGATGTTTTCGAGTTTAAAATAATTTAAACGAATTTAAATTTGAAAGTATGAAATTTCAAAAAATTGAAATTGAAATTAACATTAACTTAGTTTCAAAGTAAACATGAAATATAATGTTAACGTATAAAATAATTAAGGTATCAAATATAAAACAATGGAAATGAATTATATCGACCCAGAAATAGAAGACCAGTTGACCACCTAAGAGGCTGCGTCCAATCAGTTGGACAAAGGCGGCTAAGAAAACCTTAGACTAGAATGACCAGGATTTAATTATTTTTAATCCAATGATTCTAGTTCCGTCTCACATCTATAGATAGACCCCTAGATCTCCTACTTTTCTTCATAAAATTCTGGGAACAATAGCGAAGCTCTGTCAGGTTCTTTTCCCATAGATTTTCAAAAACATTTAGGGTTTTTCCAGGTAAGTAATTTAGATCTCTAATTATTTAAAATTCCTTATTATATTTCTCTCTAATTTCTTATCTTAAATCTAATATGTATACAATCCACTTATTGTATATGAAAGAGAACTAAAAGTGTTGTAGATCAAATCCAGTCTAAAAATAGGAAATCTTCTACGAGTGGAATTTTAATTTTTTCCATTTCGTAATTAGTAGTATTTATTTGGATTTGATATATATGCCTTGGGGATTTCTATGAATGTAGCATTCAAACAATGAAACCCTAGAATTCCCACAAGTAAAATGTTAATCTTTAAATATGTTGGAATTGCAATTGTTTTATATTAATATATGAGAATCGAATATATTGTTTGGAATTAGATAACTTATAGTCTATTTAACTTTATCCTACTTAATTTTGCTTGTAGTTTTAATGGGTTCTAAAAGTAAATGAATGGGAAATGTTGTACAAGGTATGAATCTGATTAATTGTAGTTTGCACTACCTATTTCTACAAATTAAATAAATATATCTCCCTTTCTCACTTCAAGGTAGTATGTGCAAAAGTTGAATGGAATATAAAAGGTCTAAATTATGAGAACTATCTCTCTGAAATAGAAAGAGTAATTCTTGTATATTAATATGAAGCAAGTTTGGTGATATTACATTTTTATACAAGCCTAGTTTTGATGGTTATGGATATTAGCTGTCCTTGTTTGGAATTGGGAGATTTGTACGATTTTTACATTTTAATAAATTTTACAAGTGAGTTATTGTGTGCATGATTTGGAATATTTATTTGAACCTTAGAACTCATATTAATAGCGTATCAAATATATATAGACACTGTTATTATCAACATATTGATAATAACGTATTGAACATATTGGATATAGTTAGGTTAGTCAATTGTATTAAATTTCCTAGAAAAAAAGTTAGTAATAATTATGAAAATTAATCCAGGCATAATAAGGAGTCTCTCCCATATATAGCCTCAAGTATCAATGCTAGAAAGATATTATGTATATAAGCTTAGTATACATATGATAGTATGTTAATGGAAAGAAAGTATGACTAAGTTATAGGGAGCACGGTCAGTCTAAATTACAAAAAAGTCTGCCCAGTTAAATCTGGCTAATAGCAGCGTAACTTTGGAGATTGGTGTGAACATCTTCTATAGTAAACAGCCTTAAAGGATGCAAGGTTAGTCCCAATTCTACAGGATAAGTCTGCCCAGTCAATCTAGCTACTAGTGCCTACGAATAGTCGGACTAATCCGAGATGTCACAATTTGGATTATGGGTCATAATCATGTTATTGATATGGTAGAAGGAATCTTTAGAGGGGTCCGTTTCGGGTTTGAAGGTTTAAGTGACTATTGTAGAGTCTGCCTCTTTCCAATGCAAGAAGTATTAAGTCTAGTGGGATTTCTTAACAAGTCAGTTGGGAAGAACTACGTAGGGACCCGCCTTGGGTTAGGTATTAAATGACGAGAACCAACCTGTTTTATAAGAATTAAATGGTCAGAGTCTGCGTAAATTCAAATAAAAGGTATTAATTGGTTGCTTCCTCTTGCATCATACATGATACTTGCATTAGAGCTTTGTAGTTGGACTGGAAGAGCGTTTGTGCTTATAGTTGAAGTTATTCGTATGGTACAAATTTTGAATACGTAAGACATATTACTTATCTGGATGATATTGCCTAAACACTATTATGGAAAAACTTGAGATTTTATTTCACCAGACTTGTTGTTCTAACTCCCTCCTCGTTACAATACACAGATTAGAGGAAATAAAGCATATTTGGAGAAAGAAGGTGTGGTAAAGACTATGGAGGTCATCTGTCTTTTATTTTTTTTTAATATTATTTCCATGTACTCAGTTTCAGACTATTATGTTGTTGTTATTGTTTTGAGATATTGTAGTGTGAAGGTTTTTGATGACACATTGTGGGACTTTATGATGATACTGTTATGTTCAGAAATGGCTTCCTTTATACAATGGTTCCATGTATTGATATTATGTTTCCTACATTCCGCTGTGAGATTCTGAAAGTATAGATATATAGCTCTGTGTACTGTGTACTATCTAAATCTTATACAAACAACCCGTCTTGAAATGGGTCTAAATTTCGATGAGTCTTTTCTAGGTCGGAATTTAGGCCTGTTTCAGGGTAGGTTGTTACATTTGGTATTAGAGCTATGGTTGCTCGATCAAAGGGAAATAAGTATGTATGAACCGGCACTTATTATATTTGAAAGTATATTTCCAAAACCTTTATATATGTATATATCCTTTAAAGAACATACTCAAATACACTAGGGAAATCTTTATTTTAGCAATCGATACTATCATAGGAAACTGTCATTAAACGTGTTTAAACATACAGATGGCTGATATGGCTAAAACTCGAAAGCTAGAAACCCATTGCCTCAAGAAATACCTAACATTCGAGGCATGCCAGAGTGGTTTAAACAGTACTTGAGGCATGTGGGTGAGATACCTGTTCCACAGCAGACTGCTCCTATAGCACCACTTGTCCCACATGTAGAAGCATCACCCCAACCTTTAGACTTCCCCAAACTATGCAAGGACTTCCAAAATATGGATGGACAAGTGTATACAGGAGTTAAGGACTTTCTTTAGACAAAGGCATGGATCACCGATTATGACCGCATATTTCGAGAGCTTGGGTGGGAAGACCAGACCAAGAGAAGGGTCGCTGCATGGCATCTTAAGAAGGAGGCACTAGATTGGTGGACCAGTGTTGCCGAAAAAATGCTGAAGATGAGATAACTTGGGTTGGATTTAGGACTTGCATTGAGTCAAGGTTCATGTCAAGTGCAGAAGTAAGTCTATAGTTGGACAGATTTATTCAGTTGAAGCAAGGAGACTCTACTATGAAGGAGTACATCAGTAAATTCATGAATTCAGAAAAGTTTGGGTTGAGCTTGATCGACACCTCTACAAGGAAGGCGATGAAATTTGTCAAAGGTTTGAATTCTCCGCTAAAAGAATTACTTTTGTCCCAAATTCCCATAGGTTCTACTTATGAAGTGATTGTTGAGATTGCCTTGCTTTAAACTACTGGTAGTGAAGGGAAAGAAGAGGCGAAGGAGAAGGTTGGACCAACACAAAAGCAAGGAGGAGCCAAGAAGGAAGGATTTTGGGCAAACAAGAAGGCTAAGGGAAAGATGAAGAAGGGGGAATAATTTGTCAATGATGTCAAAAAAAGGGACACGTTGCTAAAGATTGCAAGTGAGCTTGATGAAGGAGGAATTCTAAGGGAAATGCTTTCATTGCTTTGAGGAAGGGAACTACAACGCCCCGCCTTTTTGCACGGTTTAAATCAACGATAAACCACATACGTCAGACTTAAACCATACAGAAGGGCGGATTGTTATGGAGTAAATAAGAAAAGCAGGGAAGAAAAAAACAAAATAGAATCCTGCAGTGGAACGATAAAATATAATAATCAAATATACAGTTCATGAAGCTATTTTATAAACATTTGATTATATTTATTCAATACATATCAGAGTTGCACATACCAGCGAATAATAATCGATGCAGCGGAATACAGTGTGTAGTGGAACAATATAATATAATATAATAATAATAATAATAATAATAATAGTGAAATCTTCGTCTTCGTCCTCCAAAAATAAAGTCTTCTATTCCTGAAATGTTCGGACTGACCCGAGCGAATTGAAAAGACAAAACACTCGAGGCAGAACTAAAAGATCTTATGTAAGTTAAATCAACGGTAAATAATATGTGTGTAACGGCATCAGAGATGTTTACGGGATTTGACATCTCCTATCCAGTGTCTAACGTGAGTGCAATAACTCAAGAGATGTTCGGGATTCACACCTCCTAAGGATCCGTTAAACTATCTACTATGTAGTAATATACGCTATTATAATAATGTCTAAAGTAAAGTATAATATACTGAAAATAGCGTTAAGGCTTTATATTTTCCACCTTAACAAACTTTTATATTCCCATAGTGTATACAGTACCGTAATCTCCCCTGTACTGGGCGTCGTCAGAGAGCACTCCATAGGTATGGTACAAAACAAAATCGTATAAGACACGCTAGGGTAGGTGACACGGCACAACTAGGCAATGCCAGGGTAGATATACTAATTACGCTTCCGGGTCGGTGGTAACGCATAGCCGCAGCTACCGCCTACCTCGAGCCACACCCCCAAATCAAAGAAAGCAAAAGTGGCCACCGAATAAATCCAAAAGTCAGAGTATAATATCGAAGGGATGTGTCCGATCAAAGGTGCTACCTCATTAACCCGTCGATCGCTCCTGTTTTAGCCACCTTATGCCAACTCACGGAAGTTGGGTCCACGTATTTACCTCAAAGGAAACGCTGCCACCATCCTGCTTCATTCTGGAAACTCCACCGCATACACGGTTGTTAAAGTGGTTTTCGGAGTTGGCAAAGAGTATGACAACTTCCGATCCCGGTCTCTTTAACAACCAAACGTTATTATAACAACGCGGTCTTTTCAAAATAGTTTATACTTCAAAAACCAGAATAAAATATCCATTTCCAAAAACCATATAATTACGATATCACTTCCTCTTCTAAAACCAAATCAATATGATATCATTTTCAAATATATCCTTTTCTAAAACCATAACATTTTCAAAGTTATAATATTTCGAACCCAAACTTGAAATATAGCCTTTCAAAACATAAAACTTTAAATTTCATAACTTTGAAACATACTACACCACTTAAATGGTTTAAATATTAAATTAATTTATATAATATAACAGCTTCTTCACCTTCACAAGTCAATTCCAAATATAGATTTAAATCCCCATTTAACCAATATAGTTTCCATATATTTCAAAGCTTTAATTTTTCCACCATTTCAAACTTATTCTTTGATAATTTCATATATATCAATTTCAACTGCTATTATTTAGATTTGAAATGTTTGTTTAATAAATCAAATATCATTTTAGTAAAACATTTAGACCTCAAATAACTGGGTATTCTTTCAATTTAATTAACTTGATAATATTCATTTAAATCCTCTAAATAAAATCAAGTTATAAAATCATTCCTTTTAAATCTCAATTTATTTACATTCCAAATCAAATCTTTTCGAGGAAAATTCTTAACTACTTTAATTCAAATCAAATTCCCATTTACCCTCCAAACTTAAATTTTTTATCTAAGTCCTTATAAACTCTATAAATAAATTAAATAAATACTTAATCGTATTATATCTTAATAAAGTTAAACTTCTTTTATACTTTAAACCAAATTTATACATAACTTAAAACCGGAATTCAATTATATATAAAATAACATTTATACAATATCCAAATCAATATCTCATCAACCGTATTTTTTTCACAAAACCATAGAAAATCATTTCAAAATACTTTTATATATAGACCGCGGTGCCTGTATATAATTTTCTATCCTATGGTCAAGTGATATGGATATTTATCATTTCAATACGTAATTTAAAATAAAATTACGGTTATATATCATTTCAACCCGCAATCCCGAATGAAATAAAGTGCATAACAACTTTCAGTTTAAAACAATATAACATACACATCCATTCATCCAATAACAATCATCATCCAATTTAAACGGTAACATCAATATAAAGTATATAATAAATAATAGGTAATTTATGACAGTTTATATTCAACAATAAATTAAACAATCTATCTAACTGGCAGCTTATATGCAAAAATAAATTAAATAATAGTTTAATTTAAATAGATGCAATTTAACTGAGATGATGATTAAACAAGGCCCAACAGCTATAAATAAATTTCAAATCACGTCATAAATAAATTTAACAAACATAAGAAATCTTAGAAGTTGTGAGTGGGTTAAAACACTCACCTTTTGAATTTAAATTGAATTTTAAATCCAATTTAAACCCAAAAATTTGACAGTCTACAAATTCGTCTAAACCAGCGTCAAACTGTCCGGAATTCCAATACGAACCTAGCAGAGAAAACCACGTATGAATTGGATATCGCATGAGAAAGATATTCGAATTTAAAAGATACGAAATCAAAAATAAAATTAAAAATAGAATAAACAACCCACCCACTAGAACTGCCATGTCACCACTGCAACCTTCCCTCACGCGTTCGTTCTACAGGGACATGCCTCGCACGACCAAACCCTTATACAGCCGCCACTCTGTAACCAATTTTCGCCGCAACCTCGCCGTCATTCGCCACGATCCAGAAACGCCACTGCACTCCTCTCGCCGAGCCGCCCTAAACAGTAACCAGGCCGAGAGTCGCGATGCAACCCAATCCCCAGGCCAAAGCGAAAGAAACGGCCGTTTATCACCCATTCGGGCAAAAAGCGATGACCATCTCGATACTCCAACCATACCAATGTGTGTTGCTTGACGACATCTTCTAATTGCCGCCCTCCGATCGTGAAACGGTTGACGATCCACCGTTGGATCGACCAAAAATTCAATACGAACGGCCGAGAATGATTTGCAATTTGCCGACAAATGATGATTCAAAACCAAAAACGAACTGCAGATCTGAGATGCGTACATCGAGAGCTTCGTTATATATTTTTTTTTGAATTTTTTTGAGGAGTTTGAAATTTCAGCTTTTGATTTGATTTGGGATTGCAATTGTAATTAGGATTTGTCTGCCATTGAAGTGAGGAGATGAATAGAAAGCATAGAAATGAGGAACAGAGGCTACTAGTGTTTATAGTAGGGTATATATAGGCAGGGTTGACATTTGAATGGATGGATAAGATAGATTTACGCGCTAACGCCAAAGTGGCCCAAAAAGCCCGTTCTGACTCTGCAACGAAATTGGGTCAACCCATATATCAAAATAGGTGTTTTTAAATATTTTAAACGCGATGGAACAATTTTCAAGTCCAAATTCCATCGTATAAAAAAGTTATGCTAAAATCAATATTTTTCAATTTGATTTCAATTTAATTGATTTCTGGGCATTTCGAGTTTGTACGATCAAACGACAAGCCCGATCGAGACGAAACTTGAAATCCTACAACAATTCACAATTATGGATCTGATAAAACTAGTTTCATCGAAATCTGAGTCAGTGGCCAAAATGGCTATTTTTACAGTTAATTAAATAAATTAAAAATTAATTAATTAAATCAACCTTCAATTTCAATCCTATAATCGACAATTCTCGTCATTTTTAATTTCTTAAACATTTATACTAATTTAAACAAATTTAACTGTTGATTTAACAATTTCCTTAAATTCAACAATTATAAATTAAATTTCCAAAATTCTATTTAATTAAACCCATCAATAATTATTCCATTCATTATTGTTAAATAGATGACTTAAATATTGAATTTAAAACTATTACATTATTTTTTCTCATATTATCTTTATTTCGAATTGCATAACCTTTTTCAATTGTTACAAAAATTACACTTAATATAATTTGGATTTCAATGGAGTGATTTGTTTCAATCCAAAACTTTTATTAAGTTCATTACTATTCTATAAACTTAGTTACCTTGTTTTCTTTTCAATCATTACCTTTAAATTTATTTCCTTCAAACCAATATTATAATTACTTACAGAACATTGATTATATTCAATGACCATTTATTAAAATTTAAATTCATTAATTTAATTCAATGCTTACATTTGTTTTCATATATTCAATTTGTAGCTAAGTATATATATATATACATTATTTCCATTGAATTGAAATTCATTCAATTTATTAATAATTACCTTAGTTTACCAAATTTGACAACCCCTAACCATTTGTATTACATTTCACATTAATGTAATATTTATTAAAATTTATTTCCAATTAACTACTACTTAATTTCCCTTAATTGAAATCTGATTTCCAAATTTTATTTAACATACTAAATGAATAAATAAACATATAATTGGTCACCTATTTACTTTTCTTTCATTTATGAGTTTATTACTTACCAACCCAGGTTATAATTCCATATATAGCACTAATTAATTACCATTAACACTGCATTATTACGTTGACAGATTATAATATTTCCACTCACTTACCTTATATTTAATTCATAACCAAGTTGTAACATATAAAATTTCCAATAAATCATGGGAATCCATTCAATTTGTTACCAGTTTACTTACATTAACACATTTCATTTATTTTGGTCATTATTCCAAACATAGGTCGCAAGTTTTCATTTCTTTATATTATCCTATGGAAACAATATACATTCCAAATACTTTATTACATTTACTAAAATTTATTTTCCAAATTTACCGAATACACCAAATTATGACCTTACAGTTATTTCAATTAATTAGGGTTGCGCTAAATTAATTATTTATTAGCTTACAACCAATTACAATTAATATCCTCAATGAATTTACCTATTTGGTCTCATGCTTTCTATTACATCAATTAATACCTTATAATAAATCTATGTTTCTATTTTAAATTTACATTCATATATAAATACAATAATTCCATTATGACTTTACAAATTTAAATAAATTCATTAATTGTCATTTCATTCAACCTATTAATTATTAACCATAATTAGCATTGTTACGTTTTAATTCACTTATTATTTCATCAATAAGTTACCCAAATTTTACTTCTCCAAATATTAAATCACAAAGTCTTAAGTGATTTACCATTTACATTACTTTTTTTTAACGTTTGCTTCATTATAAATTACAAAATTTTCGTTTCCTTCTAAATTTAATTACTCAATCTTAATTAAAATAACCAACTTAATTATTAAAAATTTACGTGTCGTTATAGGCACTACAAGAATCATTATCTAAATCTGGCTAAAAAGGGATAGAGTGGGCAAGGTTATGCTATTGAACTCGAGTAGGCCACCTCTTGGAGACCAAGGAAAGGCTATAGTGGAAGGTACAATGATTATTTCTAAGAATGCTATTTGTACCTTTTTTAACTCAAGAGCATCTCATTCTTTCATAGCTGAAAGAATAGTTAAATCCTTGAACCCAAAAACTCAAGTTGTCGCCCATCCAAATAGTCATATCAAATCCTATTGGTTGGTCGACATTTCTCTCCTTAATTTATAAAAACTAAGTTATGGATATATGTAACGTTGATTTTACATGTAAGTTGTACGTCCTTGATTTTGAGGGGTATGGACTGGTTAGCTTACTACAGTGCTATATTAAATTGTCAGAGGAGGATCGTATAGTTAAGGAGTTATAAAGGGCGAGATATTGACGTTCGTTGTTTATCCCAAAACTCAGTTGAGTTAAGCTATTAGTATTCTCTTAGCCTCACAAAATGAACTCTCATCAGCACCCATAGTCTGAGATGTTTTGGACATTTTTAAAGAAGTTAGACTAAACCTATCGCACCCTGTAAGGAGATCGAGTTTAGAATTGATTTAGAGAAGGACACTAGACCTATTGCACTGCCACTGAAGCATAAGGCTTCTAAAGAATGACGAGAGTTAGACAAGCGGATTTCAGAACTATTGTAGAATGGATTTATACACCGTAGTATTTCAGAATGGGGAGCAATAGTAGTTTTTGCCACCAAGATGGACGACTCATTGAGGCTATGTGTCAATTATTGAGCGTCGAACAATTTGACTAAAAATAATAGGTATCCTCTGCCTAGGGTAGACGACTCGTTCGATCACCCCATAGGTGCCAAAGTCTTTTTCCAATTCGACTTAGCCACCAGTTTCCATCAGTTATGGGTAGCTGAAATCAGCAAGGCGAAGACTGCTTTTCGCACACCAAATGGACTGTTTGTATAGGAGGTGCTTCCTTTTGGTTTGACTAACGCCCCCTTCCCTCTGTATTTTATGGATTTAAGGAGCATACTTTTGAGGGGACAACTGAAAAAGTTTGCTGCCGTATTTGTGGATGACATTCTACTATTCTTCAGGACTGAAGGTGAACATGAGAAACACATGTGTTAGAGATTCCAATTAGAAGCCAAATTCTCTAAATGGCATTTCTGATGAAATGAGGCGAATTTTATAGGTCACATTGTTTTTAAAAGGGATTGTCTGTTGATCCTACTAAGATGGAAGCTGTGCAAGATTGAAAGGTTCCGAGGAATGCTACAAAAGTTAGGAGTTTTCTTGGTTTGGTAGGGCACTTTCAAAAGTTTATCAAAGACTTGGCAAAGGTAGCAATACCATTAACTCGCTTGACTAAGAAGAACCAGTCTTTGCATGGGGCAAAAAATGTGTTAATTTTTTTGAGACGCTAAAGTGGTTACTAACTTGTGCACCTGTGCCGACGATTCCAGATGGATCTAAACCTTCCACCGTATGCACTAATGAATGTGGTACATGATTAGGTTCCATCCTTATGCTAGAAGGGAATGTAGTGGCGTATGCCAGTATATAATTGAAGGACCAAGAGAAAAGGTATCCTACTCATAACCTAGAATTAACGGCTATTGTTTTTTCTTTGAAGATGTAGAGGCATTATCATTTGGGTAAGAGGTTTAATTTATTCACCGACCACAAATCCCTATAATACCTCTTTTTCCAAAGAGATTTAAATCATATGCAGTAGAGATTGATGGATTTTATTGCATCATATGACTTTGAGATTCAGTAAACCCTCGAAAAAGGGAATATCGTTGGTGACGCCCTCTGTCGGCGGCATTCTACTCTTAGTGTTATATATGAGTAGAAGAAGTTGGAGTTCCTCTCAAATTTTAATTTCAACTGGAAGCAGTACTCACTCAAGGATCTCTAGCAGTTATGGAAGTGATACCCGCATTAATGGTTTGCATCAGGCTAGGGAAGAAGGAGGATACGATGTTAGTAGACACTAACAAGCTAAGTACAAGTGACCATTTCCCCCATAACGGTAGATATGCTTTAGACCGAAAGGGATTGCTGACAAGAGATGGACACCTTTGTGTCCCAATTTGGAAGGATGTGTTAGAAATTTTGTTAGTCGAATGTCACCATTCTAAGATGATTTTCATCCCAAAAGTGATAAATGTATGGAGATATGAAGAATATTTTCCATTGGTCGGCAATGAAGAGAAGGGTAGCAGAGTATGTCTCCAGGTGCTTCGTACCAAAAATTCGGGCGGAACAAGGGAAGCCTAGAGGACTGCTATTACTGTTAGAGGTGCCGACTTGGAAATAGGAGCATATATCTATGGACTTTATAGTAGGTTTCCTAGAAGTCAAAGAAGCAATGAAGCTATTTTGGTTATAGAGGATAGGCTCACCAAAAGTGTGCACTTTATTCCTGTTAAGAGTGATACGACGGCAGCATCTCTATCATAGATTTATGTTAAGGAAGTGGTGCGACTTCATGGAGTTCCAGCCAGAATCGTTAATGTTAGGGACTCCTTGTTTAGTAGCGAGTTTTGGAGGAGTTCGCAATCTTCTTTGGAGACGACTTTGAATCTTAGCACTGCTTACTACCCATAGATCGATGGTTAGACGAAAAGGGTGAACAAAATTTTAAAAGATTTGTTGGGAGCTTGCATCATGGATTTTGGAGGACCTTAGGAATAACACTTACCCATTGTAGATTTTGCATATAATAATAGTTACTAAGTAACGATTGGCATGATACCCTTTAAAGCCGTATATGGAAGGCCATGCAAGTTGCCTTATTGGAGGGAAACTATGGCAATTAGATCAGTTTAATCCACGAGACCTTAAAGAAGGTAGAATTGATTAGACAGCAAATGAAAGTCTCGCTGGACTGTTAGAAGCCCTACACTGACATGCAAGAAAAGGAATTATAATTTTCAGTTGGTGATAATTGATTCGTCAAGGTTTCCCCTCTTAGAAAGGTTACGAGACTTGGTACATCTGGGATGTTGGCGCGAAGGTTCAATAGGCCTTTCTCAATTTTTAGAAAGGGTGGGGAAACTTTCTTATCGAGTGAAACTTCGGCCAAGTTAGTGGGAGTCCATGATGTCTTTCATGTTTCACACTTGATGAAATGTCTGCATTGACACTTCCACTGTGGTAGAGCTTGATCAGTTAAGAAATGTTGAGACAGAGCCAATAGCCCCTCGTGTCATCGCATGCATAGTGGAACGTGGTATTAAAAAGCTTCGTAACAAGAAAATTAGGTTGGTTCGAGTTCAAAGGGGAGATAACCTAGTAGAAAGCACATGGGAAATCAAAGAAAAGATTAAGGCTTCTCATCCGGAGCTTTCTCAGGTAAACTTTTATCTCCAAATTCAACATTTGATTGCAGCATGGTTGCTAGATTGGATTGTAGGTCATAGTTAACTTACTTTTTATTGTCATTTTTGCATTCATATAGAAACTTATGTATATTTAGTTGTTTTTCATAAATTTTTTATGTGTCATGACCTTATATTCACACTAGGATTGATCTTACCTATAGTATGTTGCATACGTAATCACATTGCATTTTTGGTTGAGTAGATGATTATATAAAATAATTGGTTGTATAACATGGTTGTTGAATGTGTGCTACACAACGCCCTTACGAATTTCGGGGTGAAATCCATTTTAAGGGGGGAGAGTGTAACACCCCAAAAAATTTAGTAAGAAATTAAATAATTAAAATAAGGCTAAAAGTGGAATTTATGTACAATTTATAATTTGGTCATGAAAGTTTCACCATTCCATCCGTGGCAATTTTCTGATCAACTTTCATATATAAAGTTTTATAATTGGAATTCAAATGGAAAAGTTATGGACATTTGAAGTTCTCGAGTTTAAAATAATTCAAACGAATTTAAATCTGAAAGTATGAAATTTTGAAACTTTGAAATTTGAATTTAACTTTAACTTAGGTTTAAAGTAAACGTTAACGTATAAAGCAATTAAGGTATTAAATATAAAACAACGGTAATGAATTATATCCACCCAGAGTAAGAAGACTGGTTGACCCCTCAAGAGGCAATGGTCGACCGGTTGAATGAAGGCGGCTAAGAAAACCTTAGGATTGAACATACTTGATCTAACTATCTTTGAATCAAAAGTTCTTGTTCCTTCTTACCTTTATAAATAGACTCCTAGACCCTTCACTTTTCTTCATAAAATTCTTGGAATAACAACAAAGTTCTGTTGAGTTCTTCTCTCTTAGATTTTCAAAAATAGTTAGGGTTTTTCCAGGTAAGTTAGATCTCTAATTATTTAAAATTCCGCCTTTTATTCCTCTCTATTTTTTGATGTTAAATCTAATCTATATACGATCCACTTATTGTATATTCAACAAGAAGAAGATCTGAAGGAGAATTAGAAGCTGTCTAGATTAAATCTAGTCTAAAAACAAGAAATCTTCTTTGAGTGGAATTTCAATTTTCCCATTTAGTAATTGGGTAGTATTTATTTGGATTTGATATATGCCTTGAGAAATTCTGTAACACAAACCCTAAACAATAAAACACTAGAATTCACATAAGTAAAAAGTCAATCTTTGAATACGTTGGAATTGTAATTTTTTTATGTTAATGCATGCAAATCGAATCTATTGTTTGGGATTAGATAATTTATAGCCTATTTAACTTTATCCCTCTTAATTTCGCTTGTAATGTTAAAGGGTTCTCAAAGTAAATGAAGTGAAAATGGTGTGGAAAGTATGAATCTGATTAATTGTAGTTTGCACTGCTGATTACGATAAATTAAATAAATATAAACCCCTTTCTCAATTTAAGATCATTTGTGCCAAATTTGAATGAAATATAAAAGGTCTACATTGTAAGATCGTTTCACTGAAATAAAAAGAGTAATTCTTGTATATTAATATGAAATAAGTTTGGTGATATTCCATTTTTATATAAGTTCAATTTTGTTGGTTATGGATATTAACTGTTCTTGTTTGGAATTTGGAGATTTTTATGGGCTTGCCATTTGAATAAATTTTACAAGCGAATTATTGCGCACATGATTAGGAATATTTATTTGAACCTTAGAACTCGTATTGACAATGTATTGAATACACACATGCACACATGCACATGCAGCATGTATTATTAACGTATTGATAATAGCGTATTGAATATATTGGATATAGTTAATAGGTTAGTATAAAGTATTAAATTTCCTAGAAAGAAAGTTAGCAATAATTATTATGGAAATTAATCCATGATTAAAGGCGTAATAAGGATCCCCTCCCATATATGGCCTTAAGTACTAATGGTGGAATGATATTATATATATGCTTAGTATATATATGATAGTATGTTAAAGGAAAGAAAGTATGACTAACTTGTAAGGATGCGAGGTCAGTCTAAAGTACACAGAAGTTTGTCCAGTTAAATCTACCTACCAGCAGTGTAACTTTAGGGACTGATGTAGGACATCGCCTATAATAAATATCTTAATGGACGCGAAATTAGCCCAAATTCCGTAGGGTAAGTCTGCTTAATTGATCTGGTAACCAGTGCCTACGAATAGTCGAGCTAATTTGAGATGTCATGGTTTGAGTTATGGGTCATAATCACGTTATTGATATGGTAAGAGGAATCTTTAGAAGTGTCCGCTCCAGGTTTAGAGTTATTAAGTGACTATTGTAGGGTCTACCTCTTTCCAATATAAGAAGTATTAAGTGACATGATGGAATTTCTTATGATATCAGTTGGGAAAAACCACATAGGGACCCGCCTTGGGTTAAGTATTAAATGATGGGGACCCGCCTATTTTATAGGTATTAAATGGTCAGAGTCTGTCTGGTTCCAAATAGAAGGTATTAAGTGGTTTAGGTGCTTCCTCTTACATCGTACATGATAGTTGCGTTAGAGTTTTGTAGTTGGACTAGAAAAGCCTTTGGGCTTACTGTTAAACTTATTTGTACGGTATAATTTTGAATATGAAAGACATATACTTATCCGGATGATACTGCCCAAATACTATTTTATGGTAAAACTTGAGATTTTATTTCACCGGACTTTGTTTTTCTAACTCCCTCCTCATTACACCATACATGTTAGAAGAGATAAAGCTGATTTGGAAGATGGTGTGGTGAAGGTTGTGGCGTCATATATCTTTTATTGCTTTTTATATTATTTCCATGTACCCAGTTTCAGACTATTATGTTGTTGTTGTTGTTTTAAGATATTGTACTGTGGAGGTTTGTGACAACACATCGAGAGAATTTGTGATGATACTATTATGTTCTGAAATGGTTTTCCTTATGCAATAGGTATATGTTTCGATATAATATTTTATTCATTCCGCTATGAGATTTTGAAAGTATAGATAAATGCTCTGTGTACTGTGTATTGTATAAATCTTATCACTACAAGGGGAAGGGGGATTTCCGACGGCTGAAAACCGTCGGCGGCCGTCGGAAATGACGGCGTCGGGGAGCAGTGTTTCCGACGGCTACCGACGGGTGCTGCCGTATAGATTACCGACGGTTTCCGACGGCTTCCGGCGGTTTCCGACGGCTTCCGTCGCCCGTCGGAAGCCGTCGGAAACCGCCGGAAATCAGGCCGCCGGGAGCCGTCGGTAACCGATGAAAATTTCGACCTATAAGCCGTCGGGAGCCGTCGGAAGCCGTCGAAAATCTGCTGTTTTTTTTTTTATAAAATCTACTGCAAATAGAGCCTTCCAACCACATTTCTCTTCCAAACACTACAATATCAATACTGCACAATCCAATAAACAATAATCCAACCAAACATGCAAACCAATACTCCAAAATATTCAATAGACACAGAAATAAACAAAATTGGAATAAAAATAAAATACAAAATATACATAACATTCCAACATTAACAATAATACTAACAATAACTGTTCTAATCATGCATATCCTGATACAGCTACAGAACCAAGTGTATTATACATAATTATACATATCAACAATTAATTGTTCCATCTACCAAATCATTGTAAACTAAAACTAAACATACCTGCACGAACGAATCAGAAAGCAATGAATCAATCTGCCCCAGATCCAGAGCCAGCCGATGAAGGGAAGCGGCCACCAAACTGCTGCATGTACTCAAATAACTGTGCCGTCTGCATGGCCTGTTGGCGGTTCTGCTCCTCCAACTGCTGAACTCTAGTCTGCAATTCTTCTATACTTGCTAGCTCGCTCTGAGGTCTACTCCGCCGTCTCCTACTCTGACTACTGGACTGCAATAATTGAAAAATAAATAAAATCAAAGTTTATTGTTTTGAAAAGGTAAGAATATCATATTTTAAGTATTTTAAGAAAAATTAAATTATTTACCGCTAAATTGCCAAATCCGTATCGTCGACCATGCTCTGGTGGACTCATAACGGACTCAAAAATAACGTCATCTTCATCGGTCGTCAGCTGCTCTCGACCCGTATCAGAAAGGAGTTTCTGTCGCTGCTCCATAAACATCTCCTGCATTGACAAATTAATAATATCATATCTTATTTCATAATAATTTGACAACTAAAACAATTACTAATACTGAATAAAATGAAATATGCTTACATGGCTTTTACTGGATTTATCGTCCTGCCATGTGTACGAAACAGTCCCGTCTGGATTAACATGCTCGACAGCATGCGTACGGGTGAACACGTCCATATAGCTGACAGGACCATGTGCCTCGGCTTCCTGGAGTTGATTGTTACATACAATTATTATACATTTAAAATCATATAGCATAAACTATTTACATTTATTATTCAGTAATTAAATTTACCAACTCCTGCCGATACTGCTGAAACGACTTCGATCCTCCGCGATGAGTAACGGGATTCTTATTTCTATTTGCAGAGTTTCTATCTGACTCTGCCTGTACATTCAAAATTTGATACATTATTTTCCAATCACGTTAAATTAATAATTCAAAAAAAATTAGTATACTTGCCTTCGCCTCGTCCGTCTCCCAGTAGCTCAACCAAGCTTGCCACACGCTCTCCCCCATCCACCGTGGTCTCTTCCCGGATTTCTTAACCTCAGATATCGTGTCTCTGTAGTTCTTTCGCATCTTCCTCATCCAGTATGCTCGTGCCAGCTGCATATCATCTGTCTGGATGTCTATCTCAGCCTGTGTTAAAAAAAGATTACACTTTAAACGATAAACGGTAGAAAAACGACAAAAACGAATTAAAAATGGAAAACATAAAAATTACACATACTAGGACATCCTGCCATATGCACTCTATGATGTGCGGAGGGATGGTATCCCACTTCGGCCAGCACGCACTCATCCTACTACGATATGCTGCTCTGGAGACGTCCAACACTACCTTAGTGGGTAGTAGCTCGAACCCCCTGTTTTTAAGTACGATACAGATAAGTACGTACGTATAGTATAGAAAAAATAAGATGATGAATAAGATTTAATTTTTACCCATCTGCTTTGGGGACTAACGTAACAACTGGACGGTGTGGCGCTTGCGATGGGCCACTGCCATCGCCTCCTGAAGAACGGGAAGAGCTCCTCCCTCTATGTGACATAATGATAAACCTGTGACGTTTACACATCATTATATAAGAGAATAAAAACATGATAATGAAATATATTTCATATGAACATGACATCAACGGTATAAATTGCTTAATTATAATGACTGAAATGTAAACAGAAATGTAAGTTTGTTATACCTGATTCATAATGGGTGTACTCTTCCTACGATAAGCAGAGTTCATTGCATTTTTAATAAAAATTTCTAAATAAATGACAAATTGAAATAACATAAAACAATAGTAAACGGATTTAGTTTCATAGTTACATCAATTTCATAATACATCAAGAATTCAACATAGTTACATCAATTGCAAAAAAACAGATTCAAATTTATATCAGTCATCATCGTCTTCTGATTCAGATTCGGTCTCGTTTTCGACGATATTTTCCTCTGCACTGTCAAACGCTTCTACCAAAACATTTGATTCATCGATCAAAGGACCAAAATCTGTATGATCGTCTGTAATTATTATTTCGTTATTTTGCTCAAGATCTGCCTGATAAGCTTGTTCGTCCGGAATATTCTTCCCATCGAATGTGAATCTGGCCTTTGTTTTAAAAACTGCAGACCAATCTGCTTTATCTCTTTTTAGAGACGGATAAGGAGCGTAATAAACTTGCAATGCTTGTTTGGCTAGTACAAAAGGATCATACTTGTGATAGTGCGATGTATGCTTTATTTCGATAAGATTATAATCCTTATGCACATTAATTCCAGAACCTGGAACATTGCTAAACCAATTGCATCTAAATAGAAACACCTCCTCCGCGGGTCTTGAGAAATATGTCAGTTGCAAAATTTGTGTTAGAACGCCATAAAAATCATTTAAATGGTTTTCTGGATCGTCACTACCTTTAACAAATACACCAATATTATTTGTTAATTTTTCTGCACCGTATTCTTTGGTGTTAAATTTGTATCCATTGACGAAATATATTGGATATGTCTTGACCACTCTTTTTGGTCCCATTGCAAGATGTTTCAACCCTTCGTCAACAACACAATTTTTCGGCTCATAAACGTAATTTGAAAACCAACGGGAAAATTCTTTACTGAGATCTCCGTTCGGATGTTCCCGTTCATAAACACTGTTTATATAAACAAATTATTACATTAGGTTATACACGCGCATGCATTACAGAAAAGAATAAAACAAAAATTATTATTTCAGAATACCTAACAAACGGTGCAACCTCGGCACAATTTAGAAGAATATAAGTGTGTGCTACACCAAGATCTCTATCGTCTAGCCATATTTCCACACATTTTCCAAAAGGCCGACCATGTTGTCTAAAAATAGATAACATTGCAAAATTTGGATACGTTTTATCGAAATGCTTCCATGCTTCTCCATCGGCCGGATGTGTCAACGTACCCTCTTCCTCCGTTCTCACGCTATGCCACCTCATATTAGACGCAGTTACAGAAGATGCATATAATCTTTGAAGTCTTGGAGTTATGGGTAAGTAGTGCATACGCTTGTACGGAACTTCCTTACCCTTCTTTTTTCTTGGTTTGTATCTCTCCTGGTTACAAACTTTACAATTTCTAAGGTTTGCGTCTTCTTTCCAAAACAACATGCATCCTTTTAAACATGTATCTATTTTCTGATACGGTAAACCAAAAGCCGACATAAGTTTTTTAACTTCGTAGTGATTTTCACACATTAGATTATCGGGCGGCATATGTCTTTTTGCAGCTTGTACAACAGCCGTAAACCCAGCTTCAGTGATGTTGTATTTTGACTTCATCGCAATGTATTCTGCGATTACTGACAGCTGCGTGCCGCTTTTATAACCATCCCAAATAGGTTTCTTAGCTGCATCTAGTAAATCATAAATTTTCTTAGCTTCAATATTTGGTTCTTCAACATTTACATCATCGTCGTCAACTTCAACCATAGGAAACATTGATCGTGCTGCATCTTCGACCATATTTTCTATACGGGTCGTTGAAACTATTTTGTTAACGACACTTTCAGACTCTACAGAAGTATTTGCTACAACTTCTCCATGCCGATCCCAAACATAATATTCGGGTGTGAAACCGTGTTGGCACAAATGAACTTTCACAATATCTGGTAACAAAAACTTCAAATGTCTACACCTACTACACGGACAACGAATTTCTGGATCGTTTCCGTTATTACTTAAGGCGAATTCAACAAACACGTTTATACCATTATAAAAATCTTCTTTTATTGAGCCCCTCAGTTCTTTTCTTTGGTACATCCATCTCCTTCGATCAACAAAATAATCAATCATTTTTCCTATTTGACAAAATGAGAAGTTCAAAATTTAATATTTATTTTGAAGAATACATATTCGAAAAAGATTATTTTCATGTTCGTATAATATTTTGAATTTAAAGAACAACTTCACAAATTTAAAAATATTTTCAAATAGGGCACATTTCATTTTTTAACGTACGTAACGATTAAAAATGTATATAATTTTTTTTCATTGGTCAGACATCCTACTTCCCATTACAAACACAGTAAGCATTTACATTTCGTATATTACTTCGTCTCAAACGATTCAATAAAATTTCGGCAGCATTTTCCTTTTGTTCCCTGCATTGTACACAAATGCGTGTACGCAGGAAACAAAAAAGAAAAGTTAGGGCGAAATTTTATGAACCGTTTGAGACGAAGTAGTATACAAAATGTAAATTCTTACTGTGTTCATAACTTGTCCAATACAGGGACAAATCCGACAAACATTGTACCAGATGAATATAAATGGTCGTTTTTCGAAAAAAACGACTATTTATACAACGATCATGTACAACACTCGTCAGACGGGGCCAAAAACTCTCTAAGGGACATTTGTCGGTTAACATGCGCGCATTTTACTCAAAAATACAGTTTTACTCACTGTTCACATTTATATATTAATTTCACACATTTATTCGACGTATTACGCATCAACTTAGGGCTGGTTTAACATTTTGTCATTTTTCAATACACACAATTATAATTTAGATTAATGCATTTTTTTTGTGTCATAAGTAAATACGTGCACAATATAATACTCCTAGTTCATTCAATCATTTTATCTTATTCCAAATAACGTATACAATCGTCGAATCAAGGCATACACAACAAAATACATATACATGAACAAGCACAAATTATACGTGTTTATCACAATTTCACGATAAAAGATGAAATCGGTATACCATGTGATGCTATAAACCGTTATTACGCTAGTGGAAACAATTGCAATCATTAATTCGCCCTAATTTATCAATTTATGCAAATCTATAATTAGGGTAAAAACTAAATTTTTCATAAAAATAAGAGATTATACCTGAGATTAAGAGTAATGAAGCTTGATTAGAGAGCCTTGGAAGATCCGGAAGCTAGAAATTAGGGATTGGAAGCTTGGGGGTTGAATTTGGGGGGTTTTTTGATTTATTTTCGTATGGAATGGAGGAGGAAGAAAGGGCTCGGCTGGCAGGTATAATCGCAAATTTCCGACGGCTTCCGACGGCCGCCGACGGCCCGTCGAAAGCCGTCGTAAAATGGTCGTCGGAAGCCGTCGGTCTTGGCTGTCGGTATTCTGCCTTTTTCTTGTAGTGTATCAACCAACAGGCAGTCTTGGAATGGTCTAAGTTTCGATTGGTCTTTTTTTAGATCGAAATTTAGGCCTGTTTCGGGGAAAGTTGTTAAAGGGGTGGTCTTTCGGAACTCGTTAACTAAGTGTGATGGGGGATGGTCAAGCCGGAACCTATTGGAAAGGTATTCGTACTAAAATGGAGCGTGCAATATGAGTAGATTGAGATAATTTGAATCGAGTTGGAGTGTTAATTTTTTTTTGTGATTCAAATATACTGAAACTTTCCCAATTTGGAATGTACAAAAACTTTCCTAATTTGCAGTTTGAAATATATACAAAATTTTCCTAATTTGGAAATTTGTAAATTTATGGAAACTTTTCTTAGTTGCAACCTTATCCTATTTAAAACTTTACATATCTCCACTTGGAGAAGACTATTAATATACGGGTAGACACATGGAGTTCATTATCCACACAACTCAAAATGAAATGATCAATCAATAAAGGAAAACAAATTGTAACCCTAATTTATCAAATTAGGGATTTTTATTATTCTTTTGTAATTTATTTGTTTATTGAAAGTAATAAAACTTCTCTTTCCCAAAGTATACGTACACTATCACAAAGATAGTGGAACCGCTATAAATATTTTGCAACCCCTTTTCTCTATTATAGTTATTTACTATTGCCTTTGGAATAGCTGTGATACGATTGGAGAATTGATCGGTCTGTTTATTTTACCGCATCATAGCACGATCCTATAATTAGGTTTTTCCGCCGTGAGGGATTGATCATGAACACCCTGCGATTTTAACGCTAATTAATCTAAAAAGAAATACGATAAATAAGCAATAATGTTAAAAATAGGATTTTTACAAATGTTAGAATTACGAAACTAATACCGTTGGGTTTGTGGTGATTTTGTGATTAATTTTCATATACAATGTTTTACGATCGGGTTAAAACGAAAAAGTTATTAACATTTGAAGTTTTAGCAGTAGAAATAACTATATATATGTAAATATGGTAATAACATCAATTAACGTTAATTAGTAATGTTAATGGAAGATTAGATGTTAATAAATGTTAACAATAAATTAAAATCTCAGAGGATATATCAACTAGGAAGAATCGAACGAGACCAATTAACTAAGGAAAACGAATCTCACAAATCAACGCAAAAGGGAAACAAATGATGACAATCAATTAAAATGAGAAAGTAATTAACAAAATCTCTAAACAGTGATAATTCACCAAATTTACATAGCATAGGTCGACCAAGGAATCACCTAGGTCAAACAGTAGCGGTCGACCTGGGGTCCTAACCGGTCAACCCGCGCCGTGTGATCGGCCACAGTGAACCTAGGCTTATACAGCCCGGGTTTAAAAGTATTAATCGAATGGTTGATATTGGTTTGAACCTCTATAAATACAGATCTGGGCATTTACTTTTAACTCATAATTTTCTAATGGGCTTGGAATTTCTGCAAATTTCTCTTCTCCGCCACAACTCTAATTCTTAGAAAATAGTTCAAGATTGCTATTTTGCATGTATAAACTACTGTAGGAATGTAGAAGATAATAGAGATAGAAAAACAGGTTCAAATCAAGTTGTTATAGGCGGGGTAATTTATAATCAACCTAAATCCCTTCTTTCTAATCCTAATTCTAATATATCTCTGTGTGTGTTTTATATTGAAATCCAAATAGGAAGTCAAAAGTTGAAATACAAATAACAGATATTATATCGGAAATTTAGGAACGCTTAAAAATGCGGTTGAGAAAATTATATATTTTGGAATAAGATTAGATTTATTTCGTTGTAATCTATTTCAACTGTGCCTATTTATAATCAATTTTGATATAAAGCTGCAAGTGAGTAATGATTAGATATAAATTTGTAAATGCGTAACGATTAGATTTAAATTTGTAAGCGCGTAACGATTAGATATGAATTTATTGTTTACGTGTAATGAATTAAATGAAATAGATTCAATGAAAAGGATTATGAAATTGATTATAACATGGATTTAATAAAAATTAGAAAACTTGTATACATATGTTGTCCCAGTAATTTGTTATGAATTTGATAATAACAAATTGGTATTTGAACATAGAAAAAGAATATAAAATAAAAGAGTTCCTTACGAAAAAGCCGTCCTTAGCACTAGGTGCGGGTTGTTACAGGTCTCATTTCTACATATGTTATTGTTTATTTTATAAAGCCATTATGCTATAAAATATTAATTATATATTTTATATAATATGAAATTAGTTAAGTAGTTTTATCAAAGAAAGTTTTAGTGGTGTTCATGAAAAACTTCTTTAGAAAATTACAATATGTAAACATGCATTTTTGGCTTCATATAACTAAATTTTTTAAAAATCAAGCGTTTAAATTATATGGTGAATTCGTGTACGTAGGACGGATTCATATTAGTTGGTTTAATATTATCGTGGTTCACTAGTAGATTCAAACAATCTAATACCTATTATCTTGGTTTCATATTCTCCATGACAAATCCTATATCATTGTCAACTCATAATGACAAATCAATAACATAACGTTGGTTTCCATAATTCATCCTAGACTCTAGCTCGTTATGACAAATCGATTTCATCTTTAGGTTATTATGTATGACAAATTATTGAGATTTTTTAGATTAATGCTGTGCATGGAGAAAGGATTTAAATTTTGTAATGAGCTCATATTCTTGATACGGCTTCTAGTAATGAGAACACACACTTGTGAAACTTTGAACTTCTTCAAAATCTATTAACAAATGTGCACATTTCGTAAATTAAACAGCATATGCACAGATAAAGTAATAACCCTCAAATAGCTAATATTGAAATTATTATTATTAAAAAAAAAAACTTGACATTGAATTAAATAATGTAGAGCAGTTAACTAAGAATAGTTTAATTTTATCTATTTTAAACATCTGGTCTATAGTTTTCCAGCAAAGAAGCGGTTGATGAATCTGAAGACTGTGTTGCGCTTGATGAATTTGCAGTAGATGTGGCAGAATACGTTGGCACAGGCATTGTAGGTGTAAGACTAGGTAATGGAGCTTCAAATTTCAGAGCAGTGATTGCTTGTCTAATTGTTGGACGAATTACGTGGTTTGGATGTGCACACCATAACCCTACAAACATCAACCTTTCTATTTCATCCTGATCAAAATGGGTACCTAATCTTGGATCTACAGCCTCCAAAATCAAGCCTTGTCCATAAAGTTCCCAAACACGGCCCACTAAAGTCACATTACCAAACGCCACTGGTTTTCTACCACAGGCGATTTCTAAAGCAACTATCCCAAAGCTGTAGACATCAGATTCTTTCCGTGCCCTACTTATAGTAACACTTTCAGGGGCCAAGTAGCCCATTGTCCCTGCTAGAACTGTAGTTTGTGATCCAATTTCATGATCAACTAGCCTTGCTAATCCAAAATCTCCTAGCTTAGCTTCAAACTCTGAATCCAGCATAACATTACTTGGTTTGATGTCTCTATGAACTACACACTGTTCCCATTCTTCGTGCAAATAGAGCAAAGCGGATGCTATACCTAGAGCGATATTGTACCTTATAGACCAAGGTAAGATTTGTTCGTTGCCATAGAGATGATAGTCGAGGCTTCTGTTAGTCATGTACTTATAAACAAGTATGAACTCATGTTGTTTGTGGCACCAACCGACTAGTTGAACTAAGTTGCGGTGTCTTAACCTGCTGATGATTCTGACCTCCGACATGAACTCTTTCTTTCCTTGTTTGGACTCTGAAGAAACTCTTTTGATTGCAACCTCTTCATTGTTCTTCAGAACACCTTTATAAACCGCTCCAAATCCTCCCTCGCCTAGCCTTCTTTCAAAAGCAAAGTTGTTTGTTGCTGCCACGAGCTCTTTAAATGTGTACTTTTGAGGCCCTTTTCCTTTATCAAACTCTCTTTCAATATCCGAATCTGCTTGCCTTTTCCGTTTCTTGCGTCTATATATATGCCAAACCCCAGAAAATAGAATCAGTATTGTGCCAAATGAAGCTGCTAGACCTACTATTAATCCAACTTTACTACTGTTCTCCTTTTCTGGGGTTTCTGGCTTTTGTGGCTGTACTGTCTTTTCTTCCAGGTTAGAAGTGAAGGTCCAAGAGATGATTTCATGCAACTCAGCTGCCAAACCTGTAGTTGCTGAAAAACCAATAGATACTTTTGAAGGTAACTTGTCTCTCAGATCAATATTATAGGAGAGGATGGAATTTCCTCTATAGGTTGGATTTTTATCGTATGTCAGGAATACCGACAGATTTTTGGTGCTTGAATTGTAGGTAACCCATGCATTTGCAGTGCGGCCGGCGTTGATGCTAGTATTTAATGAAATGTTTGCAACTGAAACGATCCAGTTGACATCGATCCCTATATGATTCGCCGAAGGGTCCCAATGATTCTTATATGTGTCAAACTCAACAGCAACAAACCCATTATCGGAATTGCTAAAATTTGTTTCAGGTCCGTTTAAACCAAGATAGCCGCCTCCTGATGGAATTGTTGGGGTAAATTTTGCAAGGAAAAACGTCATGCCATCACCAGGAAAATAATTATTTACCGCTTTGATCATGAACGAGAAATGTGACGTGAAGTCTGTAAGTTTTCTAGTTTTATTGTCCCACAAAATTACTTCTTGTTTGTATACAGCTCTGCCTGCGCTACCATTTATACCAGCTGAGCCTAGGGTGTCTTCTGTGAGTTTGAGTCTACTACCATAGAAGGCTGCATCACCTTGGCATTCAATTGAAGATGCCGATCCTTGATCAAAACTTGAAATGTTGAAATGGAGTGAATTAATACATGGAAAGAAAATGCAAAACATAAATAAACTTGAGAAACTGGAATTTTTAAAAGACATCTTCTTAAATTGGTACTGAACTTTTAAGAATGGAGTAGATTAGAAATGGTAATGAAGTCAAGTATTTAAAAATGGTTCTTATGAAGTCAAGTCTTTAAAAATGGTTATTATGAAGTCAAGTCTTTAAAAATGGTTAATGGTTATTATGAAGTCCGGTCCTGGTGTATGAATTATTGAGTACGTTTCATTGGGTAATGGTTATTATGAAGTCCGGTCCTGGTGTATGAATTATTGAGTACGTTTCATTGGGTAATGGTTATTATGAAGTCCGGTCCTGGTGTATGAATTATCGAGTACGTTTCATTGACTGACTGTATGCACATGTGAAATGAACCCCACCGCGTTCACTAGATTTCGTCAATGTTGTTAATGAAGAGGTAATACATTTATTGAATATTAATTAATCTTGCGTCTTCATTTCATAACTGAATCGTAAAACAGATCCCTTGGTCACTAATTATGTAAAATAGGACTCTACTTCTCTAACATCACATCCGATGGTTATTACCGTTCATCAACTCATTTATTTTCAACCTTTAAAATATTGTAACTTTTTGTAGATTAATTTATTTTTGTGATCGTTTTCATTATTAAATCACAAATTTAATAAAATTTCTAATGATATTTATTGTTGGTATATAAAAGTATAATTTTTAAAAAAATAATAATTTTACATATCGGTTTTTAACTTCGTTTTAGCAATGTGGTTAAAAACTGTATTTCAATAGCACAGTTTCCAACTGCATTTCTAAAACGTGGTTAAAAGCCGCACAACTAAAATACATTTTTAACTGCATTTTAGTAACGTAGAAAAAAAATGCATCTAATTCAGATAAAGATTACACCACAATGTTGCAGTTTTAACTGCATCTTTAATACCAGTTGTAATGGGTTTGGCGTCACAATTTTTTGGGTGTAAACATGAACTTTCAAAAATACCTTTTAAACCAATGCATATCCAAATTTCAAAAACAACTCAAATGAATCTTTTCGCACCCAATAAAATAGCTCATAAAAGTCAACATAAAAAAGTGGTCCATCCATATTATCACCATTATTTGAGCATAGAAAAGAACGCACTATTCAAAACATCATACAAGTAGGCATATAAAAGTACACGTCATCATAAAGAAGCGGTCCATTATTGCCCGTTGAAAAATTCAAAGCCTTATCCCTTGACTATGGCATTCTAGAACCCACTATTAACACCTTTAAATATATTCACTCTACCTATTTGCTTTCACATTCTCAACACATCGTTTTCATTTCATTCTTCTTTGTGGTTCAGGGTTCCCATTGTACGGCTTCCAAAGCTTCAGGTTAGCTTTCCCCTTTAGGTTTATAAATTTTTGTTGCATGAATATATAAACGTATCGTTTATATTTGCACCCATTATTGCCTGTTGTTACATCTTATTTATGTAATTGTTAAAGATAGTACATATAGGGTATGGTCAATTCATACATGCAGTTATTTAATTGTCAGCACATCATGTACAAAATATGACCGAAAAAAAGTATGTATACAATTTTTATTATTAAGTGACGTTTGAAATATAGTACGCTGTAAATCTTTTATATTTGTACCCATTATTATCTGTTGCTACCTCTTCCATGAGAAAAGAATGTTCAATTCTGTGTTATAATATGCTTTATAAATCATGTATGGGTATAAAATTAATCCAACTAATTAGAATTATAACTGAGAAATCTACGGAATAATAAAGGGTTTTGAAAATTTTAGGAACCAAGGGAAATACAATCAAGAGTCATAATAAATTCACGAGGGTAACAATGACAGAAACAAATAATTCCAGAAAGTAGATTTTTGAAAATCCAAAAGCGAACATCATTTGCATTGAATATCAAATGCAAACAATAAGTTATGTACCTTTGTAGTTGAAGCCGTAGTAGGTCATGCAACAAATTAGAAAGTATTAGATTTTCAAACTGAACTGGAAAAAGAGATAACCATAGAAATTTTTCGTAAAAGTACATTCATTTTATAGGAGGCATCATATAAAGCTCACATGGATAGTGAAGTTGCACAAATTGAAATGAAATTCCTACACAACTTGCATTACAATAGTGGTATTGAAGGCAAAATACATCTAAAAGTGATAGAAAGAAAAGAGTTGGTATACATATAAATACGTGGTAGTAACATTGTATTTTGATACATCTAAAAGTAAAATCATTTTGTAGTGGAGAAAGAACCGCACCCATATTTTATGTCAGATGTCAAATTCAAACAAAGAAAATGAAAAAATAAGCAGTCATCCATCTGCAACATTAAAAGACAATGGTATGAGTATAGTAATGCCAAACGAAGGAAGGAAACGCATTCTAAATTCCTAGAGTCCGAATATAAATAAATTAAAATATGTATGCTTATATGTTAAATGTAATGTAAATGTGATATTTAAGTTTATTAAATGAACAAAGTGAATTTACTTGCACTTTACTTCTGTATATGTATTCAAAATTGGCAAACTGAAAGAAACAGTAAAAGTCCAAACAAAATTGATCTTGCTCTTATATAAACTATTACATTCAATATTGCAATGCATTCCCTGTTATTAACTTTACTAACTTTATTTTTTTCTACTATAGAAAGATTGATGTGACCATTTATTTAATAGTGATTTACGCTCTTCCTATCACATGCGTGTATGGATATGTGCAACTTTATAAATGGCGTCTTGATCTGCTATTGTTCCAGTGTTAAGTATTTGACATTGCCTTGCTCTGTGTTTCTATATTCTATTTTTTTTTTAGTTTAATTATTTTGTTGAAGAGAACTGCTACTATTTTATATTTTGTCTAACTGTTATATCAATAAAGAAGTATGTTTACAGGTTAAACGATTTGAATATGAAGTTGGTACCACTTTATGGGTGAACTCTATTATATATGTCGACAAGCTTTAATAATTAAATATTAGAATATATTTTTATATTGTGCATGCGAATGTCACATATGATTTCAAAACTTCCGTAAATATCATAAGAACAAAATCAATCATTGCGCTCCGTAAGGCGACATAAAACAACCAAAAGTTAGTATACGCATTCATTTATTGCTCTTAAATTTGATATGCATACTATTTTAAAATTAGTGCTTATTCTATATATCATAAATGAAACTATTATCATCTCTTTATAATCCAGCATTTTTAGCACATTAAAATCATAGAACAAACAATAGACATCAAACAATCCGATAAACAAAAATTAGCACACGATAAGGCGTCACCTACCAAAGCTACAACATGGGAAAATAAAAAAGAAGTACAAGAACAGCCACGCAACGATCAGCACACATCTTGATAGATGACTATTGCTGGGACCCAAATTTTACTTCTGAGTTGATAAGTTATATTCTAATATATTACTAATACACACGCACATACACATATACATATATAATAACAAATATTCATTATCTAATCTTATTTTTTCTTCATTTATTTTTGCAGATAAATTATTTGAAGAACAATGGATGGTGACAACGAAGACAACTAAGATGGAATCATTTATCATCAAATCTTTAATAATAGTTAATACAGACAAATGTATATAGCTTAGTATTATCGTATTAAATGCTTCATTGTTAGAATTTTTAACATTTATGTTTATTAGTTATATGATCTTGTCATTTTTTTAATACTATAGAAATTATTGTGCATGATTAACAAATTTGAAGCCTTATTAATCATACATAAATATTTATATTTCTAATATAGTCGCACACCAACAATAAATAAACAAAGAAGGCGAAATAAAAGAATAAATGCTTCAACTGATGAACAAAGAGAAATTAAGCGAGTAAGAGCAAGAGAACTAAGACAAGCCATGACTTCGGAGGAAAGAGAAGCATATCTTACTCGACGTCGTCAAGCTTATAGACTACGCCGAGAAAGGCTTCAAAATACATCCTTAAGTAGAAATTTAGATGGGATAACCAATGAAAATTTGGATGACATGCATCGACCAAATAAAGAATTATTTATAGTATCGCAAGTAAACAACCAACAAACAAATTCAAATCAATTTTAAGAAACTAAAATGATGGTTACAGAGATGGTTATAGAGATAGTTAACTCAAATGCGATAAATGAGCGTATAAATTAAGAGTATCATCCTTACCGCCAAGAAAGAAATCGTCAAAGACAAAAAGAACAGAGAGAAACTATATCTACAGAAGAAAGAGAACACTATCTAGCTCACCGTCAAAATTCTTACCGTCAAAGACGATAAATTATGGAAAATGATAATGACATGCACAGACGTCAAGGAGTATGCATATATATATATATATATATATATATATATATATATATATATATATGAACTCATAACGTTGCAAAAAATTTCAAAGACCACATTGACTTTAGAAGATCATTACAACGACCAAAATATTGTCTGCACGGCTCAGCAAAATTATTTGAACATGAAACATATTCTTTATGTTGTGAGAAGGGACGAACTATACTACCCCCATTACAGTCACCTATTAACGCAAGTAATGATGGTGTACACTTTAGAATAAATATTCAGTCATATAATCATGCATTTTCTTTCACTTCAATTGGAGTTCTATTGATGAAAATTTGGCAAACGGAAAAGATGGAGTCTACACTTTTCGTGCTCAAGGATGTATATATCATAATATTTGGCGGCTTACTACCCAAAGAAGGATATAGACCAAGATTTTTTCAATTGTGTATATATGACATTGACCAAGAATTTGAAAATCGTATGGAGGAAAATGAAGAGTTGGATAGAAGAATACTAGAAAAGATACAACATATATTAGATGAAAATAATAATTTTGCACATATTATTCGTCGAGTTTCACGGCTTCCTAACATTCATGACCGTGGATCTATAATTAGAAAACAACCATTTACAACAACAATATGCACTTCCAACAGCTTCACAAGTTGCAAGAATAGTGGTAGGTGATGAGAAAAGTATGATAAACGGTAGGGATATCATTGTACAAACTGTATCAGGACAACTTATGAGAGTACCAGAGATCCATGACTTTTATGATCTTTTACAGTATCCTCTTCTACTATGTTATGGAAATAATGGTTAGGACCTAAATAGTCGTAATGAGAATGGTACCCCTGTTACATGCCGAAAGTATTATGCATATCTCTAACAGGTACGAACATAGATCATTGATTACTTTATATATCTTTATAATCTTAGTATTAACCAAATATATTACTCAACTTTTATTTATTTTATTAAAATACTTATATAATTAATGAAACTTCTAATTATAGATTCAAAAAGAAAGTAAATCTCTTTTACTGCACGATGGACATTTGTCACAATAATAGATTGTGGATAATTACATAAAAATTGAAAGTAATAGAATGAGATGGTTTCGCGAAAAACAACATCACATAAGATCAGAATTGTATGTGCATCTACAAGATGCGTTGAATGCTGGAGAGAACAATGCAGGTATATGAATTTATTTACATTGCTCAATAAAGTTAATATGTACAATATGACACACACACACATACTTTCATACATACACATATGTATGTATGTATGTAACATCATTAATATGCTAAAAATGATTTGAAAATTAAATATAGGAAACAACGAAAGAAGAACAGTCTTACCCACTTCATTTAATGGAAGCACATGCAACATATACCAACGTTACCAAGATGTTATGGCTTTGGTGCAAAAGTTTGGAAAACCTAACCTTTTCATCACAATGACATGTAATCGTTCATTGGATGAAATCACTTCTGAACTACTATATGGACAATCAGCTCAAGATCGTCCAGATCTTACGATAGGAATATTTCATGGAAAATATGAGCAGATGAAGGATGACATTTATAACAAACAAGTTCTTGGTTTAGTTGCAACACATGTGCACATTATAGAATTTTAGAAAAGAGGACTTCCTCATGCTCATATTCTTTTCATATTAGATGAGCAAGATAAACTTCATAGCTCGAATGATTATGATGTTATTGTAAGAGCAGAAATCCCAAACCATGACAAAGAACAAGAATTATATAGTATTGTTATTAAATGGATGCTTCATGGACCATGCGGAAGACATCGACCAAATTCACCATATATGAAAGATGGAAAATCCCCCTCATAGATAATCCCCCTTATACCATTAGCCTAACGCCTCCTCCTCCAGATCCGCCACCATCCCTCTCAGACCCACCTTCGGGTTTCCCTCCGCTATCAACTTCGGATGCCTCATATGAGAGTAATGCTAGTTTTACCACTGTGCATTCGATAAAAGGAAACGTCGAGACATATCCCCTCATCAACCAGTTAGTTCGAACCCTGGATCTAGCAAACCCCCATCGATCACCAGAAACCCATATGCGAATTTAAATGATCAACGCAAATCTGTTCCAACCCCGACCAACCCTATTAGATCTTCGCAAAATGTTAATACGACTACTAATAAAAAAGAGTTTCTCTACCTCCTCTAGTAGGGCGTGGAATAAGGTAGTTAAAGGGAATAACATTCTAGTATCGATTTAGCTTAAATTCTATCAGCCTTGTAATTTTAGTTTGATGCAGTGTGCTAAAATGTCAGCTGAAGTTGTTTAATGGGCAAAAAAATAATGGGACAATACCATTGTGATATATATTGTTGGCCCTAGACCTTATTATCCGTATTTCAAAGACTATATAATTAGAGTATGGAAACCTAAACAAGATTTCTCTATATATTCTAAGAAGAATGGATTTTATGTATCAAATATAATAACAAAAAGGGCTGTGATTGTGATAGAATCCTAGAAGGTGGGCCTTATTATTACAATAAGAAATTGATGATGATGATAAATAGATGGTAACTTAGAATGCAACTTAATAAAGAACTCCTAAATTCTATACCGATTTGGGTCCGATTTCTAAATTTACCGCTCGATTATTGGACGAAAGGGAGGATTAGTCGAATTGCATCAGTTCTTGGATCCCCCATAAAATAGGACAAATTTACAGAAGGTATTATCAAAATTGCTTATGCCAGAGTTCTAATTGAAATCAACAACCTCTTTAAATTTTTGAATAAGATACCTATAATTTTTTGAAAATGATGAAATAATTTGGCAAGAGGTGGAATATGAGTGGAAGCCATCTACATGCTCCAACTTTCTAGTTCTGGACACTCAGAATCCCACTGTCAATTTTCCAAAATTTGGCAACCTAAACCCCTATCCCAACATCAGTCTACTAATAGTAATGATATGAACACTGATGAAGTCAATCGTGAAAACTTTATCATGACAGATAATCCAAATAGCTTGGAATTCTTCGCTACCAGTAACACTATACATGAGGAGTCCTTAGATAATTCTCACTCTTTAGATGATAACAACAATATCAGAAAGGAACTTAATATGGAAATTCCTCACAATCTTACTAATTCAGAGAAGAATCAAACAAATACTGTACAGAAGGACAAAAAGTCCATGAATTTTAATTCAGTTACAACTCAGAAATCTATCTCTACAGATATGATAGTTACAGACTTGACTACTAACACACTTGACAAAGACAGTACAGTAAAGAATTACGAATCCAATGAAAATAGTAGAGAGAAGCCTCCTGGAGCAGAAGGAGCTGCTCAAAACTCTAAGACGCCGCAACCTTCCAGAATTAGAACTACTTGGAAAGTTCGAACAGGAAAGGCCCCTTTTGAATTCAAAGCTTCAGCAGAACCCGATGTACTTGACATCCCTGCATGGAACTTGTTAATACTCAATTGAAAGGAAAGAATAAAAAGCGGGAGAAACATAAGGTATCAGGGGAAGCTACTTCCCCCTTTAATAGTAGCATGTCCAATAATTATTTATAAATAGAGTTCCTCTTTTGGAACATTCGGGGTATGAATGCCCTGTATAAAAAGATGGAAATTTTGAACTTGCTAAAGAATAAAAGTCTCGGATTTATAAGGATTCTTGAAAATAAATTATCTTTGGAGAATATTGATAGATTTATGGATAAAGGATCAATAATAATAATTGGAAGCATGTACATAATATACTAATGGTCAAAAAAGTAGAATTCTAATATTATGGGATTCATCTCAGTGGTCTAATATCATTTTACAGTTAAGTGAACATTATATTTCATGTATACTCCATAGTGCAAATGGTATAAGCATCCTGTGCACTACCATGTATGCATTCAATGAGGAAGAGAAGAGAAAATACCTATGGTACTACCTAGTGAAACAGTCTAAAAATTTCAATCTTCCATGGCTTGTGGCGGGAGACTTCAATTCTATTCTATCTTCTAATGATAGAATTAATAATAATTTATCTAATTCATTGGGTAATCAAGATTTTATAGACTGCATTTCATCTTCTAATCTAATTGAAACAGATTTTACTGGAAACTACTTTACTTGGCGAGGGTGTGAGAAGTTTTCAATACACAGCAAAATTGATATAGTTTTTGCTAACAGTTTGTGGTTGGGTATATTTAAACTTTTTGGTATCAACTTTGGAAAGCATTCAAGTAGTGATAATGCGCCTATCAACATCAAATTTGTGCTATATGAAATGAATAGAAGCATGATACCTTTCAGATATGGTAACTCCTGGCACCTTCAGACCGGATACCATACTTCTCTACAAGAGTCTCTAACCCAAGAATTTTTAGGTAGCCTCCTCTTTACCCTGATGTGCAGAATTAAATCTACAAAAACTGCATTGAAGTCATGGAGAAAAGATAAAGCTAATATATACAAAGCTCTTGATCAAATAAAGCAAGAGGCATATCTACGTTTCATGAATAGCCGGGACATTGAGGAAGATCTAGAAAGGCATCTCGGGAATCGATCTGATTCTATCTCTGTTCATTCCGTTTGAAGAACGGAAGCATCCTAAAGAATCAACCTTTCTTTTAGTTGTTGAATCTCTATTTGGTCAATGAACGTGTGATATTTTGAATCCTCGCTCTAGTTATGAATTCGATGAATGAGAACTTGATTACTTTATATGCTTCAAAAAATGATCAAAGTCAGTCTATTATGGAAACAATCACAATTGATCATGAGCAAAAGATGAAAACTAATTTGCTGGCTAAAGGGGACAAACCAACTAGATTTTTCTACAACAAGATCAATAAGATTAAGCCTAGTCGAAAAATATATCCTTAATACCAACGACACTTGGTCTTCAACATCAGATTTACTTGCTATTGAAGTTGTCAAATTGTAACGACCCAAAATTTCGACCTTGAAATTTCGATACTAATACGTGCATTGTAGAAGTGTCGAGCATCCGAACGCCGAAAATCCCAGATTGTTAGGGTAAAAAAGAAAAGAGGTAAGAAAAAAACAGAAAATAAAACATAGAATCTCACATTTGCGGTGGATTAAAATATAATATAAATAATAGCATTTATACAATGAAAAGCTGTATTTGTCAATTTATATACAATTCATCAGAGTACAACTATTCACACATAAACTGGAAAGTTATAATTTACTTGCACCATAATACAAACAATACACAGCGGAATATACTCCATATGTCCCCGCGATCTAGCTCACCACCTGAGCTCCAAAACGTCCTAACCTGAAAATCTATAATACTCGGTCTGACTCGAGCATTACTGTAACGACCTAGAATTTTGGTCTTTAGATTTTGAACATTTAATTCATTTTAAATGTTAAATGTGGATTTTGAATTGATTTTGAAGTAAGAAGATTTTGGTTAAATCAATATAATTAGTTAAAATATCGAGTATGGCAATTAGTTGGATTTGAATAATAATAATTAAATAATTAGGATAATTAGTGAATCTGGCTGTAAATGGTTATGAAAATGGTTTTTAAGATTTCTTTTTGGTCTTGTTTGATTTGATTTGTAATATTGAATTTTTGGATGGAATCAGAGGTCGATAAGCTGAATTTGGAATTTCTATATTTAATTTAATAATGGGATTTAATATATAGTAATGATAAATATGCAGATTTTGATTTAAAATGAATCGAAATAATTTCTAATGTGATTATAAATTCTATATGATTTATTATCGAGTTAGTAAATTTTTGAAGGTGAAATTTTAAGTGATTTCGATGGTTTTGAAAAATCGCTCGAACTTATCGATAAGTTAAAATAGCCTTCCAGGGCACCGTCTCAGAATTCCACGAAACCAGTTCCATTGGATCCGTAATAATGTATTATTATTGGGTTTCAAATTTCATAGCGTTTGGATTTACCATTTGCTCGTACGGGTGAGAAACGCGTTGAAATTAAATCGATAATTTAACATTTAAACTCAATTCAAAAAGCTATCTTCCACATATGATCAAATTAGCCTCCGAAACATGTTTAATTGTGTTCGAAATGTGGGTAAAACCTAATAAATGCCAGGCGGCACGTGCGATTTGGAATTCATTTGAAAAGTCAAGTGATTTGTGAAAATATTATTAAATTAATATATTAACGTATATATATACGTATAAGGACTGAAACCCTAGTTCTTTTTCTCAGCCGTCGCAGAAATTTTTCAATGGTCGAAGCTTGCTTTCGTTCCTCCTCGATTATTTCTAGATCCATTCGTTTAATTCGAAAACTCCTAACTAAGAAATTGTTAAGCACTCTGAGCTCTTGCTATCCTACGGTCAAGATCTGGATCGGCGAAAAGAGGAAGGGGAAATTGATGATGGAAGCTTCGACGTTCGTTCACACTTTTCGAGCAGATGGGATGACCGAGCTCACCCATTTTTCGACCAAGGGTGTAGAGGGTGAAGGCGCTCGTCATGGTGGTGCTTGATTGTTTTCTATGTGTCGGAGGAGGCCGCTGCAGGTGGGGGTTTGTTGGCGTGGTTGGGTTTGAGTGAGGGGCGTGTACGAACGAAGTAGGAGGAAGAAGTATAGGAGCAGCCAGGGTTTTTGATTTCAGATCTACGGTTAGATTTGGTTTGTGTTAATATAAAAAACGAAATTTATAAATAAACTATATTCAGTTTAAAAATTCATATCTTTTGCATGCATGACCAGATTCCGACGAAACAAGAAGCGTCGGAATCGCTACGTCGCAATCTACGCTGCAGTGCATATCTAGAGACGTTTGGTGCGAGTGGAAATTTTAGAATAAATCGAACGGGCTCGATTTATTTTAAAATTTTAAACGCCAACTAAAGGTGAGTTAATCTCACTCACATCTGGATGCCATTTAATTTAAAAAGCTAATATTTAAATGATTGATTGGTTGACTAGTTGAATATGATAATTAGTATCAGATTGGATCGATATTTATTTGTGTGCTAACATCTGTGGATGCAGGAAAACAGATTGGAGGGATCCAACTGGATTCCTCACAATGTAGAAATTATTTTCATAATTAATGATGTATTTCATTTATTTACTGTGATAGATTAATTTTGGAATTAAGCTGTGCTGTGCTATGATTGAATAAATATAATCTGGCATTTTAAAATATAAATGAAGCAAAATAAATTAGGAATAAAAAGGGAAATGAAAAGGGATTTTTAAGTAATGAATTTAAGGAAATTAGATTCAAGAAATAGCTATGGAATTTGAAGTGTTTTTGAAATTGTGATTTAAAAGGAAATGAGGAATGGAAATTTATAAACTGGGTTGACAAATTAAATGGAATATTTATCGGGGGATAAATTTGAAAGCATAGATTTCCGGTGGGAACTTCTATAAGAAGGTGTAAATTTTTTTAAAAGTAATAGAGGGATTATTTTTAAAAGATGAAAAGTGTATTTTCCTGAAAAACTAAGTATGTTTTCTAAGAAAAGCTTTCGAAGTATAAACTAGAAGTTTAAAATGTGTTTTTAGAATGTTTTAGAAGAAAATACTATTTTTAATTACTTTTAAGTGAAATTAAATATTTAATTAACTAATTATGCTATTTAATTATTGTAAAGGTAAATTAGTATTATGTTTTCTAAAGGAAATTTTATTATAATTATTTGTATAATAACTTTATATTAAAAGGAAATTTTTGATTCAAGTTACCTAAGAAACTTTTATAGATTTTCAAAAGTATATTTTGAATAATGAATTTAGCAACTTATTTTAAATAAGTGAAGTATATATTGTGAAAGTGATTTCCAGGAAATGGGAAATATGTTTAAAATTAAAAGGGAGTTTTATTTTTGAAGTGTTAGAAGAAATTTACGGGATTGAAACTTAAATTTGAATTGAGATAAACCGAGTAGGATTTATAAAATGGTTCTTTGGTTTATTCAGAAATGGACGTGCATTGACTGAAAGCCAAGTATATTTTTCAGAGGAATTTATTTAGTATAAGTTTAAAATTTGAAAATTGTTTTAAAAAGAATGTTTTAGAGGAATTTATTATTTTTAATTGTTTAGAATTTTCAAGTAAACCTGTCCAAAATAATTTTAGTAGTTAATTCTTTTAAAGGTTAAATTGACAGTATGTTTTTAAAAAGGAATTTTCTAATATTTATACTTTGTATAAAACGTTTATTTTAAATAGTTTTGTGGCTGAAATTTTACTTCGAAATTTGTTATAAAAATTCATAACTGTTATTTTGAGTAAAGTGATTTAGAGTAGTTTATTTTAAAATGTTTTAAGTATATATTTTTGAGAAAAGTGATTTAAATTGTTTTAAATCTAAAATATTTGGACTTGGTTGTTTTCAGTGGGAATAAATATTTGGGAACTTATTCCATGAGAAGAGTGTGGTTGAAAACTGTTTTAAAAAAGGTTTGAAAGTGGAGACATATCTTGTGAAGATATTTTGAGATTAATAAGTAATTTGGGAAAATTATTTATTGTTTGATGGTTGTTTGTGAATGTTAATTGACAGTTAAATAATGACTATCAATACTGGCCAATGCGCTGATCGTTTCGAAGAGACCGGGATCGGGATTAATTTCTGGAAAACCACTTCGATCCGGTTTGTATGTTTTCGTATGGAAAACAAGAGTTTGGATTCGAAGGTGGAGCTGTGAAGTGCAAGGGCTAGTCATTACTAATCCTGAGGATGATTCCAAAATAGATGTAGTAGGAGTAGTGCCTTCGGTTCGGTTCGAACTCGGGACGGAATTGTATGGATGAATGCTTTTAGAACATCGTCGGGAGGACGATGAGCATTCTACGAGATGTGTTCTAAAAAGATAACGCTTAGCCTTAAGCCTCATCAACTGGGAATAACTGAAAATCAGGAATATGCAACAATGCTAAGTGGGTAGCACCCATTAGGGTAAGGTCATCCCTGTCTAGATGTCCCTTTTTATTCGGCATAGTGGTGCGGTTGCTGATCCCAACCAAGGGGTGATCTTGCTCGGGATTATCCAGTAAGGGGAGTCCCGGTCTTGTGTTGCAGGAGATTTAGGGTGGATCCTCAGTATGCTGATCTAGACCAGGTACTGTGATAGGTGGTACCCCAGTGCCTAGTCATTAGTTGAAAATCCATTCTCCCTATGTGCCTTTACGATTTTGTTTGTATACCTATTAGATGGAATTTAATAAATGTAACAATTTCGGAGATTTGAATAAGTATTTGTATATATACACTATTATAATGTCAGAGGATTTTGATAAGAAGTGTTTTGGCTATCGTAAGGTAAAAAACCGACATGTTTATTTTTGGCGTGGTCTTACGAGATGCTTTTGATTTCAAAGAATTTTGAAACTTTAATAATTAATTTGGGTGTATTTCTCTCACGCTGGTATTCGAGACTGACTCGGGTGTTATTTCATCATAATGCTCGGGTCAGACCGATTATTATAGATTATAGGAAAGGATGCTGTGGAGCACAGGAGAGGAGCTGGAGTCCAAGACGTATTACCGTATTTGTTTATATCCGCTGCTGTGATTGTTTGAAATTGTCAGGCTGGTAATTGTTGTTTGTTTGTGATACTCTGATGATGTAATATATAAAATAGATATAGTTTTCAATTTGTGTAAAGATCTGTTATTGACTATTATATTTTGTTCCGCTGCGATTGTAAGAATATATTATTGTTTAGTTCCTTCTTTCTTCTATCTTCTTTCTTTTCCATCAACAATTTGTCTTTTCCGGAACTCGAGCGTCGGCATAGTACATTGTCGTGTATTTTGCATCGATTTCCAAGGGTCGAGAAGGGCGGGCTGTGACAGTGGTATTAGAGCTTAGGTTGGTGATAACCTTGGCTCTGGTGGGGAAATTACTCATTAAACACAGTCAATAGTACTCTATAATGGGTTTGAGTGTAATAATAGATATGAGCGCGTACTTGTTAGTGAATATAAAAATTATTTTTATACCGTGTTGACTTATCGGTTGAGTGTTTATGAATTCTGGTCGGTACGGGAAGTACAACCGTATCGATAGGGGTTTCTAAACTCTTAAACAAGGTAAACCGACATAGTATTATCTTTAAAGTGGGTAAATGAAATAATTTTACCCAAAATTATATTTTGATATAAAAGGAATAATTTTTTGAAATTATTATATATATTTGGATATTTGGTTGTTAATATTATAATCAAATATAAGAATCTAAAATTTGAAATGGTTATAACCAAATAGGATCCTATAAGTATGATTTATCCAAAAGAAGAATAACTAAAATCTGATTTAGACCAGAATTTAAATCCCGGAAATTTTGAAAACGTTAAAGTGTATTTAAACAAAGGTTTGGCAATCTTGGAAATGATGGACATGTTTTCCAAAAATTTGAAGGAAATAATGGAGTATTATTTTGGGAAATATTTTTGAATGGAAATTGTTTTGAAAGGAATTTATGGAAGTAAGGAAGCACTGAACTCACTTCAGTCGCTGGAAAATAATCCTGATGATGATGGCCACATCATTAGAATTCATTTTCGAGTTTCTAAAGTGATGGATTGCTACCGTGGTGATTGGTTATGATATTTGTTTGGACTCGTTGGGTATACAAGTGGTTTTAGAAATTTCAAAAGGGAAATTTGTTTTGGTAAAACCAAGTGTTTTGGAATTTGGATATTTGATTTGATATACCAAGTGGGTATGTGTTATTTATGATTTCAAAATTGTTTTGGAATAAAACCGGGTGATTGAATTCTGGAAACTCTATTTAAATAATGCGAAAAGTTAAGATAAAGCAACTATTGAAGTTATAAAGTGAATTTGATTTAAATAAGAATGGAAAATGAAATTTTAATCCTGGATTTAAAATTCAACTTGAGTAAATGGTGGTGAATAAAATATATTTGAATTTAACTCAGGATAAGTTAAATAAAAATTGAAATCGAATTAAATTGGTTAAAGTTGAAATTTACAATGATTATAATTGTGTAAAGAAATTTTATACCCTTAAGCTATTAAGTGATATTTATATATATATAATTTGGAATTGTGATTATAAGGTGAAAATGACTCAAATGAGCAATATAAGCTTTAAATAAATAAGTTGGTGAATTTAAGAATATGAAATGAAATTGTAAAACCAAAATAAAATGGTTGGAATTTTATGGGAAATTCAAAATTTAAATCCTAAATGAAATGTAGAGTGAGATAAGGCAAATTGAAATATAAAAGGATGAATGCACTTAGGTTACTAAATAAGTCTTAAAACTTATATATTAGAAAGTAAAAATTTAAATTGAATGGAGAAATAAAATTGGATCGAATTGGATTTAGCTTAAATTAAAAAGGAATTGAGTTGAATTTGAATTGAATTAAAATCAAACTTTAGTGTGTTATGAGTAATAATGAATGGAATTAAATTCTTATTTAAAATAGTAAAGGAAATGGTATGATTTTAAGTTGGCTAAATAAAATTTAGTTGAACTTTAATTAAATTGGTAAAGGATTAAATGAAAAGAAAATTTAATTTAGTTGAAATGATATTGAATGAAGTAAATTCTCACTCAACTAAATCCAAAAGAATTGTTGAGGATGAATTTAGTGTAAGCTAAATTAAATGAATTTGTATTGGAATGAATAAAATTTTGGCAGCTTGTAAAATTTGAAAAGTAAAATAAAACCCAGTTCTGGTTTGGGATAATTGGAATGGTTATGTTATTAATAAATTCATAAATGAATTGAGAAGGTGAATAAATTTTTTAAATGGATCGAGTAATTAAAAATTGAATTAAAATTTGTAAATGGATTGGAGTTTGATTGGGTAAGAATCAAATTAAAGTGAAAATAAAACTGATGTAAGAAGAAATGGAGTTATTTTAGAGTTGAAATAACTTAAGAAATTGTGTAAGGGTTGTTGTCGAGTTTTAAGAGATGGTTTTAAATAAACCTATATGGATAATGAATTGGAAGTGTAAGAATAGGAATTTAATTTGGTAATGGAATAAAAATGAGGATGTTTTGGTTGTAAAAAAAATTCAAATGGAGTAAAATTAATAAAATTTGAGTTGGAATTAATTTAAAATGGTTATAAACTTTAGTAATTGTTGTTTGCTTGAATGACATCAAATTTGCATTGAGATTAGTCGTTTTGTTGTAAACAAAGCTAATAAATTAAGGAAAGCAAATAAAGTTGGTTTTTGAATAAATTGGAATGAGATGGGATCTAATTAAGTGGTTTTGCATATAAATAAAAATGGATCATAAAAGAAATGCAAATATATCAAATTTAAAATAAAAATTTGATTGTGAATCAATTTGGAATTGAATTGAAGTAAATTGACGTAAATAGGCACATGTTGATCATATTGAAGTAATTTTGGGTTGGTTATGGTAGAAGTGAATTGGTTGTAGTAAATATGAATTGTAAAAAGTAAACTTGAATGTAAATCATTCTAGTGAAATAAAAATGAAGTTTGGATTGGTAAAGGAAATAGAAATATTGTTGAACATTGTGATTCTTATAAAATATGGTTAACATGTGGGATTATGGAAATTTGTTGTTGGGCTATGTAATTGTTGTGTTTAGCTAAGATAAATGTATGGAAGGTTGTTAAAAATCTTATATTGTTGAAAACTGATATGTATGTTTGAGCAAGTACAGGTACGGAAGGCAACCGATAGAGTTGGAGCACGTAAATGTAATATAAATTAGCCGCTTGCTTCTAAAATGCTAATCAAAGGTACGCCTACGCAATAAGATTTGAAAAATGATATATATATTGTGGTATATTTTGTTTTCCGACCGTGTGGGTTGATGTATATATATTTATATCTATTGTGATATTGTGAAACACTCTCCATACAAAGGAGACGCTGTCGAAAAATTTCTAAAATTTTGGGAGTTAGAAAATTGATGAAAATTTTGAGTTAACAAGAAAAGGTCGATTTTTGAAATGATATTGAAACATAAGCTCTTGAGTTAAAAATGAAGCAAATGGTTTTGGAATTGAGCTAAAAGTTTTGGGTGCGGTGAATGTAAGTTATTAACTAAGTGAGTATGGGTAAGTAAATGAGTTTAGTAGCAATTTTCATACCTTAGCAAATTTCGGGGACGAAATTTTTACAAGGGGGAGGAATGCAACGACCCGGAATTTTGGTCGTTAGATTTTGAACATTTAAAATGCGGATTTTGAATTGATTTTGAAGTAAGAAGATTTTGGTTAAATCAATATAATTAGTTAAAATATCGAGTATGGCAATTCAATTGGATTTGAATAATAATAATTAAATATTTGGAATTGGGATAATTAGTGAATCTGGATGTAAATGGTTATGAAAATGGTTTCTAAGATTTATTTTTGGTATTGTTTGATTTGATTTGTAATATCGAATTTTTGGATGGAATCAAAGGTCGATAAGCTGAATTTGGAATTTCTATATTTAATTTAATAATGGGATTTAATATATAGTAATGGTAAATAATCAGATTTTGATTTAAAATGAATCGGAGTAATTTACAATGTGATTATAAATTTTATACGATTTATTATTGAGTTTGTAAAATTTTAAAGGTGAAATTTTAAGTGATTTCGACGGTATTGAAAACTCGCTCGAACTTATCGACAAGTTAAAATAGCCTTCCGGAGCACCGTCTCAGAATTCAATGAAACCAGTTCCATTGGATCCGTAATAATGTATTATTATCGGATTTCAAATTTCATAGCGTTTGGATTTACCGTTTGCTCGTACGGGTGAGAAACGCGTTGAAATTAAAATCGATAATTTAATATTTAAACTCAATTCAAAAGGCTATCTTCCACATATGATCAAATTAGCCTCCGAAACACGTTCCATTGTGTTCGGAATGCGGGTAAAACCTTATGAACACCAGGCGGCACGTGCGATTTGGAATTCGTTTGAAAATTCAAGTGATTTGTGAAAAATTATTAAATTAATATGTTAACGTATATATATACGTATAAGGGCCGAAACCCTAGTTCTTTTTCTCAGCCACCATAGAAATTTTTACATGGCCGAAGATTGCTTTCGTTCCTCCTTGATTATTTCTAGATCCATTCGTTTAATTCGAAAACTCCTAACTAAGAAATTGTTCAGCACTCCGAGCTCTTGCTATCCTACGGTCAAGATCTGGATCGGCGCAATGAGGAAGGGGAAATTGATGATGGAAGCTTCGACGTTCGTTCATGCTTTTCGAGTAGATGGGATGACCTTGCTCACCCATTTTTCGACCAAGGGTGTAAGGGAAGAAGGTGCACGTCATGGTGGTGCTTGATTGTTTTCTGTGTCTCGGAGGAGGACGCTGCAGGTAGGGGTTTGTTGGCGTGGTTGGGTTTGAGTGAGGGGCGCGTATGAACGAAGTAGGAGGAAGAAGTATAGGAGCGGCCAGGGTTTTTGATTTCAGATCTACGGCTAGATTTGGTTTATGTTAATATAAAAAAGGAAATTTATAAATAAACTATATTCAAAGTTTAAAAATTCATATCTTTTGCATGCATGACCAGATTCCGACGAGACAAGAAGCGCCGGAATCGCAGCGCCTCAATCTACGCCGCAGTGCATATTTAGAGACGTTTGGCTGGAGTCGAAATTTTAGAATAAATCGAACGGGCTCGATTTATTTTAAAATTTTAAACGCCAACTAAAGGTGAGTTAATCTCACTCACATCTGGATGCCATTTAATTTAAAAAGCTAATATTTAAATGATTGATTGGTTGATTAGTTGAATTTGATAATTAATATCAGATTGGATCGATATTTATTTGTGTGCTAACATCTGTGGATGCAGGGAAACAGGTTGGAGTGATCCAACTGGATTCCTTATAATGTAGAAATTATTTTCATAATTGATGATGTATTTCATTTATATACCGTGATAGATTAATTTGAGAATTAAGCTGTGCGGTGCTATGATTGAATAAGTATAATTTGGCATTTTAAAATATAAATGAAAGTAAAATAAATTAGGAATAAAAAGGGAAATGAAAAGGGATTTTTAAGTAATGAATTGAAGGAAATTAAATTCAAGAAATTAGTTTGGAATTTGAAGTGTTTTTGAAATTGTGATTTAAAAGGAAATGAGGAATGGAAATTTATAAACTGGGTTGATAAATGAAATGGAATATTTATCGGCGGATAAATTTTAAAGCATAGATTTTCGGTGGGAACTTCTATAAGAAGGTGCAATTTTTTTTACAAGTAATAGTGGGATTATTTTTAAAAGATGGAAAGTGTATTTTCTTGGAAGACTAAGTATGTTTTCAAAGAAAAGCTTTCGAAGTATAAACTAGAAGTTTAAAATGTGTTTTTAGAATGTTTTAGAAGAAAATACTATTTTTAATTACTTTTAAGTGATGGTAAATATTTAATTAACTAATTATGGTATTTAATTATTTTAAAGGTAAATTAGTATTATGTTTTCTAAAGGAAATTTTATTATAATTATTTGATATAATAACTTTATATTGAAAGGAGATTTTTGATTTAAGTTACCCAAGAAACTTTTATAGTTTTTCAAAAGCATATTTTGAATAATGAATTTAGAAACTTATTTTAAATAAGTTAAGTATATATTGTGGAAGTGATTTCCAGGAAATGGGAAATGTGTTTAAAAATAAAAGGGAGTTTTATTTTTAAAGTGTTGGAAGAAATTTACGGGATTGAAACGTAAATTTGAATTGAGATAAACCGAGTAGGATTTATGAAATGGTTCTTTGGTTTATTCAGAAATGGAAGTGTATTGACTGAAAGCCAAGTATATTTTTCAGAGGAATTTATTTAATATAAGTTTAAATTTTGAAAATTGTTTTAAAAAGAATGTTTTAGAGGAATTCATTATTTTTAATTGTTTAGAATTTTAAAGTAAACCTATCCAAAATAATTTTTGTAGTAATTCCTTTAAAGGTTAAATTGACATTATATTTTTAAAAAGGAATTTTCTAATATTTATACTTTGTATAAAACTTTTATTCTAAATAGTTTCATGGTTGAAATTTTACTTGGAAATTTATTATAAAAGTTCATAATTGTTATTTTGAGTAAAGTGATATAGAGTAGTTTATTTTAAAATGTTTTAAGTATATATTTTTGAGAAAAGTGATTTAAATTGTTTTAAATCTAAAATATTTGGACTTGGTTGTTTTCAGTAGGAATAAATATTTGGGAATTTATTCCATGAGAAGAGTGTGGTTGAAAACTATTTTCAAAAAGGTTTGAAAGTGGAGATATATCTTGTGAAGATATTTTGAGATTGATAAATAATTTGGGAAAATTATTTATTGTTTGATGGTTGTTTGTGAATGTTATATGATAGTTAAATAACCTACTATCAATATTGGCCAATACGCTGATCGTTTCGAAGAGACCGAGATCGGGATTAATTTCTCAAAAACCACTTTGATCCGGTTTGTACGTTTTCATGTGGAAAACAAGAGTTTGGATTCAAAGGTGGAGCAGTGAAGTGCAAGGGCTAGTCGCTACTAATCCTGAGGATGATTCCAAAATGGATGTAGTAGGAGTAGTGCCTTCGTTTCCATTCGAACCCGGGACAGACTAGTATGAATGAATGCTTTCAGAACATCGTCAGGAGGACGATGAGCATTCTAAGTGATGTGTTCTAAAAAGGTAACGCTTAGCCTCAAGCCTCATCAACCGGGAATGACTTAAAATTAGGGGATATGTAGCAAGGCTAAGTGGGTAGCACCCATTAGGGTGAGGTCATACCTGTCTGGATGTCCCTTTTTATTCGGCTTAATGGTGCGGTTGTTGATCCCAGCCGTGGGGTGATCTTACTCAGGATTATCCAGTAAGGGTTAGTCCCGGTCTTGTGTTGCAGGGGATTTAGGGTGGATCCTTGGTACGCTGATCTAGACGAGGTACTTTGATAGGCGGCACCCCAGTGCCCAGTCATTAGTTGGAAATCCATTCTCGCTACGTGCCTTTACGGTTTTGTTTGTATACCTATTAGCTGGAATTTAATAAATGTAACAATTTTGGCTATTTGAATAAGTATTTGTTTATAGACACTATTATAATATCAGAGGATTTTGATAAGAAGTGTTTTGGCTATCGTAAGGTAAAAACCCGACATGTTTATTTGTGGCGTGGTCTTACGAGATGCTTTTGATTTCAAAGGATTTTGAAACTTTAATAATCAATTTGGGTGTATTTCTCTCACGCTGGTATTCCAAACTGACTCGGGTGTTATTTCATCATAATGCTCGGGTCAGACCGAGTATTATAGATTACGGGAAAGGATGCTGTGGAGCTCAGGAGAGGAGATGAAGTCCGAGACGTATTACCGTATTTGTTTATATCCGCTGCTGTGATTGTTTGAAATTGTCAGGCTGGTAATTATTGTTTGTTTGCGATACTCTGATGATGTAATATATAAAACAGATATAGTTTTTATTTTGTGTAAAGATCTATTATTGACTATTATATTTTGTTCCGCTGCGATTGTGAGATTCTGTTATTGTTTAGTTCCTTCTTTCTTCTATCTTCTTTCTTTTCCCTCAACAAAGTGTCTTTTCCGGCACTCGAGCGTCGGCATATTACACTGCGGTGTATTTTGTGTCGATTTTCGAGGGTCGAGAAGGGCGGGCTGTGACAGTTACAATCAAGTACCACCGGGTCAGGCTGGAAACCAGTGTGAGTAAACCCATACAAATTTGAAACGCTAAGATATAAAACTTATCTGAAAACCCGAGGTAACTCGTACTTTACTACAAGTTCTTAACTAGTTATAGTCAATTACTTATTACCAAACAATATTTAAAACTGTTACTTAGTTTTAAAGGGCCATGTTTCTTAATTTGTTCATTCCAGCTCATTTGATTCTAAAGTAAAATCTATAAAGAATTATTGTAGATTACTAATCGAAGTGGTTTCAGATATTTGCTGATATCCGACCCCGGTCTCTTCGAATCCAATGTCATCTTTAAGCAAAGTTGTTTAAGTAACAGTTTAATTAAATTCAGCATAACATACGCACATGGAAATCTATCACAGATATCTAATTCAATAAATGATTCACATTTATTAACAAATATATCCAGCCATTTCATATCACAGCACGGCACCAATTACATATCATAGATATCAACCAAACCAAGGCATCTGATTCAGGTCATCAGTCATATGAAAGATTGATAGTCATACAACTCCTGACTAATTTAATTTAATCCCCAAATAAATTAAATTAATTACTTTAATTACCTTTCAAATCCTAATTAATTAACATTAATTAAACCATTTAATTAATTATTGAAATTAATTAAATACTCTTTAATCATTTAATCATTCACAACAATTTATCAATCTTTAATTACTTACATTAATTAATGATCCTTTAATTACATTAATTAATTATTCCTTAATTACTTACGTTAAATGTTAATCAATTAAAGATTACTCATTTATTTTAATTAATTATTTGATCATCATTTAGATCTTATTTAGATGGAATGTTTAAAATTAATTTATACAAAATTACTTAAGACCTTTTTATTTTTTATTTTTATTAGTTAAAATTAATACTCTTATCTTAATCACTTACTTAATTACATCATTAAATTTGAAGAATACTTGCAGATTAATTTAATTAATTAATTAATATATAATTATTTCAAATCAAAACAATTATGAATTCAAAACACATATGTTTAATAATTTAAATTTGAAACTTGTTTTTGAAACTTGATAAACACTTTATACTTGTAGATTTGATTACTAACTAGCTTTGAAAATTTTGTCTTTGTTTTTACAACTTGGTCATGTTTTCTTTAAAAAACCTGGTTAACTACTTTACTTGAAAACTTGTTTATTTATTCACTTCAACTTATTAAAACACTTCGGTACAGCTCGAGCCAAAACCACAAAAATTCCGAGGTAAACCCGATTCCCTACTCTCTTCTTCCTTCTTTACTCCCATTCTCTAAATTCTTCTTTTCTCCCTGAATCCTGCAAATAATTGATACATCCAAGAACCATGTGCACGTGCATACTGCTCCTCCATCGCCGACCAACCAACCAACGATGCTCGCAAGTCCACCTTAACCTCCTTGCCACACTGCACCACCACCATGGCCTCTCCATTTTCTCGATCGAAATTCGACCCGGTGACCCAAATCGACCCTATATCACGCAACATTACAGACTTCGTCAAAGCACTCATGCCCTCACCTCCGTTGGCCAGAGACGTTGCTACCCCCCACCGATGCGACCGCCACACCTCGCGTTGCCCTTTTGGACTATCGCGGCCCCATCCGATCGCATTCTTCGCCGTCGCTCGTCGAAAATAGTCACCATAAAATAAGAAGCCCCAAACCCTAATCCTCCCTCTACCGATCACCCCGATGATTTGAAAAATCACTACTGATTTTTCCCAAGTTCCCAAACTATGCAACTACCTCTTGACCAAATGCCAACCCTTATCGTCGACTACCTCGCCAGTATTAGCCCCAGAACAAGAAATCGATCATCTCCTAATATCTTCCCAAATACCCACTTACAAATCTTGAAATTTTTATTAAAATTCATGGTTTCCAAAATCAAACCTGATAATATAAGTAAAACCTAGGATTTAAATAATTGATTTCCCGACTTAGTTTGAAATTTTACAGTAACTTATTTTTTTTCAGCTAATTACTTTAAAATCTCACATAAAAACATTTTTAAAAAAAGATTTGGTTAATTCAAACCTATTTCCTATAAACATCCTAATCCATAATGGTTTCTAGAAAAAGGAATTGATTTTTGATTGAATTTTTGGGCCTGTAAACCAAGAACAGAGGCTACATATATGTTACAGACATTCAGATGATCACTCAGATATACCTTATTTATACACATACAACCCATTAATTCATACATGCAATCATTCCATACATTACTTCATTATCCATCACATGGAGCAGAATATAAAACAGATTCAGCTATAAAAGGAGCAGTTTACTCACCTTTAATAATTAACTGACAACAGAGTTTTCTTCCTTGATCTGGAACTGATAATTGACTTTCTCGTTGAGATGAATTTGAATCTGATTTTCTTGCTTCTGATCATTGAAACTGCTATTTGATTTAGATCTATTTGTTTCTTTGATTATGTTGGAATTTATCTTGCTTCAGGTATAAGATTTTGCATGAGTTTGATTTGTTGAATATTTTCAAGTTTTATTTTCAGATTTTTAGTTTTTTCTTTAGGTTTGATTTTGTGAAAAAAATGAGAAAAAAAAGGAGTAGAGTGGTATATATAAACTTTTTTTCATTTTATTTATATTTTTAAAATGAAGAAAATGATTAATGACACTTGTAAATGCATGAAAAAATTAGGCTAACACTTGTATTTTGCATGATAGAGTGTTTACACTTGTTAATCTTTGGGTTGTAATACTTAAACATCTTTAATTTCATGTTATTTAAATATTTTTAATATGTTTTATAATTTTATATTATTTACCATTTAGTTATATATATATTATATATGTTCTTTATGTTTTATTTCTATGTTTATAAATTTCAAAAGATATATATATATATATATATATATATATTAAAGCTTTTTATTTAATCTTGTTTTTATATTATATTTTTAATTCAAAATATAACTTCCAAATCATAATATAAATATATATATATACATGTATATTATATATATACACATACTTATATACTTATATATGTATACACTTAAAAAATTTGACACTATAAAGTTTGCATATATCTATTTATATGATTTATTAATTCACTATAAAATTTAACATTTTCAGATATTTTCCAAGATTTTATTTGTTTAACACACAAATCAGTATTTAATAAATTAAATCCTGTTAGTTGTCAATTTACAGATATCCAAAAATCCGGGTTATCACATTCCTCCCCTTTAAAGCTTTTCCTCCTCGAAATAAAACGAAGCTGGAATTTTATTAAAATGCTTATTATCAGTTAAATTACTCTTTGATCATTTTTAACTATAAACCCTTTTAAAAAAAATTTAGAACACTTTAAATCTACATAATATTAACAAAATAGTTTTCATAAAGATACTTTTATAACTCGATGCCTCAACAAGTCCATCCTCGTTCTCACAGAAATTCGGTCATACGTTGATCAGGCGTAGGACTGAAAATCTATAAGTACTTAGCAGACCCATTTTTCAACACCCAGTGAAAATACTTAGAAAACATTTTGAAAATATAGAAAATGTATTTGAAAAAATAGAAATATTTTGGTGAGAATGCTATGGAAATCATCACGCCCTCCATGGTCGCAGTTAACCCGATGATTACGTCGCCATCCTGGCAAAACCATAGAACACTGTTGGCCTCCGCGCCCCTCGATTACACCATGGAACCCGCCACAGATCGTAGCTACACCCAGGTTTTACGTCGCCATCACGGCAAAAACCCATGTAACTGTAGGCATTAGCGCCCTCGAATTTCGCTGCTAAATGAAACTTCACCACTCCTACGTAGATTACATACTACATTAGTCGAGTCCCAATGTGGCCTATAGGCACTCATTGCCACACGACTTTCACTATGTCTTCATAGATCACAGTCTACCGATGTTACGTCGCCCTTCCGGCGAAATCAAACGTAGACCGTTGGAACTCATTGCAGCATGACTTCCGTTTTGGTCCTTAGTATATCGCAGTGACATCGATTTACACTGTCGTCACAGCATAACCCAAATGTCTCTGTAGGCATCAGCGCACTAGACTTTCACTACCCATACACAATCCTCAGGAGCTTCAGTTTGTCCGGACTTCCTCCCAGGATCAAATTTAGAACCCCCCTTAGGGCTCAAGGCAGAACCACCCCGTGGATCTTCTAAGAAGTTCATTTCATAGGATCGCCCTTTTCTCCAGAGCCGATCTCAAAATACTTCTTACTATGCACATATAGTATCTTTCAAATCATACGCTTTATATGGATCACACATAAAATCCCCTTTACACATAATCGATAGCTTAAATCGATGGTTCCAAACTTGGCTTTTCAAATTCTCAAAATTGATTTTTCCCAAAAATAAAAATCCTTTCAAAATCAGTGAGTTCCAAAAACCTTTTCCCAAAAATCATTCTCATATAATCATTTATATATATATATATATATGTATGTATGTATGTACGTATATATAATCTTGAAAAATCTTGGATCATTTCATACTTATATAAATTCTCTTTTTATACTTCAAATATTTTCAAAAATCTTTCTTCTGGCTATAGATTTAACGAGGGGAGTTTATCATATATAATAAATATATGTACAATTATGCCAAATCAATATTCAAATTTGGTTTCTTTTAAAATGTTATTTACCATATTACTTTCTTTTCAAAAAGTAATTTCAGTAATAGAGATATTCAACTTCCACTTTAAATCATCAAATATTTCTCAAAATATACCTTTTCTTTCAAAAATCATTTCTCATTTCTTTCAAAATTTCAATATCAATTTCATTCAAGCACGTACGATGTACATATATCATCCGTACGCAACACCAAATCCGATCGCTCACTTGATCACACAATTTCACTTTCGAACTAGTATCGTCCACCCGACTTCCTAGTGTGGACTCAGATATGGTTTCTTGATCAGAAACTGTCATTCTCCTGGCATATCCCTAACTATGATAGAGAATTTCCAGAATCAATCGAAAACCCATATTCAAGGTTCGCCGTCGAAAATCGAGTGAAAAATCCCAACTCGGATCGATATACTATCTCGAAATTCTGTGCTCGAATCTGGATCAAATCATTATGCAAATAGAATAATATATGTACATCCTACGTATTTACTTCATTGATTATTATCTAAATCAATTTTTCTTTTTATTCATCTTCTTTTTGATTCTATTCACTTAATCACAATTGCTTCAATTTCCATTTAGGTTATTACTTCTATTCATATCTCACTTGGTGTTTAATTATAATCAGTTTGCACTCTGACTAGTTTGCATTTAGAAAATAGCTTGTAAAAGTTTTAAATAGATAAGTAGTTGTAAAATAGTTATTAGTTGTAAAAATAGCTGTAGAATAGTTAAGTAATTAAAAAATAGTTGTAAAATAGTTTGTAGAATTGTTAGATAGTTGCAAAATAGTTGTAAAATAATAATTTTTTTATATAACAGATGTAAAATAATAAGTATAAGATAGTTTGGGTTTTAAAAAGAAAGGTTGTATAGTATATAAGCTAGGAAAAATAGATTTAAAACAATTTATTCAAAAATAGTCCCAGAGTCAAACTGATTCAATTTCCCAATCTCCACTTCCAATCAATTTCCCATCCCATTAAATTATTTCGATTCCAGTTCAAGTTAAATTAACTTCAATTCACTTCCAATTTATTCAATTCAAATTTTCCATTTGAATTTATCTTAATTCCAATCTCAATTTTAAATCATCTCGAATTATATAAATTAGAGTTACATTTTTAAATGTTGTTTTAATCCTGTTAAATCAATTTAACCTTTACTTTTAATTTAGTAACCTAAGCCTTTTAAACAATTTTCAAATATTCATTTTAACATTCAAATCTTAAGTTCCAAGTGATTCCATTTTTATAATTACATTTCACTTCAAAAATCAAAATAGTTCTAAAATAAGGTTTTATTTCCATTTTTTCAGAAATGGATATATTTTATCTTAATCTACTTCTTAATTCAATTAAAATAATCCAATTCTCAGATTCATAGATTATTAATAACAACGGGACGATATCAGGATAAGTCAAAATGAATAAACATCCAAATTATTTAAAACATCCATTCATAGCATCCATTACCCATTTCCAGATCTCAAACCCATTTTGAGATCACACACAACTCCCATTTCAAATCAACCCATTTAACTTCCTAAGTTAAATCTCAATTTCATCTTGAATTTCCAATTCAGGTTGTTTGTTAAACTTATTTAACTTTCCTTAAGTTAAATTCAATTTATTTAATCCAGTCAACTTTATTCAATTTGAATTCTCCATTTCAAATTTTAAACTTCTTATCAATATCCTTTCCCATTTATAAGTTCAAAAACTTATTTCTCTTCGGGTCATTACATCACATTTCAGGGAAAATTCAAAACTCAACACTTAGTGTTTACTTCCAATCAACTTTGATCTTATGTATATCCCATATATATACATATTCATTTCTTTTGCACCCCAAGATATCTTTTAAATTTTAAACCATTCTTAGTTCAACACATATTTCTTAAAATTTGAAACAATTCTTATTTTAAGATAAGATTCCTACATTCAAAAATATACTAAATAACATTATTTATTATCTCTTTTCACACTTTTGAAATAATTTAACTTCATTCCAATTTACAAGTTACACTTATCTAAATATTTACTTCCTTAAAACATTCCATTTTGCTTTATCAATGTTCATTAGAAAACAAACATTCCATTATTAAGATACATGCCCAATTTGTAATAGTTATCATATATAGAAATCATACACACCTTATATTCCACAATCATTTATTGGAAAATCATATCAAGGTAACTTATTTCAATGTTTTGGAAAATTTCTCTAGAATTTTAAATTTAGTTTGAATCCCTTTCTAGCTTATCTTATTTATTTAGTTCATATTATTCAATTCCTGTTTGGATATATATATATATACCACTTAAATTCTTATTATTACAATTAATTCCAATAATCAACAACTAATTACTTTAATATATATAATAATTAGAAAAACCATTGCTTTGTATCAAAATATAGGTTTATATAAAACTAATTTTAAAACGTTTTTAAAATATTTATATAAGAAAAAAACAAATACGCCCTCATATATAATACACTCAACTCATTCTAGGATACTATTGACCCTATCCTTAATGAGTAAACCGACCAGAGCCAAGGTTCTCGCTTAACCTTCAGCTCTAATACCAACTGTAATGACCCGAAATTTCGACCTTGAAATTTCGACACTAATACGTTCACTGTAGAAGTGCCAAAGCATCCGAGCGTCAGAAATCCCAGATTGTCAGGGTAAAGAAGAAAAGAGGCAGAAGAAAAAAACACAAAACAAAACACAGAATCTCACATTCGAAGCGGAAATATAATATCAAATAATAGCATTTATACAATAAAAAGCTATATTTGTCAATTTATATACAATTCATCAGAGTACAATCATTCACACATAAACTGGATAGTTATAATTTACTTGCCCCAGAATACAAACAATACACGGTGAAATATACTCCATATTGTGAGAAATGCGGATTAAGGATCTTAAGGCTAGGATAAACACTAGAGGGGGGGGGGGGTGAATAGTGTTTTAGAGAATTGTTAAATCTTTTTGAGTTTTTGTTAATTTAAACACAAATGTATGCAATATTCAGACACAGATATGATCAAAGAATCAAACACAGATGCAAATACAAACTAAAAGCAGTAAAGGAAAGAACATACCGGATTTTATACTGGTTCGGAGTTAGCCTACATCCAGTCCCGCACATAAGTATAGATTTCCTTTCAAAAACAATCTTTACAATTACACCCTCGATTTCAAGGCAACGAGGTACACCCTCCAGAATCACAATCCTCTGGGTAGAGAAACTTGATTTCCCGGGCAACAAGTTCACCTAATTGATTTCCCAAGGCTACAATCACACCTTATCTCGCTCGATTGATTTCCAACGCTACAATCACACCTTTTCTCGCTAAGTTGATTACAAAAAGCCTATAACTCTGAATGGCACTGAGGATCTTGTTGAGATAGTGATAGAGAATTAAACCAGAGATAATCTAGTTAGATTCAATGTTGATTCCTGCAGAGAAATGGTAAGAATATGTATATACAAATGTGGAAGAAGAAGAGGAGTGAAAAACCAGAAAATCTCTGTTGAAATTCGATGAAACCAACCCCTATTTATAGAGGAACAACAGCCAAGTCCATTCATGAAGAGTTATGACGAATAAACACTTCTTTTGAAATTTAAATTTTGAACTCAACTGACACCATGTCGACATGGGGTACTTGAGTATGTCGACACCCCAAAGGGTGTTTTTGGTGTTTTGATTTTCTCTGAAAATAACATTTATCTTATATTAAAACTATTTTAAACTTTATGAATATACATGACTATAATTAAAATACATAAGTAAATATAGAGAATAATATATATAGAATTTTACTATAATTTTATATTTTAAATCTAAATATAAATATTTAAAATTTAAATATATTATTATTAAAGATAGTTAGAACTACGGATAATTTGATTTTGAAATTAAAGATTATTTTGAGGCTAAAAGTATTTGAAATCAGGATAGATGTTTTTGATGCTTTTAAAAGGAAGGTTTTGAAATCATTTTGAAAACAAGATATAATTTTGAAAAATCACTTTGAATAAAAAGTTAGCGGATACAAAACAATGTTCCACTAGATTTTTCGTAGGTTCCATCCTACTTAGGGTTCAATCCCTTTAACAGGCTCGAAGTGGATTCCATTCCACGAATAAATTGGATTTTAAGATGCCAGTGCTTTTCTAGGTGTAACGACCCAGGATTTTTGATAATTAAAATTTGAATATTTAATTAATTTTAAATGTTAATAAGTGAATTTATAAGTCAAATAAATTTAATTTGAATTATTGGATTTAATTGAATAATTAAATCGATAATTTAATATGTTAAATTATGGAAATAATTGAAAATCGAGTTAAATATGATAGGAAATGATTTGTAAAATTTTATTTTTTCATATTGAAGTTAGAACGATATTTTAGAACTTTTAAAATCGAATTAAAAGTTAATTTGTGAAAATTGAATATTTTAATATTAAAATCGACTAGTGAAAATAGTCAATTTTTGAACAGTCTCAGAATTGAACGAAACCAGTTCCATTGGATCCGTAATAGTTAATTATTACCGGATTTCAATTTTCGTGTCAATCGGAGCTATCGTTTGATCGTTGCAGCTCGAAACACATCGATTTATTTTTAATTTTAATTTGGCGAGTTAAAATAGCCATTTTTCAAAAAGTCTCGGATTTCGACGAAACTAGTTTCATCGGATCCGTAATATGATATTATTGTATGGTTTCAAATTTCAAGTCAATTGGATTTACCGTTTGTCCGGTACGAATTAAAACGCCTAGAAATCGATTTAAATCGGTTTGATTTAAATTGAGCGTTTATAGCCATAACTCGCACAGATGTCCGAATTAGCTTTCGAAACCTGTTCCATTGTGTCCGGAACGCGGGATAAACCCTAGAAACGCTGGTTACGGCGCGTAAATCGGAGTTCGGAATTTCCGGATGAATAGTGTCGTTCGAAACTCTATAAATAGACCCACAACCTTCATAAATTAAAAAAATAAATAAATAACCCTAATCTAAACCCTAGCCGCCACCCTCCCCATGAATGGCCAGAAAACACCCACGTTTTCCCCTCGATTACTCCAAATCCGTCGACAATTAGCCTTAGGTTTCAACTAGAGAATTGTAGAGCACAACACGATCTTTAATATCAACGGTCAAGATCGCGAATAGCTTCACGAATCAACGGGAAAATGACCATGAAGTGGCCGGCCTGTGCACGCAAAACGAGGAGGAGGAGGGGGCCGAGCTTCAGGTGGTGGATGGCGGAGGTAGCTATCGCGAAGAGCTTCGAATTGCAAGTGGTTTGATCGAGTTTCATCGAGTTTTGACGTTGCAAATTTAAAACCCTAATTGGGTGTTGTATGGGTTGGGTGCGGCCTGTAGAGCAACGGGGAAGATGAAGATGAGAGGGGGTGCGTTGTGCGGCTGTGATTGCGTGGGTCATGGATCGTGTGGCTCTGAATGCATGTAGGGTTTTAAAGTTAATTAAGGTTGTAAATTTATATATAGTTAAATTCGTGTAAGTTCAAATATTCATAACTTTTTCATACGAGGTCGAAAACGCGCGAAACCAGTTGCGTTGGAATCGTATGGACGAGCACTACGCGATAGAGTTGGATTGGAGTCGTTTGGAGTTAGTGAAAATTTCGTGTAAAATTAAACGCACGTTTAATTTTATTCGAAATAAATCGCTAAAACGGAAATTAAAATCAAGGTGAGAACTTCTCACTCAATCGAATCAGTTTCGATTTTATTTTAAATAGTTAGATTTAAAATATTTGAATGCATGTTTGAATGATGACTGTTATTTATTGATTGTTAAAATAGACATTATACGCCGTTAGTAAGCGGATGTTATTTATTAAAAACATATACCGCGAATATTTCATAAACAGTGAAATTGGTATTATATATAATAGCAATATATATATATTGGCATATGTATATATTGGAGTTATTGATTTCCCGCATTTTTTGTTTAGCGGATGAGACCCTATTGCGCCGTTATTAAGCGGATAATATTTAATAAGAACATATACCGCGATAATTTCATACTGGAGCGAAATTGGTATTGTGCTAATGTTTGTGGATGCAGGAAAACAGGTTGGAGGGATCTAACTGGATTCCTCAACAGTTTTTATTTGATTTCAGATATTTTGATATTTGATGGATTATCATATCGATATATGATATCGTTGTTGTCGTGATTGACTATTTGGTATGTAGCATCATTGGACCAAACTTGGAATTTTAAAATGATTTCAAAAGTGATTTTTGAAAAGTATACGTTTTATAAAATAATTTTGGAATTGATCCATTTTAAATAAATAAACGTTATAATTTTGAAAGTTATAAAAATTATGATTTTTGAGAAATATAGTTAAAAAACTGATTTTTGAGAATACGATGCTAATAATTTTATAAAATAGTTTAATCGGGATTTTATTGTGAAAAGTTTAAATATAGGATTTATAAAATTTAATTATTTTATGAATCAAAATGGTGAAATAATAAAGGAGATTAAAGACGTTTTAAAAGAATAATATAAATTGATTTATATTAAGAGATTTATAAATGGATATTTATAAATTGAAATATAGACATTATAAAACGAGTTTTTATAAGTGTTTGAATGAAGTGTAAATGAATTTCATAAATGAATGAAATTTATAGAATTATAAATGGAGAAGTCATAAATGAGATTTATAAATAGTAAGATTTATAAATTTGTGAAGTATTAAAAGAATAGTTTTGAATAAATCAATGAATCTTATAAGTTATAGGATTTATAATTATGAAGTTTAAAGGAACGATTTTGTAAAATAATCGTTTTATAAGTATTTAACTTATAATATGAACTTTTAGTTTATAATTGAGTTATAAACTGGAATAGGTTAATAAAAGAATTTATAAAAAGGAAGTTTTTATAAATAAATAGAAATGGAATTTATAAACGTTGTTTATAAATTCGCAAATGACTTATTTTGACAAGAAAATTTGTTGAAACCTATAATGGAGTTATATTCACATTTTTGAATAGTGAATAATCCTTTGAATTAAAATGAATAAAAGGATGAAATTGTTAATGAAGTATATTCACGTTTTTGAATAGTGAATAACATGTTAAAGAGATTGTTTTGAATGTGAATGTTTTAAATAGAATTAAAACGATCTAACGATGTTTTAAAAGGTGTTGAGATTCGAAACCATAGATTTCAACATTTATTGTTGAAATAGATGTTTCGAGAAATAAAAGGAAATGGTGGACTATAACACTGTTGTTATAGTAAATGATTTCCGAAAGGAAATGTTTTGTATAGTATTGGGATTTATATATCTATTTTAATTTCGAATCCCTATACTAGTGATTTTGGGTTGTCGTAACGATGTTTTACTTAACATTCGTTTTGGCCCAAATAAATAAGTTAAAGTGAATGATTTCCTTAAAGAATGAAATATATACTTAATCTCGATTTAAGTATATTAAATATTTTCTAAGTGTTGAAAATAAATAAAATCTGTGAATTACTTATGAATAAATAAGTATGGAAATGTTTTCCAATATAAAGTGAATATTAGAGATTTATCTTTTTGAAGATAAATTGAAAATGAATAATTGAAATCATATATTCATAGATATTTTGAAATATAAATTCAATATGGAATTTATAAATGAAATTGGAAATTGGGTTTAAAAATAAATGTTGATTTATTTTTAAAGTGTGAAAATAATATATCTTGTGAAGATATTTTGGAAAATAAATAATTTGGAAAATTATTTGGAATCTAGTGATGTGTGCATATCAATTGATAGTTCAATAACTGACTATCAATATTTCCCTTTGAATGGGTAATTGATGTGATTTGTTTGAATTTAAATGCCACACTTATTTTTGAATAAGCGCTCACTATTCGGGTTAACCGGGAAAGGACCATGGGGTCGTATAACCCATTCCGAATATGTGATACGTCGTTGTGAATTGCATTGAAGACAGGTGTTGAAGACCGAGTATTTGCAAAAGCGATAGGATGACCTGTCGATTGACTCTGCACCGAGTTGCTCCGGTATAGAGTTCCCCATATGTGATGGTGAATCCGATCAGGATTGTGAATATCCGGATTGCAAGGGCTTCGTAAGAAGTGCCTTCGGTTTTGTTCGAGCCCGGAACAGACTTGTATGGATTGTATGTCTGACGTTAGAAATTGAGATATAAAGCAGATTTCTTTCAAATATATTTCTGTTGGTGGCGGAGAATTTATTCTTTTAGCTTAACACCCTTCTCTGAGACGTACGAGCTCAGAGGTTATGTAGTTGAATATTATCAGCGATATATTCCCAATTTGGTAATGTGACATGCTGAGTGTTGCTGTAAATGATCATTGTGTTGATTATTTGTGATAGGATCGTTTATTGGATCGTCTATCTTTGTGATCATTTCTATGATCATTTGTTGACCCAAAGCATGGCTTTTGTATAAAGTATGTTTTTGTGGACGTGAATTCGTCGAGCCTCACACCCCGTGAATGGTCAAAACAGGAAAGATGCGGCAAGGTTATGAGGGGTAGAGCCCTTTAGGATGTGTGCATTTCCTTCTGGAAAAGGGTGGTATCATGGTATGGAGCCCAGATACTTACTCATGTTGAAAACACTTTGTTATGATTGTGTGAATTGATTGCGAGCGCTCGGTAAAAGGTCCCAAAGGACCGGGGGATGGCATATTCGGTCAGTTGTTACTCAGTTAGGGGTAACCCAACCTTGTGTTGGTAGAGATCCGGTTTGGTTCTCGGGGATGTCCATCCAGAGGCATTCTCATGTGGCAATGGGAAGTTCCTTGGCCTGATCATTCGTTGGAAATCCAAAGAAACAATACGTGACTTGTACGGTTTTAGTTGTAGAACCTGCCATCTAATATGGTAGCTATTAGTAGGCATAATATAATGGTACCTATGCTGGCTAAGATTTATATTCTACTTTCGAAATGAATTTTCTACGCTATGCACTAGTAATAATATCAAATGTTCTTTTTAAATGCGTATCAAGCATGTTTGATTATCATAAGGAGAAATCTTCTCCAAATCTGCGTTTGCATTGTGTGTGTGGCAGGAGGTCTTATGGTAGTCTCATTTTTAAAAGCATTGCGAATTGAATTTAAAAATATTCCTCTATTTTGATTTTAAAGATAAATAAACTGTTTTGAGTTCTCACACCAGTCACATGACTGACTCGGAGTTTATTGTTTTCCTTCCTAAACTCTGGGTGCCCACCAATTTCCACACGGGCAGTTAAGAGTTAGGTTTATCAGGATATTCTGGATATTCTGGAGTTGCTGGAGGCAAGCTGGATAGCATGGCATATTACTTATATAGTATTTCTTTTTCCGCTGCACTGTTGTTGTTGTATGATGTTGTACACTCTGATGATATGATGTAATGTAATGTATAAAATGTAATAACTGATAGTTCTTTGTTTAAAGATTATTCATTTATTATTATATGTTGTTCCGCTGCGAATTGTGAGATTCTGATGTTGTTCTGTTGTTTTTTGTTCCGTTCTATTCTCTTTTCTTTCTATTTTAAAATGATCTATTTTCTTTCTGTTCTATTTTCTACTCTATTCTCCTATTTTCTTTCCTCTCTATTTTCTATCTTCTAATCTCTTTTTCTCTTCTCTTTCCTTAAATTTCTTTTCTTAAACCCATAACTATTCGGTTTTTTCGGCAACGAAAAATCCAAACGTTACACTAGGAGTTTTAACAAAATTTCCAATTAAAAAATAAATTACTTGAACTCTTGAACTCTTGATAATCTTGATATTCTTGTCACTCATGAGTCTTCAATGTTGATATCTTGAATCTCTATACTGTACAGTCTTCATTCTTGGTACCTGCATGGTTAAATCCTGCATATACATATATATTTAAACTTATACTGTTAGTATTTATATTTTGTAATCTATTCTAAGGTTGTTGTCATCAAAACCATCATCTCACGGACTAATACATACGTCCCCACCATCCAGCTCGCCATCTGAGCTCCAGAACGTCCTAACCAGAAAATCTATAATACTCGGTCTGACCCGAGCATTACAATCAAGTAATACCAGGTCAGGCTGGAAACCAGCGTGAGTAAACCCATATAAATTTGAAACACTAAGATATAAAACTTATCTGAAAACCCGAAGTAACTCGTACCTTACTACAAGTTCTTAACTAGTTATAGTCAATTACTTATTACCAAACAATATTTAAAACTGTTACTTAGTTTTAAAGGGCCATGTTTCTTAATTTGTTCATTCCGGCCCATTTGATTCTAAAGTAAAATCTATAAAGAATTATTGTAGATTACTAATCGAAGTGGTTTTGGATATTTGCTGATATTCGACCCCGGTCTCTTCGAATCCAATGTCATCTTTAAGCAAAGTTGTTTAAGTAACAGTTTAATTAAATTCAGCATAACATACGCACATGGAAATCTATCACAGATGTCTAATTCAATAAATGATTCACATTTATTAACAGATATATCCAGCCATTTCATATCACAGCACATCACCAATTACATATCATAGATATCAACCAAACCAAGGCATCTGATTCAGGTCATCATTCATAAGAATGATGAATAGTCATACAACTCCTGACTAATTTAATTTAATCCCCAAATAAATTAAATTAATTACTTTAATTACCTTTCAAATCCTAATTAATTAACATTAGTTAGACCATTTAATAAATTATTGAAATTAATTAAATACTCTTTAATCATTTAATCATTCACAACAATTTATCAACCTTTAATTACTTACATTAATTAATGATCCTTTAATTACATTAATTAATTATTCCTTAATTACTTACATTAAACCTTAATCAATTAAAGATAACTCATTTATCTTGATTAATTATTTGATCATCATTTAGATCTTATTTAGATGGAATGTATGAAACTAATTTATACAAAACTACTTAAGACCTTTTTATTTTTTATTTTTTATTAATTAAAATTAATACTCTTATCTTAATCACTTACTTAATTACAATATTAAATTTGAAAAACACTTGGAGATTAATTTAATTAATTGATTAATATATAATTATTCAAATCAAAACAATTATAAATTCAAAACATATTTGTTTAATAATTTAAATTTGAAACTTGTTTTTGAAACTTGGTAAATACTTTATACTTGTAGATTTGATAAGTAACTAGCTTTGAAAACTTTGTCTTTGCTTTTACAACTTGGTCATGTTTTCTTTAAAAAACTTGGTTAACTATTTTACTTGAAAACTTGTTTATTTATTCACTTCAAATTATTAAAACACTTCGGTACAGCCCGAGCCAAAACCCCAAAAATCCCGAGGCAAACCCAATCCCCTACTCACTTCTTCCTTCTTTACTCCCATTCTCTAAATTCTTCTTTTCTCCCTGAATCCTGCTAATAACTGATACATCCAAGAACCGTGTGCACGTGCACACTGCTCCTCCATCGCCGACCAACCAACCAACGACGTTCGCAAGTCCACTTTAACCTCCATGCCATACTGCACCACCACCATGGCCTTTTCCTTTTCCCGATAGAAATTCGACCCGGTGACCCAAATCGACCCTACATCACGCAACATTACAGACTTCGTCAAAGCACTCATGCCCTCACCTCCTTTGACTAGAGACGTTGCTACCCCCCACCGTTGCGACCGCCACACCTCGCGCTATCCTCCTAGACTATCGCGGCCCCGTCCGATCGCCTTCTTCGCCGTCGCTCGCCAAAAATAGTCACCATAAAAAAAGAAGCCCCAAAACCTTAATCCTTCCTCTGTCGATCACCCCGATGATCTGAAAAATAACCACGGATTTTTCCTAAGTTCCCAAACTATGCAACTACCTCTTGACCAAATGCCAACCCTTGTCGTCGACTACCTCGCCGCTACTAGCCCTAGAACTAGAAATCGATCATCTCCCAATATCTTCCCAAATACCCACTTACAAATCTTGAAATTTTTAATAAAATTCATGGTTTCCAAAATTAAACCTAATAATATAAGTAAAACCCACAATTTGAACAATTGATTTCCTGACTTAGTTTGAAATTTTACCGTAACTTATATTTTTTCAGCTAATTTCTTTAAAACCTCACATAATTTTTTTTAAAAGATTCGGTTAGTTCAAACCTATTTCCTATAAACATCATAACCCATAATGGTTTCTAGAAAAAGGAATTGATTTTTGATTGAATTTTTGGGCTTGTAAACCAAGAACAGAGGCTATATATATGTATATACAGACATCTAGATGATCACTTAGATATTCCATGTTTATACACATATAACCCATTAATTCATACATGCAATCATTCCACACATTACTTCATTATGCATCACATGTAACAGAATATAAAACAGATTCAAATATAAAAAGGTGTAGTTTACTCACCTTTAATAATTAACCAAAAATAGAGTTTTCTTCCTTGACTAGAACTGATAATTGACTTTCTTGTTGAGATGAATTTGAACCTGATTTTCTTGCTTCTGATCATTAAAACTGCTATTTGATTTTGATCTGTTTGTTTCTTTGATTATGTTGGAATTTATCTTGCTTCAGGTATAGGATTTTGTAAGAGTTTGATTTGTTGAATCTTTTCTAGTTTTATTTTCAGGTTTTTAGTTTTTTCTTTAGGTTTGATTTTGTGAAAGAAAAATGAGAAGAAAAGGAGTAGAGCGGTATATATAAACTTGTTTTCATTTTATTTATATTTTTAAAATGAAGAAAATGATTAATGACACTTGTAAATGCATGAAAAAATTAGGCTAACACTTGTATTTTGCATGACGGAGTGTTTACACTAGTAAATCTTTAGGTTATAATACTTACGCATGTTTAATTTCATGTTATTTAAATATTTTTATATGTTTTATAATTTTATACTATTTGCTGTTTAGTTATATATATATTATATTCTTTATGTTTTATTTCTATGTTTATAAATTTCAAAAGATATATATATATATATATATATTAAAGCTTTTTATTTAATCTTGTTTATATATTATATTTTTAGTTCAAAATATAACTCCCAAATCACAATATATATACATATATATTATATACACACACACACTTATATACTTATATATGTATACACTTCAAAAATTTAACACTATAAAGTTTGCATATATTTATTTATATGGTTTATTAATTCACTATAAATTTATCATTTTCATATATTTTCCAAGATTTTATTTGTTTAATACACAAATCAGTATTTAATAAATTAAATCCTGTTAATAACCAATTTAGAGAGATCCAAAAATCCAGGTTATCACACAAATACTTCTTGGATTTGTTTTCATCATATCCGACCACAAATCAATTTCCATACATAACTGGCAAAAAAAATCCTCTCTGCAAATGCAAGAAACGGTCTATGCAAGCCTTTCCAATTAGAGGAAATAAAAGAGGCTGCATTTCAAATCAATGAAAATAGTTCCCTGGGCACAGATGGAATGAATTCGAAGTTTTATAAAGTGCATTGGGATCACTTAAAAATAATATGTGGAATGCTATGAATGGAATCCTCCAATCCGAAAAAATAATTAGAGAAATCAATCATCTCCCAAAGAAACCAGATGCTAATGATTTGTCTGATTTTAGACCGATTTCTCTCTGCAATGTCACTTATAAGATTTAGAAAATTTGCTTTGCAATTGACTAAAACCATGTATGAATGACCTGATGTCATATAATCAAAATGCGTTCATCCCAAGGAGAATTATTACTGAAAATTCACTTCTTGCATATGAAATGGTTGGAGGGTTTAATAGGAAAAAGTCAAACAATTTTTGTCTGAAAATTGATTTGCGTAAGGCCTATAATAAAATTAGCCACGAATTTATTCATCATATGCTAATTTCAATGGATTTCCCGTTAGAGTTCGCTAATCTTATATATGAATGCATATCTACTTCATTCTTTTCAGTGTTAATTGATGGTTCCCCTTTCGGTTTTATTGAAATTAGAAGGGGATTAAGACAAGGAGACCGGCTCTCGCCATATTTATTTACTATTACAATGGAGTTCCTCTCAGTCAAACTTGATATGGACTATTTGAAACGTAATTTCATCCGCATTTATAAAACTGAACCAATGATCACTCATTTGTTATATGTAGATGATAATATTGGCCAAAGCTAGTAGCAGAATGTAGATAACATTCAAAACAGTTTTAACATTCTGTAATTTTTTATTGGATTTGAAGTGTATGAAAACAAGTCTACACTTTATTTTAGTAAATAGGTAACTAATAAGCAATAAATTGCTTACTCTTTACACATCAGAATTGGTAATCTTCCAGTAGTGTATTTAGGCATATCTAATAATAAACTAAATCAAGGGACTTTGGATATCTAATTGACAAAATCAAAAAAAAATTCATTTTTTGACACAACAGAACACTTAATATTGGTGGTAGAAATGAACTGGTGAAAACTATCATTTACACTATGATTCAATTTTGGGCGCACTTCACTCAAATTCCATAGAATGTTATTAAGAGAATTAATTCGTTGTGTGCTAACTTTATATGAAAGTCATAAACACACAATATGAAGTGGGATGATGTCTACAAAACAAAAGAAGTGGGTGGTTTTGGCATTCGAAAAATTGATGATATTATCAAAGCAATGGTAGTCAAACTGGTATGGAAGTTCATTCAAAATGCAACTGTTTGGGCAAAATGGATGCGTAAAAAATATTGCAATAATAATAAAATTTGGTCTACCACTATTAACAACAATACATCATACATTTGGCAACTTCTTCTTAGAGCTAGACAATGGTGTAAAGGTGCAATAGATAGGAAAATTGCTAATGGTGAAAACATAGAGGTCTGGTTAGACCCATGGATCGATGGATACTCTTTGGTGGACAAATTTGGTTGGGATTCAATGTCAGTTTATGGTGGAAACAACAAAAAGTATCTAATGTAATTACTGATAATAAATGGAAAGATCATAATGAGTGTGCACCTACTCAAATTCAATGCACTCTGAATAACATAAAAATTCATCATCAGTTGCATAAAGATTTTTGATGTTGGTTCCTAATAGCTCTGGCCAATTTAGAACTAATTCGACTTGGAATCACAATAGAAATAAGTTTACTGATTTTCATTAGGCCAGTGTTCTTTGGGATAGTAGATGTGCCCCAAAAATGTCTACTTGTTCTTTGTTGGCTAAGCTTAATAAATTAAATACGAAAGAGAGAATCAACATGTGGAACAATGCAATCAATCAATCAATCAATCTTCTAACCTATGTTCATCTCATAACGAGGATAGAGAACACCTATTTTTCAGTTGTTCTTACTCTAAACGCATTCTTATGAATATCATGCAAATGCTAAATATTGGCCACGGAAAAAATTTCGATTTAGATCACATTCTAGGAATTTTCAGCAAAAATCAAAGGTTTAATAGCATCTTTGCTCATCTCAAAAATGTTGCATTTAATTATGTTCTAGAATATATAGTGTGAGAGGAACTCTCGTATATTCAAAGGAATTGAATTACCTACTCAAGTTGAAGCTATTATTATCACTCAAGAGTGCAGACAATTAATTCAGAGTAGCATGAACACACATAAGAGAAAGAGAGATCTAGAGATTATCTTATCCAATATTGGCATAGAGACGAGCCCAAACGTGGAGCATCAACCGTCTGAATTCGAGTCTGGCCCTTGGATCTAGAGTTGTCAGTAATAGACCCTCCCTCTTATGTTTGATGCCTCTTCTCGTCCGCCATTATTTGTTCTTTTGAGTAAAGCTTGTATCTTGATCTTTAGAAAGAGTAAAGTAAGAAATTGTCTCTCCAGCACGTTCCTGCTGCTGGTTTTGTCTCCATCGTGTTGTTTTTTGTTTTATGGACACGTGTCTTGTCTTTTACTTATTAGATTTTATGTTTGCTGTTTTTTACTTTGATTATAGCCCCAAGTTGTTTCGTACGGATGATTTTGAGTGTGTTGTTTCGATAGTTTACTCCTCCATCTGTTTGACAACTTGATTTCTGGCTATAATTTTACTGTATGGCTAATACATGGACATGATATATACTCTTTTTCCATGCAAGGAATCCATTTAGATTAGGGGGGTTGTATGGTTTTAACGAGGCATATTATGGAAGTATATTCATACTATTTTGTTGATAAAGTGCCTTCTTTCCAAAAAAATGGAAAATGTAAAAAGAACTATCCAAAACAATTTTCTCCAACTACTCTTCAAGGCACTGATTCGTATCTCATCTATCGGAGGCGAAATAATGGTAGAAGCATTGCATTAGACAATGACAATAATTTTGTTGTCGATAATCGTTGGGTTGTCCCATATAATCCAGTTGTTAAAAAATGATTGTCATATTAATGTTGAAGTTTGTAGTAGTATCAAATATGTCAAATACCTATATAAGTATGTCTACAAAGGTCCAGATCATGTGGTAGTTGAAGTTCGTCCAAGAAGTGAGTACGATGAAATTCAAAAGTTTATTGATGCAAGATGGATATGCCCTCAAGAGGCCTTTTGGAGAAATTTTCACTGCATACAATTAATCCTTCCATTCAACGATTACAAATATACTTACCATGTAGGCAACAAGCCACGTACCATTCTAATCAAATAGTGTATGACATTTTGTTAGATTAAAGCCTCTCTACATCGATGCTAATTGAATTCTTCAACACAAACTCGTAAGATCCTAAAGCAAGACAATTTTTATATCGTGAATCTCTAGAGAAATATTGGTGGGTAATAGGTATAAAAAAATGAAGACGTAGGACATCATCAAAAAAGTCATAGAACGGATTTATAGAATTTCACCATCAAAAGGAGAACATTACTACTTGAGAATTCTTTTAAATCATGTAAAAGGACCAACCTCATTTGACTATCTTCTTACTGTCGATGATATTAAATATCCAACATTTAAGAAAACAGCGGAGAAGATAGGACTGTTGGAGGAAGACCAAAGCATTAGAGCATGTTTGCAGGAAGCATCAGCCACATGAATGCCATCATCTTTGAGAAGACTTCGCTACAATCTTGATTTATTATACACGAACCATTATTAGAAAATTATGTGATGAAGTTTTGTACTATATGGTAGAAAATTATTCGACTTCAAGTGTAAGAAGTCGAGTTATACTTGAAAACTTCTTTTAAAAGATCTTAATATTTTATTAGTGAACCATTATAAATTTTTTTTTGATTACGACCTTCCAACAATTAGAAATGACATGGATGATCATTCATTAACTTCGAGATTAATAAGTGAGCAATATTTTATTAAAACACCAGAAGAGGATTTAACTTTTGCCGGTAAGTTGAATGAATCCCAAGTCATTACATATACTGCAATTATTAATGCTGTTAATAATAAAGGGAGCATGATTTATTTTATTGATGGTCCTAGTGAAATAGGAAAGACGTTTCTCTATCGATCAATAATTGCAACACTTCGATAAGAAGATTTGATTGCACTTGCAGTAGCCACATCCGAGATTGCTGCGACTGTTCTACCAGGTGATCGAACGACGCATTCGAGATTCAAAATCCCAATTAATACAACATCTGAATCAATGTGTACGATATCCAAAAATCAGAATTAGTAGATCTTTTGCGTCAAGAAACCATTCTTATTTGGGATGAAGCAACTATGACTCATATATATATGATTTTGAAGCATTGGATAGATCCCTTAAGGATATTATAGGGAATAACTTGCCATTCGGAGGTAAAATTCTTATTGTTGGAGGGGATTTTCGACAAGTATTAACCGTCGTACAACATGGCACGATAGCAGAAAAAATTGATGCATGCATTGTTAAATCGCCACTATGGAATCATGCAGAAGTCATCCAATTTACTCAAAATATGAGAGCAAAAGAAGATTCTTTCTATTCGAATTTTCTATTATGTGTTGAATATGCGAATGAACCGCACATAGGCGATGAATTGGTTCGAACTCCAGATGAAATGGTAGTACCACGGGAAGATGAATGTTCAATAACTACTCTTATAAATACAATATTTCCCACATTATATGAAAATGCATTCCAAAAGGAATATACTGTGGCAAAAGCTTTAATTGCCTCTCTCAATGAATGCATCGATAAGTTGAATAATCAAGTTATATATTTCCTAGAGAATTACATACGTACTACTCATTCGATTTTATCGAAGACGATACAAGAAATCTATACCAACTCGAAACCCTAATTCAATAGCTCCTAGTAGTTTGCCTCTACATAAGTTGATCTTAAAGAAAGGAGCACCGATCAGGCTACCCCGGAATCTTGATCCAATGACTGGATTATGCAATAGTACAAGACTAATATCCATGAATCTTACAGAAACTGTATAGATGCAATGATTGCCACTAGATGATTTGCTTGAGATTGAGTTTTCTTACCAAGAATACCTATAAAGCCTTTTGAAGATATCCATTTGTCATTCACATTTTTGCACAAACAATTTCCTTTAAGGCTGAGTTTTTTCCTCACTATCAACAAATCACAAGTACAAACAATTGCATATATATGGATTTACTTGCCTCAACACGTGTTCGATCATGGCCGACTTTATGTTGCGTTATCAAGAGGAGTTTCAATGAGTAACACGAAAGTTTTGATAAAAGATGGCAATGTCCATGGAAAATTGGGAACTTATCATGATGACCTAGAATTTTAAGCATTTGTAATCGGAATATTTAATTGATTTTAAATATTTAAAAGTTAATTATTAACTTAAATTACGAATATCATAATTTATTTGACAATTAAATTATTGAATTACATAATTTGAAGTTGGATAAAATATTGAATCTGGAATTCTAAGCCTATTAAAAATAATTTGAAGGCTTGTAAAATTTATATCGATAACACTGCGGATAATAGAAATTGTAAAATTGAAATTAACAGTGGGTTGTTCAGTTTTAAAATTTATACTGTTTAAATTGAATTTAAAAATAGACTTCCGAGGCGCAGTCTCGGAATTCGACGAAACCAGTTCCATTGGGTCCGTAATATTGTATTATTATCGGATTTCAATTTTCGTAGTGTTTGGAGTCGTTATGTGAGCGTACGATATATATACACGTTGGAATTTATATCGAGAATTCAATATAATAACTGGTCTAAAAGCTATCTTCTCCATACGATCGAATTAGACCTCGAAACCTTTTCCAGTGCGTTCGAAATAGGGGTTTAACATTATAAACGTCTAGCGGAGCGCCTCGATAGGAAATCAAAATTTTAAGCTTCTAAAACGAGATATTTTCAATATTAAAATTTATATATATTATTATTCAATTCAGAAATCAAGTCCAGCCGCCTTCCATCTTTTCAACATACATTGTCTTCTCACGCAAGGCAATCCAATTCGTTTCCTTTATAAAAATCAATCTCTCCTCCTTCGTTTGTTCGAACAGCCAAGATTCAGAAAAGTAAAATAAAATATACTTGAAGCTAATACAAATAGCAATGGCCGATACTTCGTGCCGAGATCAAGATCAATTAGGGCCGAATTTTGTTTTCTTCTTCCCAAAACTCCAAGCAGTCCGAAAATTTAAAAAAAAGAGGGAAAAAGGGAAATCGAGTTTTGATTCGATCGAAGGGTTATGGGGGCAGGCACCTGGCGAATCGTGGTAGCTGCGAGTCGCGACAGGTTGGGGCGCGTTCGACAAGGCTCGGTAACGAGCACGGTTGATCGACGTTTGGGTCGCGTGTTGATGGGAGGGCGTGGTGATGTCGAGCAACGTGGAGTAGATTTCTTCGATCGGCAGTGAGTCGAGCTGCTCCTAGGGTTTCGAGCGCGACTGGTGTTCGTCATTGGGCGATTTGAGGAGGCCGGCGACTATGGCGGGTGGGGAAGATCGATGCCATGAGTTGGTGGGAGGTGAGATTTTCGAACCGATTTCTTGAATTCGATTTAATAACATGTACATTTATTTGAAAATTACAGTTGTTTGAAATAAAAGTCTATATATGCTAATGATTAGCTTACTATTAGTTAAGCAGAAAAAATTAATAATTTCAGAAGGTAAACCAATTTCTGTTTTAGAAATTAATTAACAGTAAAATAAAGTTATATAAAAGTAGACTTTTGAAATCTATAAATTTATTTTTATAAAAATATACATATCGATATGTAGTTTCAAATTGGAAGAAAATAAAATAAAACAAATATGCATCTTTTAAACTTACTAGTTATAAAAAAATAATACTAGGGTTATTGATTTATTTAACAAGCTTATTTAGCTATTTAGTTACTATAAATAATTTATCAAAAAGGGAAAATTAGTTTAAACCCAAATTACTAGTTAAATTAAATAAATGAATAGTAATAAATTGCCCTATCCATTCGAATATTAATGAACCATATAAATTATTTATTTAAGGTCAAACATATGGAAATCCAAGGCAATATTGAAGTGGATTGCGAATGAAAATTAAAGGTGAGTTAATCTCACTCAGTTAAATTTAAATTTAAATGATTAAATTTAAATAATTGTTTGAATGGTTGAATTGATTGATGTGCTACAGTATGGTATATTTTGAGATTGATATTTATGTTGTGTTAACGTCTGTGGATGTAGGGAATAACAGGTTGGAGGGATCCAACTGGAACCCTCAACTTTTATTTAAATTATTTAATATTCTCTGTTGTGGTTATTTGATATTCTATAATGAATTATGAGAGAATATTGAATGTTATGGTTTGATTGAATATATTTGGGTATAATGAAATATGAAAAGTATATATATTGGATTTTGGTAAGAAAATAAAAGAAGTAAATTTGTAAATGAAATAATTAGAGAAAATTTGAATAAATTGAGAATGAACTGAAAAAGAAGTGGAAGTATGTTAAATACTAATAAATAACCTCGAGTATGAAAAAAAAAGGGGTGAATAAACAGTAATTAATGAATTGTAGAATTATGTGATATTAATTTAAATGGATAAAGAATTATTTTAAAACTTAAAGTTTTAAATTTATTTAAAGGAATTAAGAAGTAAATTAAGAAATCTAAATTGGTATTTCAATTAAAAGTATTTTAAATCATAATTAAGGAATAAAATATGAAATTAAAAGATTTCTAAATAAATGAAGTAAATTGAAAATCAAATTGGAAATTGATTTAAGTGTTTGAAATTGGATATTTGGAAGAGTAATTCAAGTTGGGAATTTATTAAAGGAATGAGAAAAATTGTTTAAAAATAAATAGTTATTTATTTTTAAAAAGGGTGTGAAGAGAAGTATATTTCCCTGGATAGTCAAGTACCTTTTCAAAGTAAATTTTAAATATAAGATAAAAGCTTAATGTTGTTTTAAAAAGCATGTTTTAGAAAAATTTATTATTTCTGAATGCTTAAAAGTCTAAAGTAAATATTTTTCAAATCTATTATTGTAATAATTATTTAAGGATGACTTAGTATTTTGCTTTAAAAAGTGAAGACCTAGTTTTATATTTTATAAAGTAACATTATTTTCCAATATTCATATAGTATGTATTTTAACAAATTATTGGAGTAGTTTTAACTTAAATATTTTAAAGTATATTTTAAAGTAAAGTGTTTTAAATTATTTTAAAAATATAGTTTTGTGCTTGGTGATTTCAGTGGAGATAGAAAATATTTGGGAAAGTTTATTCTGAAAAGAATGATGATTTGAAACTGTTTTTCAAAGGATTGAAAATAGAAATATATCTTGTGAAGATATTTTGAGATTAATAAATAATTTTGGAAATTATTTATTGGTTGATGGTTGTTTGTGAATATTTATTGATAGTTAAATCACCGAGTATCAATATTAGACAAAATGCGTTGATCGTTTCGAAGTGACCTGAATCGAGATTTATTTCTCGAAAACCACTTCGATCTGGTTTGTACGTTTCATGAAAACGAGTTTGGATTCGAAGATGGAGCAGTGAAGTGCAAGGGCTAGTCTCTACTAATCCTGAGGATATTTCCAAAATGGATGTAGTAGGAGTAGTGCCTTCGGTTTCATTCGAACCCGGGACGGACTTGTATGGATGAATGCCTTCGTAAACATCGTCAGGTGGACGATGGACATTCTAAGGGATATGTTCTATAAAGGTAATACTTAGCCTCAAGCCTCATCAAATGGGAATGACTGAAAATAAGGGGTTATGCAGCAAGGCTAGGTGGGTAGCACCCAAGCAGGGTGAGGTCATCCCTGTCTAGATGTCCCTTTTCATTTCGGCTTAGTGGGCGGTTGCTGATCCCAACCGCGGGGTGATCTCACTCGGGATTATCCAATAAGGGGTAGTCCCGGTCTTGTGTTGCAGGGGTGCGGGCGTACTCCTTGGTACAGTGATCTAGGCCCCGTACTGTGACAGGTGGTACCCCAGTGCCTAGTTATTAGTTGGAAATCCATTCTCCCTACGAGCCTTGTACGAGTTTTGTTTGTATTACCCACTATGTGGCTAGTAGCTGGAATTTAATAATGTAACAATTTCAGCTATTTTATAAGTATTTGTATATATACCCTATTATAATATTAGAGGATTTCTATAAAAATTGTTTTAGCTATCGTAAGGTAAAAACCCGACATGTTTATTTGTGGCGTGGTCTTACGAGATGCTTTTGTTTTCAAAGGATTTTTGAAACTTTAATAATCAATTGGGTGTGATTTTCTCACACTGGTATTCCAGACTGACTCGGGTGTTATTAACTGTAATGCTCGGGTCAGACCAAGTATTATAGGACACAGGATATGATGCTGTGGAGCTCAGGAGACGAGCTGGATGACGATACGTGCTTCCGTACTTGTTTACATATATATTCCGCTGTGTTGAGTTGTTGTGTATCGATTTGTATGATATTGATGTTGAGCGGTGATTGATGTACTCTGATGATGTAATATATAAACTGATATATTTGATTTTGAGTAAAGATTATTTATTATCTATTATATTTTATTCCGCTGCGATGGTTAGATTCTGTTGTTGATTTCTATTTTCTTCTTCTACCTCTTCTTCTTTAACCCAAATGGTCCGCAAATCTGTACAACTTGAGTTTGATTTAGGTGGAATAGTGTTGACTTAAGAGCTACAGATTTGCGGGTCATTACACTTGGTATCAGAGCATAGGTTGGTGATAACCTTGGCTCTGGTGGGAATTACTCATTTAAAATAGAGTCCATAGTACTCTATAATGAGTTTGAGCGTATTAATAAATATGAGCGCGTATTTGTTAGTGAATATAAATTGTTTTAATATTGTGTTGGTTGGTTTATTGAGTGGCATATGAACCTTCGTCGACACAGTCTACGCAACTGTATTGAAGGGGTTTCTAAACACTTGAATAGAACAATTGACACGGTATTGTTTTAAATGTGGGTAAATGAAACAATTTTACCCAAAAACATATTTTGATATAAAGAAAGTTTTTGTAAACTATTTAGCTAATATATGGTTGTGTGGATGTTAGAAATGATAATATTAAATTATTATCATCATTATGTAAAAATTTAACTAGAAATTGAAAATATAACATAAGTTTAAGGGAATAAATACATTATAAAATGAAATTTATAAATATGAATTATAAATGTAATTTATAAAATTGAAATATAATCAAATGAGAATTTGTATGAGCATAAACTGTACAAATGAATTATAATTAGATTGATTTAAGCAGGATTTGGAAATTTAAAATCTCGGAGATTTGGAAATATTTATCGAAGTGTTTTGGAGATAAATAATAGCATTATTGTTTTAGAGATATTTCTGAAAGGAAATTTGTTTTAAATGGATTTTGAAAGTGATATAGCATTGAAATCACTTGGATTATTGGGAAATAATTCTGATGATGACGGCCGCATCATCAGTATTCATTTTCGAATTTCTAAGTGATGGATTGCTGTCAAAAATTGATTTGTTCAGGAAAGCTAGTTGTTTTGAAAATTTCTAAGGAAATTGCTGGGAATAAAACCAGGATTGGTTTAAATTTTTGAGAAGCATGATTTGAGATGTGGAGATTTCAAAATGATGTAAAACCAAAGTCGGATATTTAAAAATCCTGATGAGATAGGTTGCAAGCTTATAAATTGAGATGATTTTAAAGCAGGAAGGGAATATAAGCTTTGAATGTTGATTTAAAGAGAAAAGTTAAAAATGAAATTAACTTGGATGGGAAATAAAAATTTGACTGGATTGAAATTAATTGGATAGGCTAAAAATAATATCCAGTGTATTCGAATTAAGTTGAAGTTGAATTGAGTTAAATAAATCTGAGTTAAATAAAATTGAATTGGAATAAAAATTCAGTTGAATTATTGAATGGAACTAAATTCTTCCCTGGATAACTGGAAAATAAGTGGGATAAGCATTGAATTGAAATAAATAAATCAAAATAACTTATAAGAGAATTAAAAATCCATAGAAATAAAATATGCTTGGGTTATAAATAAGCATAAGGTTTGAGTTAAAATAAAAGAAGAATATATTCAAGCCTACGATGAATGGAATTGTGTAAATAATAAGTTGTGACTTATAAAATTTGAAAAAGTGGGATAGAAACCCAAAATAAATATTTTTTGATGACTTGAAGAATAAAATGAAAATCAAAACTTGAATTATAATAAATTGAACTTAAGAAAATTAAATGAAGAGATTTTGAGATTAAATCAAGTTCTGGATTATAAGTTGGGAAAAAGATTATTTAGATAATAAATTAGATAGTGAAATATGTAATGGAAACCTAATGTAGTTAAATAGAAGCTGAATTGTGAGTTTATGATGAAGTTTGAGAATAAAACTCAAGTTATAAATCAAATTCGACCTGGATTGTTAGTGAAGTAAATGAGATTGAATTGTGAGTTCATAAAAGTGAATGGTAAATTGAAAATGGTATGGTTTGCAAATAAAATCCAAATACGTAGAAATAAATTGAAATGACCTTGTAATTTATCTAAGTGAACCGAGAATGAATCGAACTTGGAAATTTGAAATTTATAATAACTAATCAAATAAATTTGTAGTTTGAAATGAGATTGGATTGAAATAGAATCAAGTTAAATTTAAAAGAGAACTTTGTTTGCAAAATGAGAATGAGCTTAAGTATAAAATTTGAATACATTGAAGTAAATTAACTTAAGGTAAATGAATGGAGGAGAGTTGAATTGAATTCAACTTAAACAAAGTTTAATAATATTGGATTGGTTTTAAATCAAGTGAAAATAAATTTTTAATCGAAATAAAATTCGGTGAGTTATAAATAATATTAATGGAATGAAATTCTAGAATAAATAATTGTAAACCATTTAAAATTATTAAGGAATTGAAATAACTAGAGACAATAAGAAAATAGAATGTTTCAAATTTAATAGAATGGTTTCAAATGAATCCGGATAAGAAACGAAGTGTAAATGAGTGGACTGTGAATAAAATTTAATAGGTAATGAGGATGAACCTAAGTTGTTAATGGTTTTGAATAAACTAGTTTGGTTAATAAAATGAAATGCAAGTGAATGGATTCAAATCTGAAATGCAATGAAAATGAAAATATATGGATTGTGAATAAATTTAAAAATGGAATAGAATTAAGTATAAATTGAGTTGAAATCAATATAAATTGGTTATAAAACATAAATACTTATTTATTCACATAGATTTCGTCAAATTGCGTAGAATAAATTGTCATTTGTTGTAAATGGAAGTAATTAAGATGCTATGAATTGATAAAAGTGAAATTGAATTGATTTTGAAATCAATTGAATTGAATATGAGTTTGTTTGGGGTTAAAATAAATTAAAGGTAAGAAATGGAATTGTAAACCATTAAAATTAAATGAAATGGCGTATGGATTGGTTGAAACAAATGCGTAAGTGTTAAAAACCATATAAGTTGCTTATAAACGTTGTTTAGTTACATTGCTTTTAATATTCATGTGTTGTAATTGTTTAAAAGAGTGAAATGTTAATAAAATTCATATATATGGCACTTACATGTTTAAATTGAGTAAGTACAGGTACCGAGAAGCCGTGTGGCTGGATTTTGGGCACGCTAACTGCTAAATTAATAAGCTGTTTGCTTAAAATGCTAAATAAGGTACGCCTACGCAATAAAAATAGGAAATATGAACTGTTTTTGGTTTTTCCGACCGGGTGGGTCGATGTATATATATTTATCTCTTTTGTCAAATTGCAAAAGCTCCTCCGTACAAAGGAGACTCTGCCAAAAATTTTCAGAAATTTTGGGAGTTAGAAAATTTTTCAAAATTTTGGAAAATTTTGTTAACGACAAATGTTTTCAAATTGGAATTTGAAATAAATTTGTAAATGAAACTAAAGTAATGATATGAATTAGTTATTAATGAAAAATAAAATTCAAATATTCAGAGTTAAGGATAAATTGAATTCGTATGGAAATGGAAGAATCAATTTGAATAAAATTAGATATAAACTGATGTGGTAAGATGAAAATAAATATAAGAAGCATATAAAATGCATATACTAACTTAAGAAAGAATGCAGAATTATTAAATGAAAGATTGATACTACAAATATAATCTAAGATAATATTGGAATGAATAGATATTGACATTTTGTAAGAAAGTCGATAAAATGTTTTTGGAATATTGTGATTGGATACTAGTACCAAGCAGGATATGCAGGTATTATAAAGGGAAAAGAGAATTGATTTTGATTTCAGAGGATAAATTTGAAATGCTCGACAAAAAGGTATGTGTTTAAGTTTCTTTATGAAATTTGATTGGGTTTTGGATCGAGCCACTTGACCTTTTGTTTTCTTTTTGGATTCGGGAGCCGGTAGAGGCCTTTTGTAGCTGTACCGAGCTAGCCGCGCAAAGGAGACACTGGCAAAAATTTTCGGGAATTTAGGGAGTTAGAAAAAATTTGGAAAAAATTTTGATAACTCAAATTTGGTTTTAAACTGAAACTTGAATGGTTAAACAAGTAATATAGTTCGAAATTATGGGAGAGTTTGGGAAGTTAGTAAGAAAGATGATGGGTTTTATTTAAAAAAGATAGTTGACTAGATGTTGAATTGTTTGGTTTTGGAGATAAGTACGGGTATTGTATCATTTTTCTAACTAGTAGTTTCGGGGACGAAATTCTTATAAGGGGGGAGGAATGTGACGACCCAGAATTTTTAAGCATTTGTAATTGGAATATTTAATTGATTTTAAATATTTAAAAGTTAATTATTAACTTAATCTACGAATATCATAAATTATTTGACAATTAAATTATTGAATTAAATAATTTGAAGTTGGATAAAATATTGAATCTAGAATTCTAAGCCTATTAAAAATAATTTGAAGGCTTGTAAAATTTATATTGATAACATTGCAGATAATAGAAGTTGTAAAATTGAAATTAACAGTGGGTTGTTCAGTTTTAAAATTTATACTGTTTAAATTGAATTTAAAAATAGCCTTCTGAGGCGCAGTCTCGGAATTCGACGAAACCAGTTCCATTGGGTCCGTAATATTGTATTATTATCGGATTTCAATTTTCGTAGTGTTTGGAGTTGTTATGTGAGCGTACGATATATATACGCGTTGGAATTTATATCGAGAATTCAATATAATAACTGGTCTAAAAGCTATTTTCTCCATACTATCGAATTAGACCTCGAAACCTTTTTCAGTACGTTTGAAATAGGGGTTTAACATTATCAACGTCTAGCGGAGTGCCTCGATAGGAAATCAAAATTTTAAGCTGCTAAAACGAGATATTTTCAATATTAATATATATATATATTATTATTCAAGTCAGAAATCAAGTCCAACCGCCTTCCATCTTTTCAACATACATTGTCTTCTCACACAAGGCAATCCAATTCGTTTCCTTTATAAAAATCAATCTCTACTCCTTTGTTCGAACAGCCGAGATTCAAAAAAGTAAAATAAAATATACTCGAAGCTAATACAAATAGCAATGGCCGATACTTCGTGCCGAGATCAAGATCAATTAGGGCCGAATTTTGTTTTCTTCTTCCCAAAACTCCAAGCAGTCCGAAAATAAAAAAATAAAAAAAAGAGGCCAAAAGGGAAATCAAAATCGAGTTTTGATTCGATCGAAGGGTTATAGGGACAGGCACCTGGCGAATCATGGTAGCTTCGAGTCGCGACAGGTTGGGGCGCGTGCGACAAGGCTCGGTAACGAGCACGGTTGATCGACCTTTGGGTCGCGTGTTGATGGGAGGGTGTGGTGATGTCGAGCAACGTGGAGTAGATTTCTTCGATCGGCAGTGAGTCGAGCTGCTCCTAGTGTTTCGAGCGCGACTGGTGTTCGTCATTGGACAATTTGAGGAGGCCGGCAACTATGGCGGGTGGGGAAGATTGATGCCGCGAGTTGGTGGGAGGTGAGATTTTCGAACCGATTTCTTGAATTCGATTTAATAACATGTACATTTATTTGAAAATTACAGTTGTTGGAAATAAATGTCTATATATGCTAATGATTAGCTTACTGTTAGTTAAGCAGAAAAAATTAATAATTTCAGAAGGTAAACCAATTTCTGTTTTAGAAATTAATTAACAGTAAAATAAAGTTATATAAAAGTAGACTTTTGAAATCTACAAATTTATTTTTATAAAAATATACATATAGATATGTAGTTTCAAATTGGAAGAAAATAAAATAAAACAAATATGCATCTTTTAAACTTACTAGTAATAAAAAAAATAGGGTTATTGATTTATTTAACAAGCTTATTTAGCTATTTAGTTACTATAAATAATTTATCAAAAAGGGAAAACTAGTTTAAACCCAAATTACTAGTTAAATTAAATAAATGAATAGTAATAAATTGCTCTTTCCATTCGAATATTAATGAACCATATAAATTATTTATTTAAGGTCAAACATCTGGAAATCCAAGGCAATATTGAAGTGGATTGCGAATGAAAATTAAAGGTGAGTTAATCTCACTCAGTTAAATTTAAATTTAAATGATTAAATTTAAATAATTGTTTGAATGGTTGAATTAATTGATGTGCCACGGTATGGTATATTTTGGGATTGATATTTATGTTGTGTTAACGTCAGTGGATGCAGGGAAAAACAGGTTGGAGGGATCCAACTGGACCCCTCAATTTTTATTGAAATTATTTAATATTCTCTGTTGTGGTTATTTGATATTCTATAATGAATTATGAGAGAATATTGAATGTTATGGCTTGATTGAATATATTTGGGTATAATGAAATATGAAAAGTATATAAATTGGATTTTGGTAAGAAAATAAAAGAAGTAAATTTGTAAATGAAATAATTAGAGAAAATTTGAATAAATTGATAATAAATTGAAAAAGAAGTGGAAGTATGTTAAATACTAATAAATAACCTCGAGTATGAAAAGAAAAGGGGTGAATAAACAGTAATTAATGAATTGTAGAATTATGTGATATTAATTTAAATGGATAAAGAATTATTTTAAAACTTAAAGTTTTAAATTTATTTAAAGGAATTAAGAAGTAAATTAAGAAATCTAAATTGGTATTTCAATTAAAAGTATTTTAAATCATAATTAAGGAATAAAATATGAAGTCAAGTGCTAGTGGTCCAGTGGTTAAGACATAGTGGAGTTGCTACATGTGGTTGTAGTGGCACCGGTTCGAATCCCAGCGGCCACAATAATGAGACATAGTGCACGACCACTTATAAAACCGGCTTAACTAAAAGCCAGGGCAAACATAGTTTCCTTGGCCCCAAAGTTTTTTTCGTCAAGTTCTAGTGGTCCAGTGGTTAAGACATAGTGGAGTTGCTACATGTGGTTGTAGTGGCATCGGTTCGAATCCCAGCGGCCACAATAATGAGACATAGTGCACGACCACTTATAAAACCGGCTTAACCAAAGGCCAGGGCAAACATAGTTTCCTTGGCCCCAAAGTTTTTTTCGTCAAGTTCTAGTGGTCCAGTGGTTAAGACATAGTGGAGTTGCTACATGTGGTTGTAGTGGCACCGGTTCGAATCCCAACGGCCACAATAATGAGACATAGTGCACGACCACTTATAAAACCGGCTTAACCAAAGGCCAGGGCAAACATAGTTTCCTTGGCCCCAAAGTTTATGTCAAGTTCTAGTGGTCCAGTGGTTAAGACATAGTGGATTTGCTACATATGGTTGTAGTGGCACCGGTTCGAATCCCAGCGGCCACAATAATGAGACATAGTGCACGACCACATATAAAACCGGCTAACCGAAGGCCAGGGCAAACATAGTTTCTTTGGCCCCAAAGTTTTGTCAAGTTCTAGTGGTCCAGTGGTTAAGACATAGTGGAGTTGCTACATGTGGTTGTAGTGGCACCGGTTCGAATCCTAGCGGCCACAATAATGAGACATAGTGCACGGCCACTTATAAAACCGGCTTAACCAAAGGCCAGGGCAAACATAGTTTCCTTGGCCCCAAAGTTTTGTCAAGTTCTAGTGGTCCAGTGGTTAAGACATAGTGGAGTTGCTACATGTGGTTGTAGTGGCACCGGTTCGAATCCCAGCGGCCACATTAATGAGACATAGTGCACGGCCACTTATAAAACCTGCTAACCGAAGGCCAGGGCAAACATAGTTTCCTTGGCCCCAAAGTTTAGTCAAGTTCTAGTGGTTCAGTGGTTAATACATAGTGGAGTTGCTACATGTGGTTGTAGTGGCACCGGTTCGAATCCCAGCGGCCACAATAATGAGACATAGTGCACGACCACTTATAAAACCGGCTAACCGAAGGCCAGGGCAAACATAGTTTCCTTGGCCCCAAAGTTTGTCAAGTTCTAGTGGTCCAGTGGTTAAGACATAGTGGAGTTGCTACATATGGTTGTAGTGGCACCGGTTCGAATCCCAGCGGCCACAATAATGAGACATAGTGCACGGCCACTTATAAAACCGGCTTAACCAAAGGCCAGGGCAAACATAGTTTCCTTGGTCCCAAAGTTTTCATAGTTTCCTTGGCCCCAAAGTTTAAAAGTTTTTCATCTTTCCCCAAAGTTTTTGAATGCTTTTAAATTTCTTTAATGGCTTCTATTCCCTCCCTCTCCCATCACACTTTCATTTAAATTCATTTAAACACTTTTCAAATTTCCGGGACTTAAATTCTGGTTTAATCAAATGTTAATTATATTCCTTTTTATTTAAAATCATTCTTAAATAATTTTATTTGGTTATAAACCACTCACATTTAAATTTTTATTTGATTGTACTATTAACAATCAAACATCCAAGTATATATTGTTATTTCAGAAAAATATTCCTTTATATCAAAATATAATTTTGGGTAAAATTATTTCATTTATCCTACCTTTAAAAACAATACTGTGTCGAATTGCTCTATTTGAGTGTTTAGAAACCCCTTCGATACAGTTTTCGAGACTGTGCCGACGAAGGTTCATATACCACTCAATAAATCAATCAATGCAATATAAAACAACTTTATATTCACTAACAAATACGCGCTCATATCTATTAATACACTCGAACTCATTTTAGAGTTCTACAAACTCTATTCCATGAGTAATTCCTACCAGAGCCAAGGTTATCACCAACCTATGCTCTGATACCAACTGTGACGACCCGCCCTTCTACTACCAGAAAGACGTATCATCATTAAGAAAGAAAGGGATGAGAAAATAGAAAAGAAAGAAGAAGAAAGAACAACAACATCAGAATCTCACAACGGAACGGAATAAAATATAATATATCACTTAAATATTTAAAAGTTTTACATATATCAGAGTTATACAGATAATACATCAATACTAGACAGTTATAACACCTGTCTAGTTAATACAACTCAATACAATACAACTCAAACAATATGACTCAGAGATACCAATAAAGCAGAACTATATATATATATCTACAACGCTGAAGCCTCCTGCTCCATTGCTCCTCCAGAATTCGTCAAAGCTAACCTGAATCCCTTGGCTACCCGTAAAAATTTGGGTACCCGAGAGTTTATGAAAACAAGAATAAATTTAGGGTCAGACATGGGTCTGGTATGAGTAAACGGGTTAAAGTTGTTTAACTTTGAAAACATTTGAAAATAAAGGTATCACGTAAGACTCCCCACAAATAAATACGGGTAAGTTTTTACCTTACGCTAACCAAAACATTTCATAGGAAATCTAGTGATATTATAATAGTGTCTAGGGTTTTCAAGTAAATAGAAAATAGCCGAAATTGTTAAATTCATTAAATTCTAGCTAATAGCCACAAAAGTGGGTAATACAAATCAAAACCGTAGGGTCTCGTAGGAAAAATGGATTTCCAACAATGGCAGGGCTACTGGGGTACCGCCTGTCACAGTACGGGGCCTAGATCACTGTACCAAGGATTACTCCCTTCACCCCCCGCAACACAAGGCCGGAACCATTCCTTACTGAACAGTCCCGAACATGATAAACCCCGCGGTTGTAGCTAGCAACCGCCCACTAAGCCGAAATATAAAAAGGGACATCTAGACAGGGGAAATATCTTGTCCTGCTTGGGCATGACCCACCTAACCTTGCTGCATCTCCCCTGTTTTAGCCATTCCTGGTTGATGAGGCTTGAGGTTACGATTACCTTTATTGAACATTATCTTAGAATGCTCATTGTCCGCCTGACGATGTGCTGAAAGCATTCAATCCATACAAGTTCGTTCCGGGTTCGAATGAAACCGAAGGCATTATCTCGTCACACTCATTTTGGAATCACCCTCAGAGTTAACGACGATAACCCTTGCATTCTGAAACTCCATCTCGATCTCTATTTGATAAGTCACGACCTATCGTTTAATTTGGATTGATGTGGTTTTCGGAGAATCAAAATTGATTCTTCCGATCCCGGTCTCATCGGATCCAAACGCCATTTTAAGGGCCAAGTTGTCTATTTAACTTAACAGTTTAATTTAATATCAAGAATTAACATAACAGATATATCAGATAAATCATATATAGTTATCACAGATATCCATAATATATCATAACATATCACAGAAATATCATCAACAGATATCACAGTCAATCAACATGATCATCAACGCATACTAAACAGTTTGGTTTTACTTAACTAAATTATTTGCTTAAGAATAAACTATTTAAATTTGCTTAATTACCGATTTATTAGCTTATTAACGATCAATTAATTAATTAGTTATTCGTTAATAATTAATTTATTAATTATCTAATCTTTAATTAATTATTTAATTAATTAACTTCTATTCATTAACTATTACTTAATTACTCAAGTAATTAGTTGATTCTTAATTATTAATTAATAACTTACTTATAAAAAATGAATTAATTATTTAATTATTACAAATTACTTTAATTATCAATTTAATAGCATAAGTCCTGATTAAACACTTAAGTTAATTTTCATTAATTAACTTCCAGTAATTAGCTGACGTTATTAAGATTTAAAATTTCTTTAACATATAATTTATTTTAATTAACAAATTTACAGTTACCAATTTAAATTTTCAAGTATAAACTGATTAATATCAGTCTAACTAATTAATCACTAACTTTGTTATAAAATGCTAAACCAAAATTCTGCTGTATGTTCACTTTGCAAAGAACCCGGGTCAACTCTCCTTTTACTCGTGACTGACACGAGTGCTCCCCCTACTTTTCCCGTGTCTCTCTCCCTCCCCCTTTCTTCTTCTTCCCAGTTTATATTCACATTTCATTTTTTTTTAGAGTTAAGTAAAACTTAAAGCTGCAGTTGCCTCACACACTCACGCACGATCCTAACTCGAGTCAACTGACCATTTACTCGAGTACCCACTCGAGCATCACTCGATACAGCACCTAAATCTCACTGGCACACTTACGCCACCGTGCACGTGCACGGTGGTACGCTTGGCCACTGGCGACTCGCGGCAGCCCCCACATATCCCAAAACATCACGACTTCCAAAATCCAAACTCAAAACCATCGAAAAGTTCTGGATCAAAAAATGACCTGATGCTCGAACACGAACCAGGAACGTCTCACCGTAAATTACCTCGCGCGGCCACCATCCATCACCGGAGGTGATGAAATTTCACCTGAACGTCACTCACAACCTTCTCTAACTCCACCAAAAATCGCAACGCACTCGGTTTCTTATTGGAGCCGAAATCAAATTCTTTACAGAGCTTTGAAAAACATGGGCTTAAACCCTATTTGTGATTCAAACTCAAAATACTTGCATTCAAAAAATAATTTAATATTTTTCTAGTGTTGATATATCTTAAACCTTGCTTCATGCCAAATCCCAGGGATTAAAATTTCATCAATCTTCCAAATTTGACCAAAAACCAGTAAAACTTCTTTTAAAAACTGCTCTGGGAATCTTTGCCTTTAAATCAAAATTTTTATGTTAAAATTCATAATTATGTTTATGAAAACTAAATATACGATTGAATTTACAAATTTAAACACTTGAATTTTTAACTTTGATTTTCTTTTTAACCTATAGTTTGAATACAGAGTTAACATCATACTGTTTAAAACTTCAAACATGTTTTGCAGGCTTTGTTTAAACTAAACAAACTTAAATTATCTCACTACACATTCAAATGGCTATATAAACAAGTTTTGTAAATTTATTTGCTTTATTTTGTACAAAACTTGAAGTAATCAAAACAATCATGCAAACTTCCAGTGTAAACAACATACACAGAACAGTGTTTTTAAACTACATCAACACATATCTTTAATAAGCAAATATATAAACTAAAGTTGAAATCAATTCGTTTACTCACTTAAAATATTTGAACAGAAGATGTTGAAGAAGTCACTTGCAGTGAAGCTTTCCTGAAACTCCCCTCTTTGTTTCTTCTTTTCTGTTTCTATTTTCTTTGTTTGTTTTCAGTTTCTCTTTTCTTCATTTTAGTTTAAGTTGTTCAGTGTTAATGGATAAACTGAAAGTTATAGGTGAATATATATATATATTTGAACACAAACAAGTGATAACTGGCCAGCCACAATGTTTGACCAAACAAGGCATTGGTATTAAATTTTACTGCAAAATGGAAAGATATTGATCTCGGCTGTGTGTACTTGTTTAAACAATATGTTATGCTAATAAATGCTTATGTTATTAATTATGATAGCAAATAATTAATGGTTTACTGACAGTTGAAATTTGTATAAAGATATTTATGTTACTTACTTTGTTGTACAAGATACTTATCATTATTTCGGCCAAACATAGTTAGTAAGATACAGGTTTTACTTCTTTTTTTATCTATGAAGTGAGAACTTGTTTTATTATATTGAAGTGGACTTTGTTCTTCTTATGCCTGAATGTTTCATTTGTTAAGTAACTTACATATACAGGTTATATGTTTTTCAAACTTTTCTGTTATGATTGCTTAAAAGTGATTGTTAACATTTTTGTTTATTTATTTTGTTAGTTATATTTTATATGAAATTGTATACTTGTTCAAATGATGTTTTTAACATTTTATTTAAGGATGTTGTGTTGTACAATTTAAATGTTGAAGATCAGTGTTTGTCTAAAAATACTTGTATTTATATATGTCAAATTATAATTTATATTTTCTATTTTTATGTTACTTTAATTACATTTATAATATATGATTGTGTTTTATACTAACTTTGTATGTTTACACTTATATGGTTTTGCACTTCCATGTTTATGTTTAATATTTTCATGTTTGTTTATTTTAAAACTTATCATTTTAAAAAATTAAAATTGTATTCATATGTATTTTATCAAATATCAGAAATATAAAGACTTTGATTTGATTCTATTGAATAAAACCGATTTGGTTTTAAATGGTTTTGAAGTATTTAATTTTAAATTTCAAATCAAAATTTCCTTTTACAAACATATATAACTGTTAAATATCCAAGATCTCATCAATTTAAATATTGACAAGTTTATATTAGATTAAATATTCATTAAAATATGCTGTCAAAATTTCGGGTCGTTACAGTAACAATCATATAACAACCAAATCATACCCAATATAACCAAACTATTAATTTTACATTCGATTTGGTTTATCTCATTTATATATATATATATATATATATATATATATCCTGTTATATAATTTTATAGAATCATTTTATATTTGGCATCATATATTTCCAATATTAACTTTAATTAAGTCCGTAAGCCGTACATATATCATCCGTGAGCAATATAAATCTAATCGCTTATTCGATCACACAATTTCACTTTCAAACTAGTATCGTTCACACGACTCTCTAGTGCGGACTCAGATTTGGTTCCTTGATTGGAACTGTTACTCTCCTTGCATAGCCATATACTATGATAGAGAATTCCAGAATCAAATTAAAAATCCATATCCAGGGTTCGCCGTCGAAAATCGAGTGAAAAATCCTAACTTGGATCGATATAAATCATTTCGAATTTTGTGCTCGAATTTGGATCAAATTGTTATGCAAATAAAATAATATACGTACAATCTCACGTATTACCTTCCAATAGATTTCTATCCAATTTATCTATACTAAATTATTTTATTGACTTCTATTTTATTTACAATTAATTATTCGCAATCCATTATTCAATTAAATTATCCATTTCTTTACATAACATATTCTTTGACATTATCTTTTCTCAAACATTATATCATAGAATTTACTTACTCAAGTTCATTTTAAACATTATATGTAATTTAATTAAATTCAATTTCATTTTCCAATTGATTCTTAACTATAAGAAATTTCTTTGTTTACATTTATTTCATTTTCATAATTTCAGTTAATAACGAATTCATTTGTGGAACATTTTATAAATCAACACTTTAGTTTATAGTCATTTCATAAAAGTCTAATTTCTCATATATGACTTTTCTTAATTTACAGTTATCTTAAAGGTTACAAATTCAATTATAATTTTTTTCCAATCCCTTCGCAATTTATATTTATTTTCTATAACCAATTTACAAAGATATAATACGATTCATTTATCTTCTTTCCTAAGTTCACTTACTTGTTCCATTTATCCATTCATCATTTCATGCTATATTTAAGTTTATAACATTTTTATCACAACCAAAATTTTCATTTGTATACATTTAATTCCTTTTAAGTTTTCCTTACTTGTATATTTCAATTACTTTCAGGTTCTGTTTAGTTGTACAATATCTCATTACATATCCAAAACATCATTTTAACTTTTAACATTTGGTAAGTCTTGTTATATGCTATTAGAATTCAAAATTGGTATTATACAAATTTATAGAATTTCATTTTACTTAATTAGAATGTTCACAAATTTATTTTTTTTTTAAAATCGTCTTTATCTTTCAACTTTAAAGTTTTCCCAACAATAGCTTAAATATCTTAATCCTCTTATTTTATAAATTCTAGTTATTCACATTTCATTGAAATAATTTGAAAACTACTAATTAACATAACTTAGAAATTTAAATGCCCGGTTCTTTTCAAATCGTTTGAAATAAACATATACACTTATATCTTTAATATATATCAAATCATACCTTTGGAGTTTAAACCAAAACCCATTTATCCAAAATAATTTTGAAGAAAAGCAAATCTTCTTAGAAGTCTCCCCCACTTTGAGACTCGAAAATGAACGTCGATGATGCTGCGCAGTCATCACCGAAATTATTTTCCAGCGACATAAGAGAGGAGTACTGAATTCATTCCTTCTTTTAAAAAAAATCCTTTCAAAATATCTCCATAAACAATTTCCAACTAATAGTACTATATATTTCTTCAAAGCTTTTGAAAACCATTGTCAAAACCTCCAGGTCTTAAATTCAATATTTTCCAATTTAAATCTATTTTAATTTATAGGTCACCTTTATAAATATTCTTATAGGATTTTCTTTCTTAAAACATTCCACAAGTTGTTTTATCATTGTTCATTTTGTAATTCACCTTATTTATTAAAGTACAATATCCAATTAATGATAATAACCAATATATTATTTCTAATAACCAAATAAGCTAGATAGATCACAATAATTTTTGAAGATACATTCTTTATATACAAAATATAATTAGGGCAAAATTATTTCATTTATCCAATTTCAAAACAATACTATGTCGAATTGTTCCGTTTAAGTGTTTAGAGATCCCTATCATTGACGTTAATTACTCATATTGACCAGAATCCATAAACCACTCAACAAATCAACCGACACAATATAAAACATTTTATATCACTAACAAATACGCTCTCTCATATACATATACACTCAGTGACTCATCATAGGGTATTACTACCCTACTTATAAAGAGTCATACCCCACAAATCTAAGGTTATCACTAAACCAAAGCTCTGATACCAACTGTAACGACCCGCCTTTTTGGACAGTTTAATCGACGATCAAATACACATGTCGATTGCAAACCATTCAAAAGGGCAGATGGCTATTGGGGTAAATAAGAAAAGAAAAGGAAGAGAAATAAAGGAAATGAAACAACACAAAATCTCGCAACGGAATGATAAAATATAATAGTCAAATAAATAGTTCATGAAGCTGTCTACTATACTTTGACAATTATTTATACAACATTTATCAGAGTTATACATATTCAACAGAACAAATAAAATAATGCAGCAGTAGGGCATGATGCAAGGGTAATAATAGTAATAGTATACCAAATCTTCGTCTTCATCCTCCAGAATAGATCTTCAAAATCTGAAAAACTCAGGTCTGACCCGAGCGTAATGGAAAGACAAAACACTCGAGTTAGGACTAAAATACCCTTATGAAAGTTAAATCAATCGTAAATAAATATGAGTGTAACGGCGTCGGAGATGTTTACGGGGTTTGACATCTCATATCCATTGTCTGCGTGCGTGCAATAACTCAAGAGATGTTACGGGATTTTCCATCTCTCAAGGATCCGTGAAACTATCTACTATGTAGTAATATACGCTAAGTAGATAATGCCTATCAGTAATATAAAGTATCAAAATAGCGTTAAAGCGTTACCATAATCCCCCTTAACACATTTTATATTCCCAAAAGCATATACAAGACCGTAGTTTCCCCAAAACCGGAAGTCACCAGAGGGCAATCCATATACTCAAGGTTCAAATCAAAAACGTAGTGGTCGCGAATAGGATAATCTGTATGACAAGGTACATGAGGCGATACTAACTAGGATACTAGTAGTTGCATGATCCGGACTGATGTTGAGCATAGCCAGCAGCTACCCCAACACCACGAAACAACACTCCCAAATCAAGGGGTGCACCCAAATCGAATCACAAATGTAATAGAAATGGTATCGAAGAAGCGTGTCCGCTAGAGGTGGCGAACCTCAATGGCCCGGCGCGGCTCCTGTTTTAGTCATGTCAGGGGTCATCCAATATCGTTCTCTTTCTTCAGTCAACGTGTTCACCAAACCATACACTTCATTCTGGATCAACACTCCGCGTATAATAGTTATTAAAGTGGTGTTCGGTATCGACAGAGAGTATGTCCATATCTGATCCCGGTCTCTTTAATAACTACGTATTATTACACCGTTGGCTCTTTTTCATTTCAAATCGATTCATAATTGATATCAAAATATCATATTTGCTTCAAAAATCAAATCCTTTTCAAATATCAACGTATCTATCAAAATGTCAGATTCCGTTTCAAAATCAATTTTCGCATCAATATCTCATTTCGATTTCAAAATCATTTCGAATTTCAATTTAGGTTGCAACTTCATTTAACTCAATTCGTATTTAAATTCCAGATTTAAATATAAACATTTCACCTTATTAACCATCTTGAATTTTTTTAGAAAATAGTTTTAAGTAGTTTAAAAGTAGTTTAAATAATTAAAATAGTTAAAAATACTTAAAATCTTTAAAATGGATTTAAAATAGATAAATTAGTTTAAAATAATTTAAATTGGGTTAAGTAGATTAAAAATAGATTAAAATAGTTTAAGTATTCAAAATGGTTTATATAACAGAGTAATTTGGAAAACAAATTTAAAACAGCTTCAAAACCAATCCATTTCAATTATATCTTCCCAATTAAAATCAATTTCAATTTCCGTTCTACCGATTTCAATTTCGATTTCAATTCAATTCAACGTCAACTTTGACTTCAAATTTATTCAATTTTATATTCACTTTCAATTAGTTCAATTTCAATTTATATCAATTTTTAGCTTGATTTTTCAAAATATCAATTTATAACACTTAACAAAATTATCCTTCAATATTCAAATTTCAATCCCAATTACAAATATGATTCAATTTCAAGCTCAATTCAAAATATCATTTTTGTCACTTTTACTTAGAAATATTCAAAACTCAAATTTAATGTTAAATCTTTAAAACAAATAAATTTCCAAAATTCAATCATATCCAAATTTTAAATCTCAAAGTCTCCACTTAATTATTCAACCATTTCTTTTAACCAAAATTTTATTTCAACATTCCAAACTCAATTTTTTCGATAAATTCGATTTCTATAAATTGATTTCTATTTATAACTTTTAAATCAAAACATTTAAAAAAAATTCAAATCGACGATTCCAAAATTATTAATTTAGCCAATTCGGTGTTCGTATATAATTTTCTATCCTATGGCCAAGTAATTATTTATTTTAATTAAATGTCAGGGATGAATATATATCACCTAAATTAAATCACGGTATCATATGTATGCATAACAGGATATATATAAGCAAATAAACATCCAAACATTTAAATATCAACCAATAACATCCATCGAAATACATCATCCAATAAACAATACAATTCATGGCAATTTCATAGTTATCAATGTCAGGTAATTTAATCGCAATTCAATTTCAATTTCAATTTAAATTTAACTGTCAATTTAATTTCAACGATTAATTCAAATGACAATCTATATGACAATTAAATTTTATCAACAACGACAAATAAAAATCATAACGCTTCATAATATCCAATTTAACTAGCATAAAGATATTTAGTACGTTGTGAGCGTTATAAAACACTCACCTTGATTTCAATGCAGTTCCAGCGCTTTATTTCGAATAAAATTAAACGAGCGTTTAATTTTACCCGAAATTTTCACTAGCTCCAAACGATTCCAATCCAATTCTATAGCGTAGTGCTCGCAAATACGAACCCAACGCAACAGGTTTCGTCGAATTCCGACCTCGCACGAAAGAGATATGCATTTTTAAACATTTGAACGAATTATATTATAATAAACAATAATTTCTTTTAGTTTAAACCTTCAATATTTATGGGCCGCACGATATGAATATGCAGGTCAGGGCCATTTACACGATCTTCTCCTTCACGTACGAACGCACGCAAACTAACCCATTCAACCCTCAAAGCTTCGATCGCCGCCCACTCCTCGGTCAACCGGAGTTCATCTCAACATCACCAAGGTTGCGCCCGAGGCCTCTCTCCCCAACGCCACAGGTGCGGCCGAGCCTAGCACCTTATCCTCCTTGCAAAACGTGCTTGAACGCACGGCGTTCAAACCCAAATTGCCGCCAATCCACTCCGTTAAATCTGATCATAGCCATTGATTATGTAGAGCTCCTCGAGCTCTACAAGTTCCCTGTAGAAGCCTCAAGCTAATTTTCAAAGGACAGGGAGATAAATCGAGGAGAGGGCTAGCCATTTTCGGCCATTGAAATAAACAACGGCGGCTGGCTTTAGAAAACCCTAGCTATTTTTTCTTAATTTATTGTGAATAAAGGGCTATTTATAGGAAACGACGAACACTATAAATCCGGCTTTTCCAAACTCCGATTTACGCGCGGCGACCGGCGTTTCTAGGGTTTATCCCGCGTTCCGGACACAATGGAACAGTTTTCGGAAGCTAATTCGATCGTATGTGCGAGTTACAGCAATAAACGATCAATTTAAATTAAATCGATTTAAACGATTTTCTAGGCGTTTTGGCTTGCCCCGGACAAACGATAAATCCAATTGACACGAAATTTTAAATCTTACAGTAATATCACAATACGGATCCGATGAAACTAGTTTCGTCGAAATCCGAGACCGTTTGAAAAATGACTATTTTAACTCGTTAAATTAATATTAAAACAATTTCGATGCGTTTCGAGCTGCCACGGTCAAACGACAACTCCGATTGCTACAAAAATTGAAATCCGATAATAACTAACTATTACGGATCTAATGGAACTGGTATCGTCCAATTCTGAGACTGTTCAAAAATTGGCTATTTTCCAGTCGATAATTAAATATTAAAATATTCAATTTTCACAAATTTACTTTTAATTCGATTTTAAAAGTTCTACAACATCATTCTAACTTTAATATGATAACATAAAATTTTACAAATCATTTTTAATCATATTAAACCCGTTATTCAATTTATCCAATAAATTCCAATTTTTAAAATTTTATTAACTCTATTAAAATCCCGATATAACTTACATTCACTTTGGAAACCAATTTGAATCATATTAAATCAATTTAAATTATTCATTCTATTTTCATATATTAAATTTCAATATCAAATTAATCATATCAAATTCGAAATTTAATTATTCAAACATTTGTAATATTAAATTTAAACAAATTTGATTATTCTTAAATCACTATCTTTTGAAATATTCAAAACAACTTAAAAATTTAACTTTTGAAATGAATTAAAATTATAGAACAACCATTTCCATTATACGGTTATTCAATTCCCATTGTTTATTTATTCAATAAATTCCAAATATTAAATTTAAACAATTTCACTTATCCAATAATTCATTATCTCTTGAAATATTGAAATTGAACTTATAAGATTCAACCTTTAAAACAATTCACAATTTAGAACACTGTTTTCATTTTACACTTATTCAATAAGTTTTAAATATTTAATTTAAACAATTTACCTGTTCAATATTCAATATTTGATTTTAAATAGATTTTACTTATCAATCAATTACTCTATTATACCCGATGAATTTCAACATTTATTATCCTATTCAACTTTTGATTGCAAAGGTATTCCTTAAGTAGCTTTTATTTTTCATTACTTGGATAGTTATTGTTGCAATTCATTCCAGTTATTATTATTCTAAACGAATTACAAATTTTTTTTCTAACACTAAATCACGAAATCTTATTAAATTAGCTATTTTAATTATCGAAAATTTACGGGTCGTTACACCCCACCTCTATACCAACGCTAGCCAAGGACACTGTAGGGTAATGCCGTCAACTAACATGGAGAATAAGGCTGGTTAGGAGCGACCATCTATAGCCTTGTTCTAACTATCTATTGAATACATCGACAATAGTCACACCAAGCAGGTCGACATATCCAATGAATACTTAAAACAAAACCATAGGTGGTTGGAGGATCTATCAGAACAGAATATAACAACTCACATGTAATATACATCACAGAAGAGTAGATCATTATATACACATATATTGATACATATCAAGTGGTATAGCAAACCACAATATACAGACGAATCCAAAAGAATACATATTTCAGAGTTACAACAAAAAGGACTACACAAAAACTATAACAAAAAGAAACGAGCTGGGTAGTCCATGCGGCAGCAAAATAGGCTAAGTCCAGAAGCACCTAACCTGAAACATCTCGGTCTGACCCGAGTATAAATACACGGGTCGGTCTAGCTAAACAAATCAGTTAAATAAACTGAACAACAATAAACCTGCAAGGTCATAAAGTATAACAAATATCTCTAAAAGAGATAACACAATCATCTAACAAAAGATGAATCATAACAGAACAAGCCTCATATCATCGACAACACAATTAAAAAAAGGATGTGAATATCCCAAAACAAGCCAAAAAGGCAAATATCAAATACCAATGAAGGTAACACAAGTTCCGCAAGGTAACAACGATATATTGTGCGGCTCAAAAAGACCAACACCGAAGAGTGATACCTAGAGAATATACATATCAATGAAACATCAGAAAATTTGTACGTGCTCAGTACTGTATAAACAAGGATCGATGAGCCCGAAGACTCCAAACCCAATATCACTCGAGCGGTGACGAATGACCAACTCCGAAAGCGATACAATAGGGCAACAAACCCGAAGGCACAAACACGAAGGCGCAAACCCGAAGGCAACACACCCGAAGGAAACACACCCAAAGGCAACAAACCGTAGTGGTGAAGGTCCGGAGGCCCAGTACCGGACACCACTAACTGGTAGAATGTGTCATAACTCTCAAAAAGGAATCCGCAAAGTGGTAACGTGAGTCCCATAACCACTCGTTCGCACTAAACGGTTTACTATCCGTTAGTTAATTTCACACTCAAAGCAGTACAAGGTTCACCTCATCTCATCGGTAAACCAGACCAAAAGGCCTAAACGATCAATCGAATAGGGCGGGGATTAATCGAAAAGACAAACGCATGGATTCATGGTCCGTGTTTTACCTAACCATTTAATATCCCTTCCACTCCGCTCAAAGTGCGAAATTGTGTGCGTGCATTTTAAATAAGATTTATAAATTGGAGAAGCAAGCTTTTAATATAATTTAAAATATTATTTTATAGAAACTCGTGGATGAAGTCAAAAAGGAACCATCAAGGTCAAATATGCATAAACAACTAATTGGAATCGATGTAGGTCGATAAAAGTTGGAATCACAAACAATAGGGGTGGGCATTTAACCGACCGAACCGACTTAACCGACCAAACCGATCTTAATCGAACCGCTTTAACCGAAAAAATTGGTTAACCGAACTTTAGATTAACCGACCGATGCTAACCAACCAAAATCGGTTCGGTTAAAGGTTAACCGCGGTTGTATATCGGTTAACCGTTAACCGAAACTATTTTTTAAATTATCGGGCTTACCCATTCCAATTCTTTTCGCTACCCGACCCATTGCTCTTTTCCTAAACTTTAACTATTCATGCTTGCCCTAGTTGCCCTAGCCGCTATTTAGTATTCTCAAAACACAATTCGTTCTTCTCAAAATCTCAATCGTGATAATCAACTCATCGTCTTCATCGATATTGAGAATCCATCTTTTAGCCGAGCTTTCCTTCATTAGGCTGAGCTTTTTTGTCCGACGATTGTTCATCGATGTGATTCCAACACCTAAGGTAATATCTAATTTACTTTAATTATAATTTGATTGCTTTAGCTATTTAGATTTGGATGATGATTCGACAATCACTTATAATGCTTATTTTTAATAGAAAATTTTGATTTGCTCTAGTGTATTTTTTAATCTTCGATCATATTTGTGCGAGCAGTTTACTGATATATAATTTGAAGTTAACATGTAATTAGAGTTCATAATACTTGCAAAATTGTTTAACTTTAGGCTGCAAAGAAATGTTTTCTGTAATTCTAGGTGGAGATGAAGTTGCAAATGGAAAACCTTCTCCTGACGTGTAAGAAAATTGTCCATTGAACTAATTAAAAAAAGCATCATTATATGTAAAATAATTATGATATAATATATTGTTCAGATATATAGAAGCAGCTAAGAGATTGGGATGGACACATCAAACTGCTTGGTGATTGAGGATTCTCCATAAGTAATTAAATAAGCAACTGAAAATTTTCATTGTCTGTGAACTATATATTTATAATTAATATCATGAAACTGTAAACAAAGTTGAGCCATAGGTTGACATGGTGCAGAAATGGACTAGTTAACTATTGGATGAATACTGATAGAGGAGTGCTCGGTTATACACTGATTTGCTGACGTTGTGAAGCTGCATGTTGATGACAAAGGCAATGTGAACACATGAAGACTGATGGTCAACTTGTGAAGCTGAAAGTTGCACATGATAACAAGAGCAAGTAATGTTGCAATCTGCAATTGTCAGTAGTAAATGAGCAGTAGCAGAGTAAACTGGTCGGTCTGACGATAATTGAAAGTGACTGAAGCTTTCATCTCTATCTTGACTTGTTTCAATATTTACCAAAACTGAAACAAAGTGATTAGTGCGAAAACAGGGATGAAAACTGATGTATGAGGAACATAGCTGGGTGCTAAATTCTCGATGTGATGATCTGATGCAAAAATTGGGATGTAAACTACGCGCTGCGGGTGAAAATGCAATGTGAGTAGGTGGCAGAAGCAGAATTGAAGTAAGCTTGAATGTGAAGAGCATAACCAATATAAACTTCTTTTAAATTTCAGGAAAATAAAGCAGCAACGGTGAATAACGATTAAGACAAGATTGTGTATGCATTATTCAAGTTCAGGCCAAAAACTACGAGGATGAACATACTACAAGACCATTATGTTCTTGACTGCAAGAAGAACAACTAAAAATAACAACAGCCACATCGACAACTGATTCATAACCATGTATTGAACTACTACTGAAGCTCCTTCTTCTGTTTTCCATGCTAAGGTCTTCATCTTTACTAAGGTATGTTCTTAATTACCACGTGTATTACATCTTCTATTTCTACTCTTATGTCTTCTTTTTTCACACCTAAAAAGCATTGGTCTGAAAATCAGTATAAAATGAAATGTATAACAAGAAGATATGTACATGTATAAGCCTGGAAGATCTGTAGTGTAGATGTGAGAATCACGAGTCCGAGTCCAATGAACATGATTTTAAGGGACAGAGTTTATGTAAGGAGAAGGAAGGAAGAGGTAACTAAGTTATAAGACATCTGCTTACACCATTTGTTGTCCGAATGGAACTAAATGTGCAAGAAGGAAGATTTGCATGTATCATCCACTAAACTGCAAAAACTTTTTTGCAGAAAAATCGGATCATTAAGTGTTGCAGCATATATGCAACATAACTATCTCTACATTTTTCAAACTGTCATGTGTAGTAATGTTAATAGAGGTTTTACTGATAGTAATAGTATAATGATATCACAATCACTTATCGTAGATGATTTGCTGGAGGAATTATCCTTGCACATAGTGTTTATTTCCTTGGTTATTTTAGCAATGTTGACTTGCATGTTAATTCGCTTGACAGTTAAACTTGAATCATCTTAAAATATGTCAATGTGTCATCATAGGCATGCATTAAAAACTTCCGGGGCCAAGCCATACAGGTGCATCTATAATCAGGTTAATATGGCTTGAGTATTTGTATGCAGAAGTAGCGTTTTCTCCTAGAATGTTGCTTGTTGAAAGCTACAATGGACATTCCGCAACAAGTGGTTTCTTACACAGTTGAGATTAGTATGCTAGTATAGTAATTTTGGAATGCCATTTTAGTTGAAATAGTCAGGCTGCAGTCTTTAGTTCTAAACGTCTCATAGAAGTTTTATGAACTATGAAATATGGTCGGCTTGTATTTGTATGTGTTGTTCTCATTATATATGCATGAGTATATGTATTTACAATCATACAATGTGTTGTGTGTCTTTATCTAATCTAATGTTATATATGCATAAGTATGAACTATGAAATCTGAACCTTTATTTTTTCAGCTGTTGTGGCTCTGTTCTTCATATAGTGAAGTTGGTGATGCCGTTTTTGTTGTTTTTCTGGGTTTGGCTGGCATTATAGTTTGTATGATTTTTTGAGTCAACCAGTGTTGTTTGTTTATATGTTCGAATTATTGACTTGACTGTGTTGGGATTTATGTTATTTTCGTTAGTTACTGTCTTTTGAGTTAGTGAGTGGCGTGCCATTGTCTGTGCACATATCTGAACAATTAATTTTCTATGCAAACATTTCAAATTTGCAAACAATTAATCGGTTAACCGTTCTAACTTTACCGATTAACCGATGAACCGTTTAACCGCGAATACTAGTCGGTTAACCGTTCTATATGACCGGTTAACCGCGGTTCAAATATTGCGGTTCGATCGATACTACCAACATCGATTAACCGAATATCGGTTAACCGAACCGCATATTAGTTGAGGTTAACCGCAAAAATTAACCGACTTTTGCGGTTAATCGACCGCGCTCACCCCTAACAAACAAATAGGCAAACTAGGCAAAACAGGGAAATAGGAGCAGGTCGGTTGACCGGACTCTGAGTTCGGTCGACAGAAATAGCCCAGAAATGTTTCGGCTACAGCTTCGATCGACTGGCTCAGAGAGCTTGGTCGGCCGAACCTGATGACCTACATGTTTCTACCCCATTAGTTGAAGTGCACACAAACTCAATTCGCCACCGGACGAGCACGGACGCTAGGGAATTACGCCCATCGGCTACCCGGTCCTATTGGCTTCTCGATGCATCACCAAAAACATGTTCAAACATCAAAGTTAGAATCCTTAAAGATTTGAACCCAAAACACTAAAGATATGGATATTCACCAATTCAATCCAAACCAAAAGCAAATGCACATGAACAAGTGTTAGGAATTCATACCCAACAATCAAAGATAGTTATAGACAAAGATGTGAGATAAAAATCTCACCTTTTAACTCACAAACAAAGATGAGAAGCCCAATTGCAAAGAAAAGACCAACCACTCTCCACTTCAACTCTACTAGCTTCAATCTAAGATCAAAACAAGTATTTTCTAAGTTAGGTTTAGGAAACTTTCTGAAATTGAAGTAGAAAGAGTTGGAGAAGATGAAGAGGAGGCTTACCAATAGCTTCACTTTGATTTTGGAGCAAGAATTCAAGCTGCAAGAAGAACTAGGGCTTGGAATTTCTAATTCCTCTTCCTTTCCCCCATTTTTAGTTTTAGCTTGAGTTTAGAAGTGAAAATGAGTGAATGGAAAGAGAGGGACTGAGTTAGGGTATTTAGTTAGCTAGTGGGCTGAACCCAAACCCAAAACCCAACTAGAAAAAGTAACAAAATTCAACTTACTCCAAACATATCAAAGTTTATACTCAAAAAGATCGCAAACGTCATTTTGAACTCAATGGAAGTGGTTTCGAGTCCCAATTCGGCCGTTTACAAAAGCTAACATTTTGGACCTAAATCCGACTAACGACTCTATATTTAAATAAAACATTTAAATATATAATCGTTAAATATGCGGGTTGTTACACGTACGGTACGCGGGAATGTCGAAACTCAAAATCCTTTGATCAAGCTCTAACCTAACTTTAAGCATAGCCTTTGATCAAACTCTAACCAACTTTAAGCATAAAGCCTTTGATCATATATACTATTGTAATTATTGCAAACGAAGAAATAATATGTTAGATTGCAACTTTTTTCCAAATTAATTTTGCATACTTCTTTATACTAGATGATTTTTGTTGAGTCACAGATTCTATGAAGTTTTTGATTTCTGACAAAGAACTAAAGGCGATCGACAAAACAAAGACAACATGGTTATAAAGAAGCACAAAAGAGCTACATATGATACTCTAGATTATATGTTGATTATTTGATATTGTAATAGTGATAAACTTGTTAAAATCTATCCTCAAATAATCATGCACCTCAATATAATCGATATATACATATATATATATATATATATATATTTGAATAGCATTGCACATTCATTGTGCAACTTGACAGTAACCGGTCGACCGGTATTAATACAGGCGGTCGACCGTTTCTGTGTAAAATGCACAATGAACGTGCACACATGCACATAACGACTATATATTTGAAATCCTGTCTACTGGCCATTTTTTGACCTGTCGACCGTTTTTAAACAGAGAGCAACCTTTTTCAAAAGACACTTCTTTCTCCAATGGTTGCATCCTTACCTTTCATCAATGATCATATCTATTAATGGCTACTGTTCACAAAGAGTTACAACCATTTTTTCTCTATATAAACTCATATAAATCATTGATTCAAAACACATGAAATATATGTTTTTCTACTCTAATTTCTGATCTTACTTTCTAAATACTCCTGCATTCTAAAAGCTCTCAATTATTTTAATTGCTTATTGAATCATTGAAATTATTTCATATCTTTTGATTCAATAAGTAATATACTTCCCTTAATCTTCACAAAACATCATTCACATATTTTGAGGATAAGATTATAGGAAATTTGTACTATAAGTGACAAAACTGTGTTAGCAAGAACACATACCGTCAACGAACAATTATATTCATCTTTGTTGAAGTCCTCGGTGTTGTAAGAGGCAAGTGTTGAAGTCCTCGGTGTTGTAAGAGGCAAGTGTTGAAGTCCTCAGTGTATTAGAGGCGTGAAATCCCGTTCGTTTACTCGGGTGTTGTAAACCTGTTCCTCCGGGTGAAGCGAGGTAGTTAATAGTGAAAATCCAGATAGAAGTCTGGGACTGGACGTAGGACGGTGCTCCGAACCAGTATAAAAATCTCTGGTGTGATTTTTCTATTTTTATTTACTTTGCTACTATCATCTATTTCCGCATTTATATTATAGTCCATATTACACGATCCGTGTGTACTATACTAGCACGTGCACTTGTACACCGCAATTTTTCATTTGGTATCAGAGCATGGCCATCATATAACCGTAACACAGTTATTTGATATATTCTTGTAATATGGCAAATAACGCAAGTACTAGCACTCAAAACACCACTTACATGGAAGGTCAATCGACACAAAGACCTCCATTTTTCAATGGTCTTAACTATAGTTATTGGGCAACACATATGTCATTCTTTATGCAATCAAATAATTATGATGCTTGGAATGCAACTCAAAAAGAAATAGTAAATCCAACAACTGATTATTCAGAATGGACTGCGGCTGAGAAAACGGCAGCAGCCGTAAATGCAAGAGCAATAAATATGTTGTTTTGTGCATTAGACCAAAATGAATATAACCGTGTTAGTATCTGCACTACTGCATATCAAATTTGGCAAACACTAAAAATCACTCATGAAGGTACTAACAAGGTTAAACAAGCCAAAATAGCCATGCTGAAAAGTCAATTTCAAAATTTCAAAATGAAACCAAATGAGACAATCCATGATATGTATTCACGGTTTCAAACTATCCACCATGCACTTATTGGCTTAGGACAAAAGTATTCTGATTTTGATGTTGTTTCAACAGTCCTACATTCTCTGACTAGTGAATGGGAAGGAAAAGTATTAGCAATTGAAGAAGCTAATGACCTTTCCGTCATGAAGCCAGATGAATTGATAGGAAATCTAGTGTCCTATGAAGCTAACTTGCAGACTAGAAAGGAACAAAAAGAAGAAAAGAAGAACGTGGCATTCCATGCTGAAAAAAACGAAAATGAATCAGAGTCTGAAGACGAAGATCTGGCATTCATAGCAAAAGGTTTCAAAAAATTCCTAAAATAGCGAAAAGCCAGTCGTTATAACAGAAAGAAATCTGGATCAAATAAACCAACATCATCCTCTATAGAATGCTTCAACTGTCACAAAAAGGGGCACATGCAGAAGGATTGTCCAGAACAAAAGAAGAAGTCAGAAAATGACAAATTCAAATATAAGAAGGACAAGTCAAAGAAACGAGCCTTCTGAGTAACATGGGATGATTCAGACTCATCTTCATCAGAAAGTGAAAGTGATTCGGAGAATGAACAAGCTAATGTTTGTTTTATGGCAACAGAAGATGAGGTCCCACTTAAGAAAAAAGGAAAGTGGATATTGGACAGAGGTTGATCGAAGCACATGACTGGAGACAAGAGCTTATTAACAAATATTACATACTCAGATGGTGGCTCCGTCAATTTTGGAGATAATTCAAAAGGCTATATCATCGGCAAAGGCGATGTGAGCAATTGCGGTACATCTAACTTACCTCTTATTACTAATGTCATGCTAGTTAGAAATTTAAAACACAATTTACTTAGTATTAGTCAGTTATGTGACAAGGGTTTTATAATTTCCTTTTCGAATAATAAGTGTAGTATTTTAGATAAAGACCATAATTTAGTTTTCGAAGGTTATAGAGACAGAAATATATATATATATATTCTTAATATGAATATTAATCATAATTCAAATATGTGTCTTGTGGCTAATGATAATGATCCATGGCTATGGCACAAACGCTTCTGTCATATAAACTTCAGAACTATGTGACAATGGTTCGGTCGGTCGGACGGACAGCGGCGGCGGCGCGCGAGCGCGTGTGTGGTGGAGATGCCTGATCTCCCTCCTCACAACGAAGCATACATTTAGGTGCCCCTAGGCCCCAACACATTCGTTGCAAAGCCATACATAAACTAGTATGGCTTAGCAATTTTGGCGATGTGGGACTTTATGCATGTTTCATTCATTTTATTCTTTAGGAATTCCAACAATCCCCTACATGAATGATAATATACACATCCCCCTCACAAAGCAAAATATCACAGAGTACATATGGAATAATGCTTTATCGTGGATAAGTAGATATTTCACTTTGAACTTTCCCTAGTTAAAACTTATCGGATCTACTTGGCTAATCGGTGAATTATTTCATCTTGAACCGTCGGCCTTTATTGTATATCCAGACAATAAGCTTTACGAAGCATTGATTCCCTTCTCATCCAATCTCTTGGTTGTGTTCATTTTGGTCCTGAACAATTTTTGGTTCTGCGAGTGTTTTAGAGAATAAAGCCTTATAATAATCTCGTGGAGCCGACCCAGCTCACACTAACATTGGTGATCGCAACCATTAAGAGTATCCTACGTATACCCCACTTGGTATTTCCAAGATATGGTCATCATTGAAAAACATAGTTTTATCCTTTAAATACTTCTGTAGGCATGCATTTATAATGTGCACCATAGGAATGGAGTTTGGACTATGTCCATGCAAATGCATTACGTCTTGAGTTATTCAAAACTGGTTTGCCTATTGATCCTAGTCCGTGGGATCTCCAGTCGCTATGATAGATTTCCGTATAAGATAACTCTTTGTGGTTTAGGCTTTTAAGCCCATTTCCATCGATGCGTAGTCAATTTTCTCTCTTGATAAACCTTTAGTAAATGGTTTCGCTAGGTTATCATTTGTTTTCACATAATCTATGGAAATAGTTCCATTTGAGAGTAGCTGTCTAACTGTGTTATGGCGTCGACGAATATGTCGTGACTTTCCATTATACACAAAGTTGTGCGCTCTGCTTAGCGCAGCTTGGTTATCAAAGTGTATGCATATGGCCAGTACAGGTTTAGGCAAAAATGGAATATCTTCTAAAAAATGACGAAGCAATTCTGCTTCTTCGCCTGCTTTATGTAAAGCGATGTACTCCGATTCCATAGTGGATCGAGCTATGCATGTTTGTTTAGTAGATTTCCATGACACTGCTGCCCATGCTAAGGTAAAGACATAACCACTCGTTGATTTTGATTCCTCCGAATCCGCAATCCAATTTGCATCACTATATCCTTCTAAGAAGACAAGATATTTTCCATAATGTAAGGAATAATTTGTGGTATTTTTTAAATATCCAAGCACTCTCATTAGTGCTTTCAAGTGTTACTTTCCGTGATTGCTTGTATACCTGCTCAGTCGACTTACTGCATAAGCTATATATGTTCTTGTGCAATTCATGAGATACATGAGACATCCTATTACATGAGAATATTCCAGTTGCATTACACTCTCATTAGTGTTTTTATGCAGTACTTTTGATGGATTAAAGGGTGTATTTACTCCTATAATTCCAAAATTTTGAAATCTTTCAATCACTTTTTCTACATAATGTGATTGAGATAACTCAATTCCATTAGGTGTTCTTATTATTTTTATTCCCAAAATAACATCTGCAACACCCAAGTCTTTCATGTCGAAATTGTTGATCAACATTTTCTTTATGGTCTCACTTACCTATGTATTTAGACCGGGTATTAGCATATCATCCACATATAGACAGATCATCACATATGATTGTCCAAGTCGTTTATAATAAACACATTTGTCACATTCATTTATACGAAAACCATTTCTTATCATGACACTATCAAATTTTGCGTGCCATTGCTTTGGAGCTTGTTTTAGTCCGTATAATGATTTGACTAATCTACAGACTTTGTTTTCATTTCCGTTGGAAATAAATCCCTCAGGTTGCTCCATGTAAATTTCCTCATCGAGATTTCCATTTAAGAATGCTGTTTTTACATCAATTTGATATAGATGGATGCAATTGCTATTAACATTCTTATAAAGGTTATTCGTGTTACTGGCGAATATGTATCAAAAAAGTCTACTCCTCCATTTTGACGATATCCTTTGGCTACTAATCTGGCATTATACTTGTCGATAGAGCCATCTGCTTTCATTTTCTTCTTGAAAATCCATTTGCAGCCAATTGGTTTTATTCCTGGTGGAATATCAATAATTTCCCAAGTTTTATTACTTAGAATTGAATCAATCTCACTTTGGATTACTTCTTTCCAACATCAGGATTCAGAAGATGACATTGCTTCCTTGTACGTTTGAGGTTCGTGCTCTAATACACATGTAAAAAAGTCCGAACCAAATGTTTTGGAAGTTCTAGCCCTTACGCTTCTTCTTGGTTCAGCATCCTGAATTTCATGATGAGTTTCATCTTTACGTCAATCGTTTGATTCTTCCCTTGTCCTTTTTGGGACATTATTTCCTTCATTCCTTTTGTGCGGAATTACATCTTCAAAGAATGAGGCATCTCTTGATTCCATGATTGTATTTACATGAATATCAGTTATGTTAGACTTGAATACCAAAAATCTGTAGGCACTACTATTTTGGGCTGGCCCAAGATAATAACAATCTATTGTTTTTGGTCCAAGTTTGACTCTCTTGGGAGGCAGAACTGGAACTTTTGCCAACCACCCCCACACTTTGAGATATTTAAAGCTTGGTTCGTGTCCTTTCCATATCTCATATGGAATTGTTCCTGTTTTATTATGAGGAACCTTATTTAATATATGATTAGACGTATTTAGGGCTTCCCCCCACAAGTTTGTCGGTAGACTAGAAGTTAAAAGCATTGCATTAATCATATCTTTTAACGTTCTATTCTTCCCCTTAGCTACACCATTTTGTTGTGGTGAATATGGAGCCGTTGTTTGATGAATTATTCCATTTTCTTCACAGAATTGTTCAAATGGTGATTCATATTCTCCACCTCGATCAGATCTTAGTATCTTGATCTTTTTATTTAACTGATTTTCTACCTCAGCCTTGTATTTTATAAACACTGTTATTGCTTCATCTTTACTATTTAAAAGATATACATAGCAATATCGCGTATAATCGTCAATAAAAGTAATGAAATACTTTTTCCCACCTCTTGTAGGTAGTGATTTAAAATCACATAAATCTGTATGTACCAAACCTAATGGTTCGATGCTTCTGTCAACCGATTTAAATGGTTGTTTGACCATTTTTGCTTCTACACATGTCTCAGATTTGCAGTTCTTATCTGCTTGGAATTTTAGAATTAATCCCAAGTTTGATAATGTTTTAATTTTGCGAAAATTTATGTGTCTCAATCTATCATGCCATAGTAAAATTTCATGCTCAAGCAAATAAGAAACTTCAATTTTATTAAAAACACAATCAGAATATATATTTTTGTTGCCGATAACGGCTACATTTGCCATAAATAGGCCATCACATAAATATCCTCTTCCTATATACATTCCAGCTTTGGACAGAACCATCTTCTCTGACTCGAACACCATCTTGAATCCCTTCTTTGATAGGACTGCACCAGAGATGAGATTCTTGTGTATGTCTGGAACGTGGAGCATGTCATTCAACTTAACAGTTTTTCCGGAAGTAAACTTGAGGATTACTGTGCCACTGCCTTCGATCATGGAAACTGCAGAATTACCCATGCCGAGTTCTTCTTCGTAATTGAATTTCTGATATGTAGAAAACATGGATTTGTCAGAAAAACATGACGAGTAGCGTCTGTATCTACCCATCATCGATTAGGATTCTGAACCAGATTGCATTCAGATACCACCGCCGAGAAGTTGGACTCGTCTACTTCCATGTTATCCACTATATTTGCCTCTTTATTGCGTTCCTTCTTGTGTCTGCAATCTTTAGCGGCATGTCCAACTTTTCCTCAAACCCAACATTCGCCATTAAACTTCTTGGTTCGTTTGTTGTCTTTCGGCTTGTTGTCTTGAGCTTTCCTTTTCTTCTGGAAATTCTTCTTTTTGTTTTTGGTCTTTGACCCTTCAGCCACAAATGCCTCCTTGCTTGGTTTTGTAACTGCACGGTTGTCTACCTCAATTTTTAATCGGACTATGAGATCGTGTAAAGAGATTTCCTTCTTCTTATGCTTTAGATAGTTGTGGTAATCTCTCCATGAAGGTGGTAGTTTCCCCATGATGGCTTCAACCAAAAATGATTCTCCAACCTTATGACCTTCCGCTTCTTGTTCGTGAATGATGATTTGCAGTTCATGCAGTTGAGCGATTACTGGTTTGGAGTCAACCATCTTGTAGTCCATGAATTTGTCTACAATGAATTTCGTAAGACAGATATTCTACGTCTTGTACTTCGTGGTAAGTGCATTCCAGAGTGCTTTTGATGTCTTTAAAGGCTGATATACTTTGTATAGCACCTTGTCGAGACAATTCAGATTATATTTCTACATAAAAAATCTGAATGCTTCCTTGTATTCACCTATGCTTCCTTGCCTGGTGCAGGAATCGGTTCCTCCTCCTCGAGGTACTTTTGCAGATCGACTGTGGTGAGATAAAACAACATCTGATTCTGCCAAGTCAAAAAATCATCACCATCTCCCTTGAACGGTTCAGGTCTGTTGTGAGTAGTATTCTTTGAAAATTCTACTATTGCCATCTCTGTTTTAGTAAGAAAACAGTAAAATTCTTAAGATGTTGTACGTTAGTATACCAAAACAGAGAATAATCGATTATAAACTCGTCGCACAAGTTTATAACTCAGATTTCCACTATACTGGAATTCCGTATTAATTATTATAACAATATGAATGTTGTAAATAAGTTACAACAACAGCGTTATACTTATTTTGAATAAATAGTATAACAAGAATAACTGATAGAATATAGAATAATGATATAAATATACAAACATACTAGAATTCTAACCGGATTATGTCTGAGGCTCGTCGTAACGATTTCCTTAAGAATTTAATTTCAAAATTCTTCCAAGATACAACAGACGAAATCTGCACGAGATAGTGATGAGTATGTCAACTCTGTGATATATATAGAGCGGTAGAGAAAGGAAGCAGAGGAAAAATAGAACTGTCTTGGATAGAGAATGTGATCAGCATTTTGTCGTATTTATAGTTTTGTCTGCATCCCTTTAAACAGTCGCGTACGCTCGACGGGTCGCACCCGCTGCCTTTTGAACGCTGTTGTTTGTTAACGGGTCGCACTTGCCTGTTGCTCGTATCCATTCGGCTGCGCCTCCTCAGTCGGGCTGCACCCGCTTCTGTACGCCCGTGCTTCTTCAGTTAGGTCGCACCCGCTCGCTTCAGAAGTCGCACCTCCTCAGCAATCCGCGTCTGTTTCTGAACAGTCGCGTCCGTTCGTATAGCCTGCAATTGTTAAAATGCCCGGCCCAGTTTTGCAGTAAAATTAGGATCATATTAGACCTAAACCCGAGCCCGGGCCTGGGCCCGGTTCGGTCGGTCAGACGGACGGCGGCGGTGGCACGCGGGCGCGTGTGTGGTGGAGATGCATGATCTCCCTCCTCACAACGAAGCATACATTTGGGTGCCCCTAGGCCCCAACACCTTCATTGCAAAGCCATATATAAACTAGTATGGCTTAGCAATTTTGGCGATGTGGGACTTTATTTATGTTTCATTCATTTTGTTCTTTAGGAATTCCAACAATCCCCACATGAATGATAATATACATATCCCCCACACAAAGCGAAATATCACAGAGTACATATGGAATAATGCTTTATCGTCGATAAGTAGATATTTCACTTTGAACTTTCCATTGTTAACACTTATCGGATCTACTTGGCTAATCGGTGAATTATTTCATCTCGAACTGTCGGCCTTTATTGTATATCCTGACAATAACCTTTACGAAGCATTGATTCCCTTCTCATCCAATCTCTTGGTTGTGTTCATTTTGGTCCTGAACAATTTTTTGTTCTGCGAGTGTTTTAGAGAATAAAAGCCTTATAATATTCTCATAGAGCCGACCTAGCTCACACTAACATAGGTGATCGCAAACATTAAGAGTATCCTACATATACCCCACTTGTTATTTCCAAGATATGGTCATCATTAAAAAACATAGTTTTACCCTTTAAATACTTCTGTAGGCATGCATTTATATTGTGCACCATAGGAATGGAGTTTGGAATATGTCCACGTAAATGCATTACGTCTTGAGTTATTCAGAACTGGTTTGCCTATTGATCCTAGTCTGTGGGATCTCCAGTCGCTAGGATAGGTTTCCGTATAAGATAACTCTATGTGGTTTAGGCTTTTAAGCCCATTCCCTTCGATGCGTAGTCAATTTTCTCTCTTGATAAACCTTTATTAAATGGATCCGCTAGGTTATCATTTATTTTCACATAATCTATGGAAATAGTTCCATTTGAGAGTAACTGCCTAACTGTGTTATGGCATCGACGAATATGTCGTGACTTACCATTATACACAAAGTTGTGCGCTCTGCTTAGCGCAGCTTCGTTATCACAGTGTATGCATATGGCCAGTATAGGTTTAGGCCAAAATGGAATATCTTCTAAAAAATTACGAAGCCATTCTGCTTCTTCGCCTGCTTTATCTAAAGCGATAAGCTCCGATTCCATAGTGGATTGAGCTATGCATGTTTGTTTAGTAGATTTCCATGACACTGCTTCCCCTGCTAAGGTAAAGATATAACCACTCGTTGATTTTGATTCCTCTAAATCAGCAATTCAATTTGCATCACTATATCCTTCTAGGACGGCAGGATATTTTCCATGATATAAGGAATATTTTATGGTATTTTTTAAATATCCAAGCACTCTCATTAGTGCTTTCCAGTGTTCCTTTCCTGAATTGCTTGTATACCCGCTCAGTCGACTTACTGTATAAGCTATATATGGTCTTATGCAATTCATGAGATACATGAGACATCCTATTACACGAGAATATTTCAGTTGCATTACACTCTCATTATTGTTTTTACGCAGTACATCTGATGGATTAAAGGGTGTATTTACTCCTTTAATTCCAAAATTTTGAAATCTTTCAATCACTTTTTCTACATAATATGATTGAGGTAACTCAATTCCATTAGGTGTTCTTATTATTTTTATTCCCAAAATAACATCTGGAACACCCATGTCTTTCATGTCGAAATTGTTGATCAACATTTTCTTTATGGTCTCAATTACCTGAGTATTTGGACCGAGTATTAGCATATCGTCCACATGTAGACAGATCATCACGTATGATTGTCCAAGTTGTTTATAATAAACACATTTGTCACATTCATTTATACAAAACCCATTTCTCATCATGACACTATCAAATTTTGCGTGTCATTGCTTTGGAGGTTGTTTTAGTCCATATAATGATTTGGCTAATCTACAGACTTTGTTTTCATTTCCTTTGGAAATAAATCCCTCAGGTTGCTCCATGTAAATTTCCTCATCGAGATTTCCATTTAAGAATGCTATTTTTTACATCCATTCGATGAATCTCTAGATTATAGACGGATGCAATTGCTATTAACATTCTTATAGAGGTTATTCGTGTTACCGGCGAATATGTATCAAAAAAAGTCTACTCCTTCTTTTTGACGATATCCTTTGGCTACTAATCTGGCTTTATACTTATCGATAGAGCCATCTTCTTTCATTTTCTTCAATCCATTTGCAGCTAATTGGTTTTATTCCTGGTGGAACCAATTTCCCATGTTTTATTACTTAGAAGTGAATCAATCTTACTTTGGATTGCTTCTTTCCAACATGAGGATTCAGAAGATGACATTGCTTTCTTGTACGTTTGAGGTTCATGCTCTAATACATATGTAAAAAAGTCCGAACCAAATGTTTTGGAAGTTCTTGCCCTTACGTTTCTTCAGTGTTCATCATCCTCAATTTCATCATGATTTCATCTTCATGTGAATCGTTTGATTCTTCCCTTGTCCATTTTGGGATATTATTTCCTTCATTCCTTTTGTGCGAAAACACATTTCAAAGAATGAGGCATCTCTTGATTCCATGATTGTATTTACATGAATATCAGTTATGTCAGACCTGAATACCAAAAATCTGTAGGCACTACTATTTTGGGCTGGCCCAAGATAATAACAGTCTACTGTTTTTGGTCCAAGTTTGACTCTCTTTGGAGGCGGAACTGGAACTTTTGCCAAGCACCCCCACGCTTTGAGGTATTTAAAGCTAGGTTCGTGTCCTTTCCATATCTCATATGAAATTGTTCCTGTTTTATTGTGAGGAACCTTATTCAATATATGATTAGACATATTTAGGGCTTCCTCCCACAAGTTCGTCGGTAGACCAGAAGTTAAAAGCATCGCATTAATCATATCTTTTAACCTTCTATTCTTCCTCTCGACTACACCATTTTGTTGTGATGAATATGGAGCTGTTGTTTGATAAATTATTCCATTTTCTTCATAGAATTATTCAAATGGTGATTCATATTCTCCACCTCGATCAGATCTTAGTATCTTGATCTTTTTATTTAACTGATTTTTCTACCTTAGCCTTGTATTTTATAAACGCTGTTATTGCTTCATCTTTACTATTTAAAAGATATACATAGAAATATCGTGTATAATCGTCAATAAAAGTAATGAAACACTTTTTCCCACCTCTTGTAGTTAGTGATTTAAAATCACATAAATCTGTATGTACCAAGCCTAATGGTTCGGTGCTTCTGTCAACAGATTTAAATGGTTGTTTGACCATTTTTGCTTCTACACATGTCTCAAATTTGTAGTTCTTATCTACTTGGAATTTTGGAATTAATCCCAAGTTTGATAATGTTTACATTTTGCGTAAATTTATATGTCCCAATCTATCATGCCATAGTAAAATTTCATGCTCAAGCAAATAAGAAACTTCAATTTTATTAATAGCACAATCAGAATACATATTTTTGTTGCCGACAACGGCTACATTTTCCTTAAATATGCCATCACATAAATATCCCCTTCCTATATACATTCCAGCTTTGGACATAACCATCTTGTCTGACTCGAACACCATCTTGAATCCCTTCTTTGATAGGACTGCACCAGAGATGAGATTCTTGCGTATGTCTAGAACGTGGAGCACATCATTCAACTTAACATTTTTTCTAGAAGTAAACTTGAGGATTACTGTGCCATTGCCTTCGATCATGGAAACTGCAGAATTACCCATGTAGAATTTTTCTTCGTGATCGAATTTCTGATATGTAGAAAACATGGATTTGTCTGAACAAACATGACGAGTAGCGTCTGTATCTACGCACCATTGGTTAGGATTCTGAACCAGATTGCACTCAGATACCACCGCCGAGAAGTTGGATTCGTCTACTTCCATGTTATCCACTATATTTGCATCTTTATTGCGTTCCTTCTTGTGTCTGCAATCTTTAGCGGCATGTCCAACTTCTCCACAAACCCAACATTCGCCATTAAACTTCTTGGTTCGTTTGTTGTATTTTGGTTTGTTGTCTTGAGCTTTCCTTTTCTTCTGGAAATTCTTCTTTTTGTTTTTGGTCTTTAACCCTTCAGCCACAAATGCCTCCTCGCTTTGTTTTGTAACTGCACAGTTGTCTGCCTCAATTTTTAATCGGACTATGAGATTCTATAAAGAGATTTCCTTCTTCTTATGCTTCAGATAGTTGCGGTAATCTCTCCATGATGGCGGTAGTTTCCCCATGATGGCTTCAACCAAAAATGATTCTCCAACCTTATGACCTTCCGCTTCGAGTTCATGAATGATGATTTGCGGTTCATGCAGTTGAGTGGTTACTGGTTTGGAGTCAACCATCTTGTAGTCCATGAATTTTTCTACAATGAATTTCTTAGGACTGATATTCTACGTCTTGTACTTTGTGGTAAGTGCATTCCAGAGTGCTTTTGATGTCTTTAAAGGCTGATATACTTTGTATAGCACCTTGTCGAGACAATTCAGAATATAGTTTCTGCATAAAAAATCGGAATGCTTCCACGTATTCACCTCTGCTTTCTTGCCTGGTGCAGGAATCGGTTCCTCTTCCTCGAGGTACTTTTGCAGACCGAGTGTGGTGAGATAAAACAACATCTTATTCTGCCAAGTCAAGAAATCATCACCATCTCCCCTGAACGGTTCAGGCCTGTTGTGAGTTGTATTCTTCGAAAATTCTACTGTTGCCATCTCCGTTTTTGTAAGAAAACAGTAAAATTCTTAAGATGTTGTATGTTAGTATACCAAAATAGAGAATAATCAATTATAAACTCGTCGCACAAGTTTATAACTCAGATTTCCACTACACTGGAATTATGTATTAATTATTATAACAATATGAATGTTGTAAATAAGTTGCAACAACAAAGTTATACTTATTTTGAATAAATTGTATAACCAGAATAACGGATAGAATATAGAATAATGTATATAAATATACAAACAGACTATAATATTAACCGGATTATGTCCGAGGCTCGTCGTAACGATTTTCTTAAGAATTTTATTTCAAAATTCTCCCAAGATACAACAGATGAAATCTACACGAGATAGTGATGAGTATGTCAAATCTTTGATATATATAGAGCGGTAGAGAAAGGAATCAGAGGAAAAACAGAACTGTCTTGGATACATAATGTGATCAGCATTCTGTCCTATTTATAGTTTTGTCCGTATCCCATAAAGTCGCGTCCGCTCGACGGGTCGCACCCGCTGCTTTCTGAACGCTGCTGTTCGTTAACGGGTCGCATCCGCCTGTTGCTCGTATCCATTCGGCTGCGCCTCCTCAGTCGGGCCACGCCCGCTTTTGTACGCCCATGCTTCTTCAGTTAGGTCGCACCCGCTCGCTTCAGAAGTCGCACCTCCTCAGCAATCCCTATCCGTTTATGAACAATCTCGTCCGTTCGTATAGCCTGCAACTGTTAAAAAGCCCGGCCCAGTTTTGCCGTAAAATTAGGATCATATTAGACCCAAACCCGAGCCCGGCCCGGTTCGGTTGGTCGGACGGACGTCGGTGGTGACGGCGCGTGCGCGTGTGTGGTGGAGATGCATGATCTCCCTCCTCACAACGAAGCATACATTTGGGTGCCCCTAGGCCCCAACACCTTCATTGCAAAGCTACTTATAAACTAGTATGGCTTAGCAATTTTGGCGATATGGGACTTTATGTATGTATCATTCATTTTGTTCTTTAGGAATTCCAACAATCCCCACATGAATGATAATATACATATCCCCCACACAAAGCGAAATATCACAGAGTACATATGGAATAATGCTTTATCGTGGATAAGTAGATATTTCACTTTGAACTTTCCCTAGTTAAAACTTGTCGGATCTACTTAGCTAATCGGTGAATTATTTCATCTTGAACCGTCGGCCTTTATTGTATATCCAAACAATATGCTTTACGAAGCATTGATTCCCTTCTCATCCAATCTCTTGGTTGTGTTCAATTTGGTCCTGAACAATTTTTGGTTCTGCGAGTGTTTTAGAGAATAAAAGCCTTATAATATTCTCATAGAGTCGACCCAGCTCACACTAACAAAGGTAATCGCAACCATTAAGAGTATCCTACATATACCCCACTTGTTATTTCCAAGATATGGTCATCATTAAAAAACATAGTTTTATCCTTTAAATACTTCTGTAGGCATGCATTTATATTATGCACAATAGGAATGGAGTTTGGACTATGTCCACGCAAATGCATTACGTCTTGAGTTATTCTGAACTGGTTTGCCTATTGATCCTAGTCCGTGGGATCTCTAGTCGCTAGGATAGGTTTTCGTATAAGATAACTCTTTGTGGTTTAGGCTTTTAAGCCCATTCCCCACAATGTGCAGTCAATTTTCTCTCTTGATAAACCTTTAGTAAATGGATCCGCTAGGTTATAATTTGTTTTCACATAATATATGGAAATAGTTCCATTTGAGAGTAACTGCCTAACTGTGTTATGGCGTCAACGAATATGTCGTGACTTTCCATTATACACAAAGTTGTGCGCTCTGCTTAGCGTAGCTTGGTTATCACAGTATATGCATATGGTCAGTACAGGTTTAGGCAAAAATGGAATATCTTCTAAAAAATGACGAAGCCATTCTTCTTCTTCGCCTGCTTTATCTAAAGCGATGAACTCCGATTCCATAGTGGATCGAGCTATGCACATTTGTTTAGTAGATTTCCATCGCACTGCTGCTCCTGCTAAGGTAAAGACATAACCACTCGTTGATTTTGATTCCTCTGAATCAGCAATCCAATTTGCATCACTATATCCTTCTAGGACGGCAGGATATTTTCCATAGTGTAAGGAATAATTTGTGGCATTTTTTAAATATCCAAGCACTCTCATTAGTGCTTTCCAGTATTCCTTTCCTGGATTGCTTGTACACCTGCTCAATCGACTTACTGCATAAGCTATATCTGGTCTTATGCAATTCATGAGATACATGAGACATCCTATTACCCAAGAATATTCCAGTTGCATTACACTCTCATTAGTGTTTTTATGCAGTACTTCTGATGGATTAAAGGGTGTATTTACTCCTTTAATTCCAAAATTTTGAAATCTTTCAATCACTTTTTCTGCATAATGTGATTGAGATAACTCAATTCCATTAGGTTCTTTTATTATTTTTATTCCTAAAATAACATCTGCAACATCCAAGTCTTTCATGTCAAAATTGTTGATCAACATTTTCTTAATGGTCTCAATTACCTGAGTATTTGGACCGAGTTTTATCATGTCATCCACATATAGACAGATCATCACATATGATTGTCCAAGTTGTTTATAATAAACACATTTGTCACATTCGTTTATACGAAAACCATTTCTCATCATGACACTATCAAATTTTCCGTGCCATTGCTTTGGAGCTTGTTTTAGTCCATATAATAATTTGACTAATGTACAGACTTTGTTTTCATTTCCTTTGGAAATAAATCCCTTAGGTTGCTCCATGTAAATTTCCTCATCAAGATTTCCATTTAAGAATTCTGTTTTTACATCCATTTGATGAATCTCTAGATTATAGATGGATGCAATTGCTATTAACATTCTTATAGAGGTTATTCGTGTTTCCGGCGAATATGTATCAAAAAATCTACTCTTTCTTTTTGACGATATCCTCAGGCTACTAATCTGGCTTTATACTTGTCGATAGAGCCATCTTCTTTCATTTTCTTCTTGAAAATCCATTTGGAGCCAATTGGTTTTATTCCTGAATATCAACAATTTCCCAAGTTTTATTACTTAGAATTGAATCAATCTCACTTTGGATTGCTTCTTTCCAACATGAGGATTCAGAAGATGACATTGCTTCCTTGTACGTTTGAGGTTCGTGCTCTAATACATATGTAAAAAAGTCCGAACCAAATGTTTTGGAAGTTCTAGCCCTTACTCTTCTTCTTGGTTCAGCATCCTCAATTTCATGATGAGTTTCATCTTCATGTGAATCGTTTGATTCTTCCCTGGTCCCTTTTGGGACATTATTTCCTTCATTCCTTTTGTGCGGAAACACATCTTCAAAGAATGAGGCATCTCTTGATTCCATGATTGTATTTACATGAATATCAGTTATGTCAGACTTGAATACCAAAAATATGTAGGCACTACTATTTTGGGCTAGCCCAAGATAATAACAATCTACTGTTTTTGGCCCAAGTTTGACTCTCTTGGGAGGCGGAACTGGAACTTTTGCCAAGCACCCCCACACTTTGAGGTATTTAAAGCTTGGTTCGTGTCCTTTCCATATCTCATATGGAATTGTTCCTGTTTTATTGTGAGGAACCTTATTCAATATATGATTAGACATATTTAGGGCTTCCCCCCACACGTTCGTCGGTAGACCAGAAGTTAAAAGCATTGCATTAATCATATTTTTTAACCTTCTATTCTTCCACTCGACTACACCATTTTGTTATGGTGAATATGGAGCTGTTGTTTGATGAATTATTCCATTTTCTTCACAGAATTGTTCAAATGGCGATTCATATTTTCTACCTCGATCAGATCTTAATATCTTGATCTTTTTATTTAACTGATTTTCTACCTCAGCCTTGTATTTTATAAACGCTGTTATTGCTTCATCTTTACTATTTAAAAGATATACATAGAAATATCGTGTATAAGCGTCAATAAAAGTAATGAATTACTTTTTACCACCTCTTGTAGGTAGTGATTTAAAATCACATAAATCTTTATGTACCAAACCTAATGGTTCGTTGCTTCTGTCAACAGATTTAAATGGTTGTTTGACCATTTTTGCTTCTACACATGTCTCACATTTGTAGTTCTTATCTACTTGGAATTTTGGAATTAATCCCAAGTTTGATAATGTTTTCATTTTACGAAAATTTATGTGTCCCAATCTATCATGCCATAGTAAAATTTCATGCTCAAGCAAATAAGAAACTTCAATTTTATTAATAGCACAATCAGAATACTTATTTTTGTTTCTAACAACGACTACATTTGCCTTAAATAGGCCATGACATAAATATCCCCTTCCTATATACATTCCAGCTTTGGACAGAACCATCTTGTCTAACTCGAACACCATCTTGAATCCCTTCTTTGATAGGACTGCACCAGAGATGAGATTCTTGCGTATGTATGGAACGTGAAGCACGTCATTCAACTTAATAGTTTTTCCAGAAGTAAACTTGAGGATTACTGTGCCATTGCCTTCGATCATGCAAACTGCAGAATTACCCATGTAGAGTTTTTCTTCATGATCAAATTTATGATATATAGAAAACATGGATTTGTCATAACAAACATGGCGAGTAGCGTCTGTATCTACCACCACTGGTTAGGATTCTGAACCAGATTGCATTCAGATACCACCGCCGAGAAGTTGGACTCGTCTATTTCCATGTTATCCACTATATTTGCCTCTTTATTGCGTTCCTTCTTGTGTCTGCAATCTTTAGCGGCATGTCCAACTTTTCCACAAACCCAACATTCTCCATTAAACTTCTTGGTTCGTTTGTTGTCTTTTGGTTTGTTGTCTTGAGCTTTCCTTTTCTTTTAGAAATTCTTCCTTTAGTTTTTTGTCTTTGACCCTTCAGCCACAAATGCCTCCTCGCTTGGTTTTGTAACTGCACGGTTGTTTACCTCAATTTTTAATCGGACTATGAGATCCTATAAAGAGATTTTCTTCTTCTTATGCTTTAGATAGTTGCGGTAATCTCTCCATGACGGTGGTATTTTCCCGTGATGGATTCAACCAAAAATGATTCTCCAACCTTATGACCTTCCGCTTTGAGTTCATGAATGATGATTTACAGTTCATGCAGTTGAGCGGTTACTGGTTTGGAGTCAACCATCTTGTAGTCCATGAATTTGTCTATAACGACCCGACTTCCTACGCCCAGGAAGACGTATCGTTTTTAAGAAAGAAAAGGGTGAGAAAATAAAAAAGATAGAGAAGAAAGAACAACAACATCAGAATCTCACAGCGGAACGAATAAATTATATTAATCACATAAGTATTTACATAATATATAACATCAATCAGAGTGATACATATAATACATCACATACGGGACAGTTATAGACACCTGTCAAGTTATACAACTCAATACACAATACATCACGGAGATATCAACACAGCGGAACACTATATCTACAAACGCTGAAGCCTCCTGCTCCATTGCTCCTCCAGAATTCGTCAAGCAAACCTGAATCCCTTGGCTACTCGTAAAAATTTGAGTACCCGAGAGTTTAAGGAAAACAGAAAATAAACTCCGGGTCAGACATGGGTCTGGTGTGAGTAACAGGTTAAAGTTGCTTAATTTTCAAAAATCCTTTGAAAACGAAAGGGTATCACGTAAGACTTCCCACACATAAACATGGAAAAGTTTTTACCTTACGCTAACCAAAACATTTGATAGGAAATCCAGTGATATTATAATAGGTCTAGGGTTTTCAAGTAAATAGAAAATAGCCCAAATTGTTACATTCATTAAATTCCAGCTACTAGCCACAAAAGTGGGTAATACAATCAAAACCGTTTGCACATATTGAATTGTGGATTCCATACAAAGGCAGGGCTACCGGGGTACCGCCCGTCACAGTACGTGGCCTAGATCAACGTACCGATGATCACTCCCGACCCCCTCCACTACACTGGAATTCTGTATTAATTATTATAACAGTATGAATGTTGTAAACAAGTTACAACAACAGCGTTATACTTATTTTGAATAAATAGTACAACCAGAATAACGTATAGAATATAGAATAATGTACATAAATATACAAACAGACTAGAATTCTAACCGGATTATGTCTGAGGCTCGTCATAACGATTTCCTTAAGAATTTTATTACAAAATTCTCCCATGATACAACATGGAAATTTGCACGAGATAGTGACGAGTATGTCAACTCTGTGACATATATAGAGCGGTAGAGAAAGGAAGCAGAGGAAAAATAGAACTGTCTTGGATACAGATACATTCTGTCCTATTTATAGTTTTGTCTGCATCCCTTCAAACAGTCGCGTCTGCTCGACGGGTCGCACCCGCTCCTGTTCGTTAACGGGTCGCCCCCTCCTGATGCTCGTATCCATTCGGCCGCGCCTCCTTAGTCGGGTCACACCCGCTTCTTCAGTTAGGTCGCACCTCCTCAGCAATCCGCATCCGTTTATGAACAGTCGCGTCCGTTCGTATAGCATTCTGTCCTATTTATAGTTTTGTCTGCATCCCTTCAAACAGTCGCGTCCGCTCGACGGGTCGGGCCGCACCCGCTTCTATACGCCCGTGCTCTTCTGTTAGGTCGCAGCTCGGCCCAGTTTTGCAGTAAAATTATGATCATATTAGACCCAATTCGGTCGGTCGGCGGCGGCGGCGGCGCGCGCGCGTGGTGGAGATGCATGATCTCCCTCCTCACAACAAAGCATACATTTGGGTGCCCCTAGGCCCCAACACCTTCATTGCAAAGCCATATATAAACTAGTATGGCTTAGCAATTTCGGCGATGTGGGACTTTATGTATGTTTCGTTCATTTTGTTCTTTAGGAATTCCAACAATTTGTTTTTTTAATTTGTCAAGTTCAGCTCATATCATTTTAAAAAAAACTTTCATTGTTACTCTTGTGAATGCAAAGAAAATACCATCTTCGAAATGTTATGTAGCACTTTGAACTTAGGAAACAATCCTAAACATCCATTTATTAACGATGTGAATAAACATGAATTACTTTAATTAAGCATGGGCAGATTATAGGATAACTCTTGGCACTAATTTAATTAAGTCCACTAATCCCCAGTTTCATAAGAAAGTAATGACACCTTTCCATTTTTTTCAACTATTACCCCACTTTTATGGTTTCTAAAGGAATCTTCATATTGTTCATCCTATTAAAAAATGAATCAGTATTAATGAAACATTTTCCTAAAGTCAGCTGCTTAAGTTGAAGAATAAATACAACATATAACGGTACAATCAATTGATATAATAAGAAAGTATACATATAAATAATATTTTTGCACACTCTCGTATATATAAATGATATTCTAGCATAACTGTAAATATGAAACGGACCAAGTTTTTGTATTCATATGATTGGAAGCCAAAAGAAGACATTCATCAAAATTTGAAAAATTATAAAATAGAGGCAAGTTTTGCATATAACAAAACAAAGTGCATACTTCAGAATGTACAGAACAACCATAAATTATATGAGTAACACGCGTGGGCATTATAGTCAAAACAGCTAAGAGGGGAAATAGTGGAAATTAGGGAGGCATTCCTATCATACTTTCATATTGTAAAGCGGGTCCCTATCAAAGTTTCATTGTAAATCGGGTCCCTGTTTTCTGTAAACGAAGAAAATTATTGCTGAAATGTCAGCAACTTTTATAAATAAGTGCTGATATTTCAGCAACTTTCCCTGTCAAAGTTTTATTGTAAATCGGGTCCCTGTTTTCTAGAAACGAAGAAAATTAATGCTGAAATGTCAGCAACTTTTATAAATAAGTGCTGATATTTGAGCAACTTTCATAAACTGTGTTCATAGTGTACGTAAATGTTGCTGAAATGTCAGCAACTTTTATAAATAAGTGCTGATATTTCAGCAACTTTCATACACTATGTTCATAGTGTACAGAAAAGTTGCGGAAATGTCACCAACTTTTATGAAAAGTTGCATCATGCTCTGCAATAATCGTGAATAAAAAAACAGAGACCTAATTTACACTGAAATTTAATGAAGGACTTTTCATGAATTTTAAAACTCAATAAGGAACTGTGACAAAAGTACCCGAGAAAATAACCGCCAATAATGGCATTTATGGTCGAAACAAATAAAGCTTAACGCACTTCCTAAAAGAAGAATAAATATTTATGAATAATGACATTCTCAATGCATATTATAACAGGAAATAATGACCTACAACAATAATTTTTTGTACAATGTAAAATAGACCTGATCAAAAAAATCAAACATGAAATCAATAAAGAAATAACAAAAAAATTATTCATTAAATCATATTTAAAATCAACTACATTTCATGAAATTTGAATACATAAAAGAATAAAGAAGCTTAAACCTTTTTAACAAATACTGACATGAAAAAAAAACAGAAATGCAAAAAATCTGCACTACATTCCTAAAACCCAATAAAATTTGCATTCATTAAATAATACCTAAATATTAGTTTTATACTTCAAAGGAATTTTAAGCACAAAAGAGATGAGAAAAGCTCAAAATTTTCAACTAAACACTCTAAATGTAAAAAAATAAAGATGTGAATGGAACAAAAGGCAACATTCATGGTTGAAAATTTGTGTTTTCTCTGCATATTTATGATGAAATAAAGGCAAGTTTCATGGTTACATAATCCATCATAACCCCATAATTTCCACTAATATATCTTATTTACTTTTAAAAGAGAACCTTGTAGAGGAAAGGATTGTTCTATTTAATAAATTCAATCAAAAATAAAATGTAAATGTGGAAAATTAATTCTACCTTAAACAATGAATTGCTCTCCTTTTCTCAAAACGTAAAATGTTAAAAAAGGTGGATTATACTGTATGAAAAAGGTGAAATCACAGTTTAGAAAATATGAAAAGCTCAAAAATCCTAGTAGAAATTATAGTTAGTATGATCTTTTGAGGAGAGTTTTACAAAGAGAGCCCTCCAAACATTTTACCAAAAGAGGAAATTAGTTTAAAAGAAAAACTTAATGCTAACATTTAAATGTAGGACGGAACATTTAAAATTTAGGCTCAAGCACAGTAGCGTGTTCTATTCAACCAACTTCAATCGTTTCCTCCATCGTTCGAAGCCATCGTCTGAAGCTTGCAATAGCCGCCATCGCCATTATCCTAATCTGCCGTAGCCGCCGCCCTAGCCCTATCCTTCCGTAGCTGCCGCCATCGTCGAAGCCGCCGCCATCGTTGAAGCTTCCGTCATCCATTCCAAAATTAAAAATAAACCTAATTGGACACTCCTATACAAACGTAAATTAGAAATTTCGTAAAAATTGAAGTCGAGTGCCACTAAATCAAGAGTAACAAACAAATGGAGAAGAAAAACATAAAAGAAGAAGAAAGTTGAAAAGTTTTAATCACAAGTTGAATGATATTTAGATGTAGCATTTCTACATTTGAAACACAGTACACCATGTTTAATATGCTAAATGATAGACTAATATAGCATTTATACTTTTAAAATATAGTACAATTATCTGTCTATGCAAAATGATATGTGGATATAGCATAAGTATATTTCAATTCAATAGGGATGAAAAAATATGCAAAATAAACTTGAATTTAGCATAAGTATATTTATAGTGAAGTAGTATGAATAGAATATACAAAATGAAATAAGTATTCCTAAGGAGACTACCAAATGCAAAATGATAATTGCATATAGCATATGTATTTTAATGTAACATTTTAATCACAAAGTTCACCACTATGTTTATGATATGCAAAATGATAGTTTAATATAGCATTTGTGACGACCCGGAAATTTTGACATTTGAAATTGAAATGTTTGATTGAATTTTAATATTTAGAGGTTGATTTAACTTGAATTTCCAAATATCAGAATGAATTTGGCAATTTAATTATTGAATTTAATTTATTGAAGTTGGGTAGAAATTTGAATCTTCGGTTTTAAGGTGACTAAATATTTTCAAGGCTTAGGAAATTTATACCGCAGAAAATGGAAGCTTCATAATTGGATTTGAAAATTCTTTGATCAGTTTTGAAATTATATCGTTTAAATCGATATTTAAAATTAGTCTTCCGAGGTAAGGACTCAGAATTCGATGAAACCAGTTTTATTGGATCCGTAATATTATATTATTATCGAATTTTAATTTTTGTACTGTTTGGAGTGATCGTTTGGCCGTACTATAAGCAAACGCGTTGAAAATTAAATTGAAAATTTAATATAATAGCTGAGTCCAAAACGCTATCTTCTCCATACGATCGAATTTGGACACGGAACCTTTTCCATTGCGTGCGAAATAGGCGTATAACATTATAAATGCCTGACGGCACGCCTTGATTGGAGATTGAGATTGTAAGCTGCGAAACTGATATGTTTCTTCGATTCTTCAACACTTGGCAAATATTATATACAGTATTTAATATTATATACAGTATTTAATATAATATTATTTTCATAAGGCAAGTGACACGTTTCTTCGATTCTTCAACACTTGGCAAATATTTTTACACGCGTATCATTTGAAAATTAACATAAAACAGTGAAGAAAATTATAATAAAAATAAAATGCAAACTGGAAAACAAAAATTGCAGAACGAAACAAAAACAAACCATGGCCGCGATTTTGTAAACCCCTCATTTTCAACTTAGTGAAATCGAAAGCTTAAACGATGGCAGAATCGAAATCGTTTTTGTTTATAAAAAAAACAAAAGGAAATCGACTTCGTTCGAAAATTGATCGAATCAATCGAATGTTTCCTGGGTATCGCCCACAGAGGAAGAGAGAGTTCAAAGGGGGATCGTGAGTTCTCGCAAGTTCACGGCAACGTGGCGAAGATGAATCGAAGCGCATGGCAAATGGGGAGTCAACATCGATGCGATCCAGACGTGTTGCCTGTAGGGAGGTTGCGATCGCAAGGTACGGCACGAAGCGGCGATGTCGCAATTTAGGGTTGGTCGAGGTCAGGCCACGGGCGCGCGAGGCGATTACAATTTCAAGGCGCGATGTCGAAGAGGATCGCTGTAGCTAGGGTTTCGCGAGCTTGGGAGGCCGACTGCATCATCGATTGAGGCGTGATTTCAGTGATCTGGTATGTGCATCAGTAAGGTATCATTGTTTCCTTTTTAATTAAGTTGAATAAATAACTGTGTGGTATAGCATATTTTCATAATATTTGTATTTGCATGTTCATTTACAATTTAATGTATTATACACTAAGTTAAAAACAATTTATTCCTTAAAATATATAAATCTATAAATCTATATATATATATATTATACAGTAAACATAAAAAAATAAGACCTTATGCTATGATATTCAACTAGCGAATGATATTATATTAATCCCATATACTGCGATATTCCACCTCGAAGCGGAATTAGTATTATATATGTATTTGGAGTGATTGATTTTCCGCATTATATAGCGGATGAGACCCTATGCACTGCATAATAGCGGATGATATTTTACAAATCCCATATACCGTGATATTCCACCTCGAAGTGGAATTGGTATTTAATTGTTGTGCTAACGTCTGTGGATGTAGGGAAACGGGTTAGAGGGATCCAACTGAATTTCTCAAATATTTGAATTTGTTTATATGATGTGTGTTGTTTTATTTATAATCTCTGTATGATTATTTTTGTGATTGAAATCGTTGAAGGCTATAGTTTAGCCGAACATATTTTCGGTATTGTAATATACCAAAAATAAATAAAGTTTGATTTTTGGAAATTAAAGTAGAAAATTCTAAGTAAATTCATTTTTAAGAATTGGGTGAATTTAAAGGAAGGAATTTAAATAGATAAAGTTTTATTTTTGAAAACTTATCGAATTAATTCCAAAATATGGGAAAAGGTTTTAATAAATGGATTTTAAATAATATTGTTCAAAAGTTGAAGAATTTATTTTAAAATCCAAATTTTAATTAATCTGGGAGATATAAAGAATTTATTTAAAAAAATAATAAATTTGAAAATCAATTTGAAGATTGATTTGGTGTTTAAAAAAATAAATCTTTGAGAAATCGATTTGGAAAGTGATTAGGTGTTTAAAAAAATAAATCTTTGAGAAATCGATTTGGAAAATGATTTGGTGTTTAAAAAAATAATTTTTTGAGAAATCGATTTGGAAATCGATTTAGTGTTTGAAATAAATTTAGAAATCAATTTGAAATTTGATTTGGTATTTAAAATAAAATTGGAAATCAATTTGGAAATTGATTTGGTGTTTGGAAAAGATTTTTGAAATCAATATGAAAATCGTATATAAGTGGATATTTTGAAAATTTAAATCCACAATGAGAATTTAAAAAAGGAAAGGGAAATTTGTTTTAAAAATATAAACTTGTTTATTTCTAAATTGTGGAAAGAAATTTGCGGATTTGAAATATTAATTAAGATAAATTAAAAAGAATTTATTTATTGATTTGAATGGTCCATTTTGAAATGGAAGCTGTATTTTCCCTGGAAAGCCGAGTATGTTTTTAAAGTAGCTTTTGAAGTATAAATTAAAAGTTCTAAAAATTGGTTTGAAAGGATATTGTTGGAGGAATTATTTTTGGAAATTATTTTTAAATCTTTAAAGTAAAGATTTATCTAGTTAATTATAGAAATGATTATTTCAAAGATTTAATTGATATTTGATTTAGAAAATGGTTATTCAAAGAGTATACTCTATCTAATAATTTTATTTTAAAATTATTTTGGGCTTAAGATTTATACGATATATGAGTATAAAATTTCATAACTAATATTTTAAAATAAGACATTTTAAAATAATTTTATTTTAAATGTTTCCAAGTATATTTTAGATAAGTGTTTTAAATTATTTTTAACATATTTGAACTCGACAGATTTTCAGTGGAAATGAATAAATATTTAGGAATATATTCTGTGTAAGGAAAAGTGATTCGAAATTTGTATTCAAAGGATTGAAATGTGGAAAATGATTTGAAATTTGTTTCAAAGGATTGAATTGTGGAAAGTAATTTGAAATTTGTTTTCAAATGGTTGAAGTGTGAAAATATATCTTGCGTAGATATTTTGAAAATAAATAATTGGGGGAAATTTATTTGAAATCTGGTGATTGTTGTGAATGTTGATTGATAGTTAAATAACCGACTATCAATATTGGCCTTTAAATGGTATTTGAATTTTGATGCGACCGTGGGTCAGATGCCGAATGGTTATTCGAGAACCACTTTGAATCTTTGTGATGGATCTTTTATTTAAAAGATCGAAGTGGAAATCTGTTGTGGTTTATTTGAAATCTGAATGTAACACTTATTTTTAAAATAAGCGATCGTTATTCGGATTAGCCGGGAGAGGATTTTGTGTCATAAAACCCATTCTGAATAATGATATGATGAAATGGGGTCGCATTTGAGGATGGTGTTGAAGATCAGGTATTTTTGAAAGCGAAAGCATTACCTGTCGAATGTCTCTACACTGGGTTGCTCCGGTATAGAGATTTTATCACCCTCTGTGATAAGGATTCCAGACGTGATTAGTGAATATCCGGATTTGCAAGAGCTTATTTGAAGTGCCTTCGGTTCCATTCGATCCCGGAACAGACTTGTATGGATGTATGTATGACATTACACTTTGAGATGTAAAGCTGTTTTCTATCAAATACATTTCTGTTGGGGGCGGAGAATTTATTCACTTAGCTTAACACCTTTCTCTGAGATGTATGAGCTCAGAGGTTTTGTAGTTAATGTTTACTAGTGATACATTCACAATTTGGTAATATGGCAAACGAAGTTCTACTGATCATTTGTTGATCAAAGCATGGCTTTTGTGGAAAGCTTAGCTTTGTGGACGAGGCTTCATCGGATCTAACAACCCGAAAAAGGTTGAAACAGGAAGGATGCAGCAAGGTTATTTGGGGTAGCGCCCCCCTGAGGGTATGTTCATTTCCTTCCGGAAAGAGGTGGTGTCATGATATGGAGCCCATATATTTAACCCATGTGAATGCTGCAAATTTATTACTTTGTGGTTGTTGGTGGTGAGGATCCTCGGATAAAGGTCGGTTACGACCGGGGGATGGCATACTCGTGACAGTTAATTACCTAGTTACAGAGGTAACCTGACCTTGTGTTGGCGGAGATCCGGTTAGGTTCTTGGGACGTCCCTCTAGAGGCGTACCCATGTGGCCCAAGAAGTTCCTTAGCCTGAGCATTTGTTGAAAATCCAAAGAAACAATACGAGCCCTTTACTATTGCAATTGTATAACCTGCCTCCTTAGGGGGTAGCTACAGCAGGCATAATATAATGGCATCTATGCTGCTAAGATTTATAATATATTTTCGAAATGTTTTCCACACTATGTACTAATAATAACATCAAAAAGATTTTGCATATCAAGCATGTTTGACTATCATAAGGAAAAAATTTCCCCACGTGTGTGATTGCATTGTGTGTGTGCCGGAAGACCTTATGGTAGTTTCGTTTTCCAAAAAGCATTGCCGATTTCTTTTAAATTCTTTTGTTTTCTTTTGTCAAAAAAATAACTGTTTTTAAGATCTCACACCAGTCCCATGACTGACCTGGAGGTTTTTGTTCCCTTTCTAAATTTTGGGTGCCTATAATTTTCCACACATGCAGCATAGAGTCAGGTTATCATTATTCTGAAGCGAAGTTAGAAAAGTATGCTGTGGAGATCTGGAGTTCAAGCTGGATGGCGAGACATATCACTTATATTATATAGTGTCCGTTGCGTATGGGTTGCTGCAAATCAAGTTTTCATGTAAGCAAGTTCCAATGGATGCCAGTGTGGTGTTTTGTGTTGTTGTAAAGTCTGATAATGTGATGTATAAAATGATATATTTCTTTATTTAAAAATTAATCATTTATCTATTATATTGGTTCCGCTGAGAAATGTGAGATTTTGTTGTTGTTTCTGTTTCTTCTTCTACCTTCTTCTTCCTCAACCCTCACGGTTCGGTTTTTCGGCATTCGATTGTGTAGCATTTGATATAGTGGTCGTATTAATGTCGACTTTCGGGAGTCGAAAAATTAGGTCATTACATTTTGATATCAAATAAATTGGTTAAGCGACAACCTTGGCTCTTGTGGGGATTACTTATTAGAAATAGAGTCAGTAGTACTCTAGAATGAGTTGAGTGTATTAATAGATATAAGCGCGCATTTTTCAGTGAATATAAAAATTGTTTTATATTGTGATGATTGGTTTGCTGAGTGGTATATGGATTCTGGTCGGTATAGTATGTACAACTCTATCGATAGGGATCTCTAAACACTCGTACAGAATAATTCGTCATGATATTGTTTTAAAATAGGGTAAATGAAATAATTTTACCCAAACTATTTTCATATATAAATGAAATAATTTTTGTAAGTTATTATCATATATGGTTGCTTGGATGTTAGGAAATGATAATATTAAATTATTATCATTGTTATTGAATAAGAAATTGAGATCGTAACTCAAAAGTTAAGAAATACATTCACATACAAATGGAATTCCAGAGAAATGTTTTGAAAAGAAATGAAAGGGTTTGAAAGTGTTGAAATTTTTAAATTCCCTTGGAGTTTGGAAACGGTTTTCAAAGGTTCTGGGAAAAATGTTTTCGGAGGAGTAGAAGCACTAAACTTTTTTCGGTTGCTGGAAAATAATTCCGATGATGATCACGACACCATTGGTGTTCATTTTCGAGTTTCTAAGAGAGGAATTGCTGCCAAAATTATTTTAAATAAAAGTTGTTTGCAAAAACTGGGTTTGGGTTTTGGAAATTCAAAAGATAATTTGAATTGATTTGAAAAAATGATTTTTGAAATATTGGAAAGATCTGGAATCATATTTAAAAAATATTCGTGGAATATAATTGAGCTTGATAACTTATAAAATTTGAAATTTTTAGAATAAAATCTAACTTGAATGGAGCTAAAATTAAAATAGTGTGAAATATAGATGAGTTGGAAAACTTATTGAAGCTTAAAAGTTTGAATTAAAATTGAATATTGGAAATTGAATTTTATTTGGGATAAAGGAGGTTAAGTGGAAAGTTTGTTAAGTTGGATCAAATGAATTGAATTCAATAATTATAAAAGAGGGGTAAATTGAATTCATATGGAATTTGAAATCCTGTTTGATATAAGTAGATATTGACCGAAGTGGTGAATTGAAAATAAATATAAGAAATATATAGAATACTTATATTGAACTTAAGAAATAAAGTGTGAAATTCTTAAGTAAAATTTTGAATTGTGAAAATATACAAAGTTAATAATTGAGTGAAGATTAAACTGGAAATCGTGAGATGGTAATTGTAAATAAGTGAATGAAAATCAATGTGAATAAAGGAAAAGAAAATTGATATTGCTAATAATCAATTGGAATAAATACGTAGGATATACGTATATTATTTTATTCGCATCGCGATTTGATCCAGAATTCGGGCATAGAATTTCGAGATAGTTATATCGATCCAAGTTGGAATTTTCACTCGATTTTCGACGGCGAACATGGATATGGATTTTTGGTTGATTCTGGAAATTCTCTATCATAGTTTAGAACAATGCAAGGAGAATGACGGTTTTTGATCAGGAAACAAGATCTGAGTCCGCACTAGGAAGTCGGGTGGACGATACTAGTTCGGAAGTGAAATTGTGTGATCGAGTGAGCGAATGAATTTGATAATTGCGTACGAATGATATAAGTACATCGTATGGATTTGAATAAAAAAATATTCAAACTTTTGTAAAAAAATGTGCAAAATAATAAGCAGGATATACAGGTGTGTTAAAGGCAAAAGATAAATTGAGATTTGATTTCGAAGATAAAGTTTAATTTGCCCAAAAAAGGTATGTATTTGAATTTCAGTATGATATTTGATGATGTTCTTGTCCAGCCACTTGGCTTTTCGTTTACTTTTTGAAATCTGGGGGCCCGTTGTGGCATTTTATAGTCGTATCGAGCTAGCCGTGCAAATAAGACGCTGGCGAATTTTTTAGAAAATTTAGAGGGTTAAAAAAAATTTGAGAAAATTTTGAAAATTTAAAATTTGAATTGTTAAGAAAACAATGTTGTTTGGAATTTATGGAAGGTTGGAAAGTAGTTGAATTGATAATGGGTCTCTAATGAAAAGATTTGATTTTGGCAAGTGGATAAAACTGTGTGGTTTTGGAGAAATAGTAAACAGATTAAGGATCATTCTTTTTAACTCGTAATTTCGGAACGAAATTCTTTTAAGGGGGAAGGATGTGATGACCCGAAAATTTTGAATTTTGAAATTGAAATATTTGATTGAATTTTAATATTCAGAAGTTGATTTAACTTGAATTTCAAATATCAGAATGAATTTGGCAATTTAATTATTGAATTTAATTTATTGAAGTTGGGTAGAAATTTGAATCTTCGGTTTTAAGATGATTAAAAAATATATTTTCAAGGCTTAGGAAATTTATATTGATAATACTGAAGATAATGGAAGCTTCAGAAGTGGATTTGAAAATGCTTTGATCAGTTTTGAAATTATATCATTGAAATCGATATTTAAAAATAGCTTTCAGAGGCATGGACCCGGAATTCGACGAAACCAGTTCCATTGGATCTATAATATTGTATTATTATCGAATTTTAATTTTTGTAGTGTTTGGAGTGATCGTTTGGCCGTACGATAAGCAAACGCGCTGAAAATTAAATCGAAAATTCAATATAATAGCTGGGTCCAAAAAGCTATCTTCTCTATACGATCGAATTTGGGGTCGGAACCTTTTCCGTTGAGTTCGGAATGGATGTATAACATTATAAACGCCTGACGGCATGCCTTGATTGGAGATTGACATTGTGAGCTGCGAAATTGATACGATTTGAATTTAAATTTAAATTTGAAAATAATATATACAATATTTAATATAATATTGTTTTCATAAGGCAAGACACGTTTCTTCAATTCTTCAACACTTGGAAAATATTTTTACACAAGTATCATTTGAAAATTAACGTAAAATAGTGAAGAAAAAAATAATAAAAATAAAACGCAAAATGGAAAACAAAAGTTACAAAACGAAACCAAAAAAAATCCATAACCAGCGTGAGTAACCCATGTAAGTTGAAAATACTAAGTTATAACATGCTTAAATTCAGTTGTAACTCGTTCTTAACTTGTTATTAGTCAACACTTATTTCACAAATCAATCTCTAAGTGCCCTTACTTAGTTTCAATGGACCAGTTCATTTAGACTATTTCATTCCAGCCTATTGATTATACATATCAAGTCTATAAAGAATTATAGTAGATTACAAATTGAAGTGGGTTCGGGTATTTACTGACACCCGATCCAGATCTCTTCAAATTCAATACCATCTTAACCTAAGTTATTCAAGTGAAATACAATTCAAACTTCAAATACAGGGTGTCATCTTTACATAGTAATTCTTCATTGATAGATAACCACATTATCACAGTTTAAACCAAACATATCATAATATCACATAGCATAACAAATCACATATCAGAGATATCAACTAATCTAAGGCATACAATATTATTCAATCATTCATAAGCAAGATAAATTTTTCATATTATTTCTAATTAATTCAAAATAAATTAAATTAATTACCTCAATCATTTTTAAAACCTGCCTGCTTAACAGTAATTGATTACAAACCATTACGTAATCATCCTTTAATTTATCTTCTCCAATCACATTAAGTAATTAGTCTTAAATTAATTACCAAATTAATTTAACTTCCACCCATTCATATTAACTACATTTATCCATTATTCATTACTCACATTAGTTATCCGATAAGCACTTTCATTGGTTATTTATCTTTTAATTAATCACACTCATTAATTAACTAATCCTTGGATTTATTTTCCAAATTAATAAATTATTAATTAATCAATCTTTAATTAATTACACTAAGTAATTAATCCTTAATTACTTACCTTAAGTGATTTACCTTTAATTACTTTCATCAAGTAATTATCCCATTGGTTAGTTATTCTAAGTAAATTAATCTTTAGTTATTAATTAATTTAACTTTTAATTACTAATTAAATTAATTAATCCTTAACAGATTTATACTTTAATTACCTATATTAAGTAGTTATCATTTAAGTAATTAATCTTACTTACATTAATTAATCTCTAATTACTAATTAACCTATAATTAATTAACTTATAACCCTTAATTATTAATTAATTAATCCTTCCATTAATTAATTAAATTCTCTTTAATTACTTAATTAATTTAATTTAGTTCATAATTATCCTTCAATTTATCAACTAAAAGATAAGTCATTTATCTTAATTTAACTTCTTAATTGTCATTTAAAATCTTATTTAATAAACTTTAGGAATTAATTATCATTAATCTATTAACTTTGGATTTTAGGTTTAATTAATGATAAAAACACTTTATCCTTTCAACTACTACTTAATTACATTATGAATTAAGTTTTAAATGAACTTAGGATTTCACTTAATCTAAGTTAAAATGAATTTCATACCTTTTACTTAACCAGGTTTTTAAATAAGCAATGTTATTGGAAAGAAATAGTTTAAGAAATTAGTTTAAACGAAATTGATTTTATAATACTTAAAAACTTGTTTAACCATTTGCTTCTAACTTGCATTTACTTAATACTTTTAAGTCTTGCTATTTCTTTTATTTAAAAACCTTGATATCATGAAAATCAAAAAAAAATCTGAGCGAGCGATTGAGTTCAGAATTAATCTTACCCCTGGAGCTCAATCTATTACTCGTCCTCCTTATCCTTTGTCCAATAAAGAAAATGAGGAGATGCGCATACAATTATCCGATTTGGAAACGAAGCAATTTATTCGCTCTAGTTCCTCGCCTTGGGGAGCTTCGGCTATTTTTGTGAAGAAATCCGATGGTACACTTAGGCTTTGCGTTGACTACCGCAAGCTTAATGAACTTACTATCAAGAATAAATATCCTTTGCCTCAGATTGATGATCTATTCGATCAACTTAGTGGTGCTAGAGTCTTTTCACAATTGGACTCGACAACCAGTTTTCATCAGCTTCGTATTGCAGAGGATAACATTCCTTTGACATCGTTCCGTACTCGGTATGGATCTTATGAATGGCTTGTTATGCCATTTGGGTTAACGAATGCCCCAGCTTATTTCGTTGATCTAATGAATCGAGTTTTCATAGATTTTCTCGACCGTTTTGTTCTCATCTTTATTGATGATATTCTTGTGTATTCAAAAACCGAGGAGGATCATGAAAAGCATCTTCGGATTGTATTGGAAAGTCTTAGGTGTAATCAATTAAAAGCAAAAAAATTTAAATGCCATTTTGGCAATCTAGTGTGAAGTTTCTCGGTCATATTATTTCCGAATCCGGAATTTCCGTAGATCCTTCAAAGATTGAAGCGATTCAAGATTGGAAGAGATCGGAGAGTGTGACGGAAATCCATAGCTTCCTTGGATTGGCGGGTTATTACCGTCATTTTATCAAGGACTTTTCAAAAATTGCCGTGCCTCTCACCAGCTTAACTAAGAAAGGTGTTAAATACATTTGGTCAGTCAAATGTGAAACTTCTTTTCAGAAATTAAAAGAACTCCTTTCCGATGATCATATTCTTGTTATTCCTGAGGGGAATCAAGATTTTGTTGTTTATGCTGATGCTAGTCGCGTTGGTTTGGGTGCCGTTCTTATGCAAAAAGAACGTGTTATTGCTTATGCTACTAGGCAATTGAAGCCAGCTGAGACTAGATACGCCACTCACAATTTAGAACTTGAGGCTATCGTTTTCGCCCTTCGAATTTGGCGTCATTATCTTTAGGAGAAAAATTTATTCTTTACACCGATCATAAATCCTTGAAGTGTCTATTTTCTCAAAAGGAACTTAATTTGCTTCAACAACGTTGGCTCGAATTCCTTGCATCTTATGATCTTGATATTCTTTATACTCCCGGAAAGGGAAATCGTGTTGTCGATGCACTTAGTCGCAAGCAACAAGCGGTTGTTTCTACGATGATATCCGAATGGAATGATCTCGGGGTTTTATCCACTTGTGAGATTCGAGATCGTATATCCGATTTATGTTCATCTCTTGTTTTATGTAGCCTTGAGGCTTATCCTTCTCTTTTAGACCGCATTCTTGAAGCTCAAAAGCTGAATCCCAAATTGGCTCTTCTTGGCCAAAATTTTAGGGATGAATTTGATATTGAAGTTTTGAAAGACTTTGATATCGATTCTCGTGGCGGCATTCTAAAATTTGGTTGACTTATCGTGTCAAATATTAGTGATCTTCGTAAAGATATTTTAGAAGATTCACATCGTTCTAAATTTACCATTCATCCCGGTAGTAGTAAAATGTACGCGGATATGAAGTGACTTTATTATTGGGAGGGAATGAAATCTGATATTGCTAACTTTGCTAAGTGTTGCATGACTTGCCAACTCATTAAGGCCGAACATCAAAGGCCCAGTGGGTTATTGCACCTTTAGAAATTCCAATTTGGAAGTGGGATCAAATTTCCATGGATTTTATAGACGGCCTTCCCCGTTCTCGTTTGGGTCATGATAGCTTATGGGTTATAGTTGATAGACTCACTAAATCCGCCCATTTTATCCCCGTTCGGTCCAATCGAACCGTTCCTCTTTTCGCCAAACTCTTTATCAAGGAAATCGTTAAGTTGCATGGTGTTCCTACTTCTATTGTTAGCGATCGTGATCCATTTCTTACTAGTGGATTTTGGAAGAGTCTTCAAAAAGCTTTGGGAACGAAGCTTAATTTTAGCACCGCTTATCATGCTCAGTCCGATGGACAAACCGAGCGTGTGAATCAAACTCTTGAAGATCTTCTTCGTGCATGTATTTTTGATTTTGGTGGAAGTTGGGAAGATCACATTTCTCTTGTTGAGTTTTCCTGTAATAATAGCTTTCAATCTAGAATTGGTATGGCTCCTTTTGAGGCACTCTATGGAAGGCCATGCCGTTCTCCTTCTTGTTGGCTTGAGGCCGGTGAGAAGCTGGTTTTAGGTCCAGATTTTATTCGCGATTCCACAGAAAAAATTGATCTTATTCGTCATAAGATGAAAGAAGCCCAAAGTAGACAAAAATCCTATGCCGATAACCGGAGAAGGAAATTAGAATTTTCTGTGGGAGATGTTGTGTTTATCCGTGTTTCACCTATGAAGGGTGTTGTACGTTTCAGTCCATCGGGAAAGTTAGCACCTGAATATATTGGTCCATTTCCCATCACCGAACGTATTGGTTCCGTGGCTTATCGCCTTTTATTACCGGCTCAGTTTTCTGCTATTCATGACGTGTTTCACGTTTCCCAATTGCGGAAATGCCTTCGAGATTCCGATTCTATTCTTGAGCCCGGTGTTGCGGAAGAAATTGAAGTTTCGCCTAATTTAACTTATGAAAAACATCCTATTCGTATCATTACTTCGGAGGTCAAGCGCCTTCGAAATAAAGATGTTCCGCTTGTTAAAGTTCAATGGTCCTCAAATCCTAAGGATTGCTCCTGGGAATCTAGAGAATTCATGGAGTGAACACATCCGGATATACTTTCTCGTGCTCTTTGAGGTGAACTTTTTATTTCAAATTTCTTTTGTGTTGAATATCCTTTTATGGTTGTTACTTTATATTTTCTTCTTAAATATTGCGAGGACGCAATTTCTTTAAGGAGGGGAGTCTGTAACAACCCGCATATTTATCGATTTTATATTTAAATATTTTATTTAAATATTTTATCGATACTCGTATTTTAGTCCGAAAACCTACTTTTTGCAAATAGTCGAATTGGGACTCGAGACCCCTTCCATTTAGTTCAAAATGCCGTTTGCAACCGTTTTGAGTATAAGCTTCGATATGTTTGGAGTAAGTTGAATTTTGCTACCTTTTCACTTAGGGCTTTGGGTTGGGTTCAGCCCACTAGCCAACTTAATACCCCAAACTGAACCACTCCTCTTCATTCACTCCCTCTTTCTCTACTTTTCAGTTCTAAAGAGATTAATGGTGAGTGGAATGGGAAATTAAAACTCCAAACCCTAGTTTTCTTTTGCAAATCAAGCTCTAGCTCCCAACTAATAGAAGAAACTTTGGTACGCCTTCTCTTCATGTTCTCTAACTCTTTCTCCATTCAATTTCAGAAATTTCCTAAACCTAATTTGGGAAATGTTTCTCCTTTAAGCTTAGATTCAAGCTTGATGGGTTGGAATTGAAGAGTGGTTGTTCTTACCATTGCTCTATAGCTTCTTCTCTATTGATTTTGTGAAAAGGTGAGATTTTTATCTCACATCTATGCTTATATCTATCTTTGAATGTTGGGTATGAATTCCTAACACTCATTCATGTGCATTTGATTTTGATTTGGGTTGGTTTTGTGAAATATTTCAAATTTAGTATTTTGAAAGCCGAATCCTTAAAAATCATAGCTTTGATCTTTGATCATGATTTTGTGATGCATCGAAGAGCTTATAGGGCCGCGTAGTCGATTGGAATAAACCCCTAGCATCCATTACTCATTCGTTTTAAATTTGGTGGAGACTTGACCCTCACTCAGATAGGCTGGGAGGAGCTGGAAACAGGCGTCGGTCGACCGAGCTCTGAGGCCGGCCTACCGACCTGCTACCAAAGTGCATAAGCACTTTTTTGTCTCTGGTCTGGTCGACCAGCAACAGAGCTCATTCGACCGACCTGCTTCCCGAGAATTTTTCTAGAACAGGGTCCGTTCGACCGAGCTCTATGCCCGGCCGACCGACCTGTTGCTATTTTGCCTATTTCGCCTATTTTGTTGAATTTCCAACTTTAATCGATTCGTGTTGTTTCCCTTTTGTTGTTATCATTTATTACCGACTTTGATGACATTTTTATTTGGGAATTTTCCAACTATCCAATTTTATGGATTTGATATCGATTTCTTTGGATTTTACTCACGTCTTCGAATGTGATTTTTTATGATTGATTGTTTCTACAATCACTTCTGTGATTTGTCACTTTAAAAATATAAAGGTTTTCAATACTAGTAGTAAATATCAAAACTCCTTTATCAAAACGACTTCAACTCTATTCTCAATATCAAGCTTGTTTATAAAATCGTTTTCCAATCTACTAGCAAATACAAACCTTTACCTCACTCGTATGAGAAATCTAATTAAACGGATTAGTAAAACGAGTGGTACGAAACGCTTGCGTTTACTTCGTCGGTTAATTCTTTGACTTGTTCGATTGAATTTCTTGTGACAATTTTCGAGTGGAGACTTACAGTTTATTCATAAATATTTAAGTTAAGCTAGTGGTTATGGGACATGAAGCTAGGCTCGTATATTTACTAGCTTAGTGTAATTGACACTTCTTTATGATCGATGATGATCATTTTTTTGATTATGACTAGCGATATGCTATGTTTCTTTGTCCACGTAGGGGACAGTACCTCGTTTTATTGGGTTTCGTCTCATTTTTATATGTTTCTTTGTCCACGTAGGGGACAGTACCTCATTTTATTGGGTTTCGTCTCATTTTTATTATAGGCTAACGACCTATTTATTTCTTGGGGTTTCGACCCAATTTTTGTGGGCTAGCGACCCACGTTTTTTATGGAGTTTGGATCTTCGGGCGTACCGTTGTACTACGTCGTTGTTTCGAATTTTATGAGTTTCGGGTTCTTCGGGCGTACCGTTGTACTACATCATCGTTCCAAACTATTCGAGTTTCTGGTTCCTCGGGCGTACCATTGTACTACGTCGTTGCACCGGCTCTATGGTTAGCGACCATGGGATAGCGTCCTGTTTTGTGATATAGGTGTCGGTGAGTTTCATGCTCCCGTTTTGTGATAGGCCTCCCCCTTTTTGTGATTGATCGTTTCTACGATCATTTTTGTGATACCTGAATTTCTATTGATGATTTCTAGAATTTCAATTTCACCAATTTCATGATTGGCATTTATATGTTGTCAATATTTGTAGCTTGGTGAATGAAGTAAGGAGTATGATATTCCTTTTGATCTTTGAGAAGATTTTTGTGATATTGATTAATCTCTTGTTGATTTTCAATTACTTATTTATCACAGCTTGGCATTGTGATTATTATACGTTTAGTCATATCTCTTATTCTGTATCATTTCATCTGATATTTATAGCTAGACTGATCCGTTTATTATTTTCTTGTTAAATAATACTCGGGTTAGACCGAGATGTTACATGTGCTTCTGCTTGACTTCACTTCTAGGATTATCATCCTGACTTTTGGCTAGTTACTTAGATTAGTAGTTTTTGGTTGTATACATTTGAGATATAGACTCATAGTTGTGTACTTATTCTTTTGTCTAGCTCTTGTAACCATTCTTTTGTGATATCGTGGTTCTTGTTTGACCACTACTCTGATGAACACTTTTATGTGTTATATATATTCATGTCTAGTTCCGCCTTTGTGATATGAATTATCTGTGACTGATTTGTGTTATGTTTATTTCTGTATTTGTTTCCGAAGATATTATAGCCACTGTGTAGTAGCTTTGAGTTTGTGTCGGTATGTCGGATCTCCTCTTGAAAAGAATGCAAGTTATATTTTATCTAGCATATCGGTACTCGCACAAAGCAATTATACAGATGGTCGCTCCTCAACAGCCTTATTCTCCGTGCTAGTTGACGACATTACACCGTAGTGTCCTTGGCTAGCGTGGGTATAGAGGTGGGGCGTCACAGCTTGGTATCAAAGCCAAACTTCGGAACAATGTAGAATAATTTAACAAGGATCATCGTCCTAAGTCCTTCTTAGGAGTCGTGCCTTAGGATTTAATCCGAGTCTCCGTACCGATTCATCCTATTTTCTTTATGATTCCTTGTTTTATCTATCAAGATTGCTTGATATTCATTTGGTGAATAACCTTTTTCTTCTTCCTTCTTCTTTCTTAAGGAAAAGAAATGGTTAGACCTATTCGTCCCAGCGCCGGTCAATCTAGTGCTACTCCCCAAGATGGATTTTTTATGTCCGCCCAGCAGCTTCTTGATCTAGTAAAGAATGCTCAAGCAGCCGGATCTAATTCGGAACCAACTCATCCTAAGTCTGGATTTGCACGCTTGTGCAACGATTATACCAACTTGGGTGGGAAACCATTCAAGGGTTCTGAAACTATTATTGAAGTCCAGGCTTGGCTGAGATCATGCGATCGAATATTTTCTCGCATGAATCTTATTGATCTTCACCGAGTTCAGGTGGCTTCTAGTAAGCTCCAAGAAAGAGCATTAGACTGGTACGAGCTTCTGATTTCTGAAATTATTGAAGCGGATCTTACTTGGGAGAAATTCCGAGAACGCTTCGAGTTAAAATTCATACCAGAAGCTGAGAAGGTGACTTTGGTTCGCCATTTTATTGACCTTGTTCAAGGTGAATCTTCTGTGACAAACTATGTCGCATCTTTCGAATCTCTCTCTAAATACAGGGTTGAATACATTAATACCCATTGAAGAAAAATCATAGATTCGTCTATGGCTTGAATAAAAATCTCAAGAAGCCATTACTTCTAAAGCTAGAAGTTTTTTTGATCAACTTGTTGATATCGCTCTTCGACTTGAAGAGGCAGATAAAGAAAGTGATGCTGATGTTGTGGGTGCCAAACCAAAACTCAGTAACAACAAGAAAAGGCCTATTAAGTTCAAAGGGTCTTATCCCAACAAGAAAGGGAAGCAAGCAATTCCAGTAGCAAAAGCCTCTGCCCCAAGTGGTGGGCAATGCTACAATTGTGGTTTTAAAGACCATTATGCCAATAGATGTCCGAAACCTCTCTTTTGTCGCTATTGCAAAAGCTCGGATCATTATTTATCTTCTTGTCCCAAACTTCAAGGTAGGAAGGAGGGAAAGCTTAATGTTGCTCAAGCCCCTGGCAACACATCTCGTGGTAAAGGTATTTCTCATTCTATCCTTGATGGCATTATTTTATTTCGTGATCATCCTATTTGAGTTCTTTTTGATACGGGTGCGTTCCATTCTTTTATATCAAAAGAACTTGTTGATACCTTTTCTTTGGATGTTTTGTGTTTAATGACTTCTTTGAGAATTGCGAATCCGGTTGGTGGATCCGCAACAATCAGTTTATTGTGTAAAGATGTCGAGATTATTTTGTGTGATATTTCTTTCCGTGCCGACTTGCATGTTATCGGCTACTTAGGCTTTGGAATGATTTTGGGAATGGATTGGCTTAACCATTATGAAGCTCATATCCTATGCCCTGAGCGGACTATTCATCTTCGACATCCTCAATCTGCTAACCAGATTTCTATTATTGTCAAAGATTCGGATTCCACTTTATCTGCATCTTTATATTCTTTAAATCCTCGTGATGATGATAATGATGATGAGGAAGACGTCATTTCTCTTATTCACGTTGTTCGTGAATTTTCCAACATATTTGAGCCCGTTTTAGGATTACCACCTAAGCGAGCGATTGAGTTCAGAATTAATCTTACCCCTGGAGCTCAACCTATTACTCATCCTCCTTATCGTTTGTCCAATAAAGAAAATGAGGAGATGCGCATACAATTATCCGATTTGGAAACGAAGCAATTTATTCGCTCTAGTTCCTCGCCTTGGGGAGCTTCGGCTATTTTTGTGAAGAAATCCGATGGTACACTTAGGCTTTGCGTTGATTACCACAAGCTTAATGATCTTACTATCAAGAATAAATATCCTTTGCCTCGAATTGATGATCTATTCAATCAACTTAGTGGTGCTAGAGTCTTTTCACAGTTGGACTTGGCAATCGGTTTTCATCAGCTTCGTATTGCAGAGGATAGCATTCCTTTGACATCGTTCCGTACTCGGTATGGATCTTATGAATGGCTTGTTATGCCATTTGGGTTAACGAATGCCCCAGCTTATTTCGTTGACCTAATGAATCGAGTTTTCAAAGATTTTCTCGATCGCTTTGTTCTCATCTTTATTGATGATATTCTGGTGTATTCAAAAACTGAGGAGGAGCATGAAAAGCATCTTCGGATTGTATTGGAAACTCTTAGGAGTAATCAATTAAAAGCAAAATTTTCTAAATGCCATTTTTGGCAATCTAGTGTGAAGTTTCTTGGTCACATTATTTCCGAATCCGGAATTTCCGTAGATCCTTCAAAGATTGAAGCGATTCAAGATTGGAAGAGACCGGAGAGTGTGACGGAAATCTGTAGCTTCCTTGGATTGGCGGGTTATTACCGTCGTTTATCAAGGACTTTCAAAAATTGCCGTGCCTCTCACCAGCTTAACTAAGAAAGGTGTTAAATACATTTGGTCGGTCAAATGTGAAACTTCTTTTCAGAAATTAAAAGAACTCCTTTCCGATGATCATATTCTTGTTATTCCTGAGGGGAATCAAGATTTTGTTGTTTATGCTGATGCTAGTCGCGTTGGTTTGGGTGCCGTTCTTATGCAAAAAGAACGTGTTATTGCTTATGCTACTAGGCAATTGAAGCCAGCTGAGACTAGATACGCCACTCACAATTTAGAACTTGAGGCTATCGTTTTCGCCCTTCGAATTTGGCGTCATTATCTTTAGGAGAAAAATTTATTCTTTACACCGATCCTAAATCCTTGAAGTGTCTATTTTCTCAAAAGGAACTTAATTTGCTTCAACAACGTTGGCTCGAATTCCTTGCATCTTATGATCTTGATATTCTTTATACTCCCGGAAAGGGAAATCGTGTTGTCGATGCACTTAGTCGCAAGCAACAAGCGGTTGTTTCTACGATGATATCCGAATGGAATGATCTCGGGGTTTTATCCACTTGTGAGATTCGAGATCGTATATCCGATTTATGTTCATCTCTTGTTTTATGTAGCCTTGAGGCTTATCCTTCTCTTTTAGACCGCATTCTTGAAGCTCAAAAGCTGAATCCCAAATTGGCTCTTCTTGGCCAAAATTTTAGGGATGAATTTGATATTGAAGTTTTGAAAGACTTTGATATCGATTCTCGTGGCGGCATTCTAAAATTTGGTTGACTTATCGTGTCAAATATTAGTGATCTTCGTAAAGATATTTTAGAAGATTCACATCGTTCTAAATTTACCATTCATCCCGGTAGTAGTAAAATGTACGCGGATATGAAGCGACTTTATTATTGGGAGGGAATGAAATCTGATATTGCTAACTTTGCTAAGTGTTGCATGACTTGCCAACTCATTAAGGCTGAACATCAAAGGCCCGGTGGGTTATTGCAACCTTTAGAAATTCCAATTTGGAAGTGGGACCAAATTTCCATGGAGTTTATAGACGGCCTTCCCCGTTCTCGTTGGGGTCATGATGGCTTATGGGTTATAATTGATAGACTCATTAAATCCGCCCATTTTTATTCCCGTTCGGTCCAATCGAACCGTTCCTCTTTTCGCCAAACTCTTTATCAAGGAAATCGTTGAGTTGCATGGTGTTCCTACTTCTATTGTTAGCGATCGTGATCCATTGTTTACTAGTGGACTTTGGAAGAGTCTTCAAAAAGCTTTAGGAACGAAGCTTAATTTTAGCACCGCTTATCATCCTCAGTCCGATGGACAAACCGAGCGTGTGAATCAAACTCTTGAAGATCTTCTTCGTGCATGTATTTTTGATTTTGGTGGAAGTTGGGAAGATCACATTTCTCTTGTTGAGTTTTCCTAGAATAATAGCTTCCAATCTAGTATTGGTATGGCTCCTTTTGTGGCACTCTATGGAAGGCCATATCGTTCTCCTTCTTGGTAGCTTGAGGCCGGTGAGTAGCTGGTTTTAGGTCCAGATTTTATTCGCGATTCCATAGAAAAGATTGATCTTATTCGTCATAGGATGAAAGAAGCCCAAAGTAGACAAAAATCCTATGCCGATAACCGGAGAAGGAAATTAGAATTTTCTGTGGGAGATCTTGTGTTTATCCATGTTTCACCTATGAAGGGTGTTGTACATTTCAGTCCATCGGGAAAGTTAGCACCTTGATATATTGGTCCATTTCCCATCACCGAACGTATTGGTTCCGTGGCTTATCGCCTTTTATTACCGGCTCAGTTTTCTGCTATTCATGACGTGTTTCACGTTTCCCAATTGCGGAAATGCCTTCGAGATTCCGATTCTGTTCTTGAGCCCGGTGTTGTGGAAGAAATTGAAGTTTCACCTAATTTTACTTATGAGCAACATCCTATTCGTATCATTACTTCGGAGGTCAAGCACCTTCGAAATAAAGATGTTCTGCCTATTCGTATCATCCTGACTTTTGGCTAGCTACTTAGATTAGTAGTTTTTGGTTGTATACATTTGAGATATAGACTCATAGTTGTGTACTTATTCTTTTGTCTAGCTCTTGTAACCATTCTTTTGTGATATCGTGGTTCTTGTTTGACCACTACTCTGATGAACACTTTTATGTGTTATATATATTCACGTCTAGTTCCGCCTTTGTGATATGAATTATCTGTGACTAATTTGTGTTATGTTTATTTCTATATTTGTTTCTGAAGATATTATAGCCACTGTGTAGTAGCTTTGAGTTTGTGTCGGTATGTCGGATCTCCTCTTGAAAAGAATGCAAGTTATATTTTATCTGGCATATCGGTACTCGCACAAAGCAATTATACAGATGGTCGCTCCTCAACAGCCTTATTCTCCGTGCTAGTTGACGGCATTACACCGTAGTGTCCTTGGCTAGCGTGGGTATAGAGGTGGGGCGTCACAAAAACACTAAACCCCCAAGTCACTCACGAGAAGCTCACGAGAACATGCTACTTCGAGACACTCTCGAGCAACAACCCCCTACTACCCCGAGGCCAAACAATACAGCACACATCTGAGATACTAGAACACCTTGTGCACGAGCACAAACCAACGACGAAGCTTCGATCCCGCTTGCCACCGCTGACGAGTTGCCTATGACCTTACCCTTCAATTCCGACCACCAGATCAAACAATCGAATATGGAAACAAAAATGAGCCGACGAACCCAAAATTTGGAACGAGGCATCACCAAAAACCTCCCCTGCGACGCCACCATCGATCACCAGAAATCTCTTCTCCCTGCCCAAAACTTCATTGACGACCAACGCTTCTAATCCTCCCATTCTGCCCAAGTCCGATGAGCCATAGTCATCGCAACGAACCCGAGAACATCGTCGACCCACCCAGGTCCTGAAACCCTATAAACACCTCACTGTGCCACCACGACGAATGATAACCACTTCGACCAATTTTTTTTGAAACCTCTAACCCCCAGCTTGCTTTAGCACCGACCCTGAGGTCCCTAATCTTCCTGATCATCAGATATTAAACAAAAACCCATTTCTGATCATCTTCAAAATGCTCATCCAAAACTCAACTGAAAATTATGATTTTTATTTTAAAAATCCTAGTTTTCGAAGTAGATTTAGGTTATAAACTTGAATCCAGAAATCATGTAATTCAAAATTTCAATATGATTTAAATCTTACTGATCTTCTTTTTCTCTGTCAAATCTGGCTACTGATTTACCTTGAAATCATTTTTAAAATTGATAATAGGGTATAACAGTCAAGTTTTGTTTATACATCAAGTCCTAATAAAGATCAGGGAAAGAGAACATGATTTTTTTTTCAAATCTTAAACCTTGAACAACAAGAACAGAACAAATGTTTTGTAAATAGACATACTCATCCATTCAATTCATATATATATATATATATAATTCATATTAAACCATCATATGAGCATTTATCATATTTCATTTCAAATTTTCTACATGCAACAAGATTTATAAAATAGATTTTGAAGTTTGTTCACTCACCTGTTTTTGCTGAGTAAAGAGAAAACTAGAGAACAAGCCTTTGAAAAAAAATTGGAATCTGCACTAGCTTCTGATTTGTACTTAAAACAGTAGCTTGGATTTTGAACTTGATTAGGTCGAGTTGATTTCTTACTTGTATATTTAGTTGAGCTTTGATTTTCTTGAAGCTTGTTCTTGAATCAGGTTGGAGATGCTTTTGGTTTTGATTTAATTTCTTATAAGGTTTTGATTTTTGTTTCAGGCTATTTTTCTCTGGTTTATATATTTTTGTTCGATTTGGTTTTGAATTTTGGTTTACAGACTTTTGTTTTGAAAAGTGAAGGTGTAAGAAAATGATAGAGAGGAGAATAAAGATATTATATAATCTCATTTTCTTTTTATTTATTTTTTTAGAAATAATTCAAATAGATGACACTTGTTCAAATTTATATTACAATTGTTACACTTGTATATCCTTATGTTAAATGAATTTACATTTGTCAATTTGTGTGTTAAAATCTTAACACTTGTCATTATACATTTTTAATTAATTCTTTAATTGGTTCATAAGCTTTTTTTTTAAATTTAATTTCCTAATTAATAAATAATTTTTTTAATTTATATAAATAAAATCTTTTGAAGAAAATAATATAAAACCAATTGTATTCTAAATAAAAATCTTACACATATGTTTTTGAACCTAAAGTATTTTAAAATATTTATCTTTTAAATTTCAAATTTAAATCCAGATTCAAATTCAATTTAAAAATCAAATTTAAAATCAACTCAAATTTATATATATATGTATTTAAACAAGCAAAAATTAAATTTGTAAATAATCATTATATTTTAAAATCTATTTATATCTATATCTAAAACAACATATTATTATTTTTGTATGAAAATAACAATTTTTCCAATTTTTAAATAATAAATAAAGGGGATTATCACATTTTAAATTGTTTGAATTATATTAATATGTTTACTATTTCACAATGAATTTATATTTGTATACACTTAAGATTTCCAACATTATGGAATTTTGAATATATCTATTATATATATGTATATATTAATTTACTGTAAAATTTATTATTTCTAGATATTTATATTTCATTATTTATTATAGATTAAATTTATTTATATTTCCATATTTCAGAATTTTATCTGTTCAACTAAATAAACCAGTTAATTATCCACTTATCAGATGGCCAAAATCCGAGTTATCACATTCCTTCCCTCTTAGAATCTTTTCGTCCTCGAAAAGAAACGAAACCAGAATTTATTAAAATATTTAGTATCAGTTAAATTTTCTCTTTGAACATTTTTAAAACACTCTAAATTCTATATACTATTGCCAAAATAGTTTTATAAAAATATCATTATATAACTTGATGTTTCAACAAGTCCGTCCTCGTTCTCATAGAAATTCAGTCATACCTTGATCAGGCGTATGACTGAAAATTTGTAAGTACTTGGTAAAATCATTTCGACACTTAGTGAAAATAATTGGAAAATAATTTTATTGAAGATATAGAAAACATTTTTTTGGAAATAGAGGAAACATCTTTGGTGAGAATGCTCTGGAAATCATCACTCCCATCCATGGTCGTAGTTAACCCGATGGTTACGTTGCCATCCCGGCAAAATCCATAGATAACTGTAGGCACTACGCGTCCCTCGATTACGCCATGGAACCCGCTACAGATCGTAGCTATATCCTGGGTTACGTTGCCATCACAACAAAAGTTAATGTAAATGTAGGCATCAGCGTCCTCGAATTTCATTGCAAAAAATGAAACTTCTACCCTCGACCATAGATTGTAGTCTACCGATGTTATGTTGCCTTCCTAGTAAAATCAAACGTAGACCGTTGATACTCTCCTCCACACGATTTCCACTATGGTCCACAGTAGATCGCAACGACATCGAGTTACACTGTCGTCACAACATAACCCAAATGCCTGTGTAGGCGTCAGCGCCTTCGACTTTCGCTACCCAATAATCCTCAGGAACTTCAGTTTGTCCGGACTTCCTCATAGGATCCACTTTAGAGCCTCCCACCTTGGAGCTCACGGCAGTACCAACCTATGGTACTCCTGAGAAGTTCATTTCAAGGGAGCGCCTTTTTTCTCCAGAGCTATTTTCAAAAAACTTTATACCACACACATATAGTATCTTCCAAATCATACACCTAGTATGAATCCCATATAAATTTCCTTTTCTCAAAATCAATTATCCCAAAATCGATAATTCTCAAACTAGGCTTTCCAAATTCAAAAATTGATTTTACCCAAAAATCAAAAGCCTTTCCAAAATCCATAGGTTCCAAAACCTTTTTCCCAAAATCATTCTCATAAAATCCTTCATATATATATATAGATATATATAACTTTGAAAATCTTTGGATCACTTCATACTCGTATAAATTCCTTTTTATACTTCAAATATTTTCAAAAAACCCTTTTTATTCTGGCTATAGATTCAACAAGGGGAGTTTTATCATATATATAACAATGATATATAACTTTGTTTATTCCAAATCAAATGTTCAAATATGATTACTCTTTATAAAGTGAACCTTTAATCATAGAAATGTCCAATTTCCACTTTATTTCATCATATATTTCACAAAATGTACTTTTCATTTCAAAAACCATTTTACAGTTCTTATCCATAAATTTTCAATATCAATTTCATTCAAACCCGTACGATGTACTCATATTATCCATACACAATATCAATCTCATTGCTCACTCAATCACACAATTTCTCTTCCGAACTAGTATCGTTCCCCCAACTTCCTAGTGCGAACTCAGATCTGGTTTCTTGATCAGAAACCATCATTCTCCTTGCATAGTAATAACTATGATAGAGAATTTCCAGAACCAATCAAAAATACATATCCAGGTTCGCCATCGAAAATTGAGTGAAAAATCCCAACTCGAATCGATGTACTATCTCGAAATTTTGTGCTCGAATCTGGATCAAATCACTATGCGAATATAATAATATACGTACATCCTACGTATCTATCTTCATTGATTATTAGCTAAATCAATTTCTCCTTTTTATTCACATTCCCTTAGATTCTTATTCATTTATTCACAATTGCCTCAATCCCCATTTGGATTATCACCTCAATTCTTATCTCAAATGGATATTTAATCATAAACAGTTTGCACTCTGACGAGCTTAAATTTAGAAAATAGCTTAAAAAGTTGAAAATAGAGTAGTTATAAAGTAGTTGAAAAATAGTAGTTAGTTTATAAAACAGTTGTAAAATAGTTAAATAGTTCCAAAAATAATTGTAAAATAAGTATGAAATAGTTTGGCTTTAAAAAGAAAGGTTGTATATAGTTAATAGCTTGGAAAAATAGATTTAAGAAAGCTTATATAAAAATAATTTATTTTGAAAATAGTCCAGAGCCAAATTGTTCCATTTCCCAATCTCCATTCCCATCAATTTCACATCCATTAAATTGATTCAATCCCAGTTGAAGTTGAATTAACCTCAATTTCTTTCCAAATTCAAATCAAATTCCATTTGAATTAACTTATTCAACTTTAATCAAAATTCCAAATCATTCAAATCAAATTCAATATGAACTAACTTCAACTTCTATTTCACTTTAAACCCTCTCGAATTATATAAATTCGAGTTAAATTTCAAATCTTGATTTAATTTCTTTAAATCAAATTAAAATTTACTTTTAAATTAACAACTTATATCTTTAAACCATTTAATTACGAGTCCAGTTTTAAAATTCCATTTTAAATTATCTTACTTAACTTATTTCAAAGTTTAAATAAGAGTTTAAAAACAATTTACTTTTCAGATTCTAATTTATTATCCATTCTAACTTCAAACCTTGAAACCTATTCGTAATTTATTTTAGTTTTACAAGTTCATTTCTTAACATTCAAATCTTAAGTTCAAAGTTATTCCATATCCTTGATTTCCAATTAAAGTTAAATTTCCATTTTATCTCTATAATGGATATATTACCTCAATCTATTTCCAATTTTCAGATTTCAAACCCATTTTTAGATCACACATAACTTCCCACTGAAACCAATCATTTAACTTCCCTAAGTTAAATCTCAACTTTATCTTGAAATTCTCAATTCTGGTTGTTTGTTAACTTATTTAACTTTCCCAAAGTTAAATTCAATTTACTTAATCCAGTCAACCCTACCCAATTTGAATTCCCGTTTCAAATTTTAACTTTATATTAATAAACGTCCCACTAATAAGTTCAAATTTATCACTTTGGGTTTTCACATCACATTCCAAATCAAATTTTAAAACTCAACACTTAGAGTTTATTTCAGATCATCTTTGGTGTTATGTATATCCACACATGCACCCACATTTATAAGTCATATTCACCTAAATGTTTATTTCCTTAAAAGATTTCATTTTTCTTACTCATTAACACACATTTCATTATTAAATACAACAACCCTTTATGATAATAACCAAGATTATCATATCTGGAAACCAATTCATTATCATTTTATTCTGAAAATACTTTTACAAATTCAGGATTTATTTTCTAATTTGAATCCTTTTCTAGCTTATCTTATTTATATAGTCCATATTATCCAAATTCCCATTTGGTTGTGTTTCTGTTACCACTTAATTCTTATTATTATTATTATTTTGATTCAAATAATACAGCAACCAATTATCTTAATATATAGTGGTTAGAAAATTATTGCTTTGTATATCAAAATATAGACTACTTTTTAGTACCATTTTAAAATCTTTATATAAGAAAATAAAAAATATGCTCTCATATACACACACACACTCAACTCATTCTAGGTTACTATTAACCCTTATTCAAATGAGTAAACCCACCGGAGCCAAGGTTCTCGCTTAACCTTCAGCTCTGATACCAACTGTAACGACCTGAAATTTTCGATTTCGAAAATTCCAAATAGTTAGGGAAAAGAAGAAAGAGATAGATGAAGAAGAAGAAACAGTAACACCAAAAAACAGATTCTCACATTCGCAGTGGATCAAAATATAATATTAAATAAAACAGCAGTTATACAAAGGAAAATTGTATCAGTTAATTTATATCAATACATCAGAGTTACATCATTTACATAACAGTAGTTATACAAAGGAAAATTGTATCAGTTAATTTATATCAATACATCAGAGTTACATCATTTACACAAAACACTGGACAGTTAAAATCAACATGCCCCAGATAAACTACAATATATCACAGCGGTATACTTTCCATAGGTTCCTGCCATCGAGCTCGCCTCCTGAACTTCAGAACGTCCTCACCTGAAAATCTGTAATACTCGGTCTGACCCGATCATTACATCCAGGTAACACCCGGGTTAGGATGGAAACCAGCTCGAGTAAACCTATATCACTTGAAAACACTAAGTTATAACATACTTAAATTCCGGGGTAACTCGTACTTCACTACGAGTTCTTAACTTGTTATTAGTCAAAACTTATTTCACAAATCAATCTCTAAGTACCCTTACTTAGTTTCGATGGTCCGGTTCATTTAGACTATTTCATTCCAGCCTATTGGTTATACATATCATGTCTATATAGAATTATGGTAAATTACAAATCAAAGTGGCTTCGGGTATTTATTGATACCCGACCCCGGTCTCTTCGAATTCAATACCATCTTAACCCAAGTTATTCAAACGAAATACAATTCAAACTTGAAATACAGGGTGTCACCTTTACACAATAATTCATCATTGATAGATAACCACATTATCACAGTTTAAACCAAACATATCATATCACATAGAATTACAAATCACATATCAGGGATATCAACTAATCTATGGCATACAATATTATTCAATCACTCATAAGCAAGATTAAATTTTCAAATTATTTCTAATTAATTTAAAATAAATTAAATTAATTACCTCAATCATTTTTAAATCCTTCTTACTTAATAGTAATTGATTACAAACCATTACTTAATCATCCCTTAATTATCTTCTCCAATCACATTAAGTAATTAGCCTTAATTAATTACCCAAATTAATTTAACTTCCACCCATTTACATGAACTACATTTATCCATAATTAATTACTCAAATTAATTATCTAATAAGCACTTTCATTGATTAATTATCCTTTAATTAATCACACGCATTAACTAACTAATCCTTGATTTATTTCCCAAATTAATCAATTCTTAATTAATCAATCTTTAATTAATTACACTAAGTAATTAATCGTTAATTACTTCCCTTAAGTAATTTACCTTTAATTACTTTCATCAAGTAATTATCCTATTGGTTAGTTATCCTCAGTAAATTAACCTTTAATTATTAATTAATTTAACTTTTAATTACTAATTAAATTAATTAATCCTTAACAGATTTATCCTTTATTTACTTAAATTAAGTAATTACATTTAAGTAATTAATCTCTAATTACTTAATTTAGTTAATCTCTAATTACTAATTAATTAATCTATAATTAATTAACTTATAACGCTTAATTATTAATTAATTAATCCTTCCACTAATTAATTAATTTCTCTTTAATTACTTAATTAATTTAATTAAGTTCATAATTATCCTTCAATTTGTCAACTAAAAGATAAATCATTTATCTTAATTAACTTCTTATTTCTCATTTAAAATCTAATTTAATAAACTTTAGGAATTAATTATCATTAATCTATTAACTTAAGATTTTAAGTTTAATCAACGATAAAAACATTTTATCCTTTCAATTACTACTTAATTACATTATTAAATAAGTTTTAAATAAACTTAAGATTTCACTAAATAAACTTAAGATTTCACTTAATCTAAGTTAAAATAAATCTCATACCTTTTACTTAACCAGGTCTTTAAATAAGCAATTGTTATTTGAAAGAAATAGTTTAAGAAATTAGTTTAAAGAACTTGATTTTATAATACTTAAAAACTTGTTTAACCATTTTCTTTTAACTTGAATTTACTTAATACATTTAAATCTTGCTATTTCTTTTATTTAAAACCCCGATATCATGACAATCAAAAAAATTCCGAGCAAAAACCTAAACCCCACCTGAATCACTCACGAGCAACTCACGAGAACATTTTGCTCCGAGACACTCCCAAGCAACAACCCCCTACTACCCCGATGCCAAACAACACTGCACACATCTGAGACGCTAAAACACCTCGTGCACATGCACGAACCAACGACGAAGCTCCGACCTTGCTTGCCACCGATTGACGAGTCGCCTACGACCTTACCCTTCAATTCCTATCACCAGATTGAACAATCGAATACGGAAACAAAAATGAGCCGATGAGCCCAAAATCTGGACGAGGCATCACCAAAAACCTCCTCTGCGACGCCACCACCTATCACTAGAAATCTCGTCTGCCTGCCCAAAAATTCACTGACGACCAACGCTTCTAATCCGCCTACTCTGCCCAAGTCCGATGAGCCATAGTCATCGCGACGAACCGGAGAACATTCTTGACCCACCCTGGTCCTTAAACACTGCAAACACCTCACCGCGCCGCCACGGCGAATGATAACCAACTTCGACCAATTTTTGCGAAAACCTCCAACTTCCAGCTTGCTTCAGCACCGACCCCGAGGTCCTTAATCTTCCCGATAATCAGAGATTAAACAAAAACCCATTTCTGATCATCTTCAAAATGCTCATCCAAAACTCAACTAAAAATTATGATTTTCATTATAAAAATCCTAGTTTTCGAAGTAGATTCAGGTTGTAAACTTGAATCCAGAAATCATTTAATTAAAATTTCGATATGATTTGAATCTTACTGATCTTCTTCCTCTCTGTTAAATCTGGCTACTGATTTAGCTTAAAATCATTTTTAAAATTGATAACAGGGTATACAATCAAGTTTTGTTTATACATCAAGTATTAAAGAAGATCAGGGAAAGAGAACATGATTTTTTTTCAAATCTTAAACCCTGAACAAAAAGACCAGAACAAATGTTCTGTAAACAAACATACTCATCCATTCAATTCATATATATATATATATATATATATATATATATATATATATATATAATTCATGTTAAACCATCATATGAGCATTTATCATACTTAATTTCAAATTTGCTACATGCAATAAGATTTATAAAATAGATTCTGAAGTTTGTTCACTCACCTGTTTTTGCCGAGCAAAGAGAAAACCAGGGAACAAGCCTTTGAAAAAAAAATTGAAATATGCATTTGCTTCTGATTTGAACTTAAAACAGCAGCTTGGATTTTGAACTTGATTAGGTTGAGTTGATTTCTTGCTTGTATATTTAGTTGAGCTTTGATTTGCTTGAAGCTTGTTCTTGAATCAGGTTGGAAATTCTTTTGGTTTTGATTTAATTTCTTTTCAGGTTTTGATTTTTGTTTCAGGCTATTTTTCTCTGGTTTATATATTTTTGTTTGATCTGGTTTTGAATTTTGGTTTACAGGCTTTTGTTTTGAAAAGTGAAGGTGTAATAAAATGATAGAGAGGGGAGTAAAGATATTATATAATCTCATTTTCTTTTTATTTATTTTTTTAGAAATAATTGAAATAGATGACACTTGTTAAAATTTATATTACAATTGTTACACTTGTATATCCTTATGTTAAATGAATTTACATTTGTTAATTTGTGTGTTAAAATCTTAACACGTGTCATTATGCATTTTTAATTAATTTTTTAAATGGTTCATAAGCTTTTTTTTTTAAATTTAATTTCCTAATTGATAAATAATTTTCTTAATTTATATAAATAAAATCTTTTGAAGAAAATGATATAAAACCAATTGTATTCTAAATAAAAATCTTATACATATGTTTTTGAACCTAAAGTATTTTAAAATATTTATCTTTTAAATTTCAAATTTTAATCCAAATTCACATTCAAATTCAATTTAAAAATCAAATTTAAAATCAACTCAATATATATATATATATATATATATATATATATATATAAACAAACAAAAATTAAATTTGTAAATTATCATTATATTTTAAAATCTATTTATATCTATATTTAAAACAACACATTATTATTTTTGTTTGAAAATAACAATTTTGCCAATTTTTAAATAATACATAAAGGAGATTATCACATTTTAAATTGTTTGAATCATATTAAAATGTTTACTATTTCACAATGAATTTATATATGTATACACTTAAGATTTCCAACATTATGGAATTTTTAATATATCTATTATATACATATATATTAATTTACTGTAAAATTTATTATTTCTAGATATTTATATTTCAATATTTATTATAGATTCAAATTTATTTATATTTTCAGATATCAAAATTTTATCTGTTCAACTGAATAAACCAGTTAATTATCCACTTATCAGATGTCCAAAATCTGGGTTATCACAATTTGATTAAAGGATTTGGCAAATAATGAGGAATGGCAGGGGTATAAGGGTTTGAGTAAAAAGGATGCGGGTTTGGGTTTGATAATAAAGAATGGGCTAGGATTTGAAGTGTTAAAGAGAGGAAACAAAACGAATTAAATCTATAACCAATGTTATTCTCAATTAAGTGCTTATCTAAATCGATTTCGATTTTTCGAAATCTCTTTATTCACGTACGAATAATTTTATAATTGAATTATAGATTTATTTTCAATTTAAAGTGATATATCACATATTTTACAAATTATTTAAATCCAATAACTATTCATCTTCATCGATTTATTAATTTTTTTTAAAATATGAAATAAAAATTATTTTCATCTATTTCAAGTATATAAAATTATTTACACTTCAAAATATTTTATATTTAACACTAATACTTTATCTAGTTTAATATGTTTTCTTAAAAGAATTTATTAATTAATTTAGTTTGTTAAAACAAAATCTTTATTAAATTACACTTCAATTAAGTAAAAAGTTAATTTCACAATATTAGTTACCAAAAATCAAATGCGAACATTTTTACTTTAAATAAATTTGTATAATATTATGGCTTCGAGAACAGAGTTGTTACACATCTCGCCCTTAGGAATATTATGTCCTCGCAATTCTTTATAAGGATATGTCATACAAAATTCAAACCATTGACTTCCTTTGTATTCTATAATCTATAATTAAGGAGAAACTCACTCAAAACTCTAAGTGGTCAACACTAGAGCTTATTTCATCGTATGTTATAACTTTAAATAGATTCTTTATTGAATTTCTATTTGACATATATGAACAATTTAGTGAAAATTTTCTAAGTGTTGGATTTTTGAAACTTTTTGACAATCTCCTATGTACGGAGAGCGTTTCAAAAAATAACAAAAGTGACAATAAATATACATCCCAATCTATGGGGCATCCCGAAATATGCTCGTATTAGGTTTTTTAGAGCAGCTTTAATTATGTCAACCTTAAACGTTAATGGTATATAAGAAATATAATAAGCATACATGATTTTAATATATAAACAACAAGCATTTAATTTAGACTACTTCTCAATAAATTTTAAGGACTAAAATCACAAATTTAGATATGGGTTCCAAAAGAAAAATTATTGGACAATATATAGGCTTTGAAAAGTAGCATTCGAATCATTAAAATGTTGAGAAAACAATGAGTTATGGCATTTTTTCAAAGACAGCAAACTCTATGAATTTTAACTAAGTGCACGCCCACTTAAGAAAACAATATATTTAGCCTAGGAAACACCAAAATTTTACAAAACTCTTAGTATAAAGGTAGTTGCTTACGTTCTTAGCTTTCTAAGAAGTGCAAAATCATTGAAATTGAATAAAATGCTCAAAAGTTATAGCTAAAACATAGCTTTGGAATTCTGAAAACAACAATTTTAGCCAGAATTTTTATTTGAATAAAAAGTGATTTTAACATCAATAGATTTCAAAATTTTCAAAGTGACGAACATAAAAGTTGTTTCACATTACCTTCAGTTGAAAAAAGAGAAGTCGAACAACTAAATCAAAAATTATGTCCATATTTTGAGCACTTTCAAAGTATAGAATTTCTAAATTCGATTTCCTTACATGTTAGAACTCCTTGGTATGTGAGCAATTATGAGTTATGCAAAATTGTTGGCAATATTTTGTATAATTTTAAGTTGCGCACAGGAGACTGGAGGCCATTTAAGTACTTCACATGTCAATATTTCCTCAAATTCTTTGTTAGGAAAGTAGTAGCAATTGCATATATTTACTAGTAGTTTCCTACCATTGTAATTGTAATGAAGCTATTGGCATTTTGAAGCTAGTATTTGTTACCAAACTAATAGTTTCAGGTCCTTGCATTACAGTTTGGTAGTCCTATATTTTGCATAAGGATGCATTACATTAAATATCTACGGTAAAAAAGAGCATGAAAATCACTACATAACTTTATGTTATGATACTAGTTTGTAGTTTTTGACTGCATATGGTGGATGTAGTTATATGTGAAATCGACATTGATTAGTAATTAGTAAATTAATAATTAGTACATCTAACCTCTTTTTTTTTTTAATTTTTTAATCCATTATAGCTCATATATAATCCTAGATTACTTCATAAAATTGCATATGAGTATAATATATGGATTACAATAATAAATCAAGTTATATATTTTTGAAATCTTATTTCTAAAAAAACTAATTGTTGTAAAAATTCAAATCTACTTTAGCAAATCTAACTTATAAAGTCAAAAACAATTTTATATTTAAATAATAATTATATTTTCCAATATATTTATTCCTTTTAAATATACTTCAAAACATTTTTCTCCTTTAGACGCACACATACACATATATTATTTTAGTTTATTTTGCTACTAGAAATTTTCATTTTTATTTATTTTCCTCATTCTAAACAATCTATCATATCTATAGATATATTATTGGAAAATGCTTACGATTTCAACTTTGACAAGTGTATTGTTACATACATAATTTCCAAACTTAATTTGTAATAAAATATACAAATTTGTCGTGCCACAAAATTTTAGTGATTCGTTTTACTAATTGGCTGCAATGTTAACTATCGGGAAATTTACACCAACAATCTCACGATTTCCTAAACTTCACACTAATCTCATAGGCCGCATACGTTGTTCGAAAATAATTAAATTTTGAAAACAATGTTTTTGTTTTTCTAAATTAACACATTATTTTATAAAACAATATAAACTCCAAGTAAAACATTTCTTACTAAATTTCCAAAATACTGTGCCAATTCTTGTCTCGTTTACATGTCTAGAAATCCCTACCAGTACCTTGGCTACTCGGATCGATCAAAATCTATAAACCTCTCAACGGACCAATCAACATAAAATATACCATTAAACTTATTTTTAACCACTTAGAAAATAATATTCATACTTTCTCAAAATCATTTGCTAGCTTACATAAAAATATTAACTTATGTTCTTACATATATATACTTCCATTTATCAACCATCTGCAATCAAAATAATACATCATACCATATTCACTTATTCTCAACAGTCAGCATCCATTCAATTCTATTATGTCTTATTTTATTTATTATATATATATTTCCAATTCGACATTTTAACTATATATGTAATTTATGTCGTTCTATTTATTATTACTACTAATTCCTTAAACATTATTATTATCCCCCAATGGTTCAGTTTTTGAGAAACCATTGGCTTTTATTAATAATTAGGTTCTTCCAGACTTAATGGGTTTATAAATTTTGAGCGATAACTTCTTATTCAATTCCATAATTTAAACTAAGCATAAACAAAAAAATATTGATATAGACAACATACATTTAAATCAAACAAACAAAGAGTTGCCTTTAGCGGAAAGCTACCTTCCAGCTTCCGCTGCGCACTCTGATCACTATTGGATCCTCCATTCAAACTTTCTTCATAACAAATTACATTCTACAAAGAGGTAAATACACAAAACAAGTAGGGATAAGGATAATAGATAATATGAAAATAATAAATATGTCTTTAGATGATTATCCCAATAACCATCGTATACTCCTATTATCCCAATAACTACCTGGCTTTTCGACCATAAAGTCGACACCATATACATCCACAACATTCCAATGCCAAACATCTAGTTGTTGGAAAGGCAGATTGTTAGGGTAAAATAAAAAGAACTGTAACGTTTGCGATTTTTCGATGCTCGAAAACTGACATCAATACGTCCACTGTATCAACTGCCAAGCAATCGAAGGCCGGAAAACCGTACCGTTAGGGATTAAGAAAAAGAAAAAGGTAGAAGAAGAGAGAAAAAGATAGAACAGAACAGAAGAAATAACAGAACAACAACAGAATCTCACAATTCGCAGCGGAACAACATATAATAGATAAATGAATTATCTTTTACAAAAGAACTATATCAGTTATTACATTACATTACATTACATCATCAGAGTGTACAACAACAAACAAAAACAAACAGCGGAAAGGAAATACTACATACTAGTAATACGCCATGCCATCCAGTTTGCTTCCAGCAACTCCTGAATTCCAGAATATCCTGATAAACCTTACTCTTGACTGCCCGTGTGGAAATTGGTGGGCACCAAAGTTTAGGAAGGAAAACAATAAACTCCGAGTCAGTCATGTGACTGGTGTGAGAACTAAAATAGTTTATTTTTCTTTAAAATTAAAAATAGAGGAATATTTTTAAAGTCAATTCGCAATGCTTTTTAAAAATGAGACTACCATAAGTCCTCCAGCACACACACACAATGCAAACGCAGAATCGGAGGAGATTTCTCCTTATGATAGTCAAAGATGCTTGATACACATTAAAAAGAAACATTTGATATTATTATTAGTGCATAGTGTAGAAAAAAACATTTCGAAAGTAAAGATATAAATCTTAGCTAGCATAGGCATTTCGTACTTATGCCTACTATAGCTACCATCCAAACAGTGGTGACCACCATAAGTGAATGATAGGTTCTACAACTAAAACCATACAAGATCGTATTGTTTTTTTGGATTTCCAACAAATGGTCAGGCCAAGGAACTTCCCATTGCCACATGGGTACGCCTCTGCTAAGACGACCCGAGAACCAAACCGGATCTCTGCCAACACAAGGCCGGGTTACCCCTAACTGGGTAACTACTGACACGAATATGTCATCCCCCGATCATAACCGATCTATCCGAGGATCCTCTATTTCCAACAACCACAAAGCAATAAATTTGCAGCAACAACATAGGTTAAGTATCTGGGCACCATACCATGACACCACCTCTATCCAGAAGGAATGACATACACTAAAGGGGCGCTACCCCCTAATAACCTTGTCGCATCCTTCCTGTTTTGACCATTTTCGGGGTGTGAGGTCAGACGAAGTCTAGTCCACAAAGCCACGCTTTATACAAAAGCTGTGCTTTGGGTCAACAAATGATCAAAGTAATGACCACCAAGATAAATGATCAAACAAATGATCATACCACAAATGATCAAACAATGATCATTTCACAGCAACACTTATCATGTCACATTACCAATTTGGGAGTATATCACTAATAACCTTCAACTAAAACCTCTGAGCTCGTACGTCTCAGAGAAGGGTGTGAAGCTAAGAGAATAAATTCTCCGCCACCAACAGAAATATATTTGAAAGAAATCAGCTTTATATCTCAACTTGTAATGTCAGACATACAATCCATACAAGTCTGTTCCGGGCTCGAACAGAACCGAAGGCACTTACAAAGAAGTCCTTGCATTCCGGATAATTTCTAATCACGTCCGGACTTCCCGTCACTAAGGGTGATAAAACCTCTATATCGGAGATCAGCCGATGCAGAGTAACTCAACGGTAATCCTTCCGTTTTCAAAAATATCCGGTCTTCAACACCGGTCATCAAATGCAATCCATTACGACGTATCACATATTCGGAATGGGTTATACGACCCCAAGGTCCTTTCCCGGCTAACCCGAATAGTGCGCGCTTATTCAACATAAGTGTGACATTCAAATTCAAGCAATTCACAACAAATACCTATTTAAAGGTAAATATTGATAGTCGGTTATTTAACTATCAATAAAGATGCTCAACATCATCAGATTCTAAATAATTTTTCAAATTATTTATTTCTCAAAAATATCTTTACTAGATATAAACTTCCACACTTCAACCATTTGAAAACAATTTTTCAAACCACTTTTCCTTACTCGGAAATACTTTCATTTCAAAATGGTTCATTTAAACCAATTTAAATAAATCCTTACCGATTTACTTTATATTTACGTTCCAAATCCGTAAATTTATTCCCACACTCTAAAAATAAATCAACATTTATTTTTAAACTAATTCCCCTTTCTTTTATAAATTCCATAGTGAATTTATAATCCCAAAATATCTATGATGTACGATTTTCAATTGATTTTCAATATTCACTTTCAATTTATCTTTACAAGGATAAATTCTAAAACGTTCATTTCACATTTGAAAAATATTTCCATACTTATTTAATAATAAGCACTTCATAAATCTATTTATTTTCAACATTTGAAAATATTCAATATACTTAAATCAAAATTAAGTATATATTTCATTACTTAAGGAAAACATTCTCTTAACACATTTATTTGGGTCAAAAACGAATGTTGCGTAAAACATCGTTACGACAACCCAAAATCACTAGTATAGGGATTCAAAGTTTAAATGGATATATAAATCCCAATACTATATAAAACATTTCCCTTCGGAAACCATTTACTATAACAACAGTATTATAGTACACCATTTCCTTCTTTCTCGAAAACGTCTATTTCAACAATAAATGTTGAAATCTATGGTTTCGATTCATAATACATTTTAAAACATCGTTAAAACGATTAACTTCATTTTATAATATTCATTTTCCCAAGCATATCCATTTTATTTGATAATATATTCACTGTCCAAAATCGTGAATATACTTCCTTAACCAATTTCAACTTTCAATTTATCAAATTCCATTGATTTCGAATTTATAAACAATGTCTATAAATTCCATTTCTATTTATAAGTTTCGATTTATAAATCTCCTTTATTAATCCAATTTATATTTCGTTTATATGCCGAATCTAACTTATAAGTAAATTACTTATAATCCATTTATTCACAAATCCATTCTTTTATATCATCGTTTGTTTATAAATCTAAAATTCTTATTTACTTATAAAACTAAGTACAACTTTATTTTAACACTTATAAAAGCTCGTTTTATAATTCCAATATCTTTAACTTATAAAATATAAATTTTATAAATCTTTTATATAAACCGTTTATAAAAATTCAAAAATCTCAATTTAAATAAACCAATCTCTTTATTAATTTACAAAACGTTATTTAAAACTTATATAACTCCAAAATTACACTTAAGTATTATTTTCCCAAAAATATAACTTTTATAACCATAAAATTAAAATGTTTATTTATTTTAAGAATTCAAAATTAAATAAAACGTATACTTTCAAAAATCACTTTAAAAATTCTTTTAAAAACCAAAATCATTATTTTAAAACTTCAAAAATGGATCCGATGATGCAACAGCACCAAATAGTTAATCACGACATCCAAATATCATATATTGATATGATAATCAACAAATATCACAATATCTGTAAATAAATCAATACAGTTGAGGAATCCAGTTGGATCCCTCCAACCTGTTTCCCTGCATCCACAAACATTAGCACAATACCAATTCCGTTCCAGTACGGGATTATCGTGGTATATGAGATTTATAAAATATTATCCGCTTAATAGACGGCGCAATAGGGTCTCATCCGCTATATAATGCGGGAAAATCAACTCCAAATACATATATAATACCAATTACACTATATGGTGAAATATTCGCGGTATATGTTTTTAATAAATAACCTCCGCATACTAACGGCGCATAATGTCTATTTTTAACTATCAATAGATAACAATCATCATTCTAACATACATTCAAGAATTTTAAATCTAACTATTTAAAATTAAAATCGAAACCGATTCGATTGAGTGAGAAGTTCTCACATTGATTTCAATTTCGTTTTGGCGATTTATTTCGAATAAAATTAAACGGACGTTTAATTTTATCCGAAATTCTCACTAACTCCAAACGACTCCAATCTAATTCCACAGCGTAGTGCTCGTCCATACGATTCCAACGCAACTAGTTTCGCGCGTTTTCGACCTCGTATGAAAAAGTTATACACGTTTAAAGATCATACAAATTATTATAAAATTAATTTACAAATTTTCTTTTAAATTTATAACCTAGCTAATCAGGGCCGTTGATTTCACATTGGACGATCCAGGGCGCACCTCCCTTTCTTCCCAAATGCGCTCATCATCAGGATATCACGCACGCAACTAACCCATCTAGCCGCCTCTAACCCTAATTGTCGCTCCACCACCAAGCCACTAGAGCACGATCAACTACTACCACTTGCAAGCTCGTCGCACGCTCTACCTTCCGCCCAGACGCCTTGAAGCTCGGCCGCTCCATGGTGGTGGAAAACGTACGTGAACTCGACGACTTCTAGACAAAAATTCGACCATCACAACGCATTAAAGACCATCACGACCGTATGGATCGAAAGTTCTCACGAAGCTCTACGATCTTCTAGTTGAAAGTTTCTCCTAATTACTCACGGATTGGAAGAGATTAAGGGGTGAAATTCGACGATTACTGGCCTTTGGTTCTGAAAATGGCGGCCGGCTATCTCTAGGGTTAGGGTTTTAAGTTTTTGGCAAATGTGAGGATAGCAACTCCTTTTATAGAAAAAACGACGAATTACTATTCATCTCCAAATCTCGCGCGGTGACCGACGTTTCTAGGGTTTATCCCGCATTCCGGATACAATGGAACAGGTTTCGGAAGCTAATTCGATCATCTGTGCGAGATATGGCTATAAACGTTCGATTAAAATTAAACCGATTAAATGATTTTCTAGGTGTTTTAGCTTGCACCGGACAAACGATAAATCCGATTGACTTGAAATTCGAAACCATACAATAATATCACATTACGGATCCGATGAAACTGGTTTCGTCGAAATCCGAGACTGTTTGAAAAATGGCTAATTTCACTAGTCGATTAAATATTAAAATATTCAATTTTCACAAATTAACTTTTAATTCAATTTTAAAAGTTCTAAAATATCGTTCTAACTCCAACATGATAAAATAAAATTTTACAAATCATTTTCAATCATATTTAACCCAATTTTCAATTATTCCTGTAATTTCAACTATTAAATTATCGATTTAATTATTCAGTTAAATCCAATATTTGAAAATAAATTATTCGACTTATAAATTTCACTTATTAATATTTAAATTCAATTAAATATTCAAATTTTAATTAATAAAAATTCTGGGTCGTTACATACTTCCCCCCTTAAAAGAATTTCGTCCTCGAAATTACCAAGTAAGAAAAATTTACAGAATCCATTAACTTTTCAAAACAAACCATTCAAATTAGATTTTTCAAATCTCTTAAGTGTTTAACTTTCCCAAAATTCATAGTTTAACTTCTTACAAAATCCTTACCAAGTTTCCAAATCATACTTAGTTTTCAAAAATTTCCCAATTTTCTCAAAAATATTCTAACGCCTTAAATTTTCGAAAAAAATCGCCATAGTCTCCTTTGCGCGGCTCGATCCGAAAAAAAAAGACAGTATATATATCACAAATATACATCTCATCAAGTGATGAGGCATCCCGCAGGGAAAAAAGTGTAAAATTACGGTATGTAATCCGAGATATGTACCTTATTTATTATTAGCGAGCGTATACGGCTAATATAGCACGAAAGCGAGCTCCAAATGCGAAGCAAACGCGATCCGCACCTACTAAACACTCAACAAACCATGAGAAACATGCATATATGAAAATAATATCAATATACATCATATAGCAACATAACAACTACATATTATAGCAAATGCAACTAAAGCAACAAATGTAACCACCAAATCAATATAATTTTACTTCTCATTAATATTCATTGAATTGGTTTTCCAATTGATTCATTAACATTGGAATTTACTAACATTCATTCATATTCAATTTTAATTAGTTTGCATTCACTAATTTTCATTCAAGTTGGTTCACTTCCAAATCAAATTCAATTCTATTCAAGTTCATTTTCTTCCAAGTTGGATTCAATTACTTTAGCTTCTAATTTTGCTAATTCAATTTCATTAACACTTAATAAATTTATATACAATCAACTAATAATCAAATAACAACCAATGTTTATTCAATACAACCAAATTTATTCACTTTACATTCAATTTGGTTCAACACTTTTAATTCCAATTGGATTATATTAAATTGATTCTCGTTCAATTTATTCATTTAGCTTTTAATGAATTAACACTTATATTCATTATCCCATATCAATTCAATTGTTAATTCCTTTAACAATATAAAGTTGAATTTCATTTATATAACTCAAGTTCACATTCTTAATGACTTCATTTCATTAATTCACTTATTAATTTACTTTGATACAAAATCAACTTTATTCAACATCACTTAAGTTATATTCCTTTTCAACCACCTTTTGTTTAACTTAACTTAAGTTTTCACTTATAAATCCAATTCAAATTCCAATCCTATTTAACTTTTCTTTAGTTAAATTTCAAATCACATGTCTTTGATGACAACTCAAATTTATTTCAACTTGAATTTTATTGATTTACTTATACTTCCTTTAATTTAACTCCATCTTTTAAGTTAAATTTATTCTATTAAAACTCAAATTGTATAAGTTATCAACTCATTTATCATTCTCATAAATATTTTAAATAGGATTCCAGAGTCCTTTCAATCTTTCAAAACCATTTTTGAAATCAATTCAATTATCTTTTGAATTTCAAAACCCAAACTCAAAATTTTCCAAACAACTTTTATTTAAAACAATTTTGCAGCAATTTCTCTTTTGGAAACCCGAAAATGAATTCTAATGATGTGGCCATCATCATCAGGATTATTTTCCAGCGACCGAAAAGAGTTTAGAGCTTTAATTTCTCCAAAACAATTTTCCAAATTATCAAATCCTTTCAAAACACTTCTCTGGAATTTTATTTTCAGATTATAAATCACATTTACAGACCCTTTTACTTATATAATTTCACTTCTTATATATAAGATTATTTCACAAGTGTAAATCATTTTAATTATAACTTCATACTTATAATTTGATTGCTTATACTATTCATTCTTTTACAGCTGTTGTTTTTATTTAACTTATTCAACAACCAAGCAATCAATTCATATACACTTTAATAATTCTGAAAAAATTATTCCTTTATATATAAAATATAATCGAGGTAAAATTATTTCATTTACCGTATTAAAACAATATTGTGTCAATTTGTTATGTACAAGTGTTTAGAGATCCCTATCAACAATGTTAATTACTCGTGTTGACCAAAATCCATATACCACTCAACAAACCAATCATCACAATATAAAACAATTTCATATTCACTAACAAATACGCGCTCGTATCTATTATTACACTCAAACTCATTCTAGAGTACTACTGACTCTATCTCTAATGAGTTATTCCCAACAGAGCCATGGTTGTCGCTTAACCATAAGCTCTGATACCAAATGTAACGTTTGCGATTTTTCGATGCTCGAAAACCGACATCAATACGTCCACTGTATCAACTGCCAAGCAATCGAAGGCCGGAAAACCGTGCCATTAGGGTTTAAGAAAAAGAAAAAAGGTAGAAGAAGAGAGAAAAAGATAGAACATAACAGAAGAAATAACAAAACAACAACAGAATCTCACAATTCGCAGCGGAACAACATATAATAGATAAATGAATAATCTTTTACAAAAGAACTATATCAGTTATTACATTACATTACATTACATCGTCAGAGTGTACAACAACAAACAAAAACAAACAGCGGAAAGGAAATACTATATACTAGTAATACGCCATACCATCCAGCTTGCTTCCAGCAACTCCTGAATTCCAGAATATCCTGATAAACCTTACTCTTGACTGCCCATGTGGAAATTGGTGGGCACCCAGAGTTTAGGAAGGAAAACAATAAACTCCAAGTAAGTCATGTGACTGGTGTGAGAACTAAAACAGTTTATTTTTCTTTACAATTAAAAATATAGGAATATTTTTAAAGTCAATTCGCAATGCTTTTTAAAAATGAGACTACCATAAGGCCTCCCTCACACACACACACAATGCAAACGCAGAATCGGAGGAGATTTCTCCTTATGATAGTCAAAGATGCTTGATACGCATTAAAAAGAAACGTTCGATATTATTATTAGTGCATAGTGTAGAAAAAATCATTTCGAAAGTAAAGATATAAATCTTAGCTAGCATAGGCATTTCGTACTTATGCCTACTATAGCTACCATCCAAACAGTGGTGACCACCATTAGTGAATGATAGGTTCTACAACTAAAACCATACAAGATCGTATTGTTTTTTTGAATTTCCAACAAATGGTCAGGCCAAGGAACTTCCCATTGCCACATGGGTACGCCTCTGGAAAGACGACCCGAGAACCAAACCGGATCTCTGCCAACACAAGGCCGGGTTACCCATAACTGGGTAACTACTGACACGAGTATGTCATCCCCCGATCGTAACCGATCTATCCGAGGATCCTCGATTTCCAACAACCACAAAGCAATAAATTTGCAGCAACAACATAGGTTAAGTATCCGGGCTCCATACTACCACCTCTATCTAGAAGGAATGACATACACTAAAGGGGCGCTACCCCCTAATAACCTTGCCGCATCCTTCCTGTTTTGACCATTTTCGGGGTGTGAGGTCCGACGAAGTCTCGTCCACAAAGCCACGCTTTGTACAAAAGCTGTGCTTTGGGTCAACAAATGATCAAAGTAATGACCACCAAGATAAATGATCAAACAAATGATCATACCACAAATGATCAAACAATGATCATTTCACAGCAACACTCATCATGTCACATTACCAATTTGGGAGTATATCACTAATAACCTTCAACTACATAACCTCTGAGCTCGTACGTCTCAGAGAAGGGTGTTAAGCTAAGAGAATAAATTCTCCGCCACCAACAGAAATATATTTGAAAGAAATCAGCTTTATATCTCAACTTGTAATGTCAGACATACAATCCATACAAGTCTGTTCCGGGCTCGAACAGAACCGAAGGCCCTTACAAAGAAGTCCTTGCATTCCGGATAATTTCTAATCACGTCCGGACTTCCCGTCACTAAGGGTGATAAAACCTCTATATCGGAGATCAGCCGATGCAGAGTAACTCAACGGTAATCCTTCCGTTTTCAAAAATATCTGGTCTTCAACACCGGTCATCAAATGCAATCCATTACGACGTATCACATATTCGGAATGGGTTATACGACCCCAAGGTCCTTTCCCGGCTAACCCGAATAGTGCGCGCTTATTCAACATAAGTGTGGCATTCAAATTCAAGCAATTCACAACAAATACCTATTTAAAGGTAAATATTGATAGTCGATTATTTAGCTATCAATAAAGATGCTCAACATCATCAGATTCTAAATAATTTTTCAAATTATTTATTTCTCAAAAATATCTTTACTAGATATAAACTTCCACACTTCAACCATTTGAAAACAATTTTTCAAACCACTTTTCCTTACTCGGAAATACTTTCATTTCAAAATGGTTCATTTAAACCAATTTAAATAAATCCTTACCGATTTACTTTATATTTACGTTCCAAATCCGTAAATTTATTCCCACACTCTAAAAATAAATCAACATTTATTTTTAAACTAATTCCCCTTTCTTTTATAAATTCCATAGTGAATTTATAATCCCAAAATATCTATGATGTACGATTTTCAATTGATTTTCAATATTCACTTTCAATTTATCTTTACAAGGATAAATTCTAAAACGTTCATTTCACATTTGAAAAATATTTCCATACTTATTTAATAATAAGCACTTCATAAATCTATTTATTTTCAACATTTGAAAATATTCAATATACTTAAATCAAAATTAAGTATATATTTCATTACTTAAGGAAAACATTCTCTTAACACATTTATTTGGGTCAAAAACGAATGTTGCGTAAAACATCGTTACGACAACCCAAAATCACTAGTATAGGGATTCAAAGTTTAAATGGATATATAAATCCCAATACTATATAAAACATTTCCCTTCGGAAACCATTTACTATAACAACAGTATTATAGTACACCATTTCCTTCTTTCTCGAAAACGTCTATTTCAACAATAAATGTTGAAATCTATGGTTTTGATTCATAATACATTTTAAAACATCGTTAAAACGATTAACTTCATTTTATAATATTCATTTTCCCAAGCATATCCATTTTATTTGATAATATATTCACTGTCCAAAATCGTGAATATACTTCCTTAACCAATTACAACTTTCAATTTATCAAATTCCATTGATTTTGAATTTATAAACAATGTCTTTAAATTCCATTTCTCTTTATAAGCTTCGATTTATAAATCTCCTTTATTAATCCAATTTATATTTCGTTTATATGCCGAATCTAACTTATAAGTAAATTACTTATAATCCATTTATTCACAAATCCATTCTTTTATATCATCGTTTGTTTATAAATCTAAAATTCTTATTTACTTATAAAACTAAGTACAACTTTATTTTAACACTTATAAAAGCTCGTTTTACAATTCCAATATCTTTAACTTATAAAATATAAATTTTATAAATCTTTTATATAAACCGTTTATAATAATTCAAAAATCTCAATTTAAATAAACCAATCTCTTTATTAATTTACAAAACGTTATTTAAAACTTATATAACTCCAAAATTACACTTAAGTATTATTTTCCCAAAAATATAACTTTTATAACCATAAAATTAAAATGTTTATTTATTTTAACAATTCAAAATTAAATAAAACGTATACTTTCAAAAATCACTTTAAAAATTCTTTTAAAAACCAAAATCATTATTTTAAAACTTCAAAAATGGATCCGATGATGCAACAACACCAAATAGTCAATCACGACATCCAAATATCATATATCGATATGATAATCAACAAATATCACAATATCTGTAAATAAATCAATACAGTTGAGGAATCCAGTTGGATCCCTCCAACCTGTTTTCCTGCATCCACAAACATTAGCACAATACCAATTCCGTTCCAGTACGGGATTATCGCGGTATATGGGATTTATAAAATATTATAGACAAACATTAGCACAATCTCACATTGATTTCAATTTTATTTTAGCGATTTATTTCGAATAAAATTAAACGGACGTTTAATTTTACCCGAAATTCTCACTAACTCCAAACCACTCCAATCCAATTCGATAGCGTAGTGCTAGTCCACACGATTCCAACGCAACTGGTTTCGCGTGTTTTCGACCTCGTATGAAAAAGTTATTCACGTTTGAAGATCGTACAAATTATTATAAAATTAATTTACAAATTTTCTTTTAAATTTATAACCTAGCTAATCAGGGCCGTTGATTTCACATTGGACGATCCAGGGCGCACCTCCCTTTCTTCCCAAACGCGCTCATCATCAGTATATCACGCACGCAACTAACCCATCTAGCCGCCTCTAACCCTAATTGCCGCTCCACCACGAAGCCACTAGAGCACGATCAACTACTACCACTTGCAAGCTCGTCGCACGCTCTACCTTCCGCCCAGACGTCTTGAAGCTCGGCCGCTCCATGGTGGTGGAAAACGTACATGAACTCGACGACTTCTAGACAAAAATTCGACCATCACAACGCATTAAAGACCATCACGACCGTATGGATCGAAAGGTCTCACGAAGCTCTACGATCTTCTAGTTGAAAGTTCCTCCTAATTACTCATGGATTGGAAGAGATTAAGGGGTGAAATTCGGCGATTTCTGGCCTTTGGTTTTGAAAATGGCGGCCGGCTATCTCTAGGGTTAGGGTTTTAAGTTTTTGGCAAATGTGAGGATAGCAACTCCTTTTATAGAAAAAACGACGAATTACTATTCATCTCCAAATTTCCGAACTCCAAATTTCACACGGTGACCGGCGTTTCTAGGGTTTATCCCGCGTTCCGGACACAATGGAACAGGTTTCGGAAGCTAATTCGATTATCTGTGCGAGATATGGCTATAAACGTTCTATTAAAATTAAACCGATTAAACGATTTTCTAGGCGTTTTAGCTTGCACCGGACAAACGATAAATCTGATTGACTTAAAATTCGAAACCATACAATAATATCACATTACGGATCCGATGAAACTAGTTTCGCTGAAATCCGAGACTGTTTGAAAAATGGCTAATTTCACTAGTCGATTAAATATTAAAATATTCAATTTTCACAAATTAACTTTTAATTCAATTTTAAAAGTTCTAAAATATCGTTCTAACTCCAACATGATAAAATTAAATTTTACAAATCATTTTCAATCATATTTAACCCAATTTTCAATTATTCCTGTAATTTCAACTATTAAATTATCGATTTAATTATTCAATTAAATCCAATATTCTAAAATAAATTATTCGACTTATAAATTTCACTTATTAATATTTAAATTCAATTAAATATTCAAATTTTAATTAATAAAAATTCTGGGTCGTTACAAGAACAAATAGGGAAAACAGAATCTCATAGCGACAATGACAACATATAATAAAATAAAGACAATATAAGTCGCCACCCCAAGATACAAGTACATCAGAGTTAAAATGACCTCGTTAGTCGGACAGTTATAAATTTTTAACCTTATAATTGCCGATAGGTTATAATATAGTATAGAGGAAAATAAAATAATATGGTAGGTGAACATCCAACTCTTCTTCAAGATCTCCACGATAACAATGCCAACGATGGTAATACTCGGCTTGGCTCAAGCATTAAAATAACACCAGGGTCGGTCTGGAAAGCTAACATGAGAAAACTCAAGGAATATGGAAAATATAAAATAAATCTATGAGGCCATGCCACTAAAAGTAGAACGGGTTTTTACCTCAAAAGAACAACATTCATCCATGAAGAAATGGAAAACAAATCTGAACAACAACCCAAACAAGAAAGGACGGCCATATACAAGGTTAAAATCCAAAATTAAAGAATAGACAAAAATAAATTAATATGGTGAAGAGCTCACGGCACTTCTAGATGCAAACAAGGAGAATGAATTTATCCAAAATGACTAGGAGGGTGCACCCCCAACACTAAAAGTATAACTCTAGACAAAATATATTTGAGAGCCCACGCCAAACAAACATCACTCTCGGGAACTTCCAAGTTCGACCTTGCTTCCACGAACATCCAAATATTTCACATCATCACATGCATGCAACCAACAAATCTTTGGGTAAATGTGAATATATCCCAATGGGTGTGACCCAACTGGTTTGGCTCCCACTCTCTCTTTTCTTTTAGTTATCCACGGTGTTGGATACCATTGCTCAAAATGATTAACAAATTGTCTTAGCTGACAAAACACAAAGAAGGATATCAAAATCGATAGTCGATGAATTCAACTAGCAAAAACAAGCAATACTAGCCCAGGGAAAAAATAAAGCCGGATAAGCTAGGGCAGTGTTGCTTCCTATCTTAACTCAACAGGATTCTTAACTTTAAAAATGGAAAGATTTCAAATGCTTTAAATAAGAAAACAAATTTACCTTAAATCGACGAAACACATAGAAGATAGTAGAATCGATAGTCAATGGATCAACTATCGAAGGTAACAAAATAATATCACCTGTAGAAATTAACGAATCAAACATTTAAAACATTTGACTCACACTTCTGCTCGATTTTTATATCACAAAATATCTGCAAAATATTTTAAAACAACAATCTTTAAATTATTCTTTTTAAAGAGAAAATTATATTTCTGTGTGTATTAAAAAGAGGAGTGAAAAACCAATGTCATTAAAACATTATATACTATAAATCAGAAATAATTCACACTTAACATTATTTTTTAAACATTCCATTTTAAAAATTTCTTATCTATAAACTATCGTTTATAACTTTTAAAATAATATTTATTATCTGTTAACTCCCTTCTGTAAGAGACTTAAGGAAAATGTAACGACCTAACCAATTCGAGAACCTAGCAACCTAAAAGGCTACGACTTAAAAATGGCTCGACCTAAAAAGGGGAACGACCTAAAAATGCTTCGTGACCTAAAGGAGGCCGCGACCTATGAAGCTCCGCGACCTAACAGAGAGCTGCGACTTAAGGAAGGCTGCGACTCAGAAGATGTTTCGACCTATCAAGCTTCGCGACCTAACAGAGAGCTGCGACCTAAGAAGTAGAACGACCTAAGAGTGAATGCGACCTAAAAACGATCTCGACCTATGGAACTTCACGACCTAAGGGAAGTCGCGACCTAAAGACTCCGGTTATAACTATAAGAAAAGTACTCACGACCTAGGATAGGTCACTAACGACCTAAATGCCTGAGTAAGGAAATTACCTATACTGTGCCGCAGGGGGATAGGTCGCTCGCGACCTAGGACTTGTACAAATCAGCATGTGTATTCTTGCAGAGGGAGGACAATGCATCCTAGGTCAGGGACGACCTGCGACCTAAGTTAGGTCGGTCTCAACCTACGATCTAACTCCGAGCAAAGCCTATAAATACACCCCGAGTTCCAACTAGAAAAGGACTTTTTTGGCTCATTCATTTCAAGCGCCGTTACTCTGCTGCATTCTGAACTACTTCAACACTTTCAAGGAACTTCACGAAGAAATCATACTTGTCCAACATGAGTTCAAAGATTTGGATCGACATTGAAGTTTAGGCTACTTGTTCTAAGTCACTTGTAACTCATAGTGTGTTGTAATCAAAGTGTAACTGCATTGACTTGTAATCAAATCGTCAATAAAGATAATTCAAAGTGGACGTAGGCTCTCTCTTAAGCCGAACCACTATAAAATTGCTGTTGTTTACTGCTTTTTCACTATTATCTGCTTATAATCTGTTCCCGAGCTATCGGGTGGTGCTTTCACAATCTCACTTCATACACCGGGGTGTTAGCGTTCAAATTTTAGCGTTAACATTATCCTTTAATCTAATAAATCAATTTAAAATGCTTTTATAATTTAAAACAATGTTAATCATCCTAAAAGAAAATTAACCCAATTTATAATCATTTACCACTTCAAAACAACATTAATTATCCCGAAGGAAAACAAATCAAATTTATGTTCTTTTGTAAATTTAAAGCAACATTAATTATCTCAAAGGAAAGTAAATCAAATTTATAATCGTTTATAAATTTAAAACAATACTAATTATCCTGAAGGAAAACAAATCTAATTTATAGTCTTTTATAAATTTAAAACAACATTGATTATCCTGAAAGATAATTAATTAAATTTATAACTTCCTTTATTAATTTTAATCAATACTTGACTTTTATTTTCAAAACATAATATATTTGTAAATATAGTTTAAACGACTTTCAAAGCGCAAAAACGAAACCCAACATTTATTTCCTAGAAATACAAGCATAAGTTCAGCATAGACAAGGGTTTAACAAGGTGATATTTCATAAATGGTGATATAGAGAAAATCGCTATAACGACACTTACAAATTCAAACGGTATGTCATAAATATTTCATTCAAACATCAATATAAGTAATATAAGAGTATAATAAATAAAAATTGGTGAGAAATCACTTAGGAGTCTCTCTATAAAGTCCTAGTAAATCTCACATACACACACACACACACATATATATATATACACATATACATATACCCATACATATACATATATACATACATATACATACATACACACATACATATACATATACATACACACACACACACACATGCACTTCGAAGTGTCTTGCAGAGACCTATTCGGTACGAAAACACTTCGACTTCTTCTTTTTGTCCCCTGCAACAAAATAATTATTTATGCCATCTACTATCAAGTGGGATCAAGCAACAATATATAGTCATATGGATTCCCTGTAAATCATGTAATATGTCGTCAGCTTTCTAAAGCGAGAATCCAAACAATTCAAACAACCAACAATAAACTACCATCCAAGCATTCAACAATATTATTTAGTAACATATATATCATATAGTCTACTGAAAGGTAAGTTAATTTACCGAAATTTCAGTTGTTGCTTTCGCGTTCCAATTCGATCGACATTCGATTTTAGGTTGAACAGCTCTAAATTCGACGAATCTAACTCCAATATGCATATATCATCGATACGAGTCCAACGGAAAAGACTGCGTCCAAATCCGACCTCGTCTGAAGAAGTTAAATTTTTTATAAGTTATCAGATTAAATAATTTAATTAAATACTTAATCACTTTAATTAATTCACTAACCCACCCACTAATACATATTCCCTTCCACCATCAATTCAAACGTCCTATGCATGCACCGCGTACCACTATGGTCGTGCATGCCAACACCTCCCCCCACCTCCGATTCTCGCCAAACCACTTCCAATTCGCATGAGCTACACAACCGACCCAAACATACGAAGCTCGATCCACCATATCAAAAAATGACTGAACTTCCTCCTATCGACTACCACCATGTCGCATTCCACCCAGGCAACCGCACATGCCCAAATCATCACTACCACTGCTCTTTCACGTGACAAACGCCCTTCAAAAATCCCCGAGGCCTCTCGTTGCGTAAATCAAGGCCAATACCTAACCTAGTTCCCATGTTAAGGGTTGATCACTATAAATCTCAACCGTACCATACAAAACAGATATAGATTAGTAGAACTCACTTATACGAACTCAAAGTAGGCAGCTTTATAATTTTTTGATGAGTAGATTAATTGATTTAGATTTTCAAAGATGGTGGCTTGCTTTCTTAGTATATAGCAAATGATATATAAAAAGAGATAAGGAAATGCAAAAATAAAAGAGGGGAGGTGAATTTTTGGTAAGTGTTGAAGTTGCTTAACTAATAAGCAAATAATTACTTTACTTCTCTTTCAAGCTATCCAAAAAATTCAAGACAACCTTCCCGTCAAGCAAATCATCATTAATGCTAATGTGCATTTTGATTTGATTTAAAAAGTTTTTAGAAAAAGGTTTTTCGATATTCTGCTGCACTATATCCCATTTGCGTACGAACCGCGAACGAGGGTGATAAAAATATGATCGTGCACTAAAATATGACACGATCACAAATTAACAATAAAATACACTGATTATTTTATTCTTGTGAAATTTCAAAAATATCATCGTTTGCCGTAAAATACATCAAATGAAAATTTATATTTTCCAAATTAAAAATTATGGAAAAATCCAATAAATTAAATTAAAATTATTTCATTAAAATCAACCCTTTTTTTAACAATCGATTTTCTTGTTATTTATTCGAACTATTTATTATAGTAAATAAATTTATAAAATGAGTTTACTATTATTATTTATTAATTAAATAAGGTTATAAATACATTTAATTAATATTTAATTCACATTCAAATATCTGAATACTCACTATATTTGAATATAATTTATTAAACTTTAAAAACCAATTATTTAAATATTTAAAATTAATTAATATTAAAAATCAAAACAGTTTTTTTGAGATATTACATTCTCCTCCTTTGAAAGAATTTCGTTCTCAAAATCCCCACAGGAAGAAAATGTCTCTAAACCCTTAAGGTTAAAATACTATCAATTAAAATGAGTTATCAAACTTTTTAAAGTCCTTTATGTTACGAAAAATTTTGGTAGCAACACCTTTGCGTGGCTGACCTAGAAAAACTACAACTAGCCCAAATCAATAAAGGAAACAAAAGCCATGCAGCCTCCTATATCTGGGCATAAAATCATCAATCAATCACCATTTTTAAAATCTACTATATACCTCTTTTGCTAAACTTACAATATCGATGCAAATGCAAGTGCGCAAGAAATCAAATAGTAACTCTTGCTTCCCTATACTTATCTTGTACATACATAATTCAAAAGGGAATCATGCTGACCAAAGGGCAATACACTAGCTATTTCTATCATATAATATTGCATCTTAAAAATATAATAACCGTATGGAACAAAAATACAGATGATACGCTATAATAAAATATTAAGCATCCAATCATTTCAAAAGACAAATTTAGAACTAAATGCCCAGGATTTTATAATATGTTTTCAAATTCCACCAAAGAAAAATAAATCGAAACTAAAATCAATTATGACAAGGAGGTGGTCCTTCTACCGAAGCATGATTTAACTCTAGAATCAAAATAATATGGAGCATCCATTCCTACTAAAACAACAACTAGAGTAAACAAATATCCTGGTGAGTCTTCCAAATCAAAAAACTCCCAATCGCCCAACTTTAGCCATAACAAAATATTTGGAAAATACACTTCATAATAAATTATTTCAAATATTCTGAAATAATAATACTTCACCAAAGTTTTTAAAATAATTTTATTACTATTTCTTTCACTAATTCCTTTGAGATCACTTTTTCAAAAGCACCGAGATTTAAGTCCTAATGAACAACTACTTTATAAATCATAGTCTATAAAATCACATGATCAATCAAATCAAATTCCATAAGGGAATAAACGAACTCTTAACATTATTGAAAATGTTAAATGAGTGACAAATAAGATTTAGAATTTTGCTTGGATTACAACTTTCTCGATCGTCCGAGGATATAGATAATTTTCTTACCATTATGTTTGTCAGCATTTGGTTACTTCTTATAAGATTGTTCAAGCAACCTTAGAAAAATTTGGAAGTTACTCCCCAAACTTTCCTAAGCTACACAACAAAACATGAAAATGTACTTAAGTCGTATAATATACATAAATCACTTGTATGCAATATTCGATCTGATCACTTGCTTGGATACATAGAATTTATTCTAACTAGTATCGCTCACTCAACCTCCCTAGGGTGGACTCCAATCAGGTTCCTTGATTAGAAACCTCCATTCTCCTTACATAGTCATATTCTATAATATGAAACATCAGTATCTTATCGAAAATCCAAATCAAGTGTTCATTGACAGGAATCAAGTGAGAAATCCTATTTCGGAGAAGGGTGAATCATCTTGAAGTTATGTACTCGAATCCTAGTTCGAGAACCATGCGAATGTCTACATACAACTTATGTACTTAATCTCCATCTCGAAGTTATGTACTCGAATCCTAGATCGAGAACCATGCTAATGTCTACGTATAACCTATGTACTTAATCTTTATTGGTTTTTTAACTACATAATTTTTTTTTAAATCACTTTCATTTTCATTTCTAGTATTTCATTCAATGCTAAAATTATTTATAAATCATTTCACAAATTTTCGCTTAAGTTTATAAATATTTTATAAAGATGCAACTTTATATAACATTAAATTAGAAACTTATTTTATTATTATTTACTCGTATAATACTCTTATATATCTTAAGAGTACATACAAAACACCAATTTCATTTTACTTTTCAAAATTTAGATTATTGCCCTAACAAAATATGGGTCTTTAAAATTGAGTCAACATTTCAACCATTTTACCTTAGAGTGTTCTATAGAAAAATGTTTATGGGTTGGCCCAATAATATCAAATTGTTTAAATGACTTGGATGTTTAAACTAAGATAAGGTTTGAATAAAACAATGTTTATTAAAACCTTCCTATCTAATTTAACCCATTTAAAAACTTGAGTTAAATTATCTCTTCTCTCTCCAAGAGTTAAAAAATTTCATTTATCAGAACATTCTTTTGTCAAAATAACTTTTTATTTTAAATCAATTTCCTTTAAGAAAAACTTGATAACTAAATACTCGATTTGTATTTCAAAACCCTTTTTGAAATTATACTACATATATTTTCATATTTATAAAATAAATTTTATAATTTATTCACCAACATTTGCTTTGGGTTCGCTTAAATTTGAACTCATTTCGATGGCACAATGATAAAGAGAATAATTTACTAAGTGCACTACAATGTTCACCTAAGCAAACATTCAATCGTCATTTATAATATTATTCAGATTGCCACAAAACTAATCGACATGTTTTACCCTGAACTATCCAAAGAAAAGATATGCTTATTATAAATTATTATTGAAATATTTATTCTTAAAAATGTTTCTAAGTAACATTACCATTAATTTCCTTAAAAGCCCTTTTGAAATCTTTTTAAGCAACATCGAGATTTAAATTCTCAAAAACACTTCTTACTTATAAAACACTTAAAAATCATACAAATCGTTTTATAAGCCAAATTTACTTAAAATTGCTTTTATATAAAATCATCTCAGATTATAATAATTCTTCTTTATTATAATAAAATTTTCTTAAATATTTATGCTTTGAATGTCTTAACTTCCTATTTAGATTATATTAAACAAATTTTGTTAAAAGATAACTTTTAACTTAATGTTTTTCCACTGAACACCTTATAATCAGGTTATGAAACTTAATTCACAAGGGGTTCGTTTTATGCATCTACAATTATCAAACAATAAATGTTCATAAACTGGTCAAGCATAAATCAACAATCATTAATAGTCAACGCTCTTTAACTATCCGAGCACAACAAATCAAATAACAATGATAATAATGAATTATTATCATTGAAAAATAAACACAATTAATAACTGTATAAATTTGAAATTTTCCTTCAAATATACAATATATAATCCTAGGCAAAATATTTCATTCACCAATTTCCAAAAATAATATCTTGTCTGTTGGACTTGATAGAGTGTTTAGAAAACCCTATCGACACTGTGGCATCCCATGTCTCGACCAGAATTCATAAACAACTCAACGGACCAATTAACACAATACGTTTCTATAGCAATAAAAAATACGCTCTTATATATATAGTACTTTCATAACTCATTCTAGGGTGTCACTTACCCTATCTCTAATGAGTTAACTCTGCTAAAGCCAAAGTTCTTGCTTAACCTTCAAGTTTGATACCAAGTGTAATGACCTACCTTTTCGCCCATTGAATTTCGACAGCAAATACATTCACGATATTCCAATATCGAACAATCGTCGAAAAAGCAGATTGTTAGGGTAAAATAAAAAGAACAAACATGGGAAATAAAATCTCACGGGGAATACGACAACAGATATTATAATAAAGAACATATAAACTGTCACTCCAAGGTACAAGGCACATTAGAGTTAAAAATAAACCTCATCAACTGGATAGTTATAAATTCGTGACCTTATAGTTGTTGATGGGTGTATAATATAATACAACTGAAAATAAAATACTACGGTAGGTGAATATCTAGCTCTTCTCCAAGTGCTCCATGACACCAATGCCAATCTAGAGAACATTCGGCCTTATCTGTGCATTATAATAAAATAACATCCGAGTTAGTCTGGAAGACTAATGTGAGAAAACTCATGGGTTATGGTAAACATAAAATAATTCTATGAGACCATGCCGCTAAACAACGAATGGGTTTTTAGCTCGCAAGAACTACATTCATACACGAAGAAATGGGAAATAAATTAGAACAACAGTCCAGACATGAAAGGATAGATACATATAAGATTAAAATCCAAACTTAAAAAATGGTCAAAGATAATTAAAAATAGAAAATAGCACAAAGCACTTCTCAATGCAATTAAGAAAAGATTAACTCCATGGTTCGAATCACATAAGGAGAATGAATTTATCCAACATAACTAAGAGGATGCGCCTCTACACCGAAAGTATACCTTTAGATAAAATATACTTGAGAGCCCATGCCAAACATGCATCACTCTAGAGAACTTCCAAGCTGGACCATACTTTACACAAGCATCCAAAATTTTCATATCGCCGCATGCATGCTACCACCAAATCTCTAGATAAATGTGAATATACCCTAGTGGATGCAACCCAACCGGCTTAGCTCCCACTTGCTCTTTGGTTTTAGTTATCCATGGTTCTAGATGCCAATAATCAAAACAAGCAACAAATCGTCTTAAATTGACAAATACAAAGAAAGATATCAAAATCGATAGTTGATGAATCCAATTATCTAAAACAAACTAATACTATCTTGGGGAAAAAATGAAGCCGGACAAGTTATGGCAGTGTTGCTTCCCATCTTGACTCGAAACTTTAACAACAGTAAGATATCAAATGCCCTAAATGAGAAAATTCATCTTGAATCGACAAAACACAAAGAAGATAATTGGATCGATAGTCAATGAATCAACTATCAAAGGTAACAAAATGATATCACTTGTAAAAATTAATGAATCATACATTTAAAATATTTGACTCACACTTATGTTCAATTTTTCACATCACAAAATATTTGTAAAATATTTTAAAACAACTCTTTAAATTATTCGGTTTAGAGAGAAAATTATATTTCTAACTGTATTAAAAAAAGGGTAAAAAAATGTCATTACAACATCATTTTCTCTAAACCCAAAAAATTCATACTTTGCTTTATTTTTTAAACATCCGTTTTAAATATTTTTTTATCTATAAATTATCATTTATAACTTTAAAAAAACATTTATTGTCCCGTAAGACAATAATCACTTTAAAATATTGCTTTTATAAATTTAAGAAAATGTTAACCATCCCAAAAGAAACTTAACTCAATTTATAATCTTTTATAACTTCAAAACAACATTAATTATCCCGAAGGAAAACCAATCAAATTTATAATCTTTTATAACAAATCAAATTTACAATCTTTTATAAATTTAAAACAACATTCATTATCCCAAGGAAAACAATTCAAATTTATAACCTTTTATAAATTTAAAACAACATTAATTATACCGAAAGATAAATAATCAAATTTATAACTTCTTTTATAAATTTTAACTAATAATCAACCTTTGTTTTCAAAATTCTCAAAATATTTGAAAATATAGTTCAAAGAACAAAAATGCAAGCAAATATTTATTTTGCAATAAAATACAAGCATAAGTTCAACACACATAAGGGTTTAAGGAGGTGATATTTCATAAATTAAGAATAGTGAAAATTGCTATAACAACACTTACACATTTCAAATAATATGTCATAAATATTTTAATCAAACATAAACATAAACATTATAAGAAAATAAATAAATTAATATTAGAGAGAAACTCATTAGGATCTCTTTATAGAAGTCCCTGGTAAATCTCAGATATATGCATATACATGTACACATACGTACATACATACACACACACACACACACATATATATGCACATATATATGTATGCACTTCGAAGTGTCCTGTAGCGACCTATTCACTATGAAAACACTATGACTTCTTCTTTTTGTCTTCTGCAAGGAAATGGTTATTTATGTCATCCACAATCAAGCGGGACCAAACAATAATATATAATTATATGGATACCCTATAAATCATACAATGTGTCATCCGCTTTCCAAAGCGGGAATCCAACCAATTCAAACAACCAACATTAAACTAGTATTTAAGCATTACGATAATCTATAGTATCACAGATATCATACTCTATTTGAAGGTAAGTTAACTCACCGAAATTCTAGCTGATGCGCTCACATTTCGGTTCAATCCAAATCAAACGGCGTTCAATTTTGGCTTGAAAATTCAATAGCTTCAAATTCAACGAATCTAATTCTAGTGTGTAGATATCATCGATATGAGTCCAACGCAAAAAACTATATCCAAATCTAACCTCGTATGAAAAAGTTACGTGTTTTATAAGTTGGTGGATTAAATAATTTAATTATTTACTTACTCACTTTAATTAATTCACCAACACACCCCTTAATACATCTTCCCACCCATCTTCAAATCAAATATCTTGTGCACAGATTGTGTACCACCATGGTCGTGTATGCAAACACCTCCCTTTGCCTCCTCGGACCACCGATTCTCGCCAAACCACTTCCATTCCACTCCAATTTGCAAGTGCTACACAATCGACCCAAACATACAACACTCGATCCACCACATCAAAAAATGACCAAATTTCCTCCTATCGACCAATTCCAGGTTGCGTTCCACCCCATGCTACTGCGCATGCCCAAATCTTCACCGCCCCTACTCTTTCATGCGACAAACATGATGCAACGATCCCCGAAGCCTCTCATCACCTAAATCAAATCCAATACCTAACCCTAGTTTCTATGTTAAGGGTCGAACACCACAAATCTCAACCGCACCTTATAAAACGGATATAGATTCATTGATCCCACTCATACAAACTCAAAGAAGCTAGCTTTATAATTTCTTAATGAGTAGTTTAATTGATTTTGACTTTTAAAGATGGTGGTTTGCTTTCTTAGTTTATAGTAAATAATATGAAAAAGAGAGAGGGAAATGAAAAAAATAAAAAAGGGGAAAGTGAATTTTTTGTAAGTGTTGAAGTTGCTTAACTTATATACAAATAATTACTTTGCTTCTCTTTCAAGTTATCAAAAAATTTCAAGCCAACCATCCTGTTAAGAAAATCATCATTAATGCAAATTTGAATTTTGAGGTAATTTAAAAAGTTTTGAAAAGAAGGTTTTGCAATACTCTGCCACAAAATATCTCGTTCGTGTACGAACCACGAGCGATAGAAATAAAAATATGATCGTACACCAAAATGCGACATGATCACAAGTCCACAATAAATGCATAAATTATTTTATTCCGTGAAATTTCAAAAATATCATTGTTTACCATAAAATACATCAAACGAATAATTTACAAATAAAATTATGGAAAATTCTAATAAATTAAATTAAAATTATGTCATTAAAATCAAGTTGTTTTTATTAATAATTGATTTTCTTATTATTCTTTTGAACTATTTATTATTGCAAATAAATTTACAAAATGAGTTCACAATTATTAAATCCATTTAATTAACATTTAATCGACAATTCAAATATTCATATACTTACCATATTTGAATATAAGTTATTAAACTTTAAAAACCAATTATTTAAATACTTAAAATTAATTGAATATTAAAAATCAAAACAATAAAATTTCAGGATATTATAATTCCTTTTTATGTATAGGGTACTACCACACACCTAAAGGGGGAAACTGGGATTCTACGTCTATCTAGGTTAAGATTTGTGTCTCCTACATTATATATTGTTCTAACCTGCTCTAATACCAACTTGTAATGCCCCTCCTCTATACATATACTAATGAAGAGTATTGCAAGGTAATACCACCTAGTAATATATAGAATGGGTTCGTAAAGAGTGACTTGATGTGAATATTCCCTTGAGCTAACATTGGCATGTCGTTCTTACAAAAAATTTGAGGACCTGAACCGAATATTTGACATGTACTGTCTTGACACAAAAGCAATAGACATTTAGGTTAAATTAAATCATAACAATATACAATATCAATCACAGATCATGGTAGAATAATATAAATCATATACATATAAAAAAGTATAAGTCTACAAAATGATAATAATTGACCCACGTATCTAATATATACAATACCACATCCAAAACCAATATAAGACTGCTATCTAAAGTAATACACAGAGAATCCCATACAAAATATATCCATACACACACATGAGCTAAACTTAGACTATCAAAAATAGTTTATCCCCATGCTGGCACACATATCTAAGGTTAGCGAGTCCTGATACTTGTAGAGTATCTACATGACCAAAGTATTATGAAAATAAATGGGTCAGATATATTTAATTTAAAAGTGTGATAATAATATATCACAATAATATATAACTACACGTAATTACAAAGTTATATAAAATATGCAAATAAAAATCAATCCAAAAGTATATATCACAAAATAATCACCATTTCCTAAAACACATAAGTCTATCATAGACTATCATATGCAAATATGGTGTTTTACATACGTCCATTTTAAATCAATGGAACTAAAATAAATCCATATAAGGATATCACTAAACTAAAGGCACAACCCCTCCTTGATAAATCACAAAGGTAATGTAAACCTCCTAGACAAATCATGGAGGTACGGTCCCCTCCTAGACAAAACATAGAGGCACAATCCACTCATGGACAAATTATGGAAACACAACGTAGCCACTAATAATTGTATATCTCCTCTCAGGCAACATGAAATAATGACGTAACCACTTGCAAGCTATTAAATGCATAAGCACGAAATCATGATGTAGCCACTAGTAAGCTGTCAGATGCATATGGTGATTGCCTGTTACCCACAAAAGCCTATGGCAACAATCAATTGATCTCCAGAAGAAGATAACATCCTGGAACCATCTAGTAAGTTGGCAAGATCACGAAAGATCAACTGGATCATCAAAAGATCATCATGATCATCAAAAATCAAGAGTTATATTTTCTTAGGGATATATCATCCCATATAACCAAACATTCCAAAATAATACAACTCTAAAGTGTTAATCACCATCACTTTAGTAATTACTAGAATTCCACTAAATGTCCCATACCACCTAGCGATATTGAAGTATTTACTAAAAGCTAGTAAATTCCACTTACTCAAATATTCTACACAGCTAGATCATAATTAACCGATGAAGTAATACCGAATATCCCACACCATTCGGTACTACTAAACCATTTAATTTTACTTTTCGTTCCGTAGAAAGAAGAATTTGCGGTAAAGCAATATTTCAAAAGTCAATATACAATATGAATATTTATTTATAAAACATATTTCATTTTTAAAGTGTATGTACGAAATTTCCAAAGGCTAAATCGATATTCCAATATACTATTTGTACAAGGATTGAACACATGTATATTTAAATATAATTTTAAACAATATCTCTTAGAGAAATAGTAATAAGTTTTCCATTAATCATTTTCAGGCCTTGTAATTATTTCTCGAAACAGTTCCATATTCAAAGTCTTTTGAACTATTTCAAAATCATTCAAACATTGTTTATAACTGAAATCACTTGAAATTGAAATTATTATTTTTATAACAGCTTTTATAAAATAATACCATATTTTATCCTTAGCCTGTAAAACATTTCCAAAATTATAATATTATTTTAATAGTAAATTTAAAATGGTTTTGTGAATAATATTACTCATCTTTAAAAGCTTTGAAAAAAATTGAAATAAGAAATAAATTAAGAATATAATATAATTTAACTATATTCTATAAATAAATTCCAATAAGGATCAAAATATATTAAACCTAATTTTGAATATCTTTTAAAAATATTTAAACAATTCAAAAAATAAACCCATCAAAAATGCAACTTTTAGAGCTAACATTGCTCTAAAAAATATCATTCCATAATATGAAATTCTTTACCGATCCGAGTTGCTTTCCACCAAACTTCGATCATATAACAATGTTTAAGCACTAACATACTGACAAAGTTTTACTTTACAAACGGACGAAGTTCTGTTTGTTAATTTACACAATCAGTCCATATAATGAATCAACACTCCAAAACAATCTACTACCTCCAATATATGTGCAATAACTATAATACACTATATATATTAACATGGAGATACAAAACTGGAAAGCAATTAATCTTAGCCGATTGAAACAAGTGATAATTGCAACATGCAAATGAATAGAAATAAGATTCGTGAGTTTAATAACTCACCTCAACAATGCCTGAAGTTAATCACCATCATCCGTCGATGGTTTCTGCCTCCCCCGGTTACACGTCGATTATGCCAACAATGCGCCTCCACATTCGTGCCACCTTTATCCACATTCATGCCTGCGCCCAACATTGGCCGCATTCAACATATTGGATCCCCTTGCAACGTTACAACCTCTAGCTCCAATCCCTCTCTTCACGTTCGCACCTCACCTGACACCATCGATCATGCACCGCCACTAGCTTGCGTTTGCATCCATGCATGCACCACCTTCCTGACGCAGCGGATTAATCAAACAAACTTCAATCGATGAAATGTAGCAATCGGTGAGTTGAAGATACCAAAATGCCCAAGTTCGTTGATCCAAAGATTCCGAACTCTAGCTATCTCAAACACGTTGATAGCGCACTATACCGTGTTCAAAGATCTACGATTCTTCGCACGTTGATCTAGCGCACTAGATTCCGTGAATCGGCTTCTTCGATCGTTGAATCGAGCGCACTCGATTAACCGAAAGAGGAGATAGGAGATCACACTCAACTACCAATTGTATGAAAGCACAAAGCTAACAAAAGGAAATTCTATTCAATATTCAACCTCCTCAAAAATTACAACACACACGCTATTTATAGAGAATTACAACTCAACACAACAAACAACACCCAACTCTTAGGTCGGCACCGACTCACGACCCATCTTAAGTCGTGACCGACTTAACACTCGCGACTCAACGCTTTTACAACAGACCAAAATACAACCGACTCATCCAAGGTCGTTAACGATCTAACACATTACATCTATGACCGACTCAGTTTCTTGCCGACTCAACCCCCAAGTCGCGCACGACTTAGTACCATACATCTCACACATCCATAGGTCGGTAACGACCTAAATACAACACGACTCAATAAGCCCAGCCTTATGGCCACACCTCCGACTCAAGAAAACAATTAACGACTCAGTTAGGTCGCGGTTGCTTCTTCTTCTGTTAAGTCGTAGCCGACTTAGGCTCTTAACTCGTGCTTCATTAACTCGTAACTCTTTCTCCTTAGGTCGTAACTCGTTATTCCTGACCTTGTTAACTCGGAAACGACTTAGGGCTTCCTCCTTAACTTGTAACCGACTCAAGCTTTCATTGAGTCGTGGCCGACTCATCAAACTACACCATACACTCGTATTTTCAGGAATTAATGAATGCATACTTTCTTTTCTGGTCTTGGCTGCATCATCCTCCCCTGGTTGAGAAAAATTCGACCTCGAATTTGTAAATTCTTCCTCAACAATCTCACCCCCATGATATGGAATTAAATGCTTGACGTTAAAAACATCAGAAGTATAAACATCATCTGGTAATTTTAATCGATAAGCATTCTCATTGATTTTCTTTAAAATTTCAACTGGACCAATTTTCCGCGCCTTCAACTTGTTATAAGCACCCACCGGAAAACGATCCTTTGTCAATACAGCATAAACCAAATCACCTTCTTTAAATTCAACATTTCGTCGTTTCGAATCTGCAAACTTCTTATATTTCTCATTCGATTTCTCCAGTCGTTCCTGAACGATTTTATGACATTTATTCAGCTCATCAACAAAATCAGCAGCTCGTTTAACTGTTCCTTTTGACTGTGGTACTACTGCCAAATCCAACGGTCCCCTGGGTAAATTTGAATAAACAATCTGAAACGGACTGAATCCTGTGCTACGATTTACTGTATGATTATCAGCAAATTCTGCCTGGCATAGCTTCATGTCCCAACTTCTCAAATTATCCTGTACAAGACAACGCAACAAATTTCCCAATGACCGGTTAACAACTTCTGTCTGCCCATCAGTTTGCGGATGATAAGCACTACTAAATTTCAGTTTCGTTCCCACCATCTTCCACAAACTCAACCAAAAGTGACTCAGAAAACGAGTATCTCGATCAGAAACAATAGATTCTGGTAAACCATGAAGTCGATAAATTTCCTTGAAAAATAACTGTGCCACTCGAACTGCATCTGCTGTCTTCTTGCAAGCAACAAAATGTGCCATCTTTGAAAACCTGTCCACCACAACAAATATCGAATCATTTCCCCTTTGAGTTCTCGGCAAACCCAAGACGAAATCCATGCTAATATCAACCCATGGCTTAGATGGTACTGGTAATGGCATATACAACCCTGCATTCGTTGCTGTTCCTTTTGAAACTTGGCAAATATGACATCGCTCCACAAATCTTTCAACCTCTTTTCTCATCGATGGCCAAAAGTAAGATTGTGAAATCAACTGTAAAGTACGATCACGGCCCACATGTCCTTCCTCATGTAACTCCTTGATAATTTTCAATCTCAAGCTACAGTCCGGTATACATAAACGATTTCCTTTAAACAGAAAACCATCAACCATCATAAAGTCATCGGTACTTCCATCCTTCACTTTCTCAACATATTTCACAAAGTAAGGATCTCCTTCAATCATTTCTGGCAACATTTCAAATCCCGTTACTTCAACCTTCATTGTCGTTAGTAAATGACTCCTTCTACTCAAAGCATCAGCTACTCGATTTGTCACCCCTGATTTGTGTTTAACGACAAAAGTAAACTGCTGTAAATATGCAATCCATGATGCATGTCTCGCTGAAATTTTATCCTGCCCCTGTAAATGCTTCAGTGCTTCATGATCTGTGAAAAGAACAAATTCCTTCTGAAATAGATAGTGTCTCCAATGCTTAACAGCTTGTACAACAGCATAGAATTCAACGTCATATGTACTGTATCTCATCTTTGCCCCTGACAACTTTTCGCTGAAATAAGCAACTGGCTTCCCATTCTGACTCAGAACTCCTCCAATTCCAACCTTCGAAGCATCAGTATGCAATTCAAACAATAACTGAAAATTAGGTAGAACAAGAATCGGTGCAGACGTCAACAATTCCTTGATTCTCTCAAAAGCAATTCCCGCTTCCTCTGACCATGTAAACTGTTTACCCTTCATGCAATCGGTAACTGGAGCCATCACGCTACTGAAGTGTGGAATGAATCTTCGGTAGAATGACGCTAGCCCATGAAAACTTCGCACTTCTGTAATTGTCTTTGGCTGTGGCCAATTCCTGACTGCTTCAACTTTGCTCTGGTCAACTTGAATACCTTTCCCTGAAACAACATAACCCAGGAATAAAACACTAGATGTCATAAACACACATTTCTTGGTAGCAGCATAAAATTGTTCTTCACGAAGAATAAGCAACACTTCCCTCAAATGTAGAACATGTTCTTCCGTACTCCTGCTATAAATCAGAATATCATCGAAGTAAACCACGACGAACTTCCCAATGAATGGTCTAAAGATTTGATTCATCACCCGCATGAATGTACTAGGTGCATTTGACAAACCAAACGGCATAACCAACCATTCGTATAACCCTTCTCTTGTCTTGAAAGCTGTCTTCCATTCATCTCCAGGTCTGATTCGAATTTGATGATAACCACTCTTCAAATCAATCTTCGAAAATATAGTTGCCCCACTCAACTGATCCAACAAATCATCCAACCTCGGCATAGGAAATCTGTAACGAACAGTGATCTTATTCAAAGCTCTACTATCGGTGCACATCCTCCAAGTTCCGTCCTTCTTGGGTACCAACAATGCTGGCACAGCACATGGACTCAAACTTTCCTGAATATGTCCCTGTTCAAGCAACTCTTCCACCTGCCTTCGTAATTCCTCATGTTCCTTTGGACTCATTCGGTAATGTGGTCGATGTGGTAACACTGCTCCTGGAACAAGATCAATCTGATGTTGAATGTCTCTCAGTGGTGGTAACTCCTTCGGTAACTCCTCTGGAAAGACATCTTCAAACTCTTTCAAAACTGGCTTTGCTTCTTCGGGAATCTCAACTTCTTCACTACTCTCTCTCCCAATCAACAAAAACACTTCCGGTTCTTCCTCCACTTCTTTAACAAACTCCTTCAAAGTCAACAGAGTTTTCAATTCTTCAATCTCTTCTAGCTTGCTCTCCTTCTGCTGCTGTTTCTTAGGAACCAAAGTGATTTTAGTACCCTCAAACATGAAACTGTAACTATTGGCACGACCGTCATGCTGAACTGCTCTATCAAACTGCCATGGTCGACCCAACAATAAATGACAAACATCCATATCTACGACATCACACCAAATTTCATCTTTGTACTTCTTCCCAATCGAAAAATTCACACAAGCCCTTCGACACACTTTCACTTCACCACCCTTCCTTAACCATGCTAGCTTGTATGGTTTAGGATGCTTCTCAGTTTTCAAGTTCAACTTCCTTACTGCTTCTGTAGAAATAATATTATCACAACTTCCCGCGTCAATAACAAACTTGCAAACTTTTCCCAAAATAGTGCATGTCGATTGAAAAATATTGCTTCTCAACCAACTACAATCCTCCTCTTGCTTTGGTGTCAAACAACTTCTCCTCATCATAAGATTACAACCTTCATCACCCGACACTTCTTCTTCCTCCTCAACATAAGGTGTATTTGAACATTTTGCCTCCTCACCATCATCCTCCTCAACTTCTGCAACCATGGTTCTCTTCTTCGGCTTCGGACATTCATTACTTTTGTGACCCAACTCCTGACAATTGTAACATTTGAAAACACTGCTAGCCTTTGCCTTCTCAGTCTCCTTCACCACTGGCTTTGAAACAGGTTTAGGAACATTAGAACTTCCACCAACACCCTTCACTGGATTATTAGAGTTAGTAAACACACCACCCCCACGTCTTCCTTGTTTCTCCCAAGCTAACGCTTTCTGATGTGCCTCTGCAACGGATCTAGGATCGAACATATTAACCATATCCTGGATCTGCATTCTCAATCCCCCAATGAATCTAGCAGTTAGCTGTTCTTCTGTCTCCATAATATCATTTCTCGCAATGAGTTGGTAAAATTCATCTGCATAATCACTAACAGACTTCGTCCCCTGCCTCAGATTCTGCAACCTCTGGTACATAAGTGATTGATAGTTGTAAGGTAAGAAAGTAGATCTCATCAACTTTTTCATCTTCTCCCAAGATTCTATCTTTGACTTTCCCATTCTCTCCCTAGTAAGTTTAGTTTGTTGCCACCACGCCAAAGCTCTCCCCCTCAACCTAGTAGCAACCAACTTCACCCTTCGATTCTTCGGGACCTCCTTGAAATCAAAGATTTCCTCCACATTAGACAACCAATCTAAGAACTCTTCAGCAACCATCCCGCCTTTAAACTCCGGAATTTCCATCTTCATACCCGATTCCCATCGTCGATCATCTTCCATATCACGGTAAGAATTCCGAATTTGGTCTCGATCTCGATAATGTATACTAGCTCTATCACCCTCTTCAGCAAAATCAAAGGTACGTCTACATCGATCTCGACCATTATCATCCCTTCGTTCATGCATGCTTCTTTGACTATGTCTCTCTTCTTCTCTATATGCTTCATTGTCAAATTCGTGTTGACTTCTTCTTTCTTCATGTGCATAGTCATGATGATCTCTTCGTGATGAAATTGATGTTTCTCTTCTATCTCTACAAGAATGTGGTGATACCCTCCTCGCTTCCGTAACCGATGGCGAAACTCGGTTTCCTCCATGGTTCGAGTTTGGTGATCTCCTCCTTTGATTCAAATCATTCATTAATCTCTCCAATTTACCAATGCCTTCATCAAATTTTTCATTAATACGTTGTTCCATAAGCTCGGCTTCTTCTCGACGATACAAAGCTTCAACGTTTTGATGACGATTAGCTCTCCTTGGTGGCATGATTGAAAAAAAAAAAAAAAAAAAAACTCTCACAAACTTCAACAATTCACACACAACTTCAAAGCTTTCAACAATACAACAAAAACTTCAAGTTACGGCTCAACAATTTGTCTCGGCCTCCACTTGTCTCGGCAATGTGAAACGGCTCAAGTGAGGTCGGCTCCAATTCAAGCACAAGGCACGGTTCAACACTTTTTTAGCTCGACTACAAATTCAAATACTTCAAACCTTGGCGCGCAAAAACCCAAGATAGATCCAAACAATTTCCAACTCCTCGATCCAAAATGAAATGAATCAAGCACTCTAATGTTGTTACAAATTCAACAAGAACACAATGAACTCCTTCCAACTTCAAAAGCTTCAAAAACTTCAAAAACTTCAAAAACTTGGCTCCAAGAATCAACTTAGCTATGATTGGCTAAGTATGGCTTTGATACCAAATAATGACGCAGCGGATTAATCAAACAAACTTCAATCGATGAAATGTAGCAATCGGTGAGTTGAAGATACCAAAATGCCCAAGTTCGTTGATCCAAAGATTCCGAACTCTAGCTATCTCAAACACGTTGATAGCGCACTATACCGTGTTCAAAGATCTACGATTCTTCGCACGTTGATCTAGCGCACTAGATTCCGTGAATCGGCTTCTTCGATCGTTGAATCGAGCGCACTCGATTAACCGAAAGAGGAGATAGGAGATCACACTCAACTACCAATTGTATGAAAGCACAAAGCTAACAAAAGGAAATTCTATTCAATATTCAACCTCCTCAAAAATTACAACACACACGCTATTTATAGAGAATTACAACTCAACACAACAAACAACACCCAACTCTTAGGTCGGCACCGACTCACGACCCATCTTAAGTCGTGACCGACTTAACACTCGCGACTCAACGCTTTTACAACAGACCAAAATACAACCGACTCATCCAAGGTCGTTAACGATCTAACACATTACATCTATGACCGACTCAGTTTCTTGCCGACTCAACCCCCAAGTCGCGCACGACTTAGTACCATACATCTCACACATCCATAGGTCGGTAACGACCTAAATACAACACGACTCAATAAGCCCAGCCTTATGGCCACACCTCCGACTCAAGAAAACAATTAACGACTCAGTTAGGTCGCGGTTGCTTCTTCTTCTGTTAAGTCGTAGCCGACTTAGGCTCTTAACTCGTGCTTCATTAACTCGTAACTCTTTCTCCTTAGGTCGTAACTCGTTATTCCTGACCTTGTTAACTCGGAAACGACTTAGGGCTTCCTCCTTAACTCGTAACCGACTCAAGCTTTCATTGAGTCGTGGCCGCTCATCAAACTACACCATACACTCGTATTTTCAGGAATTAATGAATGCATACTTTCTTTTCTGGTCTTGGCTGCATCACTTCCCCTTTCTCACGTTGACTTTAATAGTGGTTGTAAAGCCCCATAAATTAATCTCTTTGTATGTGAATATATAAATAATTCTTAAATATTTAAACAATGGATTTTAATAACTACATAAACATATTTTAAATATTAATTAACGAAATTAAACTCATTTTTTTAATTTTATTTACCAACATAAATGGTTCAAATAAAAATAGAAAGTGTGATCGAAAAACATTTTTTAAAATTTCGACTTTTTGGCTTTGGAAAATCGTCAAAAACATTGTGCACATTTTTGTATCACTCATATACACATGTACATATGTCATATGATAGGTTAATGATAGTGTTAAAATAAATAAACATGTTTAGAATAAAATAAAACAAGATTTGACTTGAAAATATAAAATAAAACTTAAGTAACCTTAGGAAGTACTTAACTATAACCTAAGCTAGCTAGGTTAGTACACAAGGAACGGTGGGGGGGGGGGGCATGGAGGGTGCGTGTGCACCTACGAGTATGGAGAGGCATGACCTCTATGTTTCATGACACCATTTAGCACATATTAAAGTTTTAATTATTAAATTAATACTTCACTCTTTGCCTATAAATACCACTACACATAATTTGTTCTCACTTTACATATTCATTTCCATCTTCATTTCTTATCTCTTCATGTTTATGAACACTTCCATGGCTTCCAAGAGAGATTCCAAAATGAAAAAAAACTAGTGAATACACTACCAAACATCAATTTAAACTACGTATATACACAAACAGACACTCTTATACCAGAACCAAGGCAATTTGCACCTCAAGACTCCAAGGCCATGCAATATATTTTCCAAGGCTGAACCTAACTCAATCAATTAAGGGTCCAAAACTCCAAGCTAAGGTGTCGTGACAATAGCTCATGAGTTCGACAACTCGTCGTAGTAGTTCAGTTAAGTTAGAAGTGTTTTTTGGTGAGTAAAGCTTTCATCTTTGGACCATAAAGTTTAAATTATTCATTCCCATACTTGTAGCTATTGAATGCTTATTATATAATTTTAATAATGTTTTGATCGATGGTTTGTTTTGTTGCTTGAAAGTAAGTCGCTTTGGAAAGTTAGTATGCGAAAATTGAGCTATATGAAAATCTTGTAGTTAAATCAATCCCATTATATATAAATGCTTGATAAATGTTGTATTATTGTAAGTCACCATGTATGTGTACTAATTACCTTGTTTTGTGATGTATGGTTGTGTTGAAAACGTCGTATGCTTGAATTTCGAACTGCGTGTATAGCGGTAGTCGCTATATCGGCACTTTTGGAAAATCACCTTTTAACGAAACCTTTTGGTTTCATTATCGTGCTTGAATTATTTTACAAGTTAAGCAAGTTTTTAATTAATGATGTTTTAAAAAAAAACTAATTATTTTAATAATGATTATGTAATTTAATTAATAATTTAATCAATTATTTAAATTAACAAAGATTGAGGTCAACTAATTAACTTAATAATGAGGCGTTTTAAATTTAACTAATTACTTATTTAATGGTCTTATAAGTCTAATTAATCATTTTATTTAATGATGTTTAAAGCTAATTAATATTTTGATAATGAGGGGTGAAGATTTATTAATTTATTAATTAATCATGTTTTTTTTAAAAATTAAGTAACCCTTTTTAATTAATGACGTTTAAAGGTTAATAAATCTATTTAACCTTAATTAATCTATTAAAAAGTAAGTTACTCACTTTTAAGTGGTGATATTTTATTATTATTTAATTAATTTAACTAATTATATTATTACTTAATTTAATTAATGATGTTTTAAAAGAGAATCACCCCTTTTTAATTAAAGTTTATTGAAGTAAATTAATTAACTAGTTAGCAAAGTTTTAAAGTTAATTAATCAATGTAATAAGGATGTATTAAGTTGTTAAATCCTTTTCATAATGATGTTTCAGAGTTAATAAACTCTTTGACAAAGAATCTTAAGGCTAATACTATAATATGAAGCCAAGTACGAATTCGTGTTTTTTAAAGAAAAGTTTGAATTGTTTGTGAAGATGAATTAATTTCCGTAAAGCATTTAACTTATATGGAAATAATTTATTTGTATAATTAGCAGTAAAATTCGAAGAAGTAGACTTTTTGCTTTTTCGAAAGTTAAAAATAATTGTGAGACAAGACTTTGAAGTAACACTACCTTAACTTATCCGGAATTATTATTATCCAAGAAATGGTATAAGTTTGAATTCGATGAGTGGGTAAGTATACAGGACTTAATTTCCATATACGGTCATTTTACATCCTCAATAGTTGGTTTCTTAGCTATCGATGACTTCAGCTTCTTTATTATCACCATTCTAAGACGATATATTGCTTCGTAAAGCACTGATATCCTTTGTCAAAAATGACTAAAACCAAAGCACGAGAGGAGGCCAAGCTATTTGGGGTGGCACCCATTAAGATACTTTCACATCCCATCTAGATTGGATTCGGTAGCGCTATTAGTTATGAAATATTCGAATTCTAGGAAACGTTTGATGGGGTCATGCTTAGAGGGTTTTGAGAAGTGTCACAGAGTAAATGAGCTTCTCAAAAGTATTTTGCTAGAGGTATACTTCAAGGGAGGTGCACCTTTCTAGTCATTTATTGGAGATTTTCATTTTCTTATTTAATTCAAACCTTCAAATTTATCTCCTTATTTGAACTGGAAAGAGTAAACCACTCTTTGGGGTGTTAGTTTGTTTATCCATTCCTTACATTTGGATATTGATTTATGTGAGAGTAAACCTGTTCCATGTTCAGTGGCGTGGTCTCACATGTTTGTGTTCAATTACACACACATTGTTTTAAAAGATTTACTCATACTAGACATATCATCTAACTCAAGTTATTTGTTATTATCTAGACTCTCGGATACTCGTTTTATTTGAGTAGTCCGAGAGTAGCAAGTCTTTGTTGGCCTCTATTGAAGTTGGTGTCCAAGTAGGAGTCTTTTCATCTTCTTAGTTAACCGTTCTGCTGTAATATCTAGTTTGTGTAAGTGCATTTTGTTTCAGTATATGTAAAAGCAGGATGTAACTGCCTAAGTTGGTTTGTAGTACTTTTGTGTAACTCTGATAACTCCCTTTAGAGGAATAAACCGATGTACTATTTACTGTTATGTTTCATTTAGCAGTTTTGTTATGAGGTTTTCTATCTTTTTCTTTATTTCTCCCCCACGACGATTCATCTTCCTAATGCTTGGGCAATGACATACAAACACTAAGGATGTGTTAAGTGTTGTTCCTAGGGGTTGGAAAGGTGGGTTATCACATTTGGCATCAAAGCTTCGGTTGAACGAATACCTTAGCCTGATTGGGCTACAACTCATTAGAGATAGGGCGAATAGAGCCCTAGAATGATTTAATCTTGAGAGATCGTTTCATTTTCTCATCTAAAAGTCTGGTTTTAGATCATTTATTGCAAGTTTCCCTTTTTTCATCTTTGACCCTATCTTTGTTATCAAATGATACTTGTCACTTATCCGGGTTATTGAAAATTAATACAAGAGGAAGAATAGGGAGTTGACCTAGAACTAGCATGGATACAAATGGCAGAGCTCTTGCAAATGAGCCAGTTGTAGAGCTAATAGTAGAAGCAGTGATGTAAGTCAGCCGCCTCAGAACTTTGCAACCTTGTCCAAGAATTACACTACTTTAGGTGGTAAGCTTTTTTATGGAAATGAAGAGATTTTTGGAGTTTAGACATGGCTTTGCTCTTGTGAGAGGACATTCAAGGGTCTTCAGTTAGAAGATGATATAAAGAGATTGTTGGCATCGCATCAGATTCAGAAAGCAGAAATGGATTGGGGGGATTCAGTCACTAGAAAACACTAGAAGAAGATTTTTCTTGGGTGCAGTTTAAAGATGTTTTTGAAGCTCAATTTATCCTAGAGGTGGGAATGAATCAGTTGTTCAGAATTTTCTTGGATTTGGAACAAGATGAGATGAAAATGGTGCAATATAAGCACATGTTCAATGCGTTATCTCGCTTTGAACCAGGATTGATTGATACACCACTTAAAAAGAATGAAATGTTCATGAAAGGAATGCGACCATGGTTCCATTGGGAAATGACCAATCATCTCAATGGTACGTTTACCAATCTAATCAGTATGGCTTTGAGATTTGAAGTTTTTGATATTGAGCAAGGAGTTCAGAAGGGAGTAGTGCTGACTGTTAATGCCCAACCTTTGTCAGTGATATGTGTTGCTAGTAAGCTATTTTTCAAGCGTAAAGGGAAGAAGAAGCGGTCAGGATAGAACCTGGAGGTGGTGCTCCAATTGAGAACAAGTAGTTAAACTTGATTAAGATCATTTCTCATAAGTGCTATAAAATGAGCCACTTTGCAAATAATTGCCCGGAGACTAACCTACCAGTACACTACAATTGCAACCAACATGGACATATGAAGAACCGATTCCCTTTTCCAAAGAAAAAGGCTCAAGGGAAGGATTTTACTATTGAGGGAATACCATCTACTTCTAGGGATCCAAAAGGAAAGTAGGTGTTGCAAGGTACACTATCTATTTTTGATATTCCTTTTAGAGGGTAATTGAATACCAGTGCATCCCATAGTTTCATTTTACAAGATTTTGTTGATAGGTTTAACCTCAAACTCATTCTTTTAAACAATTCTCTTTGTGTGTTGAGCCCAATTAAGGGTCCGACCAATCTTGACACCATATGTTTGAATGTGACTATTTCTTCTCGAGATTAGCCTTTCTTTTCCGACTTGTTTTTTCTTAGGTTCAGGGGTTTCGGGGTAGTATTGGGTATGGATTGGTTGTCTAAATTTAAAGTAGTCATAAGTTGTAATCAAAGGATTGTCAGAATTAGTGATGTGGGAAATGGTGGGGAGCCTAATAAGTTGATGAGTAGTTTTCTCTATTCGCTCGAAGTACCCAAAGAGGAGATATGGAATATACTTATTATCTGAGACTTCAAGCATATTTTTTAAAAAGTGCAAGGTTTACCTCCTCATCGTGAAGTAGAGTTCCACATTGATTTGATTCCAAGAATTAGACCAACTGTTCAACCTCCTCAAAGGTTGGTTCCGAATGAAAGAAGAGAGTTAGAGCAGTAGACGTTTGATTTATAGTAGAAGGGATTGATCAGACGTAGCACATCAAGTTGGGATCGCCAATAGTGTTTGTTACCAAGGCAGATGGTTCTCCTAGATTATGTGTAGATTACTAAGATTTGTATAAGAGGAATATCAAGAATAAGTATTATTTACCTAGGATTGATGATATCTTTGACTAGCTAGACCGAGCTCGAATATTTTCTCAGTTGGATCTTGCCACTGGTTTTCACCAATTAAGGGTAGTAGAGGAGAGTGTACCCTTAAAAGCTTTTTTAACCCCTGATAGTTTTTGTGAGTGGTTAGTCATGTCATTCAGATTGACTAAGCACCCTCTTATTTTGTAGATTTGGTGAATAGAGTGTTTTAGGATTTTCTTAACAAGTTGTTCTAGTCTTTATTGATGACATCCTTATTTATTCTTAAATGGAGGAAGAGCATAAGTACCATCTTCATGTTGTTCTTAGTACTTTAAGAAATCATGTTTTAAAGGCTAAGTTTTCTAAGTGCCATTTCTGAAAATCCGAAGTTAGATTTTGAGGGAAGATAGTTTTGGGAGAAGGCATAGTAATGGTCTCAGCTAACGTAGTTGCGGTTCAAGATTGGAGGAAACCCGAAAGTGCAATTGAGGTCAGAAGTTTCTTAAGACTGGCAGGTTACTATATATGGTTCGTTAAAGATTTATCGAAGATTACTTCTCATCTAACATTGTTGACAAAAAAAGAGACTAAGTTTGTTTGTACACCTATGTGCGATCAAGCGTTCAATGAATTAAAGGAGAAATTAACAAGTGCTCCCATTTTAACTATTCCAGATGGGAGTGAAAGATAAATAGTTTATGCAAATGCTTGTAGGACTAGATTGGGAGCAGTTTTGATGCAGAATGGCAAAGTAATAGTGCATGCGAATGATCTAGAGCTTTTGGCAGTTGTCTTCATACTGAAAGTGTGGAGGCACTATCTTTTAGGTGAAAAGTTTAAGTTATTTTTGTATAACAAGTCATTAAAAGATCCAAAAGGACTTGAACTTAAAACAACGAAGATGACTGGAATTTCTCGTGTCTTATGACCTAGAGATTCTTTATACCCCAGAGAAAGTAAACGCCGTTGTAGATGTGTTGAGCAGAAGAGCGGCGACGATTGCAAATTTGGGAGTTAAACCATCACTAAAGGAGAGAATTGCATATTTCCAAGATGAAAACTCTAATCTAGCTTGGCTTAAGAAAAATGTTGAAAATGGAACTATTTCTGGTTTTCAGATTGACTCTCGAGGCATTTTAAGAATGAATGGATTTGTGTGCCAAATGTTAATTGAATTGGACTGGATGTGCTAAGAGAGTGCCATTGGTCAAAGTTGCCTATCCAGCCAGGAGTAACTAAAATGTTTTAGAATAAAAAGAAGACCTTTTGTGGAAAGGGATGAAGAGAGACATTACAATTTTCGTAAGTCGGTATTCAAATTGTCAACAGATTAAGAATGACCAGTAGAAGATTGCTGGGTTGCTCCAACCATTAGAGATACCGAATTCGAAGTGTGAGCACATAGCCATGGACTTTATTGATGGGTTACCCATAATAAGAGGAGTTAAGGAAGGCATATGGGTAATTGTACATCGATTAACAAAGAGTGCCCACTTTATTCCGATGAAGTCAACTAGAACTGTAGCTTCTTTGGCAGGGATTTATTTATGGGTGATCATTCGACTGCATGGAATTCCTGTAAGTATAGTTAATGATCGAGATCCCATCTTCAACCATCTATTTTGGAGAGTATTACAAGCCGCTTTAGGAACAAAGTTGAATTTAAGCACAGCCTATCACCTATAGACGGATGGACAAACCGAAAGGGTGCACCAAATTTTGGAGGATCTCATGAGAGCATGTATTTTGGGTTTTGGATGTTCTTGGGAAGGTCATTTGCATTTGGTAGAGTTCTCTTATAACAACAGCTACCAAGCTAGCATTGGCATGGCACCCTACGAGGCCTTGTATGGACAATCATGTAAATCACCTTCATTTGGGTTGAGACTAGACCATTTAATTCTTGGACCAGAGATAATTCAAGAAGCATAAGAGAAAGTGGCTATGATCAAGGAAAGGATGAAAGAAGCCCATGATCGAAAAAAAGTTATGCCGATCAAAGGAGCAAGGACTTAGAGTTTACGGTCGGGGATCCGGTATTTGTGAAAGTTTCCCCAATGAAAGGAGTTGTAAAATTCTGAATACCAGGAAAGCTAGCACCGAGATTCATCAGACCATTTAGAATCCTTGATAGAATTGGATCGTTGGCCTATAGGGTAGGTTCGCCTAAAAGATTGTCAGAAGTCCATAATGTTTTTCATGTATCTCATCTGAGAAAGCATATTCATGATCCGTTGTTGATTGTTGAGAAGTCCATTCAGAAAGACTTAGAGATGAACCAAATTTGATGGTAGTCTGACATCCAGTTCATATTATAGATCGGAATGAAAGAAGATTGAGAAACAAGGTGGTTAAGCTTATGAAGGTACAGTGGAGTGATTATCCTCGTGATTGTACTTGGGAGACTGAAGATCATATAGAGAAACTTACCCTGATGTCATGTCAAGTTAGTTGTTTGTTGTTTGAATTTTCTAGTACGGCATAGTTGCTTTGCATTGTTATATGAATTTTTAGGTATAATAAATACCTTTTGAATTATCTTTTGTTTATTAATTTCGAGGACGATATTCTCCTAAAGAGAAGAGTATAATAGCCCATAAATTAATCTCTTTGTATTTGAATATTTAAATAATTTTTAAATATTTAAATAATGGATTTAAATAAACAAATAAACACAATAGAAATATTAATTAATGATATTAAAATCATCTTTTAATTTTGTTTACCAAACTAAATACTTCAAATAAAAATAGAAAATATGACCCAAAACATTTTCTGAAATTTTGGCTTTTCAGCTTCGGAAAGTGATCGAAAACGTGGTGCACATATTTGTATCACTCATATACACATGAACACACATGCACATATGTCATGTGATATGTTAATGATAGTGTTAAAATAAATAAACCATTTTTAGAATAAAATAAAACAAGATTTGACTTAAAAATATAAAATAAAACTTAAGTAACCTAAAGAAGTACTTAACCATAAATTAAGTTAGCTAGGTTATTACACAAGGCAAGGTGAATGGGGGAGCATGAAGGGTGTGTGTGCACCTATGAGCATGGAGGGGCATGGCCTCCATGTTTCATGACAACATTTACCATATTTTGATGTTTTAATTAAATTAAATTAATATTTCACTCTTTGCCTATAAATACCACTACACATACTTTGTTTTCACTTTACGTATTCATTTCCATCTTCATTTATTATCTCTTCATGTTTATGACCTCCGTAGCTTCCAAGAGAGATTCCAAAAACTGGTGAATACACTACCAAACATCAATTTAAACTAAATATATACACATACAAACATTCCTATACCAAAACCAAGGCCATACCCCCCTCAAGACTCCAAGGCCAAGCCCTATATTGCTCAAGGATGAACCTAACTCGGCCTACTAAGGGCACAAAAATCCAAGCTAAGTGTCTTAATGATAGTTCATGAGTTTGGCAACTTGTCATAGCGATCCAATTAAGTTAGAAATGTTTTTTGGTGAGTAAAGCTTCCACCTTTGACCCAAAAGTTTAAACTATATCCATTCCCATACTTGTAGCTATTAAATGCTTATTATATAATTGTAATAATGGTTAATTCGATGGTTTGTTTTGTTGCTTGAAAGAAAGTCGCTTCGGAAAGTTAGTAAGGAAGCTTAAGTTGTATGAAAGTCTAGTAGTTAAATCAATCCCATTATATATAAATGCTTGATAAATGTTGTATTATTGTAAGTAATCATGTATGTATGCTCACTCCCTTGTTATGTGATGTATGGTTGTGTTAAAAATGTCATATGCTTCAATTTCGAACTGCTCGTATAACGATAGTCGCTATATTGGTATTTTTGGAAAATCACCTTTTATTGAAACCGTTCGGTTTCATCATGGTTTTTGGAATTATTTTACAAATTAAGCAAGTTTTTAATTAATGATGATTTCAACAATAATTAATTATTTTAATAATGATTATTTAATTTAATTAATTATTTAATCAATTATTTAAATTAATAAAGATTAAGGTCAACTAATTAACTTATTAATGAAGTGTTTTAATTTTAACTAATTACTTAGTTAATGATGTTTTAAATCTAATTAATCATTTTATTTAATGATGTTTAAAGCTAATTAATCTTTTGGTAATGATGGATCAAGATTTATTAATTTATTAATTAATGATGTTTTTAAAAAAATCAAATAACCTTTTTTAATTAATGACTTTTAAAGGTTAATAAATTATTTTAACCTTAATTGATCTTTAAAAAAAAAATTATCTACTTTTAAATAGTGATATTTAGTTATTATTTAATTAGTCTAATTATTTATATTATTAGTTAATTGAATTAATGATGTTTTAAAAGAGATTTACCTTTTTTAGTTAAAGGTTATTGAAGTAAGTTAATTAACTAGTTAATAAATTTTTTAAAGTTAATTAATCAATGTAATAAGGATGTTGTAAATTGTTAAATTCTTTTAATAATGTTGTTTCAAAGTTAGTAAATTCTTTGAAAAAGTGTTTTAAAGCTAATACTTGTAATATGAAGTTAAGTACGAATTTGGGGTTTTAAAAGAAAATTATAAATTGTTTATGGAGATGAATTAATTTCGGTAAAGTGTTTCAATTATGTAGAAACGATTTATTTGTATAATTAGCACTAAACATAGAAGAAGTTGACTTGTTGCTATTTCGAAAGTTAAGAATAATCGTGAGACATGACTTTGAGGTAATACTATCTTGATTTGTCCAAAATTATTGTTAACTAAGAAATAGTACATGTTTGAGTTTGATGAGTAGTGGTATCTAAGATTTAATTTCCATATGCAATCGTTTTATATCTTTGATAGTTGGTTTCTCAGCTATTGGTAAACCCGGCTTCTTTATTATCATCGTTCTAAGATGATTTATGTAACGACCCGACTTCCAAAACACCAGAGAGTCGCATCGCTAATAAGAAAGAAAGGGATAGAAAAGAGAAAGAAAGAGAATAAAGAAGAAACAACACATCAGAATCTAAACAGCGGAACGAATAAATTATATTAATAACATAAAATATTACATAGTTTACAACAACTATCAGAGTACACAGATAATACAACACATACTAGACAGTTATGAACACCTGTCTAGTATTTACAACATAATACAACTCAGAGACAACACAGAACACACAGCAGAATACTATATATCTAACACAGAAGCCTCCTGCTCCATTGCTCCTCCAATATTCGCCAAAGCTAACCTGATTCCCTTGGCTACTCGTAAAAATTTGAGTACCCAAGAGTTTAAGAAAAACAAAGAATAAACTCCGGGTCAGACATGGGTCTGGTGTGAGTAACAGGTTAAAGTTGCTTAACTTTCAAAAACCTTTTTAAATTAAAGGTATCACGTAAGACTTCCCACACATAAACATGGAAAAGTTTTTACCTTACGCTAACCAAAACATTTGATAGGAAATCCAGTGATATTATAATAGGTCTAGGGTTTTCAAATAAATATGAAATAGACGAAATTGTTACATTCATTAAATTCCAGCCACTAGCCACAAAAGTGGGTAATACAATCAAAACCGTTGGCACTTATTGGATTTTGGATTCCATACAGTGGCAGGGCTACTGGGGAACCGCCTGTCACAGTACGTGGCCTAGATCAACGTACCGAGGAGTACGCCCGCTCCCCTGCAACACAAGGCCAGAACCATTCCTTACTGAACAGTTCCGAACAAGACAACCCCGCAGTTGGTGTGCAATTCCCACTGCCCACTAAGCCGAATGAAAAGGGTCCTCTAGACAGGGGAAAATCTTGCTCTCCAGTGGGAGCTACCCACGAAACCTTGCTGCACCTCCCCTGTTTTAGCCATTCCCGGTTGATGAGGCTTGAGGCTACGATTACCTTTATAGGACACATTATCTTAGAATGCTCATCGTCCACCTGACGATGTGCTGAAAGCATTCAATCCATACAAGTTCGTTCCGGGTTCGAACGAAACCGAAAGCATTATCTCGTTACACTCGTTTTGGAATCACCCTCAGAGTTAACGACGATAACCCTTGCACTCTGAATCTCCATCTCGAGCCTATAAGTACTATTTCCGTCAAACTCATCACGGAATCACCCCCAGAGTTATACTGACTAATAGTGCTTGCACCTCGAGTCTTCACTCTTCACATAAGATTCACGACCTATCATTAATTTGGATCGATGTGGTTTTCGGATATCAAAATATGGAAACCCGATCCCGGTCTCATCGAAATCCAAAGCGTGTCTTTTAGGTCCAATTTGTTTAGAGTTTAAAACAATTCAATTACATTATCTATATACACACAGATAGATAATTCACAGATTCACAACAGATAATCCACATTATCATCATCACAATGCAACCAACGCATCCATATCACTCAACATTATTAATCTCATAGTTGAGATTTCCAAACCATTCAAGGCAACCAATGTCATCCATTTATAAGTAATGATTTATAATCATATTATCTATAATTAATTTAAATTGAATTAAATTAATTACATCATCTCTAATTAATTTAAAGTGAATTAAATTAATTACTTACACAATATAAATCTTTCTTACATCACCATTAATTAATTACAAATTAATTAATTAAATAATCTCTAATTTATCATCTTAATTAATCACCCTTGATTAATTATACTTCAATTAATATCATAAAATTAATTACCCTAAACCAAATACAGTTATTAACCTTTAATTGCTTTATTAATTAATTAACTATAATTAATTACATTAAAAATTAATTAATTATAGTTAATTAATTATACTTAATCACTTATTATTGATTAATTAATCTTGATTAATCAATCTTCATTACTTCATTAATTATATTAATTTATGATCCTTAATTATATTTAATTAATTACTCAATTAAATTAATTACTTTCAGTAATTAATCTCACTTAAACCATAATTATTAATCACCTTTGATTCATCTCATTTTGTAATTAACTACCCTTAATTACTTATCAAATTAATTACTCCTTCATTAATTCTTTAATTAATCCCTTGATTAATTATACAAAATAATTTAACCCAAATTACTTTCACAATCCCAACATCATCAACTAATCACATCCAGTAATTATCTTTAATTATATCACTGAGTAATTTTACTTCATTAATTACATCAAGTAATTATTATTAAACCCAATGATTAAAATTAATTAAACTAAATTAATTAATTTAAACCAATCATAATAAACTCCATTAATTACATTAAGTAATTAATGTCTTAATTACTTTTATTTAAGTAATTAACTTAAACAAATTTCATAATTTATTATCATTAATTAATCAATCTAATTAATTATTAAAAATTAATCATATTAATTAATTACTAAATAAACCTTAGTTAATGATCCATCATTAACTATTATTAATTCTTTAATTACTTTTTCTTTAATTACTTCTTAATTTATCTCTAATTTAAATTAATCCAAATTATTAATTATAAATTAAATAAATAAGTCACTCCTTAATTATCTTATTTATTTAATTATTTTAACATCTTAAGAACTTCTAAGATAACCCATTTCTTATTAATAATTTTATTAATATTAAGGTGTACTTAAAACATTGCATTTTAAAATTTAAATTCAAATTCCACTTTGAATCTAAATTCAAAATGATATTTATTTAAGTATTAACCAATTTAAATTCCATTTATATTCTTTTTAAAATAAATGTAAATGACATTTATTACTTATAATTAAAAATTATATAAGATAAGTCTTTAACTATTTTGCTTAATTTCATTTAAAATTAAGTTTAAAGTACATTACCATTTAAATCTCAAATCCAAGTTAACAAATCACTTAACTTCCTTTTATAAACCTTTATAAAGAATTTATTCAAAAAGAATCAAGTTCAAATATTTGTTTGAAAAGCAAATTTACCTCTAGCAAACAATTTAAATTTAACTTGTTTGAAAACATTCAAAATTTTAAATTATTCAAATATCCAGATTTTAAATTCAAGATACTAGAACAATTTTAAATCATTTGATTTAAACTTGCATTAAACTTTTAATTTAAACCTTGATTTTAAAACTTTTTTTTATTTAAAATCTAAATTCCATTTTTAAAACTTGAAGATTCAAGGATCTTAAGAAAACTGAATTTAAAATTGAAATTCAAACTGCTGTTTTAAAATTAGTTTCAAAATTTCAAAATAAAATTTAATTTCAAAAAACTGCCAGGTTTTCTTCTTTCTTTTTTTATTTTATTTTATTTTTAAAATTGGAAACTACTTTCAAAATTTAAAAACTTATAAGATTTCAAAACTATTTGAAACTAAAATACTACAGATTTAAAATTGTTTAAATCTTATCATAACTACTTTGAAATTTATTTAAATTTTAATTTAAATTCAAAACCTATAGACAGTTTTCCAGAAAAACTGTAATACTTCAAATTACCCGAGCTAACTTAATATATGCTTCGAGTCATCAGACACATATCTTCGAGCAAACACAACAAACACTCGAGTATTACTTCGAGTTCAAAAATCTGCAGTACCCAATTTCACCATAACCCATAAATTTGCACGGTGCACGTGCACCGTGCATCCATCGATCTCCAACCACTCCGGTGGTCTTCCCACGACGGCGACAAACCCCATGACCCAACACGACCATCAATTCTTCCCTGCACAACCTAAAATCGAATTCAAGTTTAATTTTCAAAACCTGGAACCAGATAGTCAAAACTCCACCAAAACTTGTCATCGCCTCATCCAAGCATCCCCGATCACCAGAAATCATGAAACACCAGTCATAGTCGCGTCTATTACCATACTACCACCTCCCAAAATTCCAATGCACTCGGTCCACAGTAGAAGACGAGAATGATCGATCAACCTAACCTAGCTAAACTAGGGCTACAGACAAGAAATCAACATCACTGCTTCCATGGTGATTTGCATCACCATCACATATTTTTCCAAGCTTCATTGGTTACTACTCTACCCACAAACAAAATCCCGATATTCCCAAATTGATTGATCATCAGAAATCACCTATTCCCCTTTTTTGTTCAACAGAGAACTACACCCCTAACCCTTAACTAAAAATCCTAATTTTTATTCTAAAAATCAAGTTTTGATCTTAATATTTAATTCTTAATACTGAATTTATAATTTATTCAATATAAATTTTCACATATTTAAACTCGATTAATCAAATTCTGGTTTACAGAGATGTTTACAAGTTATTTTAACTTAACTAAAATCTTACACTAAAGCTTATCATAAACAAACAAGTTTGATTTAATCTAAGTTTAATCAGAGGCACAAATCTATAGATTTTGAATTTAAAAAAAAACCTGAACATATGATCTATAAAAACAGAGAGTACTTTTGGAAATCACAAGCATATTATAGTCACAACATTTTTCATTCAAATATGCATTCAACACATTTTATCACAGAGATTTAACATGCAACTTATTTATAAATTTAAACTTTAAGAAAACAAAGATGTTACTCACCTGATAAATTCAGAAGACAAAGCCTCACATTTTATTTGAAAGTTGTTTTGATTTTTTGAACTGGATATGCAGTAGCCCTTTTTAAAACTTGGATTGCTTAGAAGACTTGAGTTACTGAAGCTTAAAGCTTGATTTAAAATCTGCACTTGCTCCTTGATTTGAGAATTACAGGTATGCTTTTAACTGAAAATGCAGTTGCTTTTGTTTGAAAATGCTTTAGTGCTCAGATTGTATGCAGAGAACAATGTCCAGATTGCATTAAAAAATGTGCAGGTTTGCATACATTTTGAAAATGTTACATGGAAATGATCTTTTGAAATGCATTACAGGTTTTAAATTTTGGTTTGAGGATTGAACTTCAGGTTTGAACTGAGCATTTGTTTCAGATTGGATATGAGGAAATTTCAGGTTTCAAAGGAAGTGTTTATTTTTCTTTTCGGATTTGTTTTGCATTTTGGTTTGAAGATTTATGTTTGGCTTTTGATTTAGAAAAAAGAAAGAAATGAAGAAGGAGATTTGTTTATATAAAATGAAATTAAACTTTATTAAAATAAATAAATAAAAGAAAACCAAATTAAATGACACTTGTTTAAAATTTTACATTTGTCAATTTCCTTAATTTATTTACTAACATGTGTTATATGTGTCTTAATATTCTTACACTTGTCCCTTAAGAGTAATTAGTATTTATAGTTAAAACTTAATTAGTATTTATTTAGTATGTTATCATAAGATGAATGTAAACCTATGTTTAATAAATTAGTTAACATGTAGATAAATTTTTAAATGAATAAATCAAATTTTATTTATAAACTTATACAAATATTTCAAAATCAAAACAAATTAAAAACATTTATACTTTAGATTTCAAAGCTTTGAATTCAAGTTCAAATTAATTTTGAAATCAAGTTTATTTATAAATATAACTACACAATTAAATTTTGAAAAACAATTATTTTTATTAAAAATTTATTTGTTAAAACAATGTATTATTATATTTAAAAATAACAAAAAAATTTGATAACCATAAATAATTTATAAAAGAAATTGTCTTCTTATTAATAAATTATTTATTTTATCATATTATATTTAAAAGAAAATCAAAATAACCTTATTGCTATTTATTTAAATTTTAAACTTGAGTTAAACATATTTTAAATCAGTTCAATATTTATCTTATGTATTTGAAACTATATTTATTTATTAAATAACCTTTTAAAAAGTTTAACTTTTAAATAAAATCATAATTCCCAATTTTACTAAAGATATATAATTTTTATAGAAACATGATTCATTTATTTATTAAATTAAAACAAGATCTATTTACAACATATACATATTATATATATATTATAAATAGTAAACAATTTATTAGATTTATAAAGATAAAATCTTATCAATTAACTATCTATTTTATTGGATTATTAAATTAATTCAAATCTTATTGCAAAGATTATCAAATCAATTTAATTTTTATTTCAGATTATTAAATTGATATTGCTTTCAAATTTTGGGTCATCACATTCCCTCCCCCTTAAAAGAATTTTGTCCTGAAATTTAAAACAAAGGTAATTTAATAATCTATTTAAAGATTAAATTTTAAAACACAAGCATATACCATTGATATGCTAACAACCATAACAATCAATTCACCCAATCAAACAAATCTAATTCACTAGTACAAAATACGCATGTTGCTTCGCCTCATTTGCATCGGTTGTTACCACAACCGATGCAAATAGAAGTATTTGCATCGATTATATTTTAACAACCGATGCATTTGGTATGTGGAAAGCAGTAGATAGTACAAAAATACAATTTGCATCGGTTATCGTCAACAACCGAAGAAAATACACTGATGCAAATAGTGTTAGTTGCATCAGTTTTATTTACATCCGGTGCAACGACGTTGATATGCATCAATTTTTTTTGTAGCCGATGTGAATGGTTGTTTGCCGCCCTCTTATTTTCGTTTCTCGCTTCCCATCTTTCCTTAACCCTAAATTCCAAATCCAACTGCTAATCCACATTCGCAACTTTCACCTCCAAATTAACATGCTTCCAAATCTTTTTTTTCTCTGGCATACAAAATTCGAGAATCTCACACTAAAATTCAGAATAAAAATCGAAAATTATTGTTATTTGGGGGGTTACGGCGGTGAATTTATTTGCAGAGAAGGTCGAAGCTTTGGGGAATTGCGCGATTTGCTTGAGTTTGAAGCGATGCGCGGGCTCGACTATTGTTTGAAGGTGAGGTGTTCGACGATTGAGATGCTGTCAATTTCATGTTCGAAAGTCCTGGTAAGGATCGTCTACGTTTTCAAAATTAGTATTTTTATTTTGTTTATCTGCGTTGCCTTTAAATTGTTTGATCATTTACTTCACCAAGTGGATGTGTGTTCATATTGATAAATGGTATCGGTGTTATGAGTTTGATGAACTGGAATGGTTTGGTTCATATAAACCAATGCATCCCAGCCATGAGACTACATGGTTTTGGTGAATATGTGGAGGAACACTTTATTTGCATACAGTGTTTGGTAGATGAGAAGATGATGATCAGAATATGGGATGTATTTAGGTTGTTCGTTAAATGTTTTTGATACAAACGGTTGAGGTACCCATTATAAGCTGTGCCCTTGATGTTCAGTAAAGCCATTCTAAACCATGCAGAGGCTATCAGATTATTTGATAGCCAATAATTTTATGTATGCGACAACTTTATTTTGATATTAATAATTAATTTACTTTTTGAATGACAGCGTAAATATTTTAGAGATGAAAAGGTCTCTAAGTTTTCAGTTTAGGGTGTTATCTCTGTTATTTTTTCAAAGGTTAAACTATTTAACTAATGTTATCAATATATTTTTTAAGGAGGCTAAATTTCCCATGTTTGCTTGTTACGTTATTGAGGATAATTACACGTGAGTAGTGATGACCTAGCTTCATGTCATTCACAGTAATACCTTCATGTCATTAATTTTCCACGTTTGCTTCCTCATTTGTTTGGGAAACGCAACTGATTTACAGCAATACCTAATGCCATTCAACTGGCTGAAACCAAACATTCATGCCGTGTTTACTTTCTCACATGTTTGAACAACACAACTGATTCACAGTAATACCTTCATGTCATTCAACTAGCTGATGAAGTAGCTTGACAAAGAATTTTTCAAAGTAATTCCAGTTGAAACCAAACACAACATTCACAAAACAAACAAAAATAACATTCAGCTAGCCCTTGATGTTTGTAGTTGCTAATTAAATGCAAATTGATGTACTTAGTTTTTTGGTTGGATATTTGTACTACAAAATGTTAAGTAAGTTTGAATAACATAATACAAGTGTATGCAAGATTTGAATTTGTGATCTTAGAGATAAAAGTTATTGTGCGTCTAACCGTAAGGGAGAACAACGTCATACGAAAAAAGTGAGTTTAAATGACCATATAGTAACTAACACAAACTAGCAGAGTGTTGCTGTAAAAAGCATAATGAGTAAGATTTTATTGCATTGAATTCGTCAACCTGTATTTGTTACACATACTCTTATATGTCTTTACATTGAAATAAATAATGGTTATCTGAACCTGATTATCTCCTTTGATTGCTCTTTGAATTAGGATTTTTCAAAGATGTCAGTAGCATGTATCTGAGTACTGACAAGATTTAATGTCATTTTGATTAATGCCTAAACATAGATAGTATACTAGAAACTAGATTACTCATCCAAATTGAATTTGAAAAATAGACGATGGTGATGTTTGAATCCTACAAATGAATGATTTTTCAAAATTGTCTTAACTTTGAGACTACTTCAGATAAAATTGAGATGAATAAAGATGCGCAATGAGGTAATGTGTTCATAAGAAAGTTAAATTTTAGTTGACTTTGCAAGGTTCTCCATCTCAAAAGATAGGTGTTGATTGGAAAACAACGAATTGTTGCCAATGCAAAGCTTTGTAGCCAGATACATGTTACACGTCCTTTTTTCTAATATTTTGACTTAGTCAATAGGCATATTTCATACTTTCCCATCAATGTGTCTTTATATGCATTATGTATTTCTGTTCTAGTTTAATAATCTGTGACTAAATTATAACTCCCTACGTTCTTTAGCTAAAAATTTGACATATGAAATTTATCAGCAGCACAGCCAACAATCCTAAATAAGTTCAGAGACAAATTGAAAACTATAATAACTGATATGCTGTAACTAAAGGAGTGTGTAAAAATTAGTTACTATAAACTCGTTCATCCAAGATTGTTCATTACGTTTGTAAACTTGCAGTGTTGTGTTTGGGCAGGAGTAGTGACAGTAAGGGAAGTCTGGTATGGTGATTGAGCAGGGGGTTTGTGGAGATGAATTGCAGTGTATTATGGTTTGAAACTATATGGTAGTGTTTTGAAATGTTGTATAGCAAGGTTGATGTAGTAGGTAGTAATAGTAAGAAAGAAAAGAGGACAATCTTTACAGAGTATTATCTACAATGGCAACATTAATATCTTCCTCCCATGGATTTCTGCTCAAACCAATTTCTTCTTCATCACTCAAATTGAACAAACCAAATGAAATCCACATGGGTGTTCTTCGGTTGAGAGGTGGAAAAAGGAGAAAGAGAGTAGTGGTGGAGCTATGATTGTGGTTTGTCGGGCTGTGCCAGTAGTATTTCCAGCTATAGCTCGCTAAAGCAAGTCATCAAATATATAATATAATGTCAACATCAGAGAATGATTTTCATGCGTTGGCAGTGGATGATAGTTCAGTAGATCGGGCAGTGATTGTACACTTGCTTCGTAGCAAGAAATTCAGAGGTTCTTTTTGTAAAACTTGTTTTAGTGTATATTTTGAGGGTTGATTTTGCAAATATCATCTCACTCCGTTCGGGGATTGCAGTAACTACAGTCGACAGCGGGAGACGAGCACTGGAAATGCTGAACATGGTTTGCAGTTCCTTTTTTAGTTATTTTAAACTTCTGGATAACTGTTTAATTTCGATTTGTTGTTTACAAGTGTGTGATGATGAAGGAACCAAATGTGAATATGATAATCACTGACTATTCCATGCCTGAAATGACCGGTTATGAATTGCTAAAGGAGATCAAGGTATATTTTTATTTTTACTTTTTTTTTCAATTATTTTTATGATTATAATAATGGATATAGTTTAACTCATATTCTTTGTTAAGCAGGGTTCTTCGCGGCTCAAGGAAATTCCTGTCGTGATTATGTCGTCCGAGAATATTTCTGTTAATATCAACGGGTAACAACGTGATAAATATAGATGATATAAGTTGTACACTTATCTGAGTAGTATTGCAGTCTAGCTTAATTTTTGAAATGTTAGATGCTTGGAAGAAGGCGCTGATGATTTTCTGTTGAAGCCAGTTCGAATGACTTGCTTTAGCGAGCTATACAATATTGATGCTGATGACTTTAGGCACCCTCTTGACAAACAGGTACTTAATTCTTTACTTTTTTTTTCTGAAATTTTTTTCAATTAATTTGGCATCTGCATTGATTTTTCATTTTCATCATGCTTCATTGTACAGAACACGCTACTTTTGAGGGCTATTCCAGGGCTGAATGAACACGGCAAGGCTTTATTAGGTGAGTGATGGTTAACTCATTTCATTTTTGTTATATTGTTTGATCATGTATCTTGAAATCTGGATACGAAATCTTGATTAATTATTAGAACGACAGCAATATTTTTTCTTCATTTCGTTAAGGTAATACTTTTTCTTCATACGAAATCTGGATATCTCAGCTTAGTTTAGATATGACTAACCAGCTATGTTGTTTATGTTCTAATTTTCATCTCTAAGAAGTAAATTACAGACATGGGATACCCTAAGTTTACATATTCTTCCAAAAATTGCATTTTTCCTTAACATTCAAAAGAAAAAAAATAAGGAAAATCTCAGTCTATGGATATTATACTGTATGTTATACTGTTAGCAAATTAAAACCTTAATTTAGCTTATTTTTTGATGAGATATTATACTGTATGTTGTTTATATTCTAATTTTCATCCCCTTTCATTTTTTTCTGTTTTATTGTTCACTTTTTATTGTTTGATAGTTAAATGAATAATTTTAACAATATCAGCCTCTTACCAAATTTGCCTTTCTTGTATGTTAATGTTATGCAGCTCGATTGCTGGGTTTTCGACAACTAGTTCCACCTGTGCAAATGCTAGAAGAACTGAAGTACTAAGAGGCTTCAACTTTGCTTCTGGGGCTGCAGGTATTAGAGTAGAGACTGGAAACAACCTGGTAATTGCCATTATATTCAAAGTTGAATAGTAAAGCATTCTCATAATATTAACCTAAAAGCTAATTGCCTAAGAAATGAAATATTATGAAATTCAGGGGCAGCATTACCATTTGAAGAGCAAGTAGATCATTTCGAAGAAGCGCTACGATTCATGGCAAGAATGTTCAGAGGAAATAGAACAGCAGTTGCTGAGCACTTGAGTAAAGTCGAGTTCCACATTCATTAATCGAGGTCAATAGTTTATAATTTATCTCTATTTAAAAACAAAGTGAGTTTAATGTACTCTGTTTTATCTCTTTTTTAAACAGAGTTTAATGTATTCTATTTAACCAAGTACAGTTTCAAAATCTGAGCAGGTAAACATAAAGATCTGAACTAATTTTCCTTAAGTTAATCAAAGATAGCATGATATATTTATAATTTCAAAAACCATGGCTATGAAACAGCTTTGGATATTAACAGTAGATAAAAAATTCAGATTTATAATTTAAACAAAAGAATTAAAATTTAAACAAAAAACCTCCAACTAGCCATGAAAACATTTGAATTGCTATAGACTTAATTCATATTCATAGGTAATCCTTATCCTAAGCTCTAAGCTTATTAACTAAGCAATATTTGCCAAGCGGATTTGTCATTAACTCTTTGTTTTATTCTTCTAGATCGAATGCACATAGGACACAATTATTACTGCCAAAGTGTATAGGAAAAAACCGAAACACGCTTAAAAGGTGAAAGATGCAAATGCACATAAGACACGTATTTTTTAATAATATACTATATTTGAAATAAAGTTATACAAGAAAATAATTTGGAAAGGCCATAACCTTTGTATACTTGGAGACCAGAGGCTGGAAAATGATGATCCACTTTGCACATCATTCAGTAGCATTTCCATTGATGGCACTATCTAATGCATACATGAAGAACAATATTTGAAGATAAATTCTATATACCAGATAATCAATACCTGATGCGTACATGAGCAATAACTATGCTAGTAACTAATCCGAGAAGTGTACGTACACTGGGCCATGATTTTGTACAGGTGAGCTATTTGAAATTCACAAACATGATGCACATCTAATACAATTTGAGGCAAAAGAGGAAAGGATCATACCTGGACAAAGCTCCTATCTTTTGCACCTGAGATAAGAGCTTCTTCGGAGATAATGTCGAATCTGTTTGAATCAATTTTTTAAGACAAGCATCATAGGTAAGATCCATAGCTAGGTACAAGTAAATAAAACCTATATTGACATTATGATTTTAACATGAAAAAAAAAATTGTAGACTAGAATTTAAATGTTCTATTCTAGTAGCATTTCCCTTTTATCTTTTTATTCAATATTGCTACTTTGTGTTTTTGATGGTAACTGAAGATTTGAAATTGGTTTATTTAAGACACTCAGAGTAAACACTATCAGTAGCCATGACAAGTTTTTGTACCACGAAATACATACTGTTATTGGCCTGTTATTGGCATATCAAAACCCATAACATTTCAACAAAATGTTATTAGCATAGTGCTAAATGCTCACCTATCAAATTTATATAACAGTGATTTAAAAATTTACGAAGACAGTTTTTAAGGTTATTTGCACAAACTCGTAATACAAACATGTCCTAGTACAACTAACGTTTTCCTACCAGTATTTTGAATATTCTCTAAATTTTCACAGCTGCTCGGTGAAGTAGCATAAAGTGCTTTCAAAGCTGCAAGCCTTCTGGCATGAACTGCAAAATAGTGATGATTATGTGAAAAACGCAGATATAATGCAACCACTATTATATGAATAAATAAACAAAAATTGGTTTGGAATTGAGATTTGCTTGATGCAAATACTAGTTGTGCACCGAAATATTTTGAACCAAATAAACTCAGAATCTTCTCATAACCAGTATTTGTGATATCCGGATTAGGACCAGGAAGCAAAGTTCTTAAATATGTCTATCCTTCTTCTAGAATGTAAAAAATAATTGAAGATATAAGAAAATTCCCGTTGAAAGCGAAAAGGTGAACAAAGCCTTTCATATACTAAAGCAAAGACAATACATTCAGCATCAACGTTGGAGGCCTAAGACATAAGGCTCTAGTAACATCTCCGATAGCATCAATATTAGCCAGTGCTTCCAAATTATGCAAAGGTAAAATATCACATGCACATAGCTCACAAAACATCAGCAACAACTAACATAGTGTTGGAATTCCTAGTGTAAATGAAATACACTTGTTCCACATTCCTAGTGCTTTCATGGATATGATTGTTTATAATTTATACTTCATGTTTATTTGTTTATTTTTGAAGTCATTTAACATTGTTACATGTAATAAGCATGGAGGAACAAGTGATTAGTCGTGCTCACCGCATGGGTGCTACTCGACCAATATACGTGGAGACCTTAGCAATGCGTGGAACCATCGAACAACAAATGCTAGAATTCTTACAGGTGCTCATGTATTCTAATTACACATAATTTGACAGTACACATAATGAGACAGATGCATACACATAGACACTTGTAATTGGCAAATACTGATTGACCTTATCTAACAGAATGTGAGCACGAGCAGAAGAGTACTAAATCAAGAGATAGATGTGGCGACAAATAGTGGTGGAAAAGCTTATCGTAATGTACATAATTTCGTTGTGGTGTTCAGGTGTTCAATTTTGGAGGAAGTGCAATGGTGTTGTGGTGATGCTCGAGAGTCTGGATTAAAGGTGAAAGGGTTGGGTTCGCGTCGTCGTTTAGGTAATTTCATTGTGCTTTGATCAGGTGAAGAGTTTCTTATTGTAATTAAAGTGAATATATCTATTAGTCATCCAAGAACTCCACAAAAACTTTTTAGTAAGTAAATTCCAATTGAGTTTAATATTGGTTGTAGTTTGAAGATCTGAACGCTGTTAGGCGGATGGTAGCAGGTGGCTAGACTGTGTTTGGGTCAGGTGTGGGTATGCTAAGTAGAGGATGTTGATTAGGAAGTGTGTTTTGATGCAGAGTGCAATAACTGTTTTGATTGATGCTATTGTTCTATGATGTTTGGTTTTGCACGAGGCAGTGCAGGTGGTAGTTGCAGGGTGTGTTCGGAATGTTATGAGAGGGGAGAACAGGTAGTGGGTGTGAAAGTTATGTGGTTGACAGTTATGGTAGATGTAAATCTTGTGATATGAAGGCGAGAAGAGTGAAGGGGTATTGTGCAGCTAGATGGGTATGAAATTGTTGAATTATGATGGAGTTTGTTTTTTCTTCTTATGTTGACTGGTTGGTTTTGTGTGAGAATTGATGTTGACTGAGCTTGTAACTGAAGGATGGGAACGAGTGGATGATATGATGAGAATTGCTGTGATGAAGGTTGTTTGGATGTAGAATGGTATGGCTTCGGCAAGTCGCTGATATGGTGGTGATCTGTGTGCAGTGGTAACAGAGGCTATGGTGGAATATGCAGAAGCAGACACTGTTTGTGTCAGTGGTGATTGCTTTTGGTTGGTGATGATGGAGTAGCAGAACGGAGTTTAGAAACGTGTTTTGTTAGTGATGATGTGCACTGAAAGGAAGTAGGTAGGAAAGTGGCACTATGCTACGTATGTAAGGTAGTCGAAGTGGGTTTGCTTTGATTGAAGTGTAACTGATAGCTTCCCTGGTTCAGGTCAGAAGGAAGGCAGGGTGGAAGAGCAGTAGATGATGTTGTGGCCAGAAGGTTGGATGGAAGGGAAGTGGATGTGGTGTTGGTAGATGTCTGTTGAATGTTAGAGAGGTATGCACTGTGATAGGCAAGAAGGCAGTGCACAGTTTTAATGGAAGTGGAGAATGGATGTTGTAGTTTATGTTGTGAAGGCTGAACTGTGGGGATGTGGATTTGTATTGCAGAAGAGTGGATGATGGTGAAGTATGCACTGAGAAATGTCCGTTTGGTGGTTCATAGGAATGGAACAGAGAATGGTAGCTCGTTTTGGTGGAGATGAATAAGCAGTGAACAGGGGAAGGAAATGAAGCAGGGCAGTGCACTGGTTGTGACAGAGGAAGGCAGTGTAGAATTTTTTTTCTAAAATGTAAATAAATGTGGGTGATGTGTTTGGCACTGTGAAGAGTATGGAAAGGAAGATGATGGAGTGTTGTTGTAATTGTTGTTCGGGTTGTATGTGGTGCAAAGTATGATGTTATTAATTGTAATATTGAATGATTATGTATTAAATCTGATTATGTATTCGCCATCAAATTTAATTTTGAATGATTGTAATATTGCATGCAATAATTGTTTGTTATAATCAATAATATATATATATAGTATATTTGAGTACTGTAATAATGGTTTCTGAGAATGGTTTTTTTGCATCAGGTATAAATAGTTGATGCAATAGAGGGATCAGTTGCATCGTTTGTTATAAAAAAACCGATGCAATAGAGGGATTAGTTTGCATCGGTTTTCAACAACAACCTATGCAACAAGTTCCTTTGTTGCATCGGTTTTCATTACAACCGTTGCAACATGGGGGCTGTGTCCAAGCAACCAAACATGATATTTTGCATCAGTTGTTAGTAACAACCGATGCAAAAAGGACCTTTTTGCATCGGTTTCAGAACTGATGCAAAAGTGTTAATCCTGTTGCATCGGTTGCATATGCATCGGTTGTTGAACTGATGCAAAAGGGGGGTAAACAACCGATGTAAATGGCCTGTTTTGTAGTAGTGATTATCTAGAAAAATTCTGGATAGAACTTCCACGAGTTTCCCTGGTATAAATATCGGGATACCCGCTCTATAGATTCCAAACAATCAATACTACTAAGCTACAGAGCTCCTATTCATCTAGATATATAGAACTAGGCAGCATATCAGACTGCAAACGAGTCTGACTCAACAACCAACTTCTATAACTGCTGGTTCTAAAACCAGAGATAGACCATATACGTACTCCCTCAGAGATACGTGAAACTCATCGAATCCCAGTTATCCAAACTGGTAATTCAATCCTGAAAACCAAATACCAATCCAACCAAAACACAGAGAAAAGATTCAAACATCACTGAGCTAGCTTTCCAGTCTTACTCAAAACTTATAGCTCCTTTGACTACAGAAAACTCCAACAACAACAAAGTCTCCAACTTCGAATTCCAAATTTCTCCGTCCCTTATCCACAAAAGTCTTCAGACAAATTCTGGCTGCCAACATCCAAACTGATCACCTCAATCCCTTGCTGATTCCTCCAGAACAAACAGAACCAAAAACAACCCAACCCAATGATCTTCACAAGATAAATCAACACCAAAAACACAACTCTACACCATAACCAGCAGAAAACAACAAACTTCTCCTAATCCGAAAAAGACAAATTAGAAACACTTCCAAACTACTTCCGCTGCACAACTCTAATCCGAAGTAGATAAGAAAATGCTGATGAAAAACATGAGCACAGACTGGACATCACTTCTCAGAAATATGGTTCTACAGATCCATAAAGAAAACTCAGAAATTCCTCCGAAACCTGAGTTGCTTCATCAAACTCCATCTCTAGGAATCATTCTCCAACAAAACAGAACCACCGGTTCCACTCCTGGAATTCTAATCGAGAAGAAAACTCAATCTCCAGATGCTGACAAACCTTTGTCTTCCCAAAAGACATTCATAAAAATCTCCAACAATCCAAGAGAACTCTCAAACAATCGCAAGTCACTTTTGCAATCAACTCAGATAAATTTCCAAAGAAAAACTGTGCTCTCTTTACTAAACAGAACAACTTACACTGGTCTAGTCAATCCATTGAAGAAACGGATTCACTCTGCAGCTTCTGAATTCCACCTGCAGAATACTTTTCAGCTAAGACCTCTCTGTCGGCTCACAGAACATTCCAAGCTGCATTGCTGACACCAAACCAAACTTCATGATCCAAAGTTCTTCGAGAAACTCGGCCTTCAAAGCAGACAGAAACACCACAACATCCTGTTGACTTCAGCCACAACATCGAAGCAGACACACCTCCTAAAACTTGTTCCAGAGAAATAACTTCGGAAACAATCCATAGTCACTGCATCTCATCACGCAGTTACAACTTCCTGAAGTATCAAAATACCATCACCTTCTCCAGCTCAACCGACAGATCCAAACTCTACTTACCAAACTCTGCACTTCAAAGATGTCTCCGAACCTTAACAGGTTTCCTTCAGAGATCGATGAAATCTTCATCACAACAAAGCTTACTCGAGACAGTATTAGGTCTACAGTCTCGACAGATATACTTCCAACCTCAACATACAAACTTCAACCAATGGTAGTAATCGTGTTACAAACACTACTACCTCATCTACCTTTATAACTTATATTGGAAATTCTGAACAGGTAAGCCAAAAGATAGGTAGAAATAGAAAAAGATATATAAATATATATAAAATTACAAATACGCTCTCTCAAGATAGACACCACTCCAGAGCCTAGGTATTCACTCAACCTAATGCTCTGATACCACTGTAACGACCCGACTTCTAAAACACCAGAAAGTCGCATCGCTAATAAGAAAGAAAGGGATAGAAAAGAGAAAGAACGAGAAGAAAGAAGAAACAACACATCAGAATCTAAACAGCGGAACGAATAAATTATATTAATAACATAAAATATTACATAGTTTACAACAACTATCAGAGTACACAGATAATACAACACATACTAGACAGTTATAAACACCTGTCTAGTATTTACAACATAATACAACTCAGAGACAACACAGAACACACAGCAGAATACTATATATCTAACACAGAAGCCTCCTGCTCCATTGCTCCTCCAATATTCGTCAAAGCTAACCTGATTCCCTTGGCTACTCGTAAAAATTTGAGTACCCAAGAGTTTAAGAAAAACAAAGAATAAACTCCGGGTCAGACATGGGTCTGGTGTGAGTAACAGGTTAAAGTTGCTTAACTTTCAAAAACCTTTTGAAATGAAAGGTATCACGTAAGACTTCCCACACATAAACATGGAAAAGTTTTTACCTTACGCTAACCAAAACATTTGATAGGAAATCTAGTGATATTATAATAGGTCTAGGGTTTTCAAATAAATATGAAATAGCCGAAATTGTTACATTCATTAAATTCCAGCCACTAGCCACAAAAGTGGGTAATACAATCAAAACCGTTGGCGCTTATTGGATTTTGGATTCCATACAATGGCAGGGCTACTGGGGTACCTCCCGTCACAGTACGTGGCCTTGATCAACGTACCATGGAGTACGCCCGCTCCCCTGCAACACAAGGCCGGAACCATTCCTTACTGAACAGTTCCGAACAAGACAACCCCGCAGTTGGTGCGCAATTCCAACTTCCCACTAAGCCGAATGAAAAGGGTCCTCTAGACAGGGGAAAATCTTGCTCTCCAGTGGGAGCTACCCACGAAACCTTGCTGCACCTCCCCTGTTTTAGCCATTCCCGGTTGATGAGGCTTGATGCTACGATTACCTTTATAGGACACATTATCTTAGAATGCTCATCGTCCACCTGACGATGTGCTGAAAGCATTCAATCCATACAAATTCGTTCCGGGTTCGAACGAAACCGAAGGCATTATCTCGTTACACTCGTTTTGGAATCACCCTCAGAGTTAACGACGATAACCCTTGCACTCTGAATCTCCATCTCGAGCCTATAAGTACTATTTCCGTCAAACTCATCACAGAATCACCCCCAGAGTTATACTGACTAATAGTACTTGCACCACGAGTCTTCACTCTTCACATAAGATTCACGACCTATCGTTAATTTGGATCGATGTGGTTTTCGGATATCCAAATATGGAAACCCACATTATCATCATCACAATACAACCAACGCATCCATATCACTCAACATTATTAATCTCATAGCTGAGATTTCCAAACCATTCAAGGCAACTAATGTCATCCATTCATAAGCAATGATTTATAATCATACTATCTATAATTAATTTAAATTGAATTAAATTAATTACATCATCTTTAATTAATTTTAAATGAATTAAATTAATTACTTACACAATATAAATCTTTCTTACATCACTATTAATTAATTACAAATTAATTAACTAACTAACCTCTAATTTATCATCTTAATTAATCACCCCTGACTAATTATACTTCAATTAATTTCACAAAATTAATTACCCTAAACCAAATATAGTAATTAACCTTTAATTACTTTATTAATTAATTAACTATAATTAATTGAATTAAACCTTAATTAATTACAGTTAATTAATTACACTTAATCACTTATTATTGATTAACTAATCTTGATTAATCAATCTTAATTACTTCATTAATTATATTAATTTATGATCCTTAATTATATTTAATTAATTACTCAATTAAATTAATTACTTTCAGTAATTAATCTCACTTAAACCATAATTATTAATCACCTTTGATTGATCTCATTCTGTAATTAACTACCCTTAATTACTTATCAAATTAATTACCCCTTAATTAATTCTTTAATTAGTCCCTCGATTAATTATACGAAACAATTTAACCCAAATTACTTTCACAATCCCAACATCATCAACTAATCACATCCAGTAATTATCTTTAATTACTTCATTGAGTAATTTTACTTTATTAATTACGTCAAGTAATTATTATCACACCCAATGATTAAAATTAATTAAACTTAATTAATTAATTTAAACCAATCACAATAAACTCCATTAATTACATTAAGTAATTAATGTTTTAATTACTTTCATTTAAGGAGTTAACTTAAACAAATTTCACAATTTATTATCATTATTTAATTAATCTAATTAATTATTAAAAATTAATCATATTAATTAATTACTAAATAAACCTTAGTTAATGATCCATCATTAACTATTATTAATTCTTTGATTACTTTTTCTTTAATTACTTCTTAATTTATCTCTAATTTAAATTAATCCAAATTATTAATTATAAATTAAATGAATAAGTCACTCCTTACTTATCTTATTTATTTAATTATTTTAACATCTTAAAAACTTCTAAGATAACCCATTTCATATTAATAATTTTATTAATATTAAGGTGTACTTAAAACATTGCATTTTAAAATTTAAATTCAAATTCCATTTTGAATCTAAAATTCAAAATGATATTTATTTAAGTATTAACCAATTTAAATTCCATTTATATTCTTTTTAAAATAAATGTAAATAACATTTATTACTTATAATTAAAACTTATATAAGATAAGTCTTTAACTAATTTGCTTAATTTCATTTAAAATTAAGTTTAAAGTACATTACCTATTAAATTTCAAATCCAAGTTAGCAAATCACTTAACTTCCTTTTATAAACCTTTATAAAGAATTTATTCAAAAAGAATCAAGTTCAAATATTTGTTTGAAAAACAAATTTACCTTTAGCAAACCATTTAAATTTAACTTGTTTGAAAACATTCAAATTTTAAAACTTATTCAAATATCCAGATTTTAAATTCAAGATACTAGAACCATTTTAAATCATTTGATTTAAACTTGCATTAAACTTTTAATTTAAACCTTGACTTTAAAACTTTTTTTATTTAAAATCTAAATTCCACTTTTAAAACTTGAAGATTCAAGGATCTTAAGAAAACTGAATTTAAAATTGAAATTCAAACTGCTGTTTTAAAATTAGTTTCAGAATTTCAAAATAAAATTTAATTTCAGAAAACTGCCAGGTTTTCTTCTTTCTTTTTATTTTATTTTATTTTAGTTTTAAAACTGGAAACCACTTTCAAAATTTAAAAACTTATAAGGTTTCAAAACTATTTGAAACTAAAATACTACAGATTTAAACTTGTATAAATCTAATCATAACTAATTTGAAATTTATTTAAATTTTGATTTAAATTCAAAACCTACAGATAGTTTTCCAGAAAAACTATAATACTTCAAATTACCCGAGCTAACCTAATATATGCTTCGAGTCATCAGACCCATATCTTCGAGCAAACACAGAAAACACTCGAGTATTACTTCGAGTTCAAAATTCTGCAGTACCCAATTTCAGCAGAAACCCACAAATTTGCACGGTGCACGTGCACCGTGCCTCCAGCGATCTCCAACCACCTCCGGTGGTCTTCCCACGACGGCGACAAACCCCACGACCCAACACGACCATCAATTCTTCCCTGCACAACCTAAAATCGAATTCGAGTTTAATTTTCAAAACCTGGAACCAGACAGTCAAAACTCCACCAAAACCTGTCATCGCCTCATCCAAGCATCCCCGATCACCAGAAATCCTGAAACACCGGTCACAGTCACGTCTATTGCCATACTACCACCTCCCAAAATTCCAATGCACTCGGTCCACAGTAGAAGACGAGAATGATCGATCAACCTAACCTAGCTAAACTAGGGCTACAGACAAGAAATCAACATCACTGCTTCCATGGTGATTTGCATCACCATCACATATTTTTCCAAGCTTCATTGGTTACTACTCTACCCACAAACAAAATCCCGATATTCCCAAATTGATAGATCATCAGAAATCACCATATTCCCCTTTTCTGTTCAACAGAGAACTGCACCCCTAACCCTTAACTAAAAATCCTAATTTTTATTCTAAAAATCAAGTTTTGATCTTAATATTTAATTCTTAATACTGAATTTATAATTTATTCAATATAAATTTTCACATATTTAAACTTGATTAATCAAATTCTATTTTACAGAGATGTTTACAAGTTATTTTAACTTAACTAAAATCTTAAACTAAAGCTTATCATAAACAAACTAGTTTGATTTAATCTAAGTTTAATCAGAGGCACAAATCTATAGATTTTGAATTTAAAACAAAACCTGAACATATGATCTATAAAAACAGAGAGTACTTTTAGAAATCACAAGCATATTATAGTCACAGCATTTTTCATTCAAATATGCATTCAACACATTTTATCACAGAGATTTAACATGCAACTTATTTATAAATTTAAACTTTAAGAAAATAGAGATGTTACTCACCTGATAAATTCAGAAGACAGAGCCTCACATTTTATTTGGAAGTTGTTTTGATTTTTAGAACTGGATATGGAGTAGCCCTTTTTAAAACTTGGATTGCTTAGAAGACTTGAGTTACTGAAGCTTAAAGCTTGATTTAAAATCTGCACTTGCTGCTTGATTTGTAAATTACAGGTATGCTCTTGACTGAAAATGCTTTAGTGCTTAGATTGTATGCAGAGAACAATGTCCAGATTGCATTAAAAAAATGTACAGGTTTGCATACATTTTGAAAATGTTGCAGGGAAATGATCTGTTGAAATGCATTACAGGTTTTAAACTTTGGTTTGAGGATTGAACTTCAGGTTTGAACTGAGCATTTGTTTCAGATTGGATTTGAGGAAATTTCAGGTTTCAAAGGAAGTGTTTATTTTTCTTTTCAAATTTGTTTTGCATTTTGGTTTGAACATTTATGTTTGCCTTTTGATTTAGAAAAAAGAAAGAAATGAAGAAGGAGATTTGTTTATATAAACTGAAATTAAACTTTATTAAAATAAATAAATAAAAAAACCAAATTAAATGATACTTGTTTAAAATTTTACATTTGTCAATTTCCTTAGCTTATTTACTAACATGTGTTATATGTGTCGTAGTATTCTTACACTTGTCCCTTAAGAGTAATTAGAATTTATAGAAAAGTTAATTAGTATTTATTTAGTATGTTATTATAAGATGAATGTAAACCTATGTTTAATAAATTAGTTAACATGTAGATAAATTTTAAAATGAATAAATCAAAATTTATTTATAAACTTATACAAATATTTCAAAATCAAAAAAAATTAAAAGCATTTATACTTTAGATTTCAAAGCTTTGAATTCAAGTTCAAATTAAATTTGAAATCAAGTTTATTTATAAATATAACTACACAATTAAATTTTGAAAAACAATTGTTTTTATTAAAAATTTATTTGTTAAAACAATGTATTATTATATTTAAAAATAACAACAAAATTTGATAACCATAAATAATTTATAAAAGAAATTGTCTTCTTATTAATAAATTATTTATTTTATCACATTATATTTAAAAGAAAATCAAAATAACCTTATTGCTATTTATTTAAATTTTAAACTTGAGTTAAACATATTTTAAATCAGTTCAATATTTATCTTATGTATTTAAAACCATATTTATTTATTAAATAACCTTTTAAAAAGTTTAACTTTTAAATAAAATCATAATTCCCAATTTTACTAAAGATATATAATTTTTATAGAAACAGGATTCATTTATTTATTAAATTAAAACAAGATCTATTTACAACATATAGATATCCTATATATATTATAAATAGTAAACAATTTATTAGATTTAAAAAGATAAAATGTTATCAATTAACTATCTATTTTATTGGATTATTAAATTAATTCAAATCTTATTACAAAGATTATCAAATCAATTTAATTTTTATTTTAGATTATTAAATTGATATTTCTTTCAAATTCCGGGTCATCACAATTTATTGCTCTGTTAAGCATTGATATCCTTTGTCAGAAATGACTAAAGCAAAAGCGCAAGAGAAGGCCAAGTTATGTAGGGTTGCTCCGTTAGGATACTTTCACATCTTATTTAGATTGAATCCGATAGCGCTATTATATGCGAAATATTCGGATTCTCGATAATGTTTGGCGGGGTCTGGCTTGGAGGGTTTCGAGAAGTGTCATAGAGTAAATGAGCTTCTTAGAAGCATATTACTAGAGATATACTTCAAGGGGGTGCACCTTCCTAGTCATTTGTTGGAGATTTTCCTTTTCTTATTTGATTCTAACCTTCAAATTTATCTCCTTATTTGCATCGAAAAGTGTCAACCACTCTGCGGGGTGTTAATTTATTTATCCATTCTTTACATTTGGATATTGATTTATGTCAGAATAAGCCTGTCCCATGTTCAGTTGCATGGTCTCACATGTTTTGGTTTAATTATGCACCCATTGTTTCAAATGTTTTACTCATACCAGACATATCGTCTGACACGAGTTGTTTATTTTTCATAAACTCTCAGTGTAACGACCCGAAATTTTCGAAGCCGAAAATTCCAGATAGTTATGAAAAAGAAGAAAGAGATAGAAGAAGAAGAACAGAAACACCAAACATCTCACATTCGCAGCGGATAAAATATAATAATAAATACTAACAGTTTACAAAAGAATACTATGTCTACCGATTACATTTAATATACATAAGAGTTTCACATATATATACAGTCACTGAATATATACAATTATCATGTCTCAGATTAACTATAATATAAATACAGCGGAAATACTCTATGCGCTCCTACCATCCAGCTCGCCTCCTGAGCTCCAGAACGTACCCACCTGAAAATCTGTAATACTCGGTCTGACCCGAGCATTACACCAAAGTAACACCCGGGTCAGGCTGGAAACCAGCGTGAGTAAACCCAACTAACATGGAATACCACAGCAAACAACTTATATAAAACCCGGGTAACTTATATCAATTTAACCAATTCATAATTTACTATAGACAACACTTACTTCACATATAAATTTCTAAGTACCAAACTTAGATAATCCAGTTCACTTAAATCATTTCATTCCTATCTATTGATTCCACAAATCAATTTACAAAAATTCGAAGTGGTTTCGGGTATCTTCTAATACCCGACCCCGGTCTCTTCGAAACTCATGTTTTCCTAATCCAAGTTACACAATGAAATACACGACATATCATATCAGAGATATCAACACATTCAAAGCATCCCGTACCATTCAATCATCCATAAGCAAAGTTTAACCACATACAAATAATTCAATTAATTCTATTTGAATTTCAAACCTCAATCACTTAGATTCCTTTATTAACATTAATTAATTCCAAATCAATTTATTAGTCAACCCATCATTATTCATCTTAATTATTCCCCTGGATTAATTATTTTTCAATTAAATTTAAGTAATTATCTTTAATTAATTTCTCGATATTAATTATTCTTAACCAAAAATGAATAAGAAACCTTAAATACTGTATAAATTAATCAATTATTTTATAAATTAATTATCTATATTAATTACAATAATTCTTAATTACTTATAGTAATTAATTTCTCATAAGTCATTATTTATTGAATTGATTTAATTAATCAATTCTTAATTACATCAATTATTATATAAATTAATAATTTCCAATTATATTTTAATTTGTTCTAATCCAAATCAATTACTTAATTCAACCACAATATTAATCATTCTCGATCAACTTCAATCTGTAATTATCTACCTCTTTATTTACTTCATTAAATAAATAAATTATTCCTCAATTAACTATTTTAATTATTCTCTTCATAAATTTCACAAAGTAATTTTTTTTTGTTTTCATTAAGTAATCACATATCAACCATCATTTGATTGTTCTAAATTAATTTAACTTAATCCTTAATTAATTCAAAACCCTTAATTGCTAAATTAATTAGCACAATCATTAATTAATTGAATTAATTCACTATCCAATCAAATTATTCTACCTATCTAATGAATCACTAATTCATTAAATCCTTATTAATTTTAAAATAAACCATTTCCTTATTTATGATTTAAGTTTAAACAATTTAAAATTCAAATGCTTCGAGTCAATCAACAATTAACTCGAGAACCAACCAAAACAAAAATAACCAAATCATCAGTGCACATCCAAACAATTCAATCAATCATCCAATTATCTAAATTTAACCATTTAAATTTAAATAAAGGTCCAACAAAGTGATATTTACTCACCTTTGATTTTTGCTTCGAAATCCACTTCAAACTGGCTGTTCCCATGGTTTTGACCTCGAATAACATTTATATAATTTATTAGTATTTGAAACTAGCTAACAGTAAATTTCCATTTATTAATTAGATTAATGATTTAATTTTAAACTAGAAATTTTCCTCTTCAAACTACTTATACATTTATAAAAAAATAATTTATAGATTTCAAAATCTAACTTTTATAAATTCTCTTATCTTCAAAGATCGTATTCATAAATATATATATATAAACATTGTCTTTACATATACTTTACTGCAAATGAATTTATAAATTTTCTGATTAAACATAGAGATAATTAAAATTATCAAAGATATACCTCACTGCCGCTCGAAAATGCAACCTCACCAACCTAATTGCACGACCTACTGCCGCGACCATCTCCAGCAAACCGCGTCTCCATCTTCGTCCAGACCTTGCATCGCCCAATCACAAACTCCCTCATCGCCTCGCGTCGCCGAACCCTTGAAATCGCGATCTCCACTCTTCACATCGCCAGAAATCACATGCCGCCTCATCGAAATCGCGCTGCGCGACCTCACCAAGTCGCTAGAACCCGACCGCGCACAAAACCCTATTTGCCAAAACCCTCGACTTCACTGTCGACCTTCCCAAACCAAGCTGCGCCACGTTCCCTTTCTCCCTTGTGCGATTTCACGTCTACCATTCTTTTTTTTTGATTTGATTTTCGCCAGCCGATAATTTCCTTTATAATGCGATTCGATTTCGAAAGGAAGAAGGGGGATTAAGATATTTAAAAAGAAGGACGAGGTGATTTGGTAAAAGCAAACGTAGCTTTGAACGTAAGATTTGCGTGCTTAAAGGAAGAGCCAGGCGTATTCGAGAAGGAACTCAAGTTGACTTGGTCAATACGCAGATAAATAAATGAGTGTTCAAAATATTTCGATATAAATTTTAGCGCGATCACATATCGTATGCTCCCACAACAACTTCAAACACTATGAAAATTAAAATCCGGTAATAACTAACTATTATGGATCCAATGGAACTAGTTTCGTCGAATTCCGAGACTGTGTCTTGGAAGGTTATTTTTAAATATCGATTACAAGGATACATTGTTAAAATTGAACAAATTACCTTTAAATTAAATTTCTATTATTCTATTACCTTCAGTATCATCGTTAAAATTTTTACAAGCCTTCAAATTATTTTAAACAGGCTTAAAAATTTCAGGTTCAACAATTTACCCAATTTCAATTATTAAAATCAATATTTAAACTATAAAATTCAATGATTTAATTATTAACTAAATATTGATATCTTGAATTCAAGTTAAATTAACTTTTAAATATTTTAAAATCAATTAACTATTCAAATTTAAATTGTTAGAAATTCTGGGTCGTCACATTCCTCCCCTCTTAAAAAAATTTCGTCCCCGAAATTACTAGTTAGGAAGAATGGTCCAATACCCGTTTACTTTTCCCCAAAACCAACAGTTTTATCGACATCCTACCAACTATCTTTTATCAGAAACCCATTATCACATTAACCAACTTCCCAAAACTTTTTATAGTTTCAAACAGTACCCTTTTGCTCAATCATCTAAATTTCAATTTAAAACCAAATTTTGAATTATCAAAATTTTCCCAAAATTTTTCTAACTCCCTAAATTTCCGAATTTTTTTGCCAGCGTCTCCTTTGCGCGGCTATCTCGGTACTACTACAAAATGCCTCTACGGGCTCCCAAATTCCAAAAGAAAACAAAAGCCAAGTGGCTAGATCAAAAACCCAATCCAATTTCATACAGAAATTTAAATACATACCTTTTCGTCGGGCAATTCAAATTTGTCTTTTGGAATCAAATCCAATTTTCTTTTCCCTTTAATACCTGCATACCTTACCAATCAATAATATCCAATCATAGCCCTTTTTAAAATCTTTTCATACATTTCCTTACATAAGTTTTCACATCGACTTCTATTCAAAATATTTTTCCCGTTTCCATATGAATTAAATTTATTTTCAATTTTTGGAATATTAAATTTTATCTTTTATCTATATATGATTCATATTAGTTTCATGTACTGATTTACTTTAATTTCCAATTTAAAATCTTTTTGTCGTTAACAAAAATTTTCCCAACACTTTCAAAAAATTTCCAACTCCCAAAATTTTGAAATTTTTTTGGCAGTCACCTTTGTACGGAGGAGCTTATACAATTTGACAAGGGTTATAAATATATATACATCGACCCACACGGTCGGAAAAAGCAAAAACAGTTCATATTTCCTATTTTTATTGCCTAGGCGTACCTTATTCAGCATTTTAAGCATGCGGCTTATTTATTTTAGCAATTAGTACATCCAAATCCAGCCAAACGACCTTCAGGTACCTGTACTTACTCAATTTAAATATGTAAGTGTCATATATAGAGAATTTATTAGCATTTCACTTACTTAATGGCAAAACACAAGCATTACATACACAACAAGTGTCAAACGCTTCCCATAAGCGATTCATATGATTTTAAAGCCTATTCAATTGCTTCCAACAAAATTTATATGCCATTTCATTCAATTTTAATGGTTTACAACTCAATTACTTATGTTCGATTTATTTTTAATCCAAACAAGCTCATATTCACTTCAAATAATTCTGAAACCAATTTATTTAATCCCTATCAATTCAAAGAATTTTATTTACTTTTGTTTATGTCAAACAATGTCCATTTTTATGTAAATTCAGCGATATGCGCTTAATAGAGTATCTATTTTAGTTTATAACTATTTTAGATTAATTTCAACTCATTCTGTATTTAATTCCATTTTATTTCTATTTTATTCACCAACCATTCATTTAACTTGACACATTCCATTCTTGTATACTTCTAGCCATTCCCAAATTAATTCAATCCAAGCTTTTATTTAATGGGCTTTCACTCTTATTCGTAGCTAAGCTTCCATAAATTTTAAACTTAAGTAAATTTACTTTAATTTATTCCAACATCAAACTTAAGTTTAGTTCTATTTGATTCTCATTTAATCAACTTCCATTAAATCCAGTTAGCCCATCCATTTTTAAATTTTAATTTTTAGTTCGCTCTCTCAATTTATCAAAATAATATCCAAGCACATACTTAACTCATTTATACTTCAAATTAATATGCCACCGAACTTAAGTTCAGTCTGATAATCCAATTCCAATTACAACTTTGATTTAGTTTTTATTCAATCAGACTTCATCCAATTACTATTTAATTCAATTAACCCATTTAAATTTTTTTCATTTTCTTACTTAATTCATTTTCGAATTTATTTTATTAATGCAAGGCCATTCTCAATTTATTTTTATTCACTTGGGTTTTGTTTTGCAACTTAACCCATTTCTATTATAATCACTTCTATTTCATATGACATCACTTCTCTTATATCCAATTTACTTGCAAATTTCATTAAATATTATTCAAATCACCCATGAATTTTATTTGTAATACAAACCATCACATTTTTCAATCAAACTCTATTTTATTTTTATTTTACAACATCTCCTCTTATTTAATTCATTATCAAATCTAAGTCGAATTCTATTTAAAATTCGGATTCATTCCCAAACCCATTATCAACTTACAATCCATTTTATTTAACCAAGTTAAATTTTATTAACATACATTATTAAATAATTTATTTAGCTGATTAGCCTACTTCCATTTTTAATTTAATATTCTATTTTTAATTACAAAGAATCACTTCATTAAATTTTCCCGAATTTCGATTTTCTTTTATAATTTCAGTTTGGGTTTCCCTTGATTTTCCAAAATTCCAACCTTTTATTTTAAAATTTTAGAAAATATTTTAAATTCACATAATACTATTAAAATAGCTCTTTATAAAAATACTGCTTATAACTCGATGTCTCAACCAGTCCATCCTTGTTCTCACAGAAATTCAGTCATACGTTGATCAGGCGTAAGACTGAAAATCTATAAGTACTTAGCAGACTCATTCTCAACATCCAGTGAAAATACTTTAAAAATAATTTTATTGAAAATATCGAAAACAGTTTTTTGAAAATAGAGGATATATCTTTGGTGACAATGCTCTGGAAATCATCACCCCCATCCATGGTCGCAGTTACATTCCAGGGTTACGTTGCCATCGCAGCAAAAGTCCATGCAACTACAGGCTCTCCGCGGCCTCTCGATTACGCCATGGAACCCACAACAGATCACAGTTACATTCCAGGGTTACGTTGCCATCACAGCAAAAGTCCATGTAACTGCAGGCTCTCTGCGGCCTCTGATTTTCGCTGTTGAAATGAAACTTCTCCACTCCTACATAGGTCGCCGTCTATCGATATAAAATCAAACGCAGACTGTTGTCTCTCAGCGGCACACACGACTTTCGCTATGTTATACCATAGGTCGCAGTCTACCGATATAAAATCAAACGCAGACCGTTGGCTCTCAGCGGCACACTCGACTTCCGCTATGTATACACTACTCATAATCCCCAGGAACTAGTTTTGTCCGGACTACTCACAGGATCAACTTTAGAACCCCCCTTGGGGCTCAAGGCAGCACCACCTGGTGGTACTCCTGAGAAGTTCATTTCAAGGGAGCGCCTTTTTCCCCCAGAGCCATCATCAAAACATTTTAACTATACACATATAATATCTTCAAATCATACACCTAGTATGATCTCATACAAAGCTCCTTTACCCAAAATCGATTATCCCAAAATCGATAATTCACAAACTAGGCTTTCCAAATTTTAATATTTATTTTACCCAAAAATCAAAATCCCTTCCAAATCCGAAGATTCCCAAAATCTTTTTCCAAGATCCTCATAAGATCCGTTATATATATATATATATATATATATATATATATATATATATATATATTCAGATATATATAATTTTTAAAAACTTTGGATCTTTCAAACTTGTATAAAACTCTTTTTATACTTCAAACACCTTCAAAAATCTTTTTCTCTCGCCAATAGATTTAACAAATGGAGTTTCATCTTACAAATAACAAAAATATATAACTTTGTTTATTCAAAATCAAATATTCAAATTTTATTACTCCTTCCAATATCACTTTCGTTCAAACCCGTATGATATACACATATCATTCGTACGCTATACCCATCTGATCGCTCACTCGATCACAGAATTTCACTTCCGAACTAGTATCGTCCATCCGACTTCCTAGTGCGGACACAGATCTGGTTTCTTGATTAGAAACCGTCATCCTCCTTACATAGCCATAACTATGATAGAGAATATCCAGAACCAATCAACAATCCATATCCAGGTTCGCCGTCGAAAATCGAGTGAAAAATCCTAACTCGGATCGATATAACTATCTCGAAATTCTGTGCTCGAATCTGTATCAAATCACTATGCGAATGAAATAATACACGTACATCCTACGTATTTAACTTCCTTGATTATTAACTTAATCAATTTCCTTTCCATTCATATTCACTTATTCACATTTACATTAATTCCCATTTAGATTATCACTTCAATTCTTATCTCAATTGGGTATTTAATCAATAACAGTTTGAACTCCGACCAATTTATATATAGAAAATAGTTTGAAAATTTTAAAAATAGACAAGTAGTTGAAAAATAATTATTAGTTTGCAAATTAGCTATAAAATAGTTAACTAATTGTAAAATAGTTGGAAAATAGTTAAATAGTTTCAGAAATTTTATATAATTGCAAAATAGTTGCAAAATAGTAGTTAATTTGTAAAAAGTTGAAAAATAGTAATTAGTTTAGAAAATAGTTGAAAAATGATTAAATAGCTCCAAAAATAATTGTAAAACAAGTATAAAATAATTTGGCTTTAAGAAAGAAAGGTTGTATATATTTAATAGCTTAGAAAAGTAAGTTTATATTATAACAATTTATATTAAAAATAGTCAAGAGTCAACTGTTCACTTCCCCAACAATTCAACTTAAATTTCCACTTCCATTTAATTGACCCAATTCTAACTTGAATAACTCCAATTTCTATTGAAATTTATCTAAACCCAATTCAAGTTGAATCAACCTTGATTTATTCTCAATTCAACTTCAATTCTAATTAATTCAAACTAAATTCAATTGGTACTAATGGAATCTAAATTTCAACTTTAACCCATCTCGAATTATATAAATTCGAGTTGAATTCTCAAAGGTTGGTTTAACTCTTTAAACCAAATTAACTTTTATTTAAAGTTTTTAATCAATTTAATTTTCGAGTCCAATTCTCAAAATTCCATTTTAAATTATCTTTACTTATGTATTTCAAGGTTCAAATAAGAGTTCAATACAATTTATTTTAAAATTTTAATTTATTATTAAATTTTATCTTCCAGTTTGAAGCCAGTTCTTAAACAATTTTAATTCACAAACTCAATTATTTAAATTTCAGTTTAAAGTGATTCCATATCCTTAATTTCAAATTAAAGTTAGATTTCCCTTTTATCTCAATAATGGATATATTACCACACTTCATTTTTCATTCATTTAAACAAATCCAATTCGCAATTTAAGGATTCTTAATAACAATAGGATGATATTATCCAATTTATTTTAAAACGTCCATCCATTTTCAATTTTAAAATCTCAAACCCGTTTGAGAGCACACAAACTACCAATTCAAATTAACCATTTAACTTTCCAAGTTAAATTCCAATTTCATCTTAAAATTTCCAATTCAAGTTGTTCATTCAAACTTATTTAACTTCTCCCAAGTTAAATTTGATTTACTTAATCCAATCAACCTCGTTCAATCCTTAAACTTCACAATAATAATCTTCCCACTTAAAACTTATCACTTTGGATATAACATCCCATTCCAAACTTTAAACTCAACATTTAGAGTTTATTCAAACTATTTTTTATTTATGTATATCCCTTATTCATACATATTATTTCCTTTACACACAAAGTCATCCTTAAATTTTAGACCACTTCCGGTTTTTAATTCAAATCAAATTTCCAAACAACCCATTGTTTGCAATAAGTCTCATTTCAAACTTACCTTTATTTAAAGCTTTTAAACAATTTAATTTTTTTGAATTCAATTTTAGAATTTCATTTAAATCAATTTAATTTTAATTTGATTGTATTTCCGTTACCACTTAATTCATTTCCAATAATTTAGCAATCAATCACCTAATAATTTATTACAAGGGAATATTGCTTATATATCAAAATATATTTTTATTTAAAATCATTTAAAACTTTTATATAAGAAAATAACAAGTACGCTCTCATATATATATATAGACACACACACACAAAACTCATTCTAGAGCACTACGGACTCTATTTAATGAGTAATCCCCACCAGAGCCAAGGTTCTCGCTTAACCTGGCTCTGATACCAAATGTAACGACCCGAAATTTTCGAAGCCGAAAATTCCAGATGGTTATGAAAAAGAAGAAAGAGATAGAAAAAGAAGAACAGAAACACCAAACATCTCACATTCGCAGCGGATAAAATATAATAATAAATAATAATAGTTTACAAAAGAATACTATATCTATTGATTACATTTAATATATATCAGAGTTTCACATATATATACAGTCACCGAATATATACAATTATCATGTCTCAGATTAACAATAATATAAATACAGCGGAAATACTCTATACGCTCCTGCCATCCAGCTCGCCTCCTGGGCTCCAGAACGTAACTACTTGAAAATCTGTAATACTCAGTCTGACTCGAGCATTACACCAAAGTAACACCCGGGTCAGGCTAGAAACCAGCGTGAGTAAACCCAACTAACATGGAATACCACAGCAAACAACTTATATAAAACCCGGGTAACTTATATCAATTTAACCAATTCACAATTTACTATAGACAACACTTACTTCACATATAAATTTCTAAGTACCAAACTTAGATAATCCAGTTCACTTAAATCATTTCATTCCTGTCTATTGATTCCACAAATCAATTTACAAAAATTCGAACTGGTTTCGGGTATCTTCTAATACCCGACCCCGGTCTCTTCGAAACTCATGTTATCCTAATCCAAGTTATACAATGAAATACACGACATATCATATCAGAGATATCAACACATTCAAAGCATCCAATACCATTCAATCATCCAAAAGCAAAGTTTAACCACATACAAATCAATTCAATTAATTCTAATTGAATTTCAAACCTCAATCACTTAGATTCCTTTATTAACATTAATTAATTCCAAATCAATTTATTAGTCAACCCATCATTATTCATCTTAATTAATCCCCTGGATTAATTATTTTTCAATTAAATTTAAGTAATTATCTTTAATTAATTTCTCGATATTAATTATTCTTAACCAAAAATGAATAAGAAACCTTAAATACTTTATAAATTAATCAATTATTTCATAAATTAATTATCTATATTAATTACATTAATTCTTAATTACTTATAGTAATTAATTTCTCATAAGTCATTATTTATTGAATTGATTTAATTAATCAATTCTTAATTACATCAATTATTATATAAATTAATAATTTCCAATTATATTTTAATTTGTTCTAATCCAAATCAATTACTTTAGTTCAACCACAATATTAATCATTCTCGATTAACTTCAATCTGTAATTATCTACCTCTTTATTTCCTTCATTAAATAAATAAATTATTCCTCAATTAACTATTTTAATTATTCTCTTGATAAATTTCACAAAGTAATTTTTTTTTGTTTTCATTAAGTAATCACATATCAACCATCATTTGATTGTTCTAAATTAATTTAACTTAATCCTTAATTAATTCAAAACCCTTAATTGCTAAATTAATTAGCATAATCATTAATTAATTGAATTAATTCGTTATCCAGTCAAATTATTCTACCTATCTAATGAATCACTAATTCATTAAATCCTTATTAATTTTAAAATAAACCATTTCCTTATTTATGATTTAAGTTTAAACAATTTAAAATTCAAATGCTTCGAGTCAATCAACAATTAACTCGAGAACCAACCAAAACAAAAATCACCAAATCATCAGTGCACATCTAAACAATTCAATCAATCATCCAATTATCTAAATTTAACCATTTAAATTTAAATAAAGGTCCAACAAAGTGATATTTACTCACCTTTGATTTTTGCTTCGAAATCCACTTCAAACTGGCTGTTCCCATGGTTTTGACCTCGAATAACATTTATATAATTTATTAGTATTTGAAACTAGCTAACAGTAAATTTCCATTTATTAATTAGATTAATGATTTAATTTTAAACTAGAAATTTTCCTCTTCAAACTACTTATACATCTATAAAAAAATAATTTATAGATTTCAAAATCTAACTTTTATAAATTCTCTTATCTTCAAAGATCGTATTCATAAATATATATATAAACATTGTCTTTACATATATTTTACTGCAAATGAATTTATAAATTTTCTGATTAAACATAGAGATAATTAAAATTATCAAAGATATACCTTACTGCCGCTCGAAAATGCTACCTCACCAACCTAATTGCACGACCTACTGCCGCGACCATCTCCAGTAAACCGCGTCTCCATCTTCGTCCAGACCTTGCATCGCCCAATCGCAAACTCCCACATCGCCTCGCGTCGCCGAACCCTTGAAATCGCGAGCTCCACCTCTTCACATCGCTAGAAATCACATGCCGCCTCATCGAAATCGCGCTGCGTGACCTCACCAAGTCGCTAGAACGCGACCGCGCACAAAATCCTAATTGCCAAAACCCTGACTTCACTGTCGACCTTCCCAAACCAAGCCGCGCCACGTTCCTTTCCTCCCTTGTGCGATTTCACGTCTACCACTTTTTTTTTGATTTGATTTTCGCCAGCCGATAATTTCCTTTCTAATGCTATTCGATTTCGAAAGGTAGAAGGGGGATTAAGATATTTAAAAAGAAGGACGAGGTGATTTGGTAAAAGAAACATAGCTTCGAACGTAAGAGTTGCATGCTTAAAGGAAGAGCCAGGCATATTCGAGAAGGAACTCAAGTTGACTTGGTCAATACGCAGATAAATAAATGAGTGTCCAAAATATTTCGATATAAATTTTAGCGCGATCACATATCGTATGCTCCCATAACAACTTCAAACACTACGAAAATTAAAATCCAGTAATAACTAACTATTACGGATCCAATGGAACTGGTTTCGCTGAATTCCGAGACTGTGTCTCAGAAGGTTATTTTTAAATATCGATTTCAACGATATATAATTAAAATTGAACAAATTACCTTTAAACTAAATTTCTATTATTCTATTACCTTCAGTATCATCGTTAAAATTTTTACAAACCTTCAAATTATTTTAAACAGGCTTAAAAATTTCAGGTTCAACAATTTACCCAATTTCAATTATTAAAATCAATATTTAAACTATAAAATTTAATGATTTAATTATCAAGTAAATATTGATATCTTGAATTCAAGTTAAATTAACTTTTAAATATTATAAAATCAATTAACTATTCAAATTTAAATTGTTAGAAATTCCGGGTCGTCACACTCGGGTACTCATTCAAGAGTCGCAAATCTTTGTTGGGCTCTTTTGAAGATGGCATCCAAGCAGGAGGCTTTTCATCTTCTTAGTTATCTATTTTGTTGTATTATCTATTTTGTGTAAGTGTATTTTGTTTCAGAATATGTAAAGGTAGGATGTGATAATTGCCTAAGATGGTTCGTTGTATTTTTGTGTAACTCTGAGAACCTTATGTTAAGGAGTAACCTGATGTATTATTTACTGTTATGTTTCATTTAACAGTTTTGTTGTGAGGTTTTCTATCACATTCTTTATTTCACGCCACGATGATTCATCTTCTTAATGCTTGGGCAATGACACATGAACACAAGGATGTGTTATGTGTCGTTTCTAAGGGTTAGAAAGGTGGGTCATCACAATTATTTTTTTTCTTTTTGAAATTTAATTTTTGGGATTTGATAAATAACGAATAATGAGGGTGGGTATACAGGTTTAAGTATAAGAGATGCTGGTTTGGGTTTGATAATGAAGAATGTGCTAGGTTTTGAAGTGTTAAAGAGGGAAAATAAAATGAATAAAATGAATAAAATCTATAACCAATGTTGTCCTTAATTTAAGTCCTTAACTAAACCAATTTCAATATTTATCCTTTTAAATTGAAAACTGAAATCTCTTCATTCACATATGAATAATTCTATCATTGAATTATATATTCATTTTCAATTAAATTGATATGTCATATATTCTACAATTTATTAAAATTCCATAATTATTCATCTTTATCGATTATTGATTTTTTTTAAATATCAAATAAAACTTCTCATTATCTATCTCAAGTATATAAAATTATTTAAACTTTAAAATATTTGATATTTAACACTAGCACTTTATCTAGTTTAATATATTTTTTGTAAATAATTTATTAAAAAATGCAATTTGTTAAAACCAAATCTATTATTAAATAGACTTCAGTTTAGTAAAAATTTAATTTCAAAATAATAGCTGTCAAAAATCGAATACGATCATTTTTATTTTAAATAATTGTTAATAATATTACGTGTTAATGATAAAATTCACTCAAGGGTTAAGGTATGACAGAAGGCTTCTAAAGGCATCGAATGAAGGGTTCCGCAGGTGTTAAAAAAGGCTTACGAAAGCATCAAAAATAAACTCTTTTTAGGGGCTTCGCAAGTATTGAAATGGGGTTCCTCTATGGTTCAAAAGGGGAAGAAGGAATTGAAATAGCTTCCAAGGGAAAATAAATTGGTGCCGCAAGCATTGGACTCATCCATGGGGTATGAAAGTTAGGGCTTCCACCAAATGCTATCCCTTCCACATAGAATAGACCTTTCGAAACAATTAGTTCCGCCACTATCTACCTTCCACAGAATAAGAATCTACCAAAGCTTCCCTTCCGCAAACATTATAAGGGGTTTCACATGCATCAGTAGAGCTTTCGCAAGCATCAAAAGTTAGGCTCCGGCAATAGTCAAAGAGATTACCTTCGAAACAACCTTTCGCCACCAACATAGCCTTTTGATCCAGTCCAAGTACGCTTCCGCTCACGTCAAAATAACATGCCCCAACTCCGATGCTAGGTTTCAAAGGTGAAGAATGGGTCAGAAATGCTTCCACTTTTACTCAAAATAGCAAAATGATGTACTGAAATCCATTCGCTACCCTAAAGCACACCTTTGTGTTGAAAGGCTTTAGACGTATATGTAAGTGGTACTGCTAAATGTCGGATCAATATCCATCAATAGCATGCCTTCGATAGAGACAAAATGGCTTATTCAAGTGTGCTAGAAGACCTGGGTAACCACTAGCAACTTCGACCATTGAAATGAAAGGATGAAAGTGGAAGAATGGATGCGAAAGGTCTAACCCACCTCTATGAATACTACCCTAGAGGTCCAAATTGGGGGAGGTTTGTTTATTCCCACGTTTCTTAGTCAAATCAGATTCTAGCGACCCTAAATCAAATTAGAGGCAACTTCTATTACTTGTAATCCCTTTATTGAAAGATAAATGAGAGAAAATATGGACTTAATCGTTCATGCTCATATAGATAATATAATTTTGAGCTATTGAAGGATGGATGTTTGATATGCTTTGAATATTGAATTCGAATGTGAGATTAATCATTTCAGCCACTGACTAGCTTAATGACCAATTTCACTTGATACACACTTATCTTCTTAAAACATATGTTATGTCATAGAAATAATTTGGATATCTTGACTCCGATGCATATTGTTATTACATGGCGGCACACACTTAACGTGATGACGAAACTCCAATATCATTGAGTTCAATAGATTAATGATATTTTGTCCAAAAAGAGGCTTTATGGCATAATTGAATCTATTCTTTACTCAAATATATGTTCATCGAGTTTCGAATGCTTTTGAAAGGCATTGGACCTTCAAAGGTGGTCTTATCATAACTATTGAATCAACTCCTTAGGAAGGACTTCTTTGAAAGGCATTTGAATGATTTTGAAAATATCTTGGCATTCGAAGGAGTTCCTTCCATAGCTACTATATCCACACCTTCGAAGGGGTCCTTCCGAATGAATTCTCTAAACTAGAACCCATATTGATCCCTTCGAAAGGGTCTGAACATAAGACTACAACATTAAATCATGATAATATCAATACAAGCTGTTTTGAAGTCCTTCGAAAGGATTCTTCTTTTGATTTACTCTCAATTCAATGCACCTTTGGATGTTGAAGATTATATCGTTAACATTACGTCTTCGAAAACAGGGTTAGTACACAAAACCCATAATGGTCCTAGTAACGACTATAACTGGTAACTCGCTACAGAGGGCCGACATAGGCCATCAAATTTAATCAAGAAATGGTAAACAAAAGCTACACCATCTTGAGGTTATCCCCACTTGAAGGTAGTTTCCTTTAGCTTACTACATTTTTTCCTTTTGGACCTTACCTACATGGATAGTTTTATGCGCATATGGCTCTCTCCATACTTTATGATATAAATAAAAATTTCTTTTCTGTTCAACTTTTGTCGTATTTACTTTATCGCACCTTCATTTCTTTGCCAATCTACTTTCGTATAATGTATGTGTGTGTGTATATATGTTTGTCTATAATGAAATTGCTTATATATATTATACATGCTTATGTTTGTAATTTTTCCAATGCCTTTATTTGCTTAAACTTTGTATGTATAAATAAGTTTCTACGATTGCATATCCATTTCTTAGTCTTATTTATTTTCAGTTAAATAATTCTTGTTTAACTACAAATAAAACCATGCTCTATTACCATGATTAAATTTTACAGCTCTCATCTTGTGTTAATATCAGCCCTGATGAACTCTAGTAGTGTACTAGAATAGATTTAATCCTAGAGTGATTCCTATCTCCAAGAGTTGGTGTCTTGGATGGCCATCTTTAGGCTACCACCCCTTTACCTCACCTATCTCTAAGCATTGGTCAAAGATAAGATATGTAGGGATGAACCATTTGACCTACCTTTGGTCTGATTATACTCTAATGATCTAATCATGGACTAGAGGAGTTGGTTGGAACCTATCTCCGTGTACCTAATTATTCAATTCTCAAAATACATAAATGTCTGATTGTGCTACAACTCTTGCAGCATAAAGTACTTTAGAAATATGGTTCAATTTATTTAAAAATCTAATTTATTTATAAACAAATGGCAATTATCGCCTTAATATATCAAATCTTAATGAATAGGATGCCTTATTTACAAAAATAAATCAAGTAAAATAGTGACGTAAGTGATCGCTATTCCATTCCTGCAGAATTGGGATCTCATCGACTGTTGATAGCTTGAAAGTGCTATTTCCAAGCTTCTAACCTACCACACAGGGTCCTTTCGAATATAAACCAAGTGCCCCGTTAATTGGAAATACCTCTTTCAATACGAGGCTGTCTATCTTGAAAGTATTATTTTAGACCTTGGCTTTAAACTGTATTGCTACTCTTACTAGTGAACAGGTATCCTTAGATTTGTTTCTTCTCATTTATCTTCCACAAAATCGAGGGCATCAAGCAAGAGTTCCTTATTCAATTTGGCATCATATTGTAATCATCTATGAGAAAGGGGCTTCTGATTCAACCGAAATCATGGTCCCAGTTCCATAGTCTAGAGCAAATAAATTATGTCATTTTATGGACATCTGATTTGTTTGATAAGCCCAAAGCACCGTTGATAACTCACCCACCCAGTTTCCTTTAGTTAGCTTCAGCTATTTTTTGATGATGGATTTGATGATCTTGTTCATTGCCCCACCTTTTCATTTGCTTACGGATGTTTCATTATCGAAAAACTCTTCTTAATTCGATATCGAGCATATAGACCACAAAAATTTGCACTGTCAAATTGAGTTCCATTAATAGTCATGTTCTTCTATAGCACTTAGAACCTACACATAATGTCATTGATAACAAAGTTGATCACTTCCGCTAATGTGATAATAATGAGGAGATCTACCTTAGCTCATTTTATTAAGTAGTCCATGGAAGTAATTGCATACAACGCTCCTGCTCAGGACACCGATGGCACTTCGATGATATCAATTCCCAAAATTGAAAAAAGCCACGGGAGAATCACCTGAGTAATCTCATTGGATGAGTCTCTAGAAATCATTAACAATCTTTGGCACTAGTCACATTTCCTCAAATAGTCAGAAACATCCTAATTAACAGTTGGTTCGAAATATCTATAGAAAAAAAACTTCTTTGCTAATGTCTACCCCATATTATGGTCGTGGCATCCTCTTTCAAGTGCATCTGTAAGAACTTTATTAGCTATATACTTAGCGACACATTTTAGCATGGAGGTGGAGAATCCTCTCTTATATAACACTTCATCTTGCATAATGAATCGAGGTACCATACAAAAGTGCTTCCTTCTTTCATTCCTACTTTTTAAAGAGTTCCTATCGGCGAATAACCTTTAATCGAAGTCATCCACAACTCTTTTTACTCCTCAACCTCCAAGATCCAGTCAACGTCCATCTCTCAATGATTAGAGTTCTCAACACTTTTACTAGCATGATTCCCAATAGTTGTGCATCTCTAGAGCTTGCCAACTTAGCTATGAATTATCATTCGTATTCTATACTCCCGGGATGTATGTTACCATGTAATTCTCAATATAGTCCATAGCTCGAATATCTTTGACATGTAAAGGGCCAATTTCTTACCCTTAGCTTGAAGTTCGTCTTAGCTTAACAAACCACCAATCTGGAGTCATTAATGATATGCAATATTTTCACTCAAAATTCCTTTGCAATTTTGAGTCCCGCTATCAGTGCCTTAAATTCAAGTTCATTATTTGTGGCATAGAACGTAGGCTTTACAAATATGACCTTTTGGAGTTACGTAAACTATTCTAGATTTGAAATTGTGATCGTTGGATGCTCCATCAGCATATACTTCCCATTAAGAAAGTTTGACCATTTCTTCTTCAACTAAATCCGCAAATACATGTCCTAGTATCGCTTACCTAGGATGATATGTAATCTTGTATCAACTCATCTCGAGACTTCACTTTAATAACCATCTTGAAATCTCAAGATGATGCAACACTTTCCACAGGGGTAGGTCTAACAATACCCTTATCAGATAGGAATGAAATTATGATCTTAACTTCCTTGATGCGATCAATAAGCAATATGTCAACTTCTCCAATCTCAGATATCGTTTCTCAGCCCCGGTGAATCGCTTGCGAATATAATAGACCAACCTTTGGGTTTTGCACTCCTTATCACCAGTACTACACTCAATGCGTGAGTTGATATTGTTAGGTATATATACTGATATTCTCCTACCAACGATTTAGATATCAATGGTGGTTTCTTTAAGTGCTCCAACATTTTCTGAGAAGCTGCTTCACATTCGAATGTACATGGAACTTTCGCTATTTTCTTGAGGGCATCAATGAGTAGCATGCATTTATTGGTGCCTTTGAGAAGAATCGACTCAAAGCCATGACTACCATTCAAGCTCTGCATTTTCCTCTTTGTCCATGAGGATGTAACAAGTTTCAAAGCTTTTTTTTGTTCTAGGTTGGCTTTAATGCCCCTTGAGTTCATGATGAACCCTAAAACTTACCTGATGTAACTTCAAAGGAACATTTCACTAGATTCAATCTCAATCCAGATTTCTGGATTACACCAATATCTTTGAGAGGTTGCTTATGTGATTCGCCAATTGTTGTCACTTCACGAGATGTCATCCATATATACTTCCAATGTCCATCCGATCTATTCTTTAAACATCTTCTAGAACAAATGTTGGTAAGTAGCTACATTGTGCAACAGACCGAACGACATCAATGTTGTAATATGGCCCTAAATCAATAATGGATCTCGTGTATTCTTAATCTAGGATGTACATTACAATCTGATTGTAGCCGCAGTATGCATCCATGATGGATAGTAGTTTATGACCGGTTGTTCCATAAACTATTTGGTTGACCTACAGCATGGCAAGAATCCTTCGGGCATGCTTTATTCCAATCTAAGTAGTTGATAATATCTGCCATTTCCCAGTTTCCTTCTTTACTAACATCGAATTGGATACTCATTTCAGGTGTAATAGTACATCACAGATAAAATCATTTTCCTTCAGCTTATCCGCTTCTTTCAAACATAATGGATCACTACTGTTCCATGCCATGCCCTTTCTCTTTCACTAGAGGGTAGATTGGGTACACATTAAGTGTATGACATGTGAAATTAGTTGAAATCTCACACATATCATATCAAAATGTGTCTAAGTGAAAATGTTTATGTTTGCCTGGAGAAAGTCTACCAACTCCTTCCTCGTCTTCAAATTGAGTTGAGATCTGATATTGAGAACCTTTGAAGGATCATCGTTAATCGGGACTCCACCGATGTTGTCACTGCCTCCTCAAGCTCCATCCGTGGGTCTATAGGCTTGTAGTATTTACCATCGGATCCAAGCTAAGGCTTAAGCGGTAGTTGTTATGCATTGGAAAAGTTGATGAAGAGTGAATTCGCTACATCTTTTTCTTTATCATGTTATCTCGTCTCTCCGAGCCTGGCAATGTAGCACTCTCAACTTGTGCTCTGGTCTCCTTGAATTTCTCCTACTACAATCTCCACTTGGAACTTCATCGTTACGCACCATAAAGCAAGTGCAACTATTAAAGCACCAAGGGCCAGTTGGTACAAGAAATCATTATTGATAGAAAATCCATCTACCATTATAAAATTATGTAACTGTATCACCTTGCGTTTCCCTTGTCCCAATTTAACACATAATTCGATGCAGCTAATCAGATCCTTGGCCTCTTTAGTAATTCCTTAGATGTAGGATTGACAAGGCTCAAGATCCTTTTTATCTAGTCGCATCTTGTCAAAAGTCCATTTGAAAAGGATATTTACCAAACTCCAACTATCAATAAGAGCTTTATGCACTATCGTTAGCCTAATCATTATTGTAATCACCGTTTGGTTGAGTATTCATGCCTCAACCACATTAATATCCCATTTTCAAAAGACTATATCATTGTCAATCTTGCGTTGTTGTTTAGCTAGAGCACATTCTTCTATGGTGTAACACACCTTCTAAGGCGCATACTTAAGGAGCTCTCATAGCACTCTATCTCATTCGGACTTATTTACGTGGGATGCACATAACTGGACCTTCCCCATTGGACCTAGTTGGTTGTCTTGGTCCTTCCCCATTGGACCTAGCTATATTTTCTTAAGCTAGTCACCCCTAAGGTTGGTAATTAGCATGCCCTCCCTCCTACATGTTTCTAACATACTACTGCAGTGTCGTTTTCTAATCAAATCATCAATTATATTGCAAAGATGTCTACACTCATTCATATCAAGCCCATGTGTCTCATAAAAACAATTGTACATGCCAAAGCTCCTCTCCTCTTCAGTTGCTTCCCTCGGAGAAGGCTTCTTATATTTCTTAGCATCATGTATAACAAGGTAGATATTTTCAAAGGATTCATTCAACTCCATGTAATTTCCATCATAAATAAACTTTGAACCCTTCTTATTATCTTGCTTATTACTGCCAGCCTTGTTAGAGTTCTTTTTCTTCTTCCCATTTCTATTATTATTATTATTGCCATTGCGTCACCATCTGCCTTCACAACCTCATGGCTCTACACTATGCTGCTTGGTCCATTTTGACCACAAAATACTACTCCTTCATCCTACTCGGCATCTTCTAATTGCAGAAAGTGGTTTGCTTTTCAATAAAAAAAATTCAAAGTAACTGATTTTTCATTCTAAGCAACTTTTTGAAATCAGTCTGGCTAAGGAATCATTCTACCAAAACCATCAGAAGAATCTCCTCTCATGAATTCTTAATTTCTATCACTACAGGATCAAATATTTTCAAAACGCTCATCATACTCTCACCGGACCTTTGGTGAAGATTCGCCATAGACATTGCGTCCTTCGATGAGCATTCTACATTCAAAACTGTTCCATAAATATCTCAGCTAATTTGTCAAAAGATGATATGTATTTAGGCTCAAGCCGACAAAATCGCAATGTTGCAATTCCTTTTAAGAAAAGATTAAAACATCTATATCTTACCGCATCATTAGTATGTACACTGTCCTTGTGTCACCAAACTTCATCGGATGCTACATAGGGTCTGAAAGTATGTTGTAGGTTTGCATAGTTCGCATCTTGAACTTCTTCATGCACACAATAACCAAAGTATCTTTAGTGAATGGGATCCAACTAGCCGTGGGCCCTTATATGTCACGATTGTGTTGCTGGATCAGCTGCAACAGTCTCTTTATAGTTTCAGTGAACAAGTCCTCAATACTCTAACCTGCTGAACAGCGACTATCATGAACATCCCCTGTGTTTGGCCTATTAATTTTCTTAGTTATTTATATGATGTCTTGGTACCTTTGCCTTTGGAGAGACCATTCATTTAGGCCTTCCATGATGCCACATTGGACTCTGTCGCCTCCAGCAGGTTCAACAACATTTCCTTCGAAGTCACCAACCCAAGGACCAATAGCTGGCTCATCACCACCAGCACCAGCATCTTGTCACTCATTTTCAATGACTTACATGGAGTATCTCCGATCGATTAGTAATGACCTATATGGGTCGGTCAGTATCAAACGATTTTGATGGAGGGATTACTACTTCGGTTTTAGAACTTTTCTTCTTTCCTGCCACGTCTCCCTTATGCGTACTATAATTTCCTTCTCTATGACTCCACTTTGACAAAGATGAACTATCCTCAACCGAGTTCGAAGATGAATAATCATTTTTGTTTTTCCTATGCTTCTAAGACTCTCTTCATCATTGCGATTGGGTCAGCAAAACAAAGCTTTTCTTTATTTCCACCATGACGGACATCTAAATGTCCATCATTTTCTTATCCATTTCGTTATCATGTCGTCCAACACAACCTTTGTTATTACGTCTGGTGCACTCGAAGTTTCTATATGATCTAGTTGATTCATCTCTTCTTCCTTTTTAGAGGCATTGTTTCTTCAATTATAACTCAAGATTTGGTTCCATCCTTCTGTAGAGCCGCTATCTTTAAGATCGGCTTGAGGGCTGTCTTCAAATCAAAATAACAATGACTTATCTAACTGTTGATTTCACATTCTCAATGAAAGAACCAAAAAATGTTTATAAAACCGATCAACACTCCTTATCGAAACAAAACAAAAATTATACAATTAAGAATTTAAAATGATAAGTGAAAAGACAAGATGTTTAGAGTGATTTAGCCTTCTATGACTACATCTACTATTCGACTTTATTCTACTAACACAATCAAATTACAATGATTGATTGATTCAAATCGATGGGTTTCGAATCTAACAGAGTTTCCCTGCAGAATCAGAAGTTCATTTCTAGTTGTTGTAGGCTTTCTCTTTATTTATGAATTCCAGAACTAAAATTGCTAGAACCATTTAACGAGCAAATATTTCTAGATCCGAAGTTCCAACATGAAGAACTAGTCAAAAAGCGTGTTTCTAGCAATCAATTTATTTCGGTACATATCAATATGAATCGATATTGGCCAATTTATTTACTTCACATTTTCTCTTCTTTATGTAGCTTACGTCTTCATACCTCAATAGTTGAATCCCCAAAGACTCTACATGTTCGATACCAACTCATATGGATCAACACTGATCCATATCTAATCGATTCTTATACTTCCTTTTCACTTTCATCTTCTAGATTTGATTCCTGCTTTGCCTAAGGAGGCCCATATTTTACATGGTTAAGTACGGAACCTATATGATTTGGTACCGACCCATATGAATTCACCCATACTAAGCCATATTTCATGTATTCTGTAATCTTGATAACTTTCAAGTTTCTTAATCCATTCCTTCATCATTTCATTATCCAGATCCATTGAAATGTCACGTGATTCAAATACTAAGTAATAGTATTTTTGTTAATATCAATTCAACACTCATGGTTATGAACACATTCATAACTACAATCGATAAAACATTACTCCTAAGGATTTTCTAAATGTAAATGTTTAATGTTAACTATTTATTACATATTTCATGATATAACAAACACATATAATAGAAAAAAATGCATATTTTATTTCAATTAAGATTGTTTAAAGAATTAGGATTACTTAACAAATAACATAATTTATCCTAGAGCACGCCCTTAATTTTATTAATCTCCTACTTGCACTTGGGGCCAATCATGGAGCTTCATCACTATTCCTTTGTTTGGTCTTCCTAAAACAGATTGACAGTGTGCCTTAATGAATGGATCTGAAATGTTATATTTCATATCTACTCTCTTGATCATGATCTTTCCATCACTAAAACGGCATTATCAAGTGAAATTTAAGGAGGAAGTGTCTTGACCTCTTCTCAGCTTGTAGTTCCTATGCAATCTGAATTGCCACATTGTCATCACAATACATTAGCATCGGATCTTCGATGCTTGGAATCACACCTAGTTCCTTGGTGAATTTGCACATCCACATTACTTCTTTTATGGCATTGTTTAAGGCAATGTACTCAGCCCCCATAGCATAATCTTCGACAACTTTCTATTTGGAACTCTACCGACTAACTACTTCTCCATTTAGAGCAAAATCAAACTTTAGAACTAAATTAAATTCATCAATATCACTTTAAAATCATGATTCTTAATACCCTTCCATAAGGTGTTTCTCACTTCTACAAATAAAAAACAATTCATAGTATTTCTCAATACTTAAGGATGACTTTGACCATTATCTAATGGTTTTCTCCTAAGTGAGATTGATATCGGCTTACTACATCTAGTGCAAAAACGACATTTGGCCTTGTACATTACATGGCATACAGGAACAATCATATTGCCGAAGCATAAGGATTCTGACTAATGTGTAACCATTCAACGTAAGCGAATCCTTTCATGACAATTCTAAGCCACACCAGTGCATTTCCACACTTGGAATTATCCATAGTAAATGTGAGGAACCGATTGTTTGACTCACGAAAGTCGACATTAATACACCACTGTATCAATTGCCGAACAATCGAAGGCCGGAAAACCAAACCCTCAGGGTTTAAGAAGAAGAAAAAGATAGAAGAAGTAAAAAAGGAAAAAGAAGAAAACAGAAACAATAACAGAATCTCACATTTCGCAGCGGAACAACATATAATATACCAATGGATAACCTTTAAAACAAAGAATCATAGCTGGTATTACATTACATCACATTACATTACATTATCAGAGTTTACAACAATAAACAATGAAAAGAAATACTATATACTAATTGATATGCCATGCCATCCAGCTTACTTCCAGATCTCTACATCAGCTCCTGAATTCTAGAATGACCTGATAACCTGACTCTAAACTGCCCGTGTGGAAAATGATGGGCACCCAGAGTTTAGGAAGGAAATAATAAACTCTAGGCTAATCATGGAACTGCTGTGAGAACTTAAAACAGATTATCTTTAAAAACAAACAAAGAAATATTTTAAAAATAGATCCGCAATGCTTTTTAGAAAATGAGACTACCATAAGGCCTCCCACACACACACACAATGCAAAACACAGAATCGGAGGAGATTTCTCCTTATGATAGTCAAACATGCTTGATACGCAAATTTTCTTTGATATTATTATTATAAGTGCAAAGTGTAGGAAAATATTTCGAAAGTATAATATAAATCTTAGCCAACATACGACCAGTATCGTATGGCTACTATAGTTACCATCTAAACAGTGGGGCGCCACCATAAGTAAATGGCAGGTTTTATAACTAAAACCGTACAGGGCTCATATTGTTTCTTTGGATTTCCAACAAACGGTCAGCCCAAGGAACTTCCCATTGCCACATGGGTACGCCTCTGGAAAGACGCCCCGAGAACCTAACCGGATCTCTACCAATACAAGGTCGGGTAACCCCTAGCTGGGTAACAACTGACACGGGTATGCCATCCCCCGGTCGTAACCAACCTTTATCCTGGGATTCACCAACAACTACAAAGAAATAAATTTGCAGTAACCACATATGTTAAGTATCAGGGCTCCATAACATAATGCCACCTCTATCCAGAAGGAAATGTACATACCCCATGGGGGCGCAATCCCCAAATAACCTTGCTGCATCTTTCCTGTTTTGACCATTTCCGGGGTGTGAGGTTCGACGAAGTCTCGTCCACAAAGCTACGCTTTTAATAAAAGCCACGCTTTGATCGACAAATGATCAGCAACACTCATCATGCGACGTTACCATATTGGGAATATATCACTAGTAACCATCAACTACATAACCTCTGAGCTCGTACGTCTCAGAGAAGGGTGTTAATCTAAGAGAATAAATTCTCCGCCACCAACAGAAATGTATTTGATAGAAACCAGCTTTAAATCTCAAACTGTAACGTCAGACACACATCTATACAAGTCCATTCCAGGATCGAACGGAACCGAAGGCACTTCCAAAGAAGCCCTTGCAAATCCGGATATTCACTAATCACGTCCGGAATTCCCATCACAAAGGGTGATAAAATCTCTATATCGGAGATCAGTCGATGTTGATTCATTCGACCGTAATCCTTCCGTTTTCGAATATATCCTATCTTCAACACCGGTCTTCAACCACGGTCTTCAAATGCTATCCATTACGACGAATCACTATTCGGAATGGGATTTATGACCCAAAGGTCCTCTCCCGACTAAACCGAATAACAATCGCTTATTTTTAAAATAAGTGTAGCATTCAAATTCAAGAAAATCACAACAAATAGCCATTTAAAGGTAAATATTGATAGTCGGTTATTTAACTATCAATTGACATGCACAACATCACCAGATTCCAAATAATTTTCCCAAATTATTTATTTTCCAAAAATATCCTCACAAGATATATTTTCCCACACTTCAACCATTTGAAAACAAATTTCAAATCACTTTTCACCTTTCCAACTTTTGAAAACAAAATTTCAAATAATTTTCCTTATGCGGAAAACTTCCAAATATTTATTCATTTTCATTTCAAAATGGTTCATTTAAACCAATTAAATAAATCCTTACCGATTTACTTCGAATTTACGTTCCAGATCCGTAAATTTATTTCCACACTTTAAAAATAAATTAATGTTTATTTTTAAAATAATTTTCCCTTTCCTTTATAAATTCTATGGTGAATTCACATTTCCAAAATATCTATTAATATACGATTCACAAATCGACTTCAAATATTCACTTTCAATTTATCTTTAAAAGATAAAATCTCAAAACATTTCACTTCATATTGGAAAACATTTCCACACTTATTTAGTAATAAGTAATTCACAAATCTATTTACTTTCCACATTTGGAAAATATTCGATATACTAAAATCACAATTAAGTATATATTTTATTCTTTTAAGGAAAACATTCTCTTAAACACATCTATTTGAGTCAATACGAATGTTGCGTAAAACATCATTACGATAACCCAAAATCACTAGTATAGGGAATCGAAATTTCGATAGATATATTAATCCCAATACTATACTAAAACATTTCCTTTCGATAAATCATTTACTATAACAACAGTGTTATAGTCCATCTTTTCCTTGTTTCTCGAAAACGTCTATTTCAACAATGAATGTTGAAATCTATAGTTTCGATCCTTAACACATTTTAAAACAACTTCAAATCGTTTTAATTCTATGTAAATGATCACTTCCTAAACATTTCTTTAAATATATTATCCACTGTCCAAAATCATGAATATAAATCGTTTACCAGATTCAACACTTCTACATATATAATTCAAAGGATTATCCACTGTTCAAAATCATGGATATATCTCCTTTAATAAGCTTTCATATTTACTTATCAAATTCAATTGATTTCGGATTTATAAAACAATGTTTATAAATTCACATTTACATATTTATAAAAACTTCAACCTATAAAATCCTTTAGTTAACTAATTCTATTTATATCTCATTTAAATGCCAAAATCCAATTTATAAGTTAATTATTTATAAATCTTTATTTTACAAAATCTATTCATTTTATAACTTCACAATTTATAAATCTACAAATTTCATTCACTTATGAAATCCATTATACTTCCTTTTAACACTTATAAAAACTCGTTTTATAATTCTAATATTTTAATTTATAAATATCAATTTTATAAATCTTTTATATAAACTGTTTATAATAAGTTCAAAAATCCCAATTTAAACCGTTTTACAAATTAATCAACTACTTATTTAAAAAATCACATTTCGGTTATATTTCACAAAAATCATAATTTTTATAACATAAAAATTAAAACGTTTATTTATTTAAAATGAATTAATTCCAAAATTCAATAAAATGTATACTTTCAAAAATCACTTTAAAATCCTTTTAAATTTGAAAATCGCCACTTTAACACTTTTAATTATTCCAAAATAGGCCCAATGCTACAACAGCACCAATACATCAACCACGACATCCAAACACATCATATATCATATGATAACAGAATATATCTCAAATATCTGTAAATAAATCAATACTGTTGAGGAATCCAGTTGGATCCCTCCAACATGTTTCCCTGCATCCACAGATTTTAGTACAATACCAATCCCGTTTCAAGACGAAATATCGCGGTACATGGGTTTATATAAAATATTATCCGATAGTATGCGGCGCAATAGGGTCTCATCCGCTATATAATGCGGGAAAATCAACTCCAAGTACATATATAATACCAATTCCACTTCAAAGTGAAATATTGCGGTATATGTGTTTAATAAATAACATCCGCTTAATATACAGCGTATAGGGTCTATTTCAATACAATAGATAGTAATTTATCATTCAATCACACAATCAAGCAATTTTAAATCTAACTATTCAAATTTTAAATCGAAACAATTTCGATTGAGTGAGAAGTTCTCACCTTGCTTTAAATACAGTTGTAGTGTTTTATTTCGAATAAAATTAAACGCTTGTTTAATTTTACCCAAAATTTCACTAGCTCCAATCAACTCCAATCCAGATCCATTGCGTAGTGTTCGTCCATACGAACCCAACGCAATTCGTTTCGCCAGTTTTCGACCTCGTATGAACAAGTTATGACGTTACAAAGTTTGAACGAATTTATATAATATAAATTTACAATTTTCTTTTATTTTTAACCCTCACTCTAATCAGGGCCGTTGATTTTCAGAGGCAAGATCCAAGCCGTTCTTCCCCAGGCTACATACGCGACCGAACTAACCCAATGCCGCCCCCAAATGCTAATGCTCGCGACCTATATACTCGACTTCACGACGATCAGCGACCACCAATTGAAAGGCCACGACGAACTCCACCTTCGGCCAGAAATAGCGTCGAGCTCGGCCCCCCTAGCTCGTGAAAAACGTGCACGAACGCCACTTCTTTGAACGTAAATTGCCGACAATTCGCTTCGTTGTTTACGATCATAACCGTTGATATCCTAGATCTCGTGATGATCTACAAGTTGTAGTTGAAGATTTCTCGTAATTGTTGATGGATTTGAAGATAATTAAGGGATAAGAAGAACAAATTTCGGCCATTGAAATATCAAGTGGCAGCTAGGGCTGAAACCCTAATTGCTTTGCAATTAGAAAATGTGAGGTCCTTTTATAGAAAATTCTCGCGACACTATTCACCCGAAATTTTCTGAACTCCAAACAAAACGTGCCACCTGGCGTTTATAATGTTTTACCCCCATCCCGAACGCAATGAAATATATATCGGGAGCCAATTCGATCGAATTTGAATGATAAGTTTTCGAATCGAATTATTTAAATTTAAATGTTCACTCAAACCGATTTCTACGCGTTTTAGCTTCCCCGGACAATCCGTAAGTCCGATTGACACGAAATTTGAAATCGTACAATAATATAACATTACGGATCCAATGAAACTAGTTTCGAAAAAATCCAAGACTGTTTGAAAAATGGATATTTTTACTCGTCAATTAAGTATTAAAATATTCAATTTCTGCAAATTAAATTTTAAAAGTTCTATAAAATCATTCTAACTCCAATATGATTTAATAAAAATTTATAAATCAATTTTAATCACATTAAACCAAATTTCCAATTATTTCTGTAATTTCATATATTAATTTATCGATTTAAATTATCCAATTAAATCTAGATATTCGAAATATAATTTATTCAACTTACAAATTTTACTTGTTAATATTTAAAATCAATTAAATATATGAATTTCAAATGACAGAAATTCTGGGTCGTTACAGTAAATCATCTTTATATGTTATCTATGTACATAGATTAGGACAATCCCCATATCCTTTTTGATCTATTTATGTAGATCTACACATATAGGACGACTCACCTAAATACTTCACAGAGAAGTCAATAAACTATCATTATTTCGCTGACTATAACATTAGTACATCATTACAAATCATTCATAGATCATCGACGTATAAAACTAAGAATATTACAACTCCATTTTGCTCATTCTTGTATAAGCACGCTTCCTGTCTATTTTGATAGAAACTAAACTATTTGATTACCTTATCAAAACTTTTTTTTAACTTCAAGATGCTTTCTTAAGATCGTAAATCAATCTTTAGAGTTTATATGCCTTATCACAACTCCTAACGACCTCGATACCCCTTGACCACGACACATAAATTGCCTCTTCTAAATCACCATTTAGAAAAGCCATTTAATGGCCATTCATTAAATTTCATAGTAATAGTAGTTAGCAACCTTTAGTACAATCTGAATGGATTCAAGCTTGGTAACTAGTGAAAATGTTTCGTCGTAATCAATACCTTAATAGTGACACAAGTGGCCATCCTTGCTTTGTAAATCTTGACTTTTCCATTTACACCGATCTTTTTCCTAAATATCTATTTGTAGGCATTGGGTTTATACCTACGAGTACATTTTTCAGAGTCCAATTTTTTTTCCTGTATATGGAACCTATCTTAGATTTTATTACATCAAGTCATAAGGCAGCGTAACGACCCGTAAATTTTAAAGATTTTATTTACGTATTTAATTGAATTTTGGTGAAATTTTAAATAATAATATTTTGAAATGAAATTTTAATATTTGAAATACATCTATTAAAATGTAGCAAATAGTAAATTTTCATTTCATAATGTGAAAGTTTATTTTTCTTGTGTAAAATTATTCCAATTCAGTTAAAAATTTGATGATAATAAAATATTTTTTAAAAACTGAGTATTTTTATATAACAAATTTGTAAGTCATCTTCTGAGTAAGACGTCATATTTTGTTTCACCAAATTTGGAATTCACTAACCTCGTTTATCTTATTTTCAACAAATTTGCAGCATTTGTGGGTACCGATATCGACTTTTGATAGGATGATCATACCACTAATATCTATATACCGTTTTGATCGTCTCGTCGTGCTGATCTTTGCGGTATATTCAATTCCGCATTTTTAACTCCGGTACACAGCATAATCCACGAAAATGGTAACCGTATCGGTACCACTTTTGATGTCCATTTAAATTTCAAATGGCTGAAATAAACGATCATTTGCATTTATTATCAATGATTACTATTCCACCGTTTCAATGCATTGATGTTTAGCTGCTTTCATTCCATCAATTTGGTATATATAATTTTTATATTCGTTATACGTTTACATTTATTTATTTTTAACGATTCTATTCCTTTTCCTTTTAAAACTAACCTGCTCTGCCATATTCATCCATATCCTCCCATCTCTCTCTCCCTTCTTAATTCCATTCTTTCATACATCTCCCAAACTAAAATGAAAAAAATCTCGGCCACGCCTCCACCACCCACCGTGCCACTTCCTCCTAATAGCAACCGCATATCACAATCTTGCTCGTCTTCACCCTTGACCTTGGCCACGTCCTTCACTTCCTCTCCTCCATTTTCCTGCGACCCTTTCTTCCTCCTCCGTGTGAACTGCCGCCAATGAGCACCTTCGCCTTTCTTTTTCAGGCCTACACTAGCTCAGCCACAAGTTGCTGAGGCCACCTCCCCGCATAACTGCATCTTCCCTGTTATATAGGTAAATATACATTATAAATCTTTTACTGTTTCTACATTGCAAAACATATAAAGTTCGGCAGTTATATACCCTATTATATACATAGCCTATTATATTTTAGTATGTATAATTTATAAGCTTTGTTGTAGTTTTCTTTTAAATAGAATAATTATTTGCATAGATTATTATTTATATATATATCTTATATATATATATTTTGATATACACGTTTACTGCAACTTTTTTTCTTATATATATAATTCTGTCATATTAGGTAAAGTGTTTACATTATGTGATTATTTAATCTATATTTTTTTTTCAAATAGCTTTGTCATATCTTGATTTTTATATGTTCTGTTGGTTAGTAGGTATGAGTTCGGATTTTTTTATATATGTGTAAAACCGGGTTTTTAATATAATGTTGTACACACATACATATATATTAGTCATGTTCTAGTACATGAACTCTGTTCTATATATATAAATATATTATATAAGTTGTCATTATATATTGTTATATATATTAGCCTATTAAGTAATGTATATTGTTTCTTTAAGGCGTCAATACGTGTGTTCGTATATTAGTGTGTATAGATATACACACACACATCAATTTATGCGGATTTTTAAATTATGTTAGTGTATATTTATGTATCTTGTTTTGTTAGTATATCATATTTGGTTTATTGTAGATTCGGTTATTGATATTTAAAAGTGTATATAGTTATTATACATATGAAATGTTTATAAAGTTATAAAAGTGTATACAGTTTATTCTATTGTTTGTTTTGGGTATGTCTGTTTAAAGAAGCTCACCTACATTTGTTTATATATATAGTGTCTGGACGATTTTTAAAAGCTTATATTTATTATATCTTTGGATTGGTATACTAGTATATCTAAATTTGTATATACCTATGTTAGCATTCTATTATTGCATATACTGCTATTGCTTTGAACACATGATTATATATAAGTTGTCTACTGTGTTATATATTAGCATGTATGTACGAAAGGTTTTTTTTTATATATGGTTTAAATTTAAAGATATATGTATATGTGTTAGTATATGTTTTTTATAAAGCAAGTTATGGTGATTTAAGAATGAAGTATAAATTTTGATTTGTATATTGATTTTGAATAAGTTTGGTTTCTTTTAGATTTCTGAAATATAAAATATATGATGATTTGGAGATGTATTTTAAGAAATTATGATTTGAAATACAATATGTAAGGATTATAGAGGTTTTTTTATCTGTTTGAATTTTTCTAAGATAAGAGAAAGGTTTAGTGTATGTTATATAGGTTATAAATTGAATATTGAGAAGGTATATATTTTAATTTTACTTGTAATATATACATACGCTATTCGAAATACGTAATTTAAATTGAATATTGGTTAAGGAAAATAATAATATAATATCATCCTGTTTAAATTACATCAAACAAATTCGATTTGTTCTCATCGATCCCTGTTATCAGATCCGTCCATCGATTCGAGTTCAATCTTGCCTTGTTTTGAGATTCGTGCCAATTTTGATTTGCTTTGGAATTCATAGCTCACTCCTTTGTCAAATCTATCTAGCCTCGAAAGGTGAGCGGTCACTGACGATTACCATTCTTATATTTATTAAATTTGATTTCAATTGAAAAGAAATTGAAATATACTGCTAAATTGAACTGTCAATTATTTTAAATTGTTATATATGATATGCATTTATATGAAATTGTTCACCTATGGGATATGACACCATATTATGTTGTTTATATTATGTTGTTATTGATAATATATGTCTGTTATCAATTTATCACATCTGTTATCACTCTGTAAGTTCCCTGTTAGTATAGAATTCCCTATGGGTTGAAATGATACATACCCAAACGATCTGTACAATAGGAGAAAATCGTTATGGGTTGAAATGATAAACCCAAACGATTTTCATTGAATTGAATTTGGGATTGCCGGTTGAAATGATATATACCTGTATAATTTAAATTACGGATTGAAATGATAAATATCCATACCACTTGAACATATGATAGAAAATTTTATAAAGACACTGTTGGTCTATATATAAATATTTTGAAAATGATTTCTATGGTTTCGAAAGGAAATATATATGGTTTTATTTAAATTTGAAAATACTATGTATATGAATAAGTTTTAATATAAAATAGATCCAATAATAAGCTTTAAATTTAGTAAAGTTTGATTTAAGTAAAATACAATAAGTTTAAGTATTTATTTAAAATTTTATTTTAAAAATAGACTTTATAATGTTTTCTATAAGTTAAGGTTAGAAATCTTAATTCGAATTTATTGTATTAAGTAAGAAATTTGTTTAATTAAAACGATTTGGAATTTATTGAATTGTGGGTTTTAAGATATCATTTTATAACTTGATTTTGATTTAAAGTGATTAAATGGATATTTCAAGTTTAAATAAATCGAGGAAATATTTATATTAATGTAGTTTGAGTTATTTAAAATATATTGGATTTTATTAAGCGAAAGTTTCAAAACTAGATAATAACAAAGTTAAACTTTGATACATATGAAACTACCAAATCTAATTTGAAATGTTTGAATATTAAAGCTTTGAAATATATTGAAATTGAAATGGTATATTTTGTGGTTTAAAATCTGTGTTTGAAATCAATAAAAATCAAAATAGTTAATTGAGAAACTAAAGTAAATCGAAGTTAAATAATTGAGATTAAATTAAGTTAGAATTTTGGAATTCGAGTTGATTTGAATCGTTTTGTGAAAGTTGAGGAAAACTATTTTTATTATATAAAGTATTTTTTAATTATATTTTACGTTATAAACTATTTTAATATAAATATTTAATATAAACTATTTTAATATAAAATATTTTATATAAACTATCTTATAAACTATTTTATTATATATATATACTATTATTAATATCTAAACTGTTTAAAGGAAAGTGTTATGATTTCAAAATGTTATGATTTCTAAAGTGCTATAAATTCAAGTATTTGGTTTCGAAAATGTTATGACTTTGAAGTGCTATGATTTTAGAAATGGGTATATTTGAAATGAAATTGATATTGTATTGATATGGTTTTGAATTGCAAATGATATTTTGGTTTTGAACTATAAACTATTTTGAAATAACCACGGTGTTATAATAACCGTTGGTTGTTAAAGAGAGCGGGATCAGATACTGTCATACTATCTGCCAATACCAAAACCACTTTAATAACTGTGTACGTGGTGGAGATTCCATAAATGAAGTAGGATGGTTTCGGTGAACTATTTCTGTATAAGGTATGACGTGACCCTAACTCCCGTGAGTCAGCTTAGATGTGACTAAAATCAGGAGCTACGCCGGGCCAAGTGAGGTCATTCCTCCTATCGGGCACATTTCTTCGATACTATATTCTGATTTTGTAATTGTTTTAGTGGCCACCCTCGATTTTTGATATGGGAGTGTGTCCGAGGTGGGCAGTAGTAGCTGCTATGCGTTACCACCAGTCCAGATCTACAAACGGTATATCTACCCTGGTGTGCCGTGTTCACATGCCCTAGAGCGCCTTTTACGAGTTTGTTTTGTACCATACCTATGGAGTGTCCTCTGATTGCCCTCCAGTTTACGGAGGAATTACGGTACTGTATATACTGTGGGAATATATAAAAATGTGTTAAGGGGGATATGAGTAACGCCTCAATGCTATTTTAATACTTTTACTTTACTATGGACATATTATAATAGCGTATATTACTAATAGTAGATAGTTCCACGGATCCTTAGAGGATGGTTATTCCAAACATCCTTTAAGTTACTTATATTTCAATTGATATTTCACTTGAGTTGGATTTATTGATATAAGAATGTTAATCCTGACTCGATTGTTTTGTGTTTTGCTTTACGCTCGGGTCAAACTGAGTGATACAGTATTTGAGACTCACCTTTAGAGTTGGAGCTTCGCTTGGAGATCCATCTATCTATTCAGCTTGAACTTATTCAGTTGATTTCAGTGATGTATTCAGATTTTTGTATTTGAGTATTGTATTTGAGACTTCTATTGTATCTCGTTTTAACTCTGTCATTTATCTATTCCGCCACTTATTATTGTAATACTCTGTGTCTGTGATTCTATGACTTATTTATTTACTGTATATGTTGAGTTTTTCCAAATATAAATTAACAATCTGATATTTTGAGCTATTCAAGTCCGACATGTGCGGGTGCGAATGGCTGAAAATGCCGGGTCGTTACAAGTGGTATCAGAGCTCTAGTTTTAGGCAAACTTAGCATATGTAGTAAATTTAATTAGGGAATAACTTTCGTTCGAGCTCGAATTCTTCCTTTTTGATTCGAGTTTTCCTTGAATTATGGAACGTTCCCCCTCGGTTCCAAAAACCATTCTTTCCTCTCCCTATACGTATTCTTCTTGATTCTTGAGTAACCCATAGCTCCACCAAATTATTTGTAAAGGGGTGAAACTCCTTTACAATAGCATTGATTCACTGGAGATTTATATATCCTCGGTTTAAAGGCTGCTATCTCTTATTATACCTGAAATTTTCTTTTGCGATCGAATGTTGATTTGCCTTAGAATTCTGCATCGATCATATTCTTGAAGCCATGGTTGACCCGGTTAAGGTCGCCCGCGATTAATATTAGTATGTCCCCCTTTTCTATTTTTTTATTTAACCTATCCATCTTATCTTCCGAGTCTATCTTCTTAGTTAGAATCTTCTTTGATTAGGGTCCCCTTTGTATTTGAATCTCTATCTTTATTTCAAAATCAATTTTTGAATCGTCTTGTGAGGGAGTATATTTGTAATTAGTATTAAAATATTTTATGGTGTGTTGTTTGAGTTGTTAAGTTTGAATTTTGGGTTTCGATCGATTTGTCTGATCAATGTTATCGATAGGAATTTCAAAACACTTGAACAAAGCAAACTAATACAATATTATTTTCAAATTTAGTAAATGAAAAATAAATTTTGTATGATTACATATATATATATGTATAATTTTCTAAAATTAAATAGTTAACCGAAATGGTTGTTAGAAATGATAATGCCAAAATTTTCATTTATGGTTTTATTAACATTTCTTAACCATTAACTATTATTGTATATTATAGGGAAATGAAATTTTAAAGCATAGTTCATAAATTAGATTTGAAAATATAATCAATTTAAAATAAGGATTTCATGATTAAATTCCCAGTACATTTCAAAGTTTGGTTTTAAAAGTTTTGAAAAGTATTATTGTTTAAAAGTATTTTCAAATAGAAATTGTTTCAAAAGAATAATTTTAAAGGAATTAAATCAATACTGTCACGACCCGAAATCCAATGTTCGAAAATCGACATCAAATACCTCACTTGTATTCGACTGCCAAAGATTCAAACATCGAACTCCAGTCGGATGGAGCTTATAAAACCATTAGATGAATATAAAACAACGGAAACAAAATGAATATCATGCATTACATCACAGATACAACATCATCATAATATCCGTTACAACACCAGAGTATCATAATACATGTATCACAACTCCAAATAGAACATCATAATAGAACAACAAGTGATCATATGCCAAAAGTCTTCAAGGAAATAGAGTGATAGTGAACTTCCAAACTAAGCATCTTGGGATCTAAAAGCTTTCAAAATATCTCCAAGGTAAAAGCCTCCAAAAACCTATAATCTCAAAACCAAATGTCTCCAAAATACAGCTAATACCAAAATATGGAAAACCTGCTACTAGGCTGCCCGTGTAGAAATGATGGGCACCCAGAGTTTAGAAAGGAAACAATAAACTCCGGGTCAGTCATGTGACTGGTATGAGTAAACAAAGATATTTGCTTTTAAATAAAATAGATTTATAAAAAGAAAATCGTTTATGCTTTTTGGAAAATGAAACTACCATAAGGCCTTCCGACACACACACAATGCAATCGCACACTCGGGGGAGATTTCCCCTTACGATAGTCAAACATGCTTAATACGAGAAAAGTTCTTTGATATTATTACTAGTGCATAGTGTGAAAACATTTCGAAAATATAATATTAATCTTAGCCAACATAGGTACCATGATACTATGCCTACTATAGCTGCCGTGTTAAATGGCAGGTTCTATAACTAAAACCGTGTTGGGTTCGTATTGGGAATTGGATTTCCAACAAATGGTCAGGCTAAGGAACTTCCTATGCCACATGGGTACGCCTCTGGTGGGACGTCCCGAAAATTTAACTAGTTCTCTGCCAACACAAGGCTGGGTAACCTCTGTAACTAGGTAACTACTACACGACTATGCCATTCCCCCATCGTTTGCGACCTTTATCCGAGGGCCCTCCATCATAAAGCAACAACCACACAGTAAATGAGATTGCAGCAACCACATAAGTGGAGTATCTGGGCTCCATACCATGATACCACCTTTTTCCAGAAGTAAATGACATACCCTAAAGGGCGCGACCCTCATAACCTTGCCGCATCTTTCCTGTTTCGACCATTTTCGGCGTTTGAGGTCCGATGAGGTCTCGTAAAGAAAGCTACGCTTTACACGAAAGCCATGATTTAATCATAAATGATCAACAAATGATTATCTACACACAGCAGCACTTAGCATGCCACACTACCTAATTTGGAGTATAACGCTTATAACCTTCAACTACATAACCTCTAAGTTCGTACGTCTAAGAGAAGGGTGTTAAGGTAAGAGAATAAATTTTCCGCCACCAACAGATATGTATTTGAAAGAAATCGACTTTATATCTCAAAGTGTAGTGTCAGACACACAACCATACAAGTTTGTTCCGGGTTCGAACAGAACCGAAGGCACTTCGTCCAATAAAGGAAGAAGCCCTTGCAAATCCGGGTATCCCCAATTTCGATCGGACTACCCATCATACGTGGAGATCTCTATACCGGAGCAACTCAGTGTACAGAAAATTTGATTTACTTCTCAATTCTTATTAATTTAAATTTTGAAACAACTTTTATTTAAGAGAAAATATAAATTTGAAATATCTTTAAACTTCATAAATTTTAAATAATCATTTCAATACCATTTACCTCATATTCCACTTAACAACTATCATCTTTTATAAAGAATGCATTAAAATTTTAATTAACTTAGATTGTCAAATTTTTTACCAGAAAATCATGTTACTCTATATACGCTTCGGGTTCTACCCAAGAAAAACTCCTGCTTGCTTCGGGATTTCTCATAAACTTACCTGTATACTCAATTGTTTCAATACTTGAAATTTTTTCTAAGTAAATTTTCTTTTACCCAGCGCACCCACATTTCACTTCGAGTTAAAAATCGAGTTACCACACGATTCCCGCGATGCTCGCTTCGAGTTGCCTCTTTCTTCGCCACAAAAAACCGCTGATACACAAGACATTGTGCACGTTGTACACCGTCTCGGTCATCAGTGGCCGAGGTTACGACCGTCGTCAGGTCGACGGCAACATCTCGACCCATCGAGCCACCCCAAAGCACGAACATTAGCCACGATCAAAAAACGAGCTCTTCGATTTGAACTCCATCAAAATCCATCACCAGAAAATGATCTCGCCCCACCTCCTCTGGCCGTCAGCGGTCACCTGAACTTGACCAAGGCTTCGCCCATGTTAGACGCCGCGATTGGCACCATTAACATGCAGTCCGATCACCCATAGACGGCGCAGCACCATCATTTCAAACGTGAGCAGAAATGGGTAATTTAACCCTAATTCGATCACGAATTATCAACCCAAAAATTTATAAAATCATCTTGTATTTTTCTGGTGATCTCAAACGCTCAAACTATCTGTGACGACGAATTCGAGGCCTACAATCACTTTGATCACCAGAATTTGACAAAAATTCATTTTTCTGATCATCCCAAATATCTCAGTGAAAACTTGATGTAAAATTTGAATTTTAGTTTCTAAAATCATTATTTTTAATGGGGTTTCAAATAACATTATTGAAACTAAAATCTGTGAGGTTCGAATTTCTGCAAAATTTGAGTGGTGACTGCATTTCATGATTTTCAAAAAAAAGAACTATATAACCTTGCTTTAATTCATTACTTACTTAAATTTGTTTATAATCCATTTTCAGAAGAAATGAGGGAGAGAGAGTTTGAATTTGCCATGGTTTACTCTATAAACGAGAGAGTTGGAGGAAACAGGGAAGAAGATTCTGATCATACATTCCCAGGCAAAAGAAACACAAGAACATCAATTTATACTCATGCAAGTGTCTTTCAACATTCATTCAGGCATTCATACAACAACAATTGATTGAAAAGATCAAAGGTTTACTCACCTTTTTCCTGAAGGCAGAGAGTTCCTGACAGTTTTTCAAGAGAAGGATGAAGCTTGTATGAATTTTTCTTCTTTTCCTACTTTAAATTTTGGAGTTTAGATCTAAAGGTTTGTTAATACAAAACTTTTCTTAATTTCTGTTGTATTCATTTGCTTAGTTCATCAATAACATCAATTTTAAATTACTTACAGTTGAATTTTTTTATATAATGGAGAAGCTTTTTTTTCCCTATAACTTGAAAATCAGAAATAGATTTAATCTTTGAGCTTGATTTCCTCCTGAAACTGTTTAATATAATTGTTTAATTTCTAACTTTACTACTGATTAACAACATTAAATTCAAATCTTTAAAAGAAATTCACTTTCCTTAGTTTATTTTAGAAATTACTGTACTGTTTCTTTGGCTAAAACTACAACTGCCTTATTCAATTAATCTGCAGTTTTGAATTGGTGTTAAAACTTGATTTTAAAAACATAATTTCATTAAACTATAAAGTTTTAAAACTTACCTGAGAGATGGAATCATAAACTACAGCTTGAAGTTTTTGAAAGATCTTCAGATGCTTTTTTTTCTTTTGAATTGAAGAAAAAAGGTTGGTGGTCTTTTTTCTTTTTCTGATTTTTACTGTTGCCATTGAATATTGAGATTTTTGATGCTCAATCTTTTGGTTACTGTACTTTTAGAGATTTGGAGGCTAAATAATTTGAAATTGGAAGCTGAAAACTTTTCTATAATTTTTTAATTCTACTATTTTATTCTAGCAAGGATATGGAATGCCATTTGTAAACAATAATCATGAGATCTCAATTCTGTTAATTTCTTTACTCCATCTCCCATATGTATATTTAGCTTTTGTGATCTTACAAGACAAAAGAATTTTTATAATTTTTTATATCATATTCATTTTATAAATGAATACACCCCCATATTCATTTGTATACACACACACACACACACAATGTTAAAAGAATTGCTTTAACCAATATTTACAGTATATACATTACTCCTTAATGATTTTGAAAGCCACTATTTTTTTTAAAACATTAATTTTAAATTTAAATTCAAATTTCAATTCAAACTTGAAATATAACCATTTATGTCCATTTATACTTTCACACATATCTTAAACAATTTAAATTCAATTTCAATATATATTCAATTCTACTCATATATGCAATATACATATATATAAGATTTTAAATTCAAATGAATTTTCAAAATATTCATTATTTCAAAATTTTAAACTCAAAATAAATTGGAATTTCATTCATATGTAATTTTCACTTATTTTGTTTTGTTTAAGATTTCCAATTTATTTTCAAATTAAATTCCAAGGGTTTAAAATAATATTCATTTTAATTGATAAATTTTTGGGATATTACAGATATCCCCCATTAAGAAACTTTCGTCCTTGAAATTTGAAAGAGAGAGAGAGAAAAACAAAGAATATACGAATTCAGAAAGAATAGGGAATTGGCTTACCAGCTTAAGTCGAGATATCCACTCTGCATTTGGGATATGATTTCTGCATATTATCTTCGGTTTCCCAAGTGCATTCCTTTGGATCGCCACTCCACTGAACTTTAACTAGCTTCAAAACTTTGTTTCTCAATTGCTTTTCTTCACGATCCACTATCTTTATCGGTTCTCTTTTAACTGTCAAATTGGGAGTGATTTCGAGATCCTGTTGAGCAGCTTCTTCAATAATACTATTCGAATCGTGCACATACTTCCGAAGGTTAGAAATATGGAATACATCATGCACGCTAGATAACCAGCTAGGCAACTGCACTCAATAGGCCAAAGACCCAATCCTCTCCAGAATAGGAAAAGGACCAATATATCGTGGTGCTAGCTTACCGGTCTTCCCAAACCTCAATACACCTCGCGTAGGAGATACTTTAAGAAAGACAGAATCCCCAATCTGGAATTCCAAATCCCTTCTTCTATGGTCATAATAACACTTTTGACGACTCTAAGTTGTCCTCAATTTCTTCCGAATAGAATCAACTTTCTTTGTGGCTTCTTTAATCATATCTAGTTCAAGAACGAGTCTATCACCTGCCTCAATCCAGCATGCCGGTTATCGACACGGACGACCATATAAAGCCTCAAAAGGAGCCATCTCTATACTGGCCTGATAGCTATTGTTATAAGAGAACTCGACCAGATGCAAATGGTCCTCGCAAGAACCACCAAAATCAAGTATACAAGCACGCAATAGGTCTTCTAAGATTCGATTGATCCTCTCGGTCTGCCCATCAAACTGTGGGTGATAAGCAGTGTTGAAATTCAGTTTTGTTCCCAATGCATCTTAAAATGCCTCCCAAAATCTACTAGTGAAGATCGGATCACCATCACTCACTATGCTGCTAGGCATGCCGTGGAGACGGATAATTGCTTTCATATATAATTCGGCTAAACTCGCTGCCGTGCGGGTAGATTTCACTGGCAAGAGTGGGCTGTCTTAGTCAAACGGTCCACAATAACCCAAATTTCTTCATTGCCTTTTTGAGTACGAGGCAAACCATCGATGAAATCCATCGATACTTGGTCCCATTTCCATTTGGGTACCCCTAAAGGCTGAAGTAAACCCACCATTTTCTTTTGATCGCTTTTGATTTGTTGGCAAGTAGCACAGCGACTCACATATATAGATATGTCCATTTTCATCGTCTTCCACCAGAAAGTTCTTTTGATATCACGATACGTTTTATTGACTCCTGGATGGATGCAAAGTTTAGACTTGTGGCATTCGTCCAAAATTTCGTGTTTCAGATCACGGATGTTCGGGACACAAATCCTACCCTTCAATCTTATAATCCCATTATCATCAATTGCAAAACTAGAATCTTCACCTCGACGAATTTTCCCATATATTTCCTGAAGAAACTTGTCCTCTTTTTGCTTATTGGCGATTGTCTCAAGAAGAGTAAGAGCAAAGACAAGGTGAGCAAGAATAGCATGCTTTCTACTCAAGGCGTCGGCAACTACATTGGCTTTTTCGGGCGTATATAGAATATCTAGGTCATAAGATGCCAGAAATTCCGACCAACGTTGTTGTCGCAAATTCAGATCTTTCTGGGTGAAGAGATATTTCAAAGATTTGTGGTCGGTGAATAATTCGAATTTTTCACCTAGAATAAAGAGAGTCCAATAAGTATACTGTTAAGTTAAGTTAAATTAAATTCGTAGATTGTTAAGAAAGCTGAAAAGATTCTTACCCAGAAGATAATGTCGCCATATTTTTTAAGCGAAGGTAACAGTTAGAAGCTTCAAATCATGGGTTGGATATTTTCTTTCATGAGGACGTAATTGCCTACTCGCGTAGCCAATTACCTTCCCGTTTTGCATCAATACTGCACCCAAACCCTCAACACAAGCATCGGTATAAACAGATAAACCTTGTTTCCCGTTGATAATAGCGAGAATAGGAGCGGTGGTTAATCTCTTCTTCAACTCCTGAAAATCTTCGTCACATTTTGGAGTCCAATTGAATTTTGCATTCTTCATTGTTAGCTTAGTCAACAGACTAGCTATCTTCGAAAAGTCCTGAACAAACTTTTGATAATAACCTGCTAAACCCAAAAATCTTCGAACTTCCTTTGGTGTAGTAGGTTTCATCCAATCAAGAATATTGGAAATTTTGCTAGGATCAACAGAATTCCCTTCTTCATTAACAACATGGCCGAGAAATTTAACTTCTTTGACCTAAAAATGGCGTTTGGAAAATCCTCAATATCTCCAAAATGATTCTAAGGTGCTCGGTATGCTCCTCTTCGGTCTTGGAATAGACCAAAATATCATCAATAAATAAGAGCACAAATTTATTCAATACTTCCCGAAAAACACAAGTCATAAGATCGACGAAGTATGCTGGAGAATTAGTTTGCCCGAAAGGCATGACTAACCATTCGTAGTACATATTGGGACCTCTGAAAGTGGTCAAATAAACACAATCGTCGACGATTCGTAGTTCATGTGTAAAGACCCAACTTCCAGAATCCAGGAAGTTGCATCGTTAATAAGAAAGAAAGGGATAGAGAATAGAAAGAAAGAGAAGAAGAAGAAACAACACATCAGAATCTAACAGCGGAACGAATAAATTATATTAATAACATAATATATTACATAGTTTAAAACAACTATCAGAGTACACAGATAATACAACATGTACTAGACAGTTATAAACACCTGTCTAGTACTTACAACATAATACAACTCAGAGACAACACAGAACACACAACGGAATACTAATATCTAACGCAGAAGCCTCCTGCTCCAATGCTCCTCCAATATTCGCCAAAGCCAACCTGAATCCCTTGGCTACTCGTAAAAATTTGAATACCCAAGAGTTTATGAAAACAAAAGATAAACTCCGGGTCAGACATAGGTCTGGTGTGAGTAACAGGTTAAAGTTGCTTAGCTTTAAAAATCCTTTGAAAAGAAAAGGTATCACGTAAGACTTCCCACACATAAACATGGAAAAGTTTTTACCTTACGCTAACCAAAACATTTGATAGGAAATCCAGTGATATTATAATAGATCTAGGGTTTTCAAGTAAATATGAAATAGCCGAAATTGTTACATTATTAAATTCCAGCTACTAGCCACAAAAGTGGGTAATACAATCAAAACCGTTGGCACTTATTGGATTTTGGATTCCATACAATGGCAGGGCTACTGGGGTACCGCCCGTCAAAGTACGTGGCCTAGATCAACGTACCGAGGATCACTCCCGCCCCCCCTGCAACACAAGACCGGAACCATCACTTACTGGACAGTCCCGAACAAGACAATCCCGCAGTTGGCGTACGCTCCAAACTGCCCACACAGCCGAAATAAAAGGGACCTCTAGACAGGGGAAAATCTTACTCTCCAGTGGGAGCTACCCACGAAGCCTTGCTGCACCTCCCCTGTTTTAGCCATTCCCGGTTGATGAGGCTTGAGGATACGATTACCTTTATAGAACACATCTCTTAGAATGCTCATCGTCCACCTGGCGATGTTCTGAAAGCATTCAATCCATACAAGTTCATTCCGGGTTCGAACGAAACCGATGGCATTATCTCGTTACACTCATTTAGGAATCACCCACAGAGTTAACGACGATAACCCTTGCACTCTAAATCACCATCTCGAATCTATAAGTACTATTCCATCAACTCATTACGAAATCACCCACAGAGTTATACTGACGTATAGCCCTTACACCTCGAGTCTTCACTCGCTCGACTTGGATTGATGACCTAACGTTAATTTGGATCGATGTGGTTTTTGGATATCCAAATATGGAAACCCGATCCCGGTCTCATCGAAATCCAAAGCGTGTGTTTTAAGGCCAAGTTGTTTTAAAGTTTAAAACAATTCAATTATCTATATACACAGATAGATAAATCATAGATTCACAATAGGTAATCAATATCATCATCACACGGATAATCCATAACATCATTATCAAAGATAATCTATATCATCATCACAATGCAACCAATACATCCAAATCACTCAACATTACCTATCTCATATTTGAGATTCAAACCATTTAGGCAATCAACATTAACCATCCATATAAGCAATGATCTATCATTCCAAATATAATTAATTTAAAATGAATTAAATTAATTACATCATTCAAATTAATTTAAAGTGAATTAAATTAATTACTTCATCAATATAAATCTTGCTTTCATAACTATTAATTAATTACAAATTAATTAATTAATCATCTTCCAATTAATCACTTTAATTAATGACCTTTGATTAATTACTCCTTAATTACATTTATGTAATTATTCTTTAATTAATTTCACAAATTAATTATACTTAATCCAAATATAGTAATTAACCTTAATTACTTCACAAATTAATTAACTATAATTAATTACATTAATCCTTAATTAATTACATTAATTAATTTCCTTTAATCACTTATTATTGATTAATTAATCTTAATTAATCAATCTTAATTACATCATTAATTATATTAATTAATGATCTCTAATTACATTTCAATTAATTACCTTATTTAAATTAATTACATTAAGTAATTAATCTTAATTTAGACCATAATTGTTAATCACTCTTGATTAACTCCATTCAATAATTAACTACCCTTAAATACTTTACCAAACAAATTAACTACTCCATAATTAATTATCTCAAATTAATTCCTTGATGAATTCACAAAGTAATTATACTTAAATTACCTCAATTATCAAATCATCTTCAATTAATTACATCCAGCAATTACCATTAATTACTACCCTAAGTAACTTCTCTTTATTTAATAACATTAAGTAATTATACTTCACAAATCATCAAATGATTATTTTAAATTAATTAAACTGAATTAATTAACTTAATCTAATCAAATTAACCTCAATTAATTACAATAAGTAATTAATTTCCTTAATTACTTCCATAAGTAATTATACTTAATAACTTACACATATGATTATCTTTAAATTAATAAATCTAATTAATAATTAAAATTAATCACATTAATTAATTATTATATAATCCATAGTTAATGACCTTCATTAACTATTAACAATTCATTAATTATTTTCTAAAATAATTAACTTATTTTAATCATTATTAATTACAAATTAATTAATCATTAATTAACCCTATTAATTAATCCCTAATTAATTAAATAATTAAGTGTTAATCAAAACTTAATTAATCCATTATTACTTGATTTATTACGTATTAATCATTAATTAAAAACAAATCTTATTTAATTAATGATTCATAATTACAAGTTAATTATTCTAAGAATAATTAATCCTAAACCCTTAATTACTTTGAGTAATTATTCATTTCATTAATTTATTAAATAAATTAATTATTCATTTAATTACCCTAATAATTAAATGAAATACAAATCATTAAATTATTATTTAACTTTAACAAGTTTTAAAATCAATCTAAATCTTTTAAATGATAAATAATACTTTTATTTTAAAAGAAATTTTTCAAAAGTTAAAACAAATTTCCTTTTAAATTAAAACCATTTAAATTTTACATTATAATTCAAATTTGTTTTAAACACTTAAATTCATAAAACTTAAATTTATTTTGAAACGAAGATTCAAATCCAAATTTGAATCAAATTTAAACCTTGTTTAAATATTACTTTATATTTCAAATTTCCAAATTTAAATTCAAATTCTTTAAAAACAATTTTAAACAAGAAACCCTTTTAAAGTTTATTTAAACAAATTTGAATTTAAAACTTCATACATTTCCTGCTTAAAATTCAGATTAAACTTGAATTCATTATTTAAATTAGATTTAAAACATATTTTAAATCTTTGCTAACTATTTTAAAATTTCTGTTTAAATTTTTTAAAACATAACAGGATTTTAACCTGTAACAAAACCAACTCCAACTACACCTAATCCACTCGAGCCTAGTTCCAATCCTAGCCCGAGCAAAACCCAAAATAACACGAGTAAAACTCGAGTTAACAATTTCATTTTGAAATTATCAAACTAAAACTGACAGGTTTTATACAAACCTGTAACAAACCAACTTTCCCGAGCCCACAACAGTAGCTACTTCGAGACATTAACCCCAAAACTTCGAGCAACCCATGAAAAATCCCGATACAATCACGAGAATCCATCTTCCCCAAAACAACTGACACCCAATGCCCTCCGTGCACCTGCACCTCCATTACCGTCACCTCCGCCATCTCGCGACCATCCACGCAAGTCGCCAATCACCCCTAGCCTAATTCCGATCATCCAAGAAACCGCAGAATCCCTAAATCAAATTTAAGCATTCGAGCTCAAAACAACAGCAATGTCGAAACTGCAAATGCCTCAAATTCCAAAATCTGATCATCAGAGAAATTATGCCACCGGCCTCGAACTCTCCCATACCCCAACTACCTCTCACTAGAACCACGAAGAACTCGATCACATACTTTGATCGTGGTGACAAATTTCTTTTGCTAACAGAAACTAGGGTTAAAGGAAAATAACCCCAAATTTCCACTGGTCCCATGCTTTAAACCACCATCAACTATTTTTCCCTTAAACTACAATCATCTCTCTATCACCAGAAATGATTTTGGCCCATCCAACTTTCAAGATCGACAGATCCAACTTGAAACAGAATTTCTGGTTAAACCAGAAATACCAAATTCTTTTCAAACTAAAAATTCAAATTTTAGTTTTAAAATTCATATCCTTGATAATGTAACATGTTTATATTCTTAAATTAAAGAATCAGGATGGTCAAATTCTTATTTTCAAAAAGTTGTTTCTGTTGTACTTTGCATTCTCCAGATACATTACAGGTTCATTTTCTTCATGCAAATTTGAGTTCACATATTAAATAAAATTTTAAACTTTAACTTATATTACTCAACCATATATTGTTTTTTAAAAATTTGAACCTTAACAAAGATTAAAGTTTGAGTTTCATGATTATTGAACATAACAAGAACCTGTAATCTAGAACAGGCAAAAATAAATCAACAGCAAGAATAAATTTAGAAACCCATACATATAAACAGAGAATTCTACCATATTCATTCACAATTCATGACCATATCAGAAACAATCAAGCAACTATATTAACTTAAATTAGTTTAAAATAAAATGTTACTCACAGGTTTCGTGAGCAGAGCAACCATGTACAGAAAATGCTTTGAATCCTGAACTTGAATTGTGCTTTACATTTGAAAGCTTCAGATTCTACTTTTATTTTTATTTTTATGACTTGAAATTCAATCTTATTTAATTGCTTAAGCTCCCTGATGCATGTAAGTTTCAGAAATAAAAGAATTGCAGGCCTTGTTGAAGAAGTGTTCAAAACAGTAAAGAAATTTGCAGGCTTCCAGCTATACAAGTGCATGCTTGATTCAAGACAGGATGTAGGTTTGATGAAGTTGCAAATTGATTTTCCAGGTATTGAATTTGAAGAGCTACAGGTAAAACTTGATTTCCTTTATGAATTTCAGGTTTGGAATGATTTCAGATTGCTTTTGGGTTTGAGGATCAAATTGTTTCAGAAATAATTTAAGGACAACAGATTTCATTTGAACAGATTTTCATTTGGTTTTTGAGGAGATTTTTACAGGAATCTCTGTTTGAACATGAAGATGAAGTTTTGCAGATTTTAGTTTTGATTTCAGATTTTCTCAAGTTGAAAATGAAGAACAGAAAAAAGAATGAGATGAGAAGAAATGTATTAATATAAGTAGGATTTTGATTTTAAAAAAAATAAAAGAAAAATAAAAATGAATTAGGACATTTGTTCAAATTTTAACATTTGTCACAATGCTTACTTTATGGCTTAACACATGTAATTTAAGTATCTTAAGAGTTTTACACATGTCTTTTAAGTATATTTTAATTTAAATTAAATGGGTTATAAAAGCTTTTAAATCTTAATTAACTATCCTTATGTATATATAAATGAGTTTATTTCTTTTTAAATTGAAATGAAAACAAACAAATATAAATACAAGCTTATTTAAATATCTTTATGTATTTACTCTTTCAAATTTTCAAACATCAAATTCAAATTTAAAATTAATTTATCAAATCCATTTTTAAAAATCAAGTTACATATATATGCATATATAACTCTTATTAAAATTAAAAATAACAATTCTATTTCTAACAATCTATTTATGATTATAAAAACTAAGTATTCTCAATATCATTGAAAATAACAAATTAAACAATATTTAAAATGATTTATAAAAGATATCATAAATTACTTCTATTACTTAATAAATTAAGATCATAGGTAAATTTTATTTTAAATTCTTATATATATATTCAAGCAATAATTTAAAAAGAAAATACAACTAAGTTTTTAATGTTAATCTAATTTAAATTCATATTCAAGTTAATTAAATATAAATCTAAACAAATAATAATCTTTAATATTTACTAACCATATAATTGTTTATTTGAATTGCTTTGAAAAATTATATGTTAAATTTAAATCAAATTTCCAATTTACCAAATATAAATTAAAAATAGAAAATTAAATTATTTACTAAGTTCAAAATCAAAGTTTATCAATTTTACAATATACACAATTATATATTATAAACAGAAGACAATTTATTAGCTTTAAAATGATAAAATCTTCCAATTTAAATATTTATTAAAAGAAATTATTAAATCAATCCAAATTTTATTATCAAAAATATCAAATCAAATTAAATTTATAACACAGATTATTAAATTTATATTGCCTAATTTCCGGGATATCACATTCCTCCCCCCTTAAAAGAATTTCGTCCCCGAAATTTAAAAGCAAAGGTAATTAAATAATTTATCCTAAGATTTAATTTTAAAACTCAAGCATATATTATCAAACATATGCTAACAACCATAGCAACCAATTTAACCAAACAAACAAATCTAATTATCCAGAAAAATTCTGGATAAAATTTTCACGAGTTTCCCCGGTAAATATCGGGATACCCGCTCTATAGAATCTAAACAATCGATACTATTAAACTATAGAGCTCCTATCCAACTAGATCTACAAAACTAAACAGGATCAGACTACAAACAAGTTCGACTTTAACAGTCTCATCCTTCTGAACCGTTGGTTTCACAACCAGAGATAGACCATACACGTACTCCCTCAGAGATACGTGAAACTCATCGAAACCCAGTTATCCAAACTGACAATTCAACCTTGAAATTCAAACACCAATTCTCATAAGAACACAGAAAAGATCCAAAACACCTCGGAGCTGACTTACCCAGACTTACCCAATCTTACAGCTCTTTAAATCGAAGAAAAACTTACCCAAAATCAAATCTCTGACTCCGGAATCCAAATTCCTTCGTCTCTTACCTACAAAACTCTTCTGATGATCCTGGGCTGCCTTCAACTCTACTGATCAGCTCAATCCTTGTTGATTCCTCTAGAAACAAACAGAATCAAAACTTCTCAACAGAATGATCTCCTCAAGATCAATTCCAAACCAAGAACACCAACTCTACTCCACAAATATTAGAAGACTAACATACTTCTCCTATCCGGAAAAGAAAAGCAGATGCACTTCCAAACTGCTTCCGCTGCTCAACTCTGATCCGAAGCTGAAGAAAAACTTGAGTACAAACTGGATAATACAACTCAGAAACATGGTTCAACAAATGCATAAAAGTAAACTCAGATGTCCCATCCGATCCTTCTACTAACTGAACCACCAGTATCACTCCTGGAATCCAGTCAATAAGAAAACTCTGCCTCCAGGTACGGACAAACTTCTCATAGCTCAAGAGAACACTCAAACTATCGCAAGTCACTTTTGCGATCAACAAGTCCAATATCCAAAGTAAACTGTTCTCTCTTTATCAATCAGAACAGCCTATGTTTATCTAGACAATCCATCGAAGAAACTGATCCACTCTGCTTCTGAACTCCATCTTCAGAAAACTGCTACTAGAAGACCTCCTTGCTAGCACACAGAACACTCCGAGCTGCACTGCTGACACGGACGCCAAAGACTTCCTAATCCAAAGATCTTCGAGAAACTCAGGCCTCAAACCAGACAGAAACATCCTGCTGAACCCATCCACAACATCGAAGCAAACATACTTCTAAAACTTGTTCCAAAGAAAAATCTTTGGACACATCCATAGTCACTGTGTCTCATCGCACAACTACTCATTCCAGAGGTATCAAAATACCATCATTTCCTTCTGCCCAACCGACAGATCCAAACTCTATTCATCCAACTCAAAGATGATCTCCGAACCTTTACAGGTTACCTTCAGAGATAAATGAAATTCTTCATCACTACAAAGCTTACTCGAGACGGTATTAGGTCTACGGTCTCGACAGATTCACTCCCAACTTTAACACTCAAACTACAACCATTGGTAGTCGTGTTACACACACTGCTACCCCTTCTACCTTTATAACTTACGTTGGAAAACCTGAACGGGTAACCCAACAAATAGGTAGAAATAAATATATCTATATATATATATATATATATATATATATTGTTATGTATAAAAAGTTACAAATACGCTCTCTCAATAAAGACACCACTACAGAGCCTAGTTATTCACTCAACCTAATGCTCTGATACCACTGTAACGACCCAACTTCCAGACTCCAGGAAGTCGCATCGTTAATAAGAAAGAAAGGGATAGAGAATAGAAAGAAAGAGAAGAAGAAGAAACAACACATCAGAATCTAACAGCGAAACGAATAAATTATATTAATAACATAATATATTACATAGTTTAAAACAACTATCAGAGTACACAGATAATACAATACATACTAGACAGTTATAAACACCTGTCTAGTACTTAAAACATAATACAACTCAGAGACAACACAGAACACACAGCAGAATACTAATATCTAACGCAGAAGCCTCCTGCTCCAATGGTCCTCCAATATTCGTCAAAGCCAACCTGAATCCCTTGGCTACTCGTAAAAATTTGATTACCCAAGAGTTTATGAAAACAAAATATAAACTCCGTGTCAGACATGGGTCTGGTGTGAGTAACATGTTAAAGTTGCCTAACTTTAAAAATCCTTTGAAAAGAAAAGGTATCACGTAAGACTTCCCACACATAAACATGGAAAAGTTTTTACCTTACGCTAACCAAAACATTTGATAGGAAATCCAGTGATATTATAATAGGTCTAAGGTTTTCAAGTAACTATGAAATAGCCGAAATTGTTACATTATTAAATTTCAGCTACTAGCCACAAAAGTGGGTAATACAATCAAAACCGTTGGCACTTATTGGATTTTGGATTCCATACAATGGCAGGGCTACTGGGGTACCGCCCGTCACAGTACGTGGCCTAGATCAACGTACCGAGGATCACTCCCGACCCCCTGCAACATAAGACCGGAACCATCCCTTACTGGACAGTCCCGAACAAGACAACCCCGCAGTTGGCGTACGCTCCAAACTGCCCACACAGCCGAAATAAAAGGGACCTCTAGACAGGGGAAAATCTTGCTCTCCAGTGGGAGCTACCCACGAAGCCTTGCTGCACCTCCCATGTTTTAGCCATTCCCGGTTGATGAGGCTTGAGGATACGATTACCTTTATAGAACACATCTCTTAGAATGCTCATCGTCCACCTGACGATGTTCTGAAAGCATTCAATCCATACAAGTTCGTTCCGGGTTCGAACGAAACCGAAGGCATTATCTCGTTACACTCATTTTGGAATCACCCACAGAGTTAACGACGATAACCCTTGCACTCTAAATCACCATCTCGAATCTATAAGTACTATTCCGTCAACTCATTACGGAATCACCTACAGAGTTATGCTGACGTATAGCCCTTACACCTCGTGTCTTCACTCGCTCCACTTGGATTCACGACCTAACGTTAATGTGGATCGATGTGGTTTTCGGATATCCAAATATGGAAACCCGATCCCGGTCTCATCGAAATCCAAAGCGTGTCTTTTAAGGCCAAGTTATTTTAAAGTTTAAAACGATTCAATTATCTATATACACAGATAGATAAATCATAGATTCACAATAGGTATCAATATCATCATCACACGGATAATCCATAATATCATTATCAAAGATAATCTATATCATCATCACAATGCAACCAATACATCCAAATCACTCAACATTATCTATCTCATATTTGAGATTCAAACCATTTAGGCAATCAACATTAACCATCCATATAAGCAATGATCTATCATTCCAAATATAATTAATTTAAAATGAATTAAATTAATTACATCATTCAAATTAATTTAAAGTGAATTAAATTAATTACTTCATCAATATAAATCTTGCTTTCATAACTATTAATTAATTACAAATTAATTAATTAATCATCTTCCAATTAATCACTTTAATTAATCACCTTTGATTAATTACTCCTTAATTACATTTATGTAATTATTCTTTAATTAATTTCACAAATTAATTATACTTAATCCAAATACAGTAATTAACCTTAATTACTTCACAAATTAATTAACTATAATTAATTACATTAATCCTTAATTAATTACATTAATTAATTTCCTTTAATCACTTATTATTGATTAATTAATCTTAATTAATCAATCTTAATTACATCATTAATTATATTAATTAATGATCTCTAATTACATTTCAATTAATTACCTTATTTAAATTAATTACATTAAGTAATTAATCTTAATTTAGACCATAATTGTTAATCACTCTTGATTAACTCCATTCAGTAATTAACTACCCTTAAATACTTTACCAAACAAATTAACTACTCCATAATTAATTATCTCAAATTAATTCCTTGATGAATTCACAAAGTAATTATACTTAAATTACCTCAATTATCAAATCATCTTCAATTAATTCATCCAGCAATTACCGTTAATTACTACCCTAAGTAACTTCTCTTTATTTAATTACTTTAAGTATTTATACTTCACAAATCATCAAATGATTATTTTAAATTAATTAAACTGAATTAATTAACTTAATCTAATCAAATTAACCTCAATTAATTACAATAAGTAATTAATTTCCTTAATTACTTCCATAAGTAATTATACTTAATAACTTACACATATGATTATCTTTAAATTAATTAATCTAATTAATAATTAAAATTAATCACATTAATTAATTATTAAATAATCCATAGTTAACGACCTTCATTAACTATTAACAATTCATTAATTATTTTCTAAAATAATTAACTTATTTTAATCATTTTTAATTACAAATTAATTAATCATTAATTAACCCCATTAATTAATTCCTAATTAATTAAATAATTAAGTGTTAATCAAAACTTAATTAATCCATTATTACTTGATTTATTACGTATTAATCATTAATTAAAAACAAATCTTATTTAATTAATGATTCATAATTACAAGTTAATTATTCTAAGAATAATTAATCCTAAACCCTTAATTACTTTGAGTAATTATTCATTTCATTAATTTATTAAATAAATTAATTATTCATTTAATTACCCTAATAATTAAATGAAATACAAATCATTAAATTATTATTTAACTTTAACAAGTTTTAAAATCAATCTAAATCTTTTAAATGATAAATAATACTTTTATTTTAAAAGAAATTTTTCAAAAGTTAAAACAAATTTCCTTTTAAATTAAAACCATTTAAATTTTACATTATCATTCAAATTTGTTTTAAACACTTAAATTCATAAAACTTAAATTTATTTTGAAACGAAGATTCAAATCCAAATTTGAATCAAATTTAAACCTTGTTTAAATATTACTTTATATTTCAAATTTCCAAATTTAAATTCAAATTCTTTAAAAACAATTTTAAACAAGAAACCCTTTTATAGTTTATTTAAACAAATTTGAATTTAAGACTTCATACATTTCCTGCTTAAAATTCAGATTAAACTTGAATTCATTATTTAAATTAGATTTAAAACATATTTTAAATCTTTGCTAAATATTTTAAAATTTCAGTTTAAATTTTTTAAAACATAACAGGATTTTAACCTGTAACAAAACCAACTCCAACTACACCTAATCCACTCGAGCCTAGTCCTAATCCTAGCCCGAGCAAAACCCAAAATAACACGAGTAAAACTCGAGTTAACAATTTCATTTTGAAATTATCAAACTAAAACTGACAGCTTTTATACAAACCTGTAACAAACCAACTTTCCCGAGCCCACAACAGTAGCTACTTCGAGACATTAACCCCAAAACTTCGTGAAACCCATGAAAAATCCCGATACAATCATGAGAATCCATCTTCCCCAAAACAATAGACACCCAATGCCCTCCGTGCATCTACACCGCCATTACCGTCACCTCCGCCATCTCGCAACCATCCATGCAAGTCGCCAATCACCCCCTAGCCTAATTCCGATCATCCAAGAAACTGCAGAATCCCTAAATCAAATTTAAGCATTCGAGCTCAAAACAACAGCAATATCGAAACTGCAAATGCCTCAAATTCCAAAATCTGATCATCAGAGAAATTACGCCACCGGCCTCGAACTCTCCCACACCCCAACTACCTCTCACTAGAACGACTCGATCACATACTTTGATCGTGGTGACAAATTTCTTTTGCTAACAGAAACTAGGGTTAAAGGAAAATAACCCCAAATTTCCACTGTCCCCATGCTTTAAACCACCATCAACTATTTTTCCCTTAAACTAAAATCATCTCTCTGTCACCAGAAATGATTGTGGCCAATCCAACTTTCAAGATCGACCGATCCAACTTGAAACAGAATTTCTGGTTAAACCAGAAATACCAAATTCTTTTCAAACTAAAAATTCAAATTTTAGTTTTAAAATTCATATCCTTGATAATGTAACATGTTTATATTTTTAAATTAAAGAATCAGGATGGTCAAATTCTTATTTTCAAAAAGTTGTTTCTGTTGTACTTTGCATTCTCCAGATACATCACAGGTTCATTTTCTTCAAGCAAATTTGAATTCATATATTAAATAAAATTTTAAACTTTAACTTATATTACTCAACCATATATTGTTTTTTAAAAATTTGAACCTTAACAAAGATTAAATTTTGAGTTTCATGATTATTGAACATAACAAGAACCTGTAATCTAGAACAGGCAAAAATAATCAACAGCAAGAATAAATTTAGAAACCCATACATATAAACAGAGAATTCTACCATATTCATTCACAATTCATGACCATATCAGAAACAATCAAGCAACTATATTAACTTAAGTTAGTTTAAAATAAAATGTTACTCACAGGTTTCGTAAGCAGAGCAACCATGTACAGAAAATGCTTTGAATCCTGAACTTGAATTGTGCTTTACATTTGAAAGCTTTAGATTCTACTTTTATTTTTATTTTTATGACTTGAATTTCAATCTTATTTAATTGCTTAAGCTCCCTGATGCATGTAAGTTTCAGAAAGAAAAGAATTGCAGGCCTTGTTGAAGAAGTGTTCAAAACAGTAAAGAAATTTGCAGGCTTCCAGCTATACAAGTGCATGCTTGATTCAAGACAGGATGTAGGTTTGATGAAGTTGCAAATTGATTTTCCAGGTATTGAATTTGAAGAGCTACAAGTAAAACTTGATTTCCTTTATGAATTTCAGCTTTGGAATGATTTCAGATAGCTTTTGGGTTTGAGGATCAAATTGTTTCAGAAATAATTTGAGGACAACAGATTTCATTTGAACAGATTTTCATTTGGTTTTTGAGGAGATTTTTACAGGAATCTCTGTTTGAACATGAAGATGAAGTTTTGCAGATTTTAGTTTTGATTTCAGATTTTCTCAAGTTGAAAATGAAGAACAGAAAAAAGAATGAGATGAGAAGAAATGTATTAATATAAGTAGATTTTTGATTTAAAAAAAAATAAAAGAAAAAGAAAAATGAATTAGGACATTTGTTCAAATTTTAACATTTGTCACAATGCTTACTTTATGGCTTAACACATGTAATTTAAGTATCTTAAGAGTTTTACACATGTCTTTTAAGTATATTTTAATTTAAATTAAATGGGTTATAAAAGCTTTTAAATCTTAATTAACTATCCTTATGTATATATAAATGAGTTTATCTCTTTTTAAATTGAAATGAAAACAAACAAATATAAATACAAGCTTATTCAAATATCTTTATGTATTTACTCTTTCAAATTTTCAAACATCAAATTCAAATTTAAAATTAATTTATCAAATCCATTTTTAAAAATCAAGTTACATATATATGCATATATAACTCTTATTAAAATTAAGAATAACAATTCTATTTCTAATAACCTATTTATGATTATAAAAACTAAGTATTCTCAATATCATTTGAAAATAACAAATTAAACAATATTTAAAATTATTTATAAAAGATATCATAAATTACTTCTATTACTTAATAAATTAAGATCATATGTAAATTTTATTTTAAATTCTTATATATATATTCAAGCAATAATTTAAAAAGAAAATACAACTAAGTTTTTAATGTTAATCTAATTTAAATTCATATTCAAGTTAATTAAATATAAATCTAAACAAATAAGATTAATCTTTAATATTTACTAACCATATAATTGTTTATTTGAATTGCTTTGAAAAATTATATGTTAAATTTAAATCAAATTTCCAATTTACCAAATATAAATTAAAATTAGAAAATTAAATTATTTACGAAGTTCAAAATCAAAGTTTATCAATTTTACAATATATACAATTATATATTATAAACAGAGGACAATTTATTAGCTTTAAAATGATAAAATCTTCCAATTTAAATATTTATTAAAAGAAGATTATTAAATCAATCCAAATTTTATTATCAAAAATATCAAACCAAATTAAATTTATAACACAGATTATTAAATTTATATTGCCCAATTTCCGGGATATCACATCATGGAACCCTTGGGCTAGATCCATCTTCAAAAAGAAACAAGCGCCGTGCAATTGATCAAATAGATCATCAATTCTGGGTAGTGGGAATTTATTCTTGAGAGTCATCTTATTGAGATCGCGGTAATCCACACACAATCTCAAAGATCCGTCCAATTTAGCAACAAATACGACGGTTGAACCCCATTCAAAAACACTGGGTCGAATCAACCCTTTTGCTAGTAGATCATTGGTTTGCCGAACTAATTCAACCTTTTCCCTGGGTTCCATCCTACAACTTGCATGAACGACATGACAAGAATTGGGTACTAGGTCGATTCTGAATTCTATTTCTCGGTGTGGAGTTAGAGATTTCACTTCTTCAAATACATCTGGAAAATCTCTAACAATGGGTATGGACTCCAGACTGGGTTTGGGATAACCCAAATTATACATCAACCCTTCTCTTTTAGGACTAGGGTCCTCACAAGAAATCTAGATAAAATCTCTAAATTTGGTTTTGATTGAAATCAATCGATTATTGCAATCCAATTTGGCTTCATATTTTGCTAGCCAATCCATTTCGAGTAAGACTTCAAACTCGTTAAAATCTAGAACAAAGAGACCAATAGGGAATTGGTAGCAAGAATATAAGATAGGAACGTCTCTACATCGAAGACAAAGGTTCGCAGGACCTCCAACTAGATTCTTTACGCATATAGGCTCATCCACAAAATCAGGTTCAGGATTCAATTCATTAATAACTTCCTGAGAGATAAAACTGTGTGTAGCGCCCGTGTCAAACTGAACTCTAACAATGCTATCATAAATAGTGAGATTACCTTCCAGAACTCCTTTCCCTTTTTCTGCTTTGGAAGATGCAGGTTTGTCTTTGATTGTGTACACCTTGGCTGTCTGAGCTAGCTTCATGACTGGGCAGTCTTAAACTTCATGTCCCAATTTCTGACAATAATAGCATTTCTTAGGCTTTGCTTGAACGGATTGATTGACTTGTCTCTTAGGCTCCATACATTTGCTAAAATAATGGCCCTTCTCCAACCAATTATAGCAAGTGACATTCTCTATTGTGCTCCCCCGATTTCTCTTCTTTTTCTCCTTACCGTGCCATGGTTTCTTACCTCCAAATTTCCTCTTCTTCCAATATTGATTGCTCGAATTTCCTTTCTCCACCGGGGCTTCTTGCATGTCAAGTGTAGCATATCTGTAACCCATATCAACCAAATCTGAGAAGGATTCTATGACGTGGCCAGTCATCCTTTCGTGGAACTTCATCCCACGAACGAACCTTTCATTCTTCTTCAAAGGAGTGTTCACCAATTCTAGACCGAAACAAGACAATTCATTGAATTTGTCTAGATACTCCTCGAATGACAAACTCCCCTGCTTTAAGTCCATGAATTTTTGGTCCATTCAATAAATCCCTACCGATGGCATATAACGCTTCTCAAATACTTCTTTGAATCTCTCCCAAGTAAATTCGTCTTCTGGCTCATCAACAGTGACTGTCTCCCACCATGCTAAGGCTTCTTCTTGAAGTTGTCAAGACACTACGAGACACATATGATTATCTTGCAACTTTAGCCCTTTAAAAATTCTTCCACATAATCTAATCCATGCCCAGGCCTCAACAATCGACTCCTTGCCGGTGAATGACCTACCACCAAGCCTTGAGAAACTCTTGTATAAATCAGCCAGATTTGGCTGATGCTGAGTAGATAAAGCTGCTTCTGCTGTTGGGGGAACTTGGCTAGGTGCTGTGGCATTTCCTTTCCTCCCCAGCTCTTCCTTTTCATCCGCTCATCCTTATTATCTGCAATTATTAAGAAAATTGATTTAGATATTCGGACGAGATATCTTAAGGAATATCAACAGTTAAAGGAAATAGACTAAGAAAATTTAGGGTTTCGGTCTCGGTTATACTCATTCTGGGGTATACTTCACCCTATCTCTAATGAGCCATCTATTGTGTTATACTTCGTAGCTAAAGTTCTTACTCAACCTTTAGCGCTGATACCACATGTCAGGACCCGAAATCCAATGTTTGAAAATTGACATCAAATACCTCACTTGTATTCGACTGCCAAAGATTCAAACAACAAACTCCAGTCGGATGGAGCTTATAACAACATTAGATGAAAATAAAACAGCGGAAACAAAATGAATATCATGCATTGCATCACAGATACAACATCATCATAATATCCGTTACAACACCAGAGTATCATAATACATATATGAAAACTCCAAATAGAACATCATAATAGAACAACAAGTGATCATATGCCAAAAGTCTTCAACGAAATAGAGTGATAGTGAACTTCCAAACTAAGCACCTTGAGATCCAAAAGCTTTCAAAATATCTCCAAGGTAAAAAGCCTCCAAAAACCGATAATATCCAAACAAAAAGTCTCCAAAATACAGCTAATACATAAATATGGAAAACCTGCTACTAGGCTGTCGGTGTGGAAATGATGGGCACCTAGAGTTTAGAAAGGAAACAATAAAGTACGGGTCAGTCATGGGACTGGTATGAGTAAACAAAATAGTTGCTTTTAAATAAAACGGATTTATAAAAAGAAAACCGTTTATGCTTTTTTGGAAAATGAAACTACCATAAGGCCTCCCAGCACACACACAATGCAATCGCACACTTAGGGTAGATTTCCCCTTATGATAGTCAAACATGCTTAATACGAGAAAAGTTCTTTGATATTATTACTAGTGCATAGTGTGAAAACATTTCGAAAATATAATATTAATCTTAGCCAGCATAGGTACCATGATATTATGCCTACTATAGCTGCCATGTTAAATGACAGGTTCTACAACTAAAACCGTACTGGGTTCGTATTGGGAATTGGATTTCCAACAAATGTTCAGGCTAAGGAACTTCCTATGCCACAGGGGTACGCCTCTGGCGGGACGTTCCGAGAACTTAACTAGTTCTGCCAACATAAGGCCGGGTTACCTCTGTAACTAGGTAACTACTACACGATTATGCCCTTCCCCGGTCGTTCGCGACCTTTACCAGAGGGCCCTCCATCACAAAGCAACAACCATATAGTAAATGAGATTGCAGCAACCACATAGATGGAGTATCTGGGCTCCATACCATGATACACCTTTTTCCAGAAGGAAATGACATACCCTAAAAGGGGCGACCCTCATAAGCTTGCCGCATCTTTCCTGTTTCGACCATTTCCGGGGTGTGAGGTCCGATGAGATCTCGTCCACAAAGCTACGCTTTGCACGAAAGCCATGCTTTGATCATAAATGATCAACAAATGATCATCCACACACAGCAGCACTTAGCATGCCTCACTACCAAATTGGGAGTATAACGATAATAACCTTCAACTACATAACCTCTAAGCCCATACGTCTCAGAGAAGGGTGTTAAGCTAAGTGAATAAATTCTCTGCCACCAACAGATATGTATTTGAAAGAAATCGACTTTATATCTCAAAGTGTAGTGTCAGACACACAACCATACAAGTCTGTTCCGGGTTCGAACAAAATCGAAGGCACTTCGTCCAATAAAGGAAGAAGCCCTTGCAGATCCGGGTATCCCCAATTCCGATCGGACTCCCCATCACATGTGGAGATCTCTATACCGGAGCAACTCGGTGCAAAGACAATCGAAAAGTTATCCTATCGTTTTCAAAGACACGCGGTCTTCAACACCGTCTTCAAATGTTATCCATTTCGTCGAATCACTATTCGAAATGGGTTGTATGACACAATGGTCTTCTCCCGGCAAATCCGAATAGTGAGCGCTCAATTTTTAAAACATGTGGGTGTATCAATTACAAGGATTCACATTCAAGGTTCAATGTGGGTTTCGGATAACTGATGAAATCCAACTCCCTGTCGCATCGAAGTTTAAATGACATTTTACGGGCAAAGGGGTTTTTACATACATGTAGGAACAAATCACAAATCACAGTTCATCACAAAGCAATTCACAGTATCACAACAGAATTATCAATCCAATACACAACATTTGATGATAGTCAATCATCTTCAATTAAGGTGAATGTGATTTAAGTGAATTAACCATATAATTATCTTTATAATTAATTTAAATCAATGATTTATTTTACTTATCTATGAATTAATTAAATTTCAAATTGACTTTATTACTTAGTTATTATTTAATTAATTATCTCAATTTATTCATTCTTCATTGTTCACTAATTAAATTTTAATAACTTTTATTGATTAACTAATCTTTAATTAATTAATTAATTAATTAATTAATTAATTATTAATTGTAATACAAGACATCAAATGTTAATTACTATTTCATCATTAATTAAATAAATTTGGTTTAAGTTAACACTTGAAAATTTGATTTACTTCTCAATTCTTATTAAGTTAAATTTTGAAACAACTTTTATTTAAGAGAAAATATAAATTTGAAATATCTTTGAACTTCATAAATTTAAAATAATCATTTCAATACCATTTACCTCACATTCCACTTAACGACTATCATCTTTTATAAAGAATGCATTAAAAATTTAATTAACTTAGATTGTTAAAGTTTTTACCAGAAAATCATGTTAGTCGTTATAGGCTTCGGGTTCTACCCGAGAAAAACTCCTGCTTGCTTCGGGTTGTCTCAGAAACTTACCGGTATACTCAATTTTTTTCAAAACTTGAAATTTTTTCTAAGTCAATTCTCTTTTACCCAGCGCACCCACATTTCACTTCGAGTTAAAACTCGCATTACCCCACGATTCCCCCGATGCTCGCTTCGAGTGACCTCTTTCTTCCCCACAACAAACTCCTGATACACAAGACCGTGTGCACGTTGCACACCGTCCCGGTCATCACTGGCCGAGGTTACGACCGTCGTCAGGTCGACGACGACATTCTCGACCCATAGAGCCACCCCAAAGCACGAACATTAGCCACGATCAAAAACGAGCTCCTTGACCCGAACTCCATCAAAACCCATCACCAGAAAATGATCTCGCCCCACCTCCGCTGGGCGTCAGCGGTCACCAAAACTTGACCAAGGCTTCGCCCACGTTAAACGCCGCGATTGGCACCATTGACATGCAGTCCGATCACCCATCGATGGCGCAGCACCATCATTTCAAACGCGAGCAGAAATGGGTTATTTAACCCTAATTCGATCTCGAATTATCAATCGAAAAATTTATAAATTCATCTTGTATTTTTCTGGTGATCTCAAACACTCAAACTATCTGTGACAATGAACTCGAGGCCTATAATCACTTTGATCACAAGAATTTGACAAAAATTCATTTTTCTGATCATTCCAAATATCTCAGTGAAAACTTGATGTAAAATTTGAACTTTAATTTCTAAAATCATTATTTTTAAAGGGCATTCAAATAACATTACTGAAATTAAAATCTGTGAGGTTCGAATTTCTGCAAAATTTGAGTGGTGACTGCATTTTATGGTTTCTAGAAAAAAGAACTATATAACCTTGCTTTAATTCATTACTGAAACATAGTGCAGGGTTAAACAATACTTAAATTTGTTTATAATTCATTTTTAGAAGAAATGAGGGAGAGAGAGTTTGAATTTGCCATGGTTTACTCTATAAACGAGAGAGTTAGAGGAAACAGGGAAGAAGATTCTGGTCATACATTCCCAAGCAAAAGAAACACAAGCACATCAATTTATTCTCACGCAAGTGTCTTTCAACGTTCATTCAGGCATTCATACAACAACAAATGATTGAAAAGATCAAAGGTTTACTCACCTTTTTCCTAAAGGCAGAGAGTTCCTGATAGTTTTTCAAAAGAAGGATGAAGCCTGTAAGAATTTTTCTTCTTTTCCTACTTTAAATTTTGGAGTTTAGATCTGCAAGGTTTGTTAATATAAAACTTTGCTTAGTTTCTGTTGTATTCATTTGTTTAATTCATCAATAACATCAATTTTAAATTACTTACAGTTGAATTCTTTTATATAATAGAGAAGTTTTTTTTCGTACAATTTGAAAACCAGAAGTAGATTTAATCTTTGAGCTTGATTTCCTCCTACAACTGTTTAATATAATTGTTTAATTTCTTACTTTACTACTGATTAAAAACATTAAATTCAAATCTTTAAAAGAAATTCGCTTGCCTTAGTTTATTTCTGAAATTACTGCACTGTTTCTTTGGCCAAAACTGCAGCTGCCTTGTTCAATTAATCTGCAGTTTTGAAATAGTGTTAAAACTTGATTTTAAAATCATAATTTCATTAAACTATAAAGTTTTAAAACTTACCTGAGAGATGGAATCATAAATTACAGCGAAGTTTTAGAAAGATCTTCAGATTCTTTTTTGTTCTTTTGAATTGAAGAAAAAAGGTTGGCAGTTTTTTTGTTCCTTTTCTGATTTTTACTGTTGCCTTTGAATATTGAGATTTGTGTTGCTCAATCTTTTGGTTACTGTACTTTCAGAGATTTGGAGGCTAAATAATTTGAAATTGGATGCTAAAAAGTTTTCTATAATTTTTTAGTTCTACTATTTTATTCTAGCAATGATATGGAATGCCATTTGTAAACAATTATCATGAGATCTCAATTATATTAATTTCTTTACTCCATCCCCCATGTGTATATTTAGCATTTGTGATTTTACAAGACAAGAGAATTTTTATAAATTTTTATATCATATTCATTTTATAAATGAATACACCTCCTTATTCATTTGTACACATATATATATACAATGTTAAAAGAATTGCTTTAACCAATATTTACATTATATACATTACTCCGTAATGATTTTGAAAGCCACTATTTTTTGTAAAAACATTTATTTTAATTTTAAATTCAAATTTCAATTCAAACTTGAAATATAACCATTTATGTCCATTTATACATTCACACGTATCTCAAACAATTTAAATCAATTTCAATATATATTCAATTCTACTTATATGCAATATACATATATATAAGATTTTAAATTCAAATGACTTTTTAAAACATTCATTATTTCAAAATTTTAAACTCAAAATAAATTGGAATTTTATTCATATAATTTTCACTTATTTTGATTTGTTTAATATTTTTTCCAATTTATTTTCAAATTAAATTCCAAGGGTTTAAAATATATTATTCATTTTAATTGATAAATTTTTGGGATGTTACAAGTACTCGCCTCGTTGTCACTGAAAAATAATTTCAGTGATGACAGTAGCATCATCGACATTCGTTTTCGAGTTTCAAAGTGAAGAAACGAGTTAATACTTTGCTACATATTGTTTTGGAAAATGGATTTGATTTGAAATTCTTGACTATGATTTGATTTATAAAATATATACATATGTATATAATTATTTCAAAAATACTTTGAAGTGAAACCGGAAATTCGAATCTTAAATTTCATATTAAGAAATGGTTTCAATTATTGAAATAAAGTGAAATGTTTGTATAATTGGAATATCTGAAATAATAAATGGAATTAAACCAACTTTAAATAATGAATTTGAACAATTTTACTTGTATGACACTAAATTGCATTCTAATATATATAACTTGCCTAAAATATTCAAAAAGTTAAAATGTATGGGTGAATATGTAATTGAGGTTATACAAGAGAGAACTTAGGTAATAAGTGTTCGAATTTAACTTTTCTTAATAGAAATATTATAAATAACCGGTAAACTTGTGTGGTGTATAATTACATTCAGAATCATTAATATAGCGTACCTAGAAAAGTTTAAATGTAATTAGAATGTAATTGGATAGTATATACTATAATATAAGGAAAAAAATTTAAATTTGATATCCTATTACAGAAAATAAATTGAATAATAAATTTTATAATAAAAGGGAATTAATCTGGTGGAAATATATGGTTATAAATTGTTTATACACTTAATATATGCTGAAAAGATATGTTAAGTGAAATAAATTAAATAAATTGAATAAATTAAGAGGAAATACTTTATAAGAATTTGAAATTTGAATTTTAGTTGGAATCAACTCAGCTGATGATAAATGGATAAATTAAATGAGTAAACTCAAAAATGAATTTGTTTAAAAGAGATATTGACAAAATGAAAGAAAATCAATCTTAAATTGAATGACTATTTATTAATTGGATAAAATAGATTGAACCAAATTATTGAATAATAATTGAAACTTATATGATTTTGAATTGTTGGTGTTGAATGTTGAGGCAGAATTTACTCTAGTTGATCTAATAAATTTAATAAATGCGTAAAATAAAACGAATTTTGTTGTGAAAATTGGTGCAATAAATGTTAGTAAATTTGAAACAAATTAATTGGAAAAAAATTATACGGAAATGAAATCAATCAAATATGAACACCATAAATTTGATTGATTAAATAAAACTGGAATCGATTAACTGGATATAAACCAATTTTAGTTATAAAAGATTATATGGTTTTAAATAAATTGTTGTATTTAGTATTTCAATTATCTTTCTTTCTGGTTGTTTCTATTCACCTACCTCCTTTCTTTTTGGGATGAAAAGTTTTGAGTGGAGGAGAGTGTAATGACCCTTAAATTTTAAAGATTTTATTTATGTATTTAATTGAATTTTTGTGAAATTTTAAATAATAATATTTTAAAATGCAATTTTAATATTTGAAATACGTTTATTAAAACATAGCAAATAGTAAAATTTTCAATTTATAATGTGGAAGTTTATTTTTCTTGTGTAAATTTATTTCAATTCAGTTAAAAATTGGATGATAATAAAATATTTTTCAAAAACTGAATATTTTTATATAATATAATATAAATCATCTTCTGAGTAAGGCGTCTGTGACGACCGCCCATGACTCCCGCACCAAAACAATGGAATAGTGCGCTGAAAGGCGTGCCAGGTAGTCATGGACGATAGTCAAGGTAAAATAAAACAGCAACCTCTATCGTACAACTCACAGCGCTTGGATAAAATACAATAGAGAATTATATAGTGAAGCTCCATAACAGAAAAATCATCATATAAGCATCGTAAGTAGATTATACAAACAGGAATCATCCATACATCAAAGCCTCACTACAACACTCAATCAGATATAACAGCGGAACACCCAGTACATATAGTAAGAAAACTAGTATGCAAAGCCTCCTGCTCGTCTTCGTCATCATCAGCGTAGATCTTTAAGAACAGCACCTGTCACCTGCTACCTAGTCTGCCCATCCCAACATGGATGAACAGCCCAAGGTAATAAGAGGAGACATAAAACCTTGAGTCAGACAAAGTCTTAGTGAGCAGTAAATCAACTATCAAACATACCAAAAGAGCATAAAGGATAAAAGGAATAGGAACCAAACCATCCCACTCCACCTCTTTCTACAGTGATAGCCCCCAGACACACACCAAGGAGAAGTAAGCATAACACAGCAGACAATTAAGGTAAAGCAATAATCACTCGAGTCAAGGGCGATGTTTTCCAAATACAAACCCCCAAGGCCTAAACCAAGATCAGATAAGCACCTAGAAAATACCGCTCTTGAGACCGAATGATGATACAACCAAACGTCCAAACATCCATGACTCTGGCTATCACTGTTATCCTTGCTTCGATTTCACCGTTGATTAAATGACCATCCGTCAAGGGCTAATGGTAACCCCGGTTCCAGACATAACTCCGCACACTACCTTGTGCCTAGGACTTATCTACTTTTCCCAGAGTACTCGACTACCTACCTGTAGTCTTTTGGTTGTCCCGACTACCTACCTGTAGTCGTTATGGGCACCCCATGTACTCTTGCTTTTGAGCATACTAGAACCTTTAACAACGATGAGATTCAAGCCTCCTAGTCATCCTCCTTGACGACTATCCTCATACTAGCTCAAGCTACCTCTCGAGCAATCCATTATCAACCAACTCGAACCATCCCTCGAGTTATCAACATGCTTGGAATGATCCCTGCCTGGATTACGCCAAGTCAACATCACATCATACTTCGCTTTATTACACCATAGCAAAGTCTCAACTCAACAACATGGTTTGCCTCATCGCATCATGGCAAAGTTCCATCTCAACATCATTCAATCCATACATATGAGCTTCCACATCCGCCACATATGCTTTTAGCAGCTTTCACCATTCAAGAGCCTCTTCTGTAGCTTTTGAATCATCTTTGACCATACTTGTCCAAATCTATCAACTAGATAGCTCATTCACAACAATCAATCAAGGCAAACATTAATCCAAACAAATAAGTATTCAATCAAGATCTAATTAGGCATTCATAACTACAATGGCAATTTCGTAAATAAATGAGCATAGAACTAACATACATGAATCATGGGTTTTTAGCATAGATCTAGCAAATATAAAACATGGGTTTTGTTTCTATAACTTAATAAATGAGCTTGCATAGGTAAACATCTTCACAAACAATGGATCTATACTTGGATCTAAGGAAAATGCACAAAAATCACTATCTACAACACTCCAACAAACCACCAATCCAATATACTCCTTTGGGTCCGCGTGAGAGATAACTACCACTCACCAAATCACCTAAACACCTCAAAAACTAAACACTTCAGATCTGGACAGCGAAGATCAAGGCTTGATCCGGCGAAATCTCGCTTAAAACGATGAAATCTAGCTTCGTTGGATGAAGATCTTCAACTTTGTCTCTTGGATCTTCAATCTCGATCTTCGATCTTGGATGGATGTTAGAATTAGATTGGAATGGAGAAAAGAAGATGAAGAAATGTTGTAGTCGAGTTCCCAAAATGGCAGCACTTCGTTGCTTCAAAAATCGGTGCCAAAAAGTGAGCCGAACCCCTTTATTTATAGGCTGGAAAAACCCTTATCTCGGCCGTCCCTAAGTCGCCGCCGACCTAACCTCGCCGACCTAACCTTGCCGACCCAACACTCTGCCGACCTAACACTTAAACCACTCCAAGACTCAACAGGTACACGACCTAGCGACCTAACAGAGATACCACATGGCCGACCTAACACTAAGTCGTTCTGCGACTTAACAAAAGACACGAGGCCACACGACCTAGTTATAACACGGCCTAACCACATACAGGGGTAACCACTAGGTCGCTATATGTTAGACCAGTAACTCCCTTAGGTCGGTCAGTTCTTAACTCGGCCAAACTTTAACTCGCTCGCTTCTTAAGGTTGCCCAAACCCCTAAACCACTTATCCCGTTAAGTCGGCAACACTGTTAAGTCGGTCTCCCTTATGAGCCGGCCAACCTTTAAACCACTAACCTCCTTAAGTCGGTCAAGCACTATAGGTCGGTCACTACCTTATCTCGGTGACCCTTTAACTCGGTAATACGTTAGCCTTACTAACCCGGCCATCACGACCCAAGCTTTAGGTCGTCTACCCCTTAACTCGGCTAAGCCTATAAGTCGGTCACGATTCAACACTACACATGAGTTAACTCCCCATTCGACTCATGCTAGAGACAACATAAACAATACTAACGACCTGTAAATTCTACGATTTATCGACACGTAAAATACGGGTCGTTACATTCTCTCTCCCTTAGGAATTTCGCCCCCGAAATTCCAAGCAAACATCAGCAATCAAAAATATTCTGCATGCCTACCAACCATAGCAATCAACAAAACATGCATCCAATTATAGCCTAGCATGCAGAATTCTAAGACTTAGAACAAGCTACAAATTCATGAGATGTCACAACACTTTAGGGCCATACCTCGAAGAGTCCGGGATGAGCTGCCTTCATCCTCTCTTCCTCCTCCCACGTACAGTCGTTAACATCATCACTCCATTGTACCTTGAGCAACGTAATCGTCTTCCTCCTAAGCTGTTTCGTATCGGTTTCAACAATACGAAGCGGCTTACGAGGTTTCGTACCCACTGGATCAACCTCCAAATTTTCACAGTTATCAGCAGAAACCACTGTAGTTGGATCATGCACATACTTCCGGAGATAAGATACATGAAAAACATTGTGCACACCCGCCATCTTTTCCGGTAACTTTAATCTATAAGCGAGCTTTCCAATTCGCTCTATAATTGGGAATGGTCCAACAAATCTTGGAGTTAACTTTCCTTTCTTTCCGAATCTAATAGCACTCTTTAATGGAGAAATCTTCACAAAAACCATCTCACCTACGTCGAATTCCAAATCCTTACGACGATTATCGGCATAACTTTTCTGACGATCTTGGGCTGCTCTCATTCGTTGCCGAATGATCTCTATACAATCCGAAGTCTGTCGAATCATCTCTGGCCCAAGTATCAGCTTTTCTCCAGTTTCCAACCAACATGTCGGAGAGTTACACGGTCTTCCATATAATGCCTCATATGGTGCCATACCAATGCTCGACTGATAACTGTTGTTATATGCAAATTCCACCAAATGAAGGTGATCTTCCCATGATCCTCCGAAGTCCAAAACACAAGCTCTGAGAAGATCTTCTAAAACTCGGTTAACTCTCTCAGTCTGACCATCTGTTTGAGGGTGATAAGCTGTACTCAAACACAACTCAGTTCCCAAAACTTCCTGGAAGCTCTTCCAAAATCCACTAGTGAACAATGGGTCTCGATCGCTCACTATACTCTTCGGAATACCATGGAATCGAACTATCCACTTAACATACAACTCAGCCAACTTCGATGCAGTCCTAGTTGATCGAACAGGAATGAACCTTGCACTCTTGGTCAAACGATCTACTATGACCCAAATTCCTTCATTTCCTGCTCTTGTCCTAGGTAGACCATCGATAAAGTCCATCGACACTTGCTCCCACTTCCATGTAGGAACTTCTATGGCTGAAGTAATCCACTGGGCTTCTTCTGCTCAGCTTTCACTAACTGACAGTTCATACACTTGGAAATAAAATTTCCAACATCCTTCTTCATGCCTTCCCAGTAGTAAGTTCTCTTCATATCCCGATACATCTTATTTCCACCTGGATGAATTGTCAACTTCGAGTGATGACCTTCTTTCAGAACTTCATCTCTCAATCCATCTACATCGGGAACAACCAATCGTCCTTGCTTCCGAAGCCAACCCTCTCGATCGACCTCGAATCCCTTATCCTTCTCTTGGTCCAATCCAGATTCCAAATCTCGGATGATCTTGACAAGCTTATCGTCTCGCTTTTGGCTCTCCCCAATTCTTTCCACAAGAGTAGGTCTTATCGATAAGTTTGCCAACATCTCAGGTTCTAATTCACATCTGGGCCTGAAATCAAATCCAGCCAAATACTCGAGACTCTTCCATTCCGAAAACATGGCTCCCAATCCTGCATGTCTTCGACTTAACGCATCAGCCACTGCGTTACCTTTTCCCGGAGTATAGGCTATACCAAAATCATAAGATGCTAGAAACTCTAGCCACCGTTGCTGTCGAAGATTCAAATCCTTTTGGGAGAACAGATACTTCAACGACTTATGATCTGTAAACAACTCGAATCTAACTCCCAATAGATAATGTCTCCACATCTTCAAAGCAAACACAATTGCCGCTAACTCCAAATCATGAGTCGGATAATTCCTTTCATGCGGCTTCAGTTGTCGACTTGCATACGCAACAACTTTATCTTTCTGCATTAGCACTGCTCCAAGTCCAGTGCCACATGCATCGGTGTAAACCACCATCTCATCATTCCCACTTGGAATAGTCAAAACAGGAGCACTCGTCAGTCGCTCTTTTAGGATTTCAAAAACTTGCTCACACTTAGCATCCCATCTGAACACTTGGTTCTTTTTCGTCAATCCTGTTAACGGTGCAGCTATCTTGGAAAAGTCTTTGATAAACCGGCGATAATATCCTGCTAATCCAAGAAAACTCCTCACATCAGATGCATTCTTAGGTCTAACCCAATCCTGGATTGCTGCCACCTTAGCGGGATCAACCGCTATTCCATTTCTAGAGATAACATGGCCTAAGAACCTCACTTCACTCTTCCAGAAGTGACACTTCGAAAACTTAGCCTTCAGCGGATGTTTCCGCAAGATTTCCAAAACAATCCTTAAGTGCGTCTTGTGCTCTTCTTCAGTTCTGGAGTAAACCAAAATATCATCCACGAACACAAGTACAAATTTATTCAACCGATCTCTGAACACCCTATTCATAAGATCCACAAAATATGCTGGTGCGTTAGTCAACCCAAACGGCATTACCAGCCACTCATAAAAACCGGATGGTGTCCTGAAAGCATTCTTCGGCACACTATCCTTAGCCACTCTCAACTGGTGAAATCCCGTTGCCAAATCCATCTGAGAAAACACCTTAGCCTCGTGAAGCTGATCAAACAAGTCATCTATTCTCGGCAATGGATACTTTTTCTTCCTAGTCAACTTATTCAGCTCACGATAATCCACACACAACCTCAACGATCCATCCGCTTTGGTTGCGAACACAACTGGTGCACCCCATTCGGACACACTTCTCCGAATGAACCCTTTCTGCAAAAGGTCTTCAACCTGCACCCTCAACTCTAGCTGCTCCCTAGGCGCCATCCGCCTAAGAGGCATCACAACAGGTCTGGCTCCCTCAACTAGATCGATACGAAACTCGATCTCCCTATGCGGCGGCAACCCTTTGACTTCGTCAAAGACATCCTCGAATCCATTCACAATAGGCACTGATGACAGTCCATCCCGTGGAACAACCAGCGAATACACGAAGCTCATGAAGACGCCTTCCTCATGCTTACATCGTATCACAACCTTTCGCCCTTCCACATTCCCGACTGTCACCTCAAGCCTCTCACAATCAATCCTTGCCGCATACTTCTTGAGCCAGTCCATACCCAAAATAATTCCGAACCCCGCAAAGTTCAGAACAAAGCAATCACAATCAAACGAGCAATCATGACTCGACACAACCAGACCACGGCATATCATACACAAACATGACAAACCCCCAACCGGATTAGTCACAACCAATGGCCTATCAATAATATCCGGTTTCAAACCTAACCGGCCTACCAAATCATTACAAACAAAAGAATGCGACGCTCCAGTATCAAACAACACTCTAACTGGAACACCACAGATAGAAAGAGTACCTTGAACCACCACACTCTTCCCCTTTTCTTCAGCAGTAGGAGCTTTTGAAGACGACGGCACAACTCCCAAAGCATAAGCTTGCACAATCTGCCAATCTTTCCTCGGCTCTGGGCAATCCTTCTTGATATGTCCCAGCTTATCACAGTTATAACACTTTCCCGGCACCTTGGGATTCTTACAATCTTTGTAAAGATGGCCCTTCTGTTGGCAGTTATAACAAGTCACTTCGCCTTTCGGCTTCTTCTGGCCATCCTTACCCTTCTGCTGCTGCTGCTTCCTCCTCTTATTGCCACTCTGGTGTGGTTTAGATCCTTCCCTGGTTACAGCAACAACAGAACTTTCCTTAGGAAACAAACTCTCATGCCTGAGGGCTTTCTCCACAAGCTTCTCAAATGGATCGTCCAGATGATCCACCAATTGCCTCCCAAGATAAGCATCCAAACCAGTCACAAACTTCTCATTCTTCTGATAAGGAGAATCAATATACGATCTAGCATACTTGGACAAAGCTTCAAACTCAGAAATATACTCAAGAACTGGTCTCCCACTTTGCTTGAGCTCTACAAACCTCTTGAACAAAACAGACTTCTGAGCCGTAGAGATGAACTTGGCTTCAAATCTAACTTGGAATTGCTCCCAAGTGATCTCTTCTTCTGGAGTATCGATGGTGATAGAATTCCACCAATCAGCAGCTCTTCCCTGAAGCTGTCTCGATGCAAGCTTCCTCTTAGTTGCATCCTCAATCCCTAAGTCACCAAAGATTCTTCGACATGCATCAATCCATCTCTGCACCTCAATGGTCGACTCCGTCCCCAAGAAAGCTTTTCCTCCAAGAGCAGTATAATCCTTACAAAGCTTAGCAAAATCCACCGGCCTTGGAGCTTGGACTTGAACTCCCACATCCACTGATGATCCCGAGGCTGGTATCCTTCTCATGATCGAAGTCATCATCGCTTCGAACATAGTTCCATAATCAACAGCCCCTTCATCAGCACGGCCTTCCCTTGCAGCTGGTCTCCCTCTTCGACTCATCCTTAATATCTGCAATAAGAATGATTAGAACACCTTAAGAAACAACTGCATAAGGAGTTCAAATCCTTCTAAGCTACTATATTATATATAGTAATCATCCATCAAAATACAATTACGTCTCTCATACGTACTACGTCAGCGAGCGTTGGCTAAAATCGATTAACCAAAGCTCTGATAGCAAATGTGACGACCGCCCATGACTCCCGCACCAAAACAATGGAATAGTGCGCTGAAAGGCGTGCCAGGTAGTCATGGACGATAGTCAAGGTAAAATAAAACAGCAACCTCTATCGTACAACTCACAGCGCTTGGATAAAATACAATAGAGAATTATATAGTGAAGCTCCATTACAGAAAAATCATCATATAAGCATCGTAAGTAGATTATACAAACAGGAATCATCCATACATCAAAGCCTCACTACAACACTCAATCAGATATAACAGCGGAACACCCAGTACATATAGTAAGAAAACTAGTATGCAAAGCCTCCTGCTCGTCTTCGTCATCATCAGCGTAGATCTTTAAGAACAGCACCTGTCACCTGCTACCTAGTCTGCCCATCCCAACATGGATGAACAGCCCAAGGTAATAAGAGGAGACATAAAACCTTGAGTCAGACAAAGTCTTAGTGAGCAGTAAATCAACTATCAAACATACCAAAAGAGCATAAAGGATAAAAGGAATAGGAACCAAACCATCCCACTCCACCTCTTTCTACAGTGATAGCCCCCAGACACACACCAAGGAGAAGTAAGCATAACACAGCAGACAATTAAGGTAAAGCAATAATCACTCGAGTCAAGGGCGATGTTTTCCAAATACAAACCCCCAAGGCCTAAACCAAGATCAGATAAGCACCTAGAAAATACCGCTCTTGAGACCGAATGATGATACAACCAAACGTCCAAACATCCATGACTCTGGCTATCACTGTTATCCTTGCTTCGATTTCACCGTTGATTAAATGACCATCCGTCAAGGGCTAATGGTAACCCCGGTTCCAGACATAACTCCGCACACTACCTTGTGCCTAGGACTTATCTACTTTGCCCAGAGTACTCGACTACCTACCTGTAGTCTTTTGGTTGTCCCGACTACCTACCTGTAGTCGTTATGGGCACCCCATGTACTCTTGCTTTTGAGCATACTAGAACCTTTAACAACGATGAGATTCAAGCCTCCTAGTCATCCTCCTTGACGACTATCCTCATACTAGCTCAAGCTACCTCTCGAGCAATCCATTATCAACCAACTCGAACCATCCCTCGAGTTATCAACATGCTTGGAATGATCCCTGCCTGGATTACGCCAAGTCAACATCACATCATACTTCGCTTTATTACACCATAGCAAAGTCTCAACTCAACAACATGGTTTGCCTCATCGCATCATGGCAAAGTTCCATCTCAACATCATTCAATCCATACATATGAGCTTCCACATCCGCCACATATGCTTTTAGCAGCTTTCACCATTCAAGAGCCTCTTCTGTAGCTTTTGAATCATCTTTGACCATACTTGTCCAAATCTATCAACTAGATAGCTCATTCACAACAATCAATCAAGGCAAACATTAATCCAAACAAATAAGTATTCAATCAAGATCTAATTAGGCATTCATAACTACAATGGCAATTTCGTAAATAAATGAGCATAGAACTAACATACATGAATCATGGGTTTTTAGCATAGATCTAGCAAATATAAAACATGGGTTTTGTTTCTATAACTTAATAAATGAGCTTGCATAGGTAAACATCTTCACAAACAATGGATCTATACTTGGATCTAAGGAAAATGCACAAAAATCACTATCTACAACACTCCAACAAACCACCAATCCAATATACTCCTTTGGGTCCGCGTGAGAGATAACTACCACTCACCAAATCACCTAAACACCTCAAAAACTAAACACTTCAGATCTGGACAGCGAAGATCAAGGCTTGATCCGGCGAAATCTCGCTTAAAACGATGAAATCTAGCTTCGTTGGATGAAGATCTTCAACTTTGTCTCTTGGATCTTCAATCTCGATCTTCGATCTTGGATGGATGTTAGAATTAGATTGGAATGGAGAAAAGAAGATGAAGAAATGTTGTAGTCGAGTTCCCAAAATGGCAGCACTTCGTTGCTTCAAAAATCGGTGCCAAAAAGTGAGCCGAACCCCTTTATTTATAGGCTGGAAAAACCCTTATCTCGGCCGTCCCTAAGTCGCCGCCGACCTAACCTCGCCGACCTAACCTTGCCGACCCAACACTCTGCCGACCTAACACTTAAACCACTCCAAGACTCAACAGGTACACGACCTAGCGACCTAACAGAGATACCACATGGCCGACCTAACACTAAGTCGTTCTGCGACTTAACAAAAGACACGAGGCCACACGACCTAGTTATAACACGGCCTAACCACATACAGGGGTAACCACTAGGTCGCTATATGTTAGACCAGTAACTCCCTTAGGTCGGTCAGTTCTTAACTCGGCCAAACTTTAACTCGCTCGCTTCTTAAGGTTGCCCAAACCCCTAAACCACTTATCCCGTTAAGTCGGCAACACTGTTAAGTCGGTCTCCCTTATGAGCCGGCCAACCTTTAAACCACTAACCTTCTTAAGTCGGTCAAGCACTATAGGTCGGTCACTACCTTATCTCGGTGACCCTTTAACTCGGTAATACGTTAGCCTTACTAACCCGGCCATCACGACCCAAGCTTTAGGTCGTCTACCCCTTAACTCGGCTAAGCCTATAAGTCGGTCACGATTCAACACTACACATGAGTTAACTCCCCATTCGACTCATGCTAGAGACAACATAAACAATACTAACGACCTGTAAATTCTACGATTTATCGACACGTAAAATACGGGTCGTTACAACGTCATACTTCATTTCACCAAATTTTGAATTCGCTGGCCTCGTTTATCTTATTTTCAACAAATTTGCAGCATTTTTGGGTACCGATATCGACTTTTGATAGGATGATGGTACCATTAGTATCTGTATAGCTTTTTGATCATCTCGTCGTGCTGATCTTTGCGGTATATTTAATTCTGTATTTTGAACTCCGGTACACAGTGTAATCCACGAAACCGGTAACCGTATCGTTACCACTTTTGATGTCCATTCAAATTTCAAATGGCTAAAATAAACGGTCATTCACATTTATTATCAGTTATCACTATTCAACCGTTTCAATGCATTGATGATTAGCTACTCTCATTCCATCATTTTGGAATATATAATTTTTATATTTGTTATACGTTTACATTCATTTATTTTTAACGGTTCAATTCCTTTTCCTTTTAAAACTAACCTACTTTGCCAAATTCATCCATATCCTCCAATCTCCCTCTCTCTCCCTTCTTAATTCCATTCTGTCATACATCTCACCAAACAAAAATGAAAAAAAAAATGTCGGCCACGCCTCCACCACCCACCGTGTCATTTCCTCCCAACAACAACCGCCTATCACAATCTTGCTCGTCTCCACCCCTGACCTTGGCCACGTCCTTCACTTCCTCTCCTCCATTTTGCTGCGACCCTTTCTTCCTCCTCCGTGTGAACTGTCGCCAACGAGCACGTTCGCCTTTCTTTCTCACGGCCTACACTAGCTCAGCCACAAGTTGTTGAGGCCACCTCCCCACATAACCGCATCTTCGATGTTATATATAGGTAAATATACATTATAAATTTTATACAATTTCTATATTACAAAACATATAAATTTCGGCAGTTATATATCATATTATATACTTAGGCTAGTAATATATTAGTATGTATTATTTATAATCTTTGTTGTAGTTTTTTTTTAAATAGTATAATTATTTTCATATATTATTTATTTATATACATATATGTATATCTGATATATATATTTTGATATGCATAGTTGCTGCAACATTTTTCTTATATATATAAGTCTGTCGTATTAGGTAAAGTGTTTACATTATGTGATTTTTTAATCTATATATTGTTTTCGCATAACTTTATTATAACTTGATTTTTATATGTTCTATAGGTTAGTATTTATGAGTTTGGATTTTTTTTCTATATAGGTTTAAAACTGAGTTTTTAATGTAATGTTGTACAAATATGAATTAGTCATGTTCAAGTACATGAGCTATGTTCTATATATATATATATATATATATATATATATATATATATATATATTATATAAGTAGTCATTATATGTTGTTATATATATTACCCTATTAAGTAATGTATATGATTTCTTTGAGGTGTGAGTATGTGCGTTCGTATATTAGTATATACATGTATGTCAATTTATGCGGATTTGTTAAATTGTATTAGTGTATTTTTATCTATCCTGTTATGTTAATATATAACATTTGTTGTATTGTATGTTCGGTTATTGATATTTAAAAGTGTATATAGTTATTATATATATGAAATGTTTATAAAGTTATAAAAGTGTATACAATTTATTCTATTGTTTGTTTTGGGTATGTCTGTTTGAAGAAGCTCACTTATATTTGTTTATACATATAGTCTCTAGACGATTTTTAAAAGCTTATAGATATTATATCTTTGGATTGGTATACTAGTATATCTAAATTTGTATATACTTATGTCAGCATTCTGTTGCATATACTGCTAATGTTTTGAACACATGATTATATATAAGTTGTCTACTGTGTTATATATCAGCATGTATGTATGAATGGTTTTTTTATATATGGTTTAAATTTAAAGAATATATGTATATGTGTTAGTATATGTTTTTTTTTATAAAGCAAGTTATGGTGATTTAAGAATAAGTATAAATTTTTATTTGTATTATGATTTTGAATAAGTTTGGTTTCTTTTTTATTTCTGAAATATAAAATATAAGACTTATAAAATATAAAATATAAGATTTTGAATAAGTTTGGTTTCTTTTTGGAGATGTATTTTAAGGAATTGCGATTTGAAATACAATATGTAAGGATTATAGAGGTTTATTTTATCTTTTTGAATTTTTATAAGATAAGAGAAAGGTTTATTGTATGTTATATGGGTTATAAATTGAATATTGAGAAGGTATATTTTTTCATTTTACTAGTAATATATACATACGTCATTCGAAATACGTAATTTAAATTGAATATTAGTTAAGGAAGATAATAATATAATGTCATCTTGTTTAAATTATATCAAGCTAATTCAATTTGTTCTCATCGATTCCTGTTATCAGCTTCGTCCGTCGATTCGAGTTCAATCTTGCCTTGTTTTGAGATTCATGCCAATTTTGATTTGCTTTGGAATTCATATCTCACTCCTTTGTCAAATCTATCTAGCCTCGAAAGGTGAGCGATCACTTACGATTGATGTTGTTATATTTATTAAATTTGATTTCAATTAAAACGACAATTGAAATATACTGCTAAATTAAATTGTTAATTATTTTAAATTGTTATATATGATATGCATTTATATGAAATTGTTCACCTGTGAGATATGACACCATATCCTGTTGTTTATATTATGTTGTTATTGATAATATATGTATGTTATCAATTTATTATATCTTTTATCACTCTACAAGTTCCCTGTTAGTATAGAATTCCCTATAGGTTGAAACGATACATACGCGAACGATCTGTAGAGTAGGAGAAAATCGTTATGGGTTGAAATGATAAACCCAAACAATTTTCATTGAAATGAATTTGGGATTGCGGGTTGAAATGATATATACCTGTATATATTTAAATTACGGATTGAAGTGATAAATATTCTTATCACTTGAACATAGGATACAAAATTTTATACGAGCACCGTTGGTCTATATATAAATATTTTGAAAATGATTTTTATGGTTTCGAAAAGGAAATATGTATGGTTTTATTTAAATTTGAAAATACTATGTAATATGAACAAGTTTTAATATAAGTAGATCTGATAATAACCTTTAAATTTAGTAAAGTTTGATTTAAGTAAAATATAATATGTTAAGTATTTGTTTTAAAATTTATTTTAAAAATAGACTTTATAATGTTTTCTATAAGTTAAGGTTGGAAAGCTTAATTTTAATTTATTGTATTAATTAAAAATTTTGTTTAATTAAATTGATTTGGAACCTATTGAATTTGTGGGTTTTAAGATATGATTTTATAACTTGATTTTGATTTAAAGTGATTAAATGGATATTTCATGTTTAAATAAATCGAAGGAAATATTTAGTTTAATGTAATTTAAGGTTATTTAAATGATATTGGATTTTATTAAGTAAAAGTTTCAAAACTAGTTAATAACGAAGTTAAATTTTGATATGTATGAAACTATCAAATCTAATTTTGAAATGTTTGAATATTAAAGCTTTGAAATATATTGAAATTAAAATGATATATTTTGTGGCTTAAAATCTGTATTTGAAATCGATAAAAATTAAAATAGTTTATTGAGAAACTAAAGTAAATCAAAGTTGAAGAATCGAGATTAAATTAAATTGGAATTTTGGAATTCGAGTTAATTTGAATCGATTTGTGAAATTTGAGGAAAAATATTTTATTATATAAAGTATTTTTAATAATATTTTATTTTATTAATTATTTTAATATAAACTATTTAATATAAACTGTTTTAATACAAAATATTTATGTAAACTATCTTATAAACTATTTTATTGTATATGCTATTATTAGTATCTAAACTGTTTAAAGGAAAGTGTTGTGATTTTAAAATGATATGATTTCCAAAGTGTTATAAAATCAAGTATTTGGTTTCGAAAATGTTATGACTTTGAAGTGCTATGATTTTAGAAATGGATATATTTGAAATGGAATTGATATTGTATTGATATGGTTTTGAAATGCAAATGATATTTTTGTTTGAAGCATAAACTATTTTGAAATGACCACGGTGTTATAATGATGTTTGGTTGTTAAAGAGACCGAGATCGGAGATTGTCATACTCTCTGCCAATACTGAAAACCACTTTAACAACTATGTACGTGGTGGAGATTCCAAAAATGAAGTAGGATGGTTTCGGTGAATGATTTCTGTATAAGGTATAACGTGACCCTGACTCCCATGAGTCAGCTTAGATGTGACTAAAATCAGGAGTTACGCCGGGCCAAGTGAGGTCATTCCTCCTATCGGGCACATTTCTTCTATACCATATTCTAATTTTGTGATTGTTTTGGTGGCCACTCTCGATTTTTGATATGGGAGTGTGTCCGAGGTGGGAGGTAGTAGTTGTTATGCATTACCATCAGTCCGGATCTGCAAACGGTATATCTACCTTGGCATCTCCTCGTGTGCCGTGTTCACATGCCCTAGAGCGCTTTTACTAGTTTGTTTTGTACCATATCTATGGAGTGCCCTTTGATAGCCCTCTAGTTTACGGAGGAATTACGGTACTATATAGACTATGGGAATATAAAAAAATGTGTTAAAGGGGATATGGGTAAATCCTTAACGCTATTTTAATACTTTTACTTTACTTTAGACATATTATAATAGCGTATATTATTACATAGTAGATAGTTCCACGGATCATTAGAGGATGGTTATCCCAAACATCCTTCAAGTTACTTGTATTTATTTGATATTTCACTTAAGTTAGGTTTATTGATATGAGAATGTTAATCCTAACTCGAATGTTTTGTGTTTTGCTTTACACTCGCGTCAGACTGAGAGATACAGCATTTGAGACTCACCTTTGGAGTTGGAGTTTCGCTTAGAGATCCATCTATCTATTTAGCTTGTAGTTGTTCAATTGTTTCTAGTGATGTATTCAGATTTTTGTTTTTGATTATTTAATTCCAGACTTCTATTGTATCTTGTTTTTACTCTGTCACTTATCTATTCCGTTTCTTATTATTGTAATACTTTGTGTCTGTGATTCTGTAATTTATTTATTTTACTGTATATGCCGAGTTTTTCGAAATATAAATTAACAATTTTATATTTTGAGCAATTCAAGTCCGACATGTGCGGATGCGAATGGCTGAAAATACCGTGTCGTTACAGACAGAGTCTTTGCTATCCAATGCTTATTAAGACATGAGGGGATAATGATCATTAATGACACAATCCTGGTTATCAACGAGAAACTGTAGTCTCTCTCTGATACAAGAGATTTCCTATTAGACCTTCTAATAATTTGTGTACTATCAATGGGATCTACATAGATTTCTATGTATTCGGTACCTATGGAAGTTTTTTGGACCTCATCCAAGTCTATCGTATTGTAACTATTTTCCCATAAAAGAAATACCCTTTCTAAGAAGGTGGTGTTTCGAGAAACAAAAAATATTTTGTTTTTTTGGGATGATATAATATATACACATAATAATTGATTTGCCACCCTATAAACTTGCACAACACCGATCTTTTCTCTAGATTACAAAGATTTACGTTCTTAACATAAGCCAAACAACCACAAACCTTAAGGTGATTAAGGAGAGGTTTCTTCCTAGTCCATGACTCGTATGGAGTATTAAGCATAGATTTAAACAATGCTCTGTTCAAAATTCATTGTTTCTAGCGCATATCCCCAAAATGAAAGTGGTAACTACCATGACTCATCATTCATTAAACTATTTCCAATAAGGTTTGATTTCTCCTTTTTGAAACAATATTTGGTTATGGATTGTATGGATGAGTTTCTTAAGAGAGAATCTCATTCTCTTTTAAGTACCATTGGATTTCGGATCCAATGTGCTTGCCTCGTGATCTAATCAAAGAAATTTTAATTTCATTTTGGATTTCATTTTTATATTCAATAAATTTCTCACTGACCTCATAATTATGTTTAATAAGATAATCATATCTATTACTAGAAAAATACCAGTGAATATAAAATAGTATGAGGTAACACTTTTGGATGCTACAGACATTGGGACACATACATCAGTATATACAAGTCCTAAGAGCTTATGAACTCTTTTATTACTCCCACTGAATGTGTGCTTAGACATTTTACCTTTTAGATACAACTCACAAGTATTAAATAATTTAGAATCAAACGATGATAGAAACATTGGTGTTATAACTTGTTAAATCATATCTTACTAATATGGCCTAGTCTACAATGCTAAATATATCTATCAATAATTTTAGATGCGGAATTAATTTCAGAAAAAGATACAAGATTTGAACTAAAGACATAAATACCATTATGCACCAAATCCAACCTTTTATTTTCAACATAAATAGTCATATCACTATCATTACAAATAAAACGTATCCATCTTCTATCAAATGAGATATGGACATCTTTCCAAATTTAAATTAGGTATGTAATAACAATATCTTAAAATGAAACCATGTCCACTCACTATCAAATGATATTATCGCATTGCATCTGTTGCTATTGTAGCTTCATGTGACAACCCAACTTCCACTCCCGGAAAATCGCGTCATCTTTTAAGAAAGAAAGGGATAGAAGAAGAAAAGAAAGAGAAGAAAGAGAAAACAACACATCAGAATCTCACAGCGGAACGATTTAAATATAATATAGAACATATACAGAGTATCATATACATCAGAGTACACAACTAAACATCTTAAATTAGACAGTTATAACATTTCTGTCTAATACAATACAAGACATCATACAGAAACAACACAGCGGAAACTCTAACCATATATCTACACGCTGAAGCCTCCTGCTCCAAAGCTCCTCCAGAATTCGTCAAGAGATAACCTGAATCACTTGACTACTCATATAGAATATGAGTACCCAAGAGTTTAATAAAACAGAAAATAAACACTCGGGTCAGACAGGGGTCTGGTGTGAGTAAACGGTTTAAGATTGCTTAACTTTAGAAAAACCTTTGAAAACAAAAGGTATCACGTAAGACTTCCCACACATAAACATGGAAAAGTTTTTACCTTACGCTAACCAAAACATTTGATAGGAAATCCAGTGATATTATAATAGTGTCTAGGGTTTTCAAATAAATATGAAATAGCCGAAATTGTTACATGATTAAATTCCATCTACTAGCCACAAAAGTGGGTAATACAAACAAAACCGTAGGGTCTCGTAGGGAAAATGGGTTTCCATCAATGGCAGGGCTACTGGGGTACCGCCCGTCACAGTACGTGGCCTAGATCACCGTACCGAGGATTACTCCCTTCATCCCCTGCAACACAAAGCCGGACCCGTTCCTTACTGAACAGTTCCGAACAAGACCACCCCGCAGATTGGTCGTCACCAACTGCCACACAGCCGAAATATATAAAGGGACCTCTAGACAGGGGTAAATCTTGCTCTCAAGTGGGGGCTACCCACGAAGCTTTGCTGCACCTCCCCTGTTTTAGCCATTCCCGGTTGATGAGGCTTGAGGCTACGATTACCTTTATAGGACATATTAATCTTAGAATGCTCATCGTCCGCCTGACGATGTTCTGAAAGCATTCAATCCATACAAGTTCGTTCCGGGTTCGAACGAAACCGAAGGCACTATCTCGTTGCACTCATTTTGGAATCACCCTCAGAGTCAACGACCATAGCCCTTGCACTCTGATTCACCATCTCGAATCTATAAGCACTATTCCGTCAAACTCATTACGGAATCACCCACAGAGTTATACTGACGTATAGCCCTTACACCTCGAGTCTTCACTTGCTCCACTTGGATTAACGACCTAACGTTTAATTGGAATCGATGTGGTTTTCGGATATCCAAATATGGAAACCCGATCCCGGTCTCATCGAAACCAAACGCCATCTTAATGTCCAAGTTGTACTTAAGGGTTTTAAAACAATTAATTCATTTCATTACTATCTACATTACAGAGATAGATACACTACATCTAACAATAGATAAGCACATTCATATCATAACAGATAATATTTATCATCCATAAATAGATAATCATCACAACCAAACAATCCATCACAAACCATCATACTTAAACCATACATTCGTATCATTCAGATACGACTCATCTCATTACTGAGATCACAATCATTCAATCAATATCATCCATAAGCTATGATTTACCCATCAATTATAATTAATTTAAAATGAATTAAATTAATTACAATCATCTCTAATTAATTTAAAATAAATTAAATTAACTAACACATTTAAATCCTGCTTACATCCATTAATTAATTAACCTAGTTAATTAATTATCCACTAAGTATTTAACTTGATTAAACAACCCTGATTAATCATTTACTAATTACAATAAGTAATTAGTCCTCAATTAATTAACCTTAATCATAAGTAATTAACATTTAATTACTCATTTATTAATTAATTATAATTAATTATATTTTTCCTTAATTAATTACAATTAATTAATCACTTAATTAATTAATATTTAATTAAACAATCATTAATTACATCATTAATTAAAATAATTAATGATCTCTAACATTTAAATAAATTACTTAATTAAAATTAATTACATTTAGTAATTAAATCTAATTATTAATCACCTTGATTAATATTCAATTAAGTAATTAACTATCTTTAATTACTCATTAACAAATTAATTAACCAATAATTAATCATTAATTAATTCCTTGATTAATTACAAAAGTAATTATCCAAATTACTAATTACATTCCAGTAATTAACATTATTACTTCATCAAGTAATCCTGCTCCACTAATTACATTAAGTAATTACATTCTTAAAATCATCAAATGATTTATTTAAATTAATTAAACTAAATTAATTAACTTAATTAATCTCATTTGTCATAATTAATTACAATAAGTAATTAATTCTTTAATTGCTT